>OU343162.1:1023693-1657386 GCA_910595825.1 Philhelius pedissequus
TTCTTGTTATGTAATTTTCGCTTGAGTTAGAACTTATATTTAAATTTTCGTTGAGTACTTGCCCATCAAAAGGTTTAAATGTGTTCTCCAGATAATCCGCGAAAACGTTTGCTTTCTCTTTGTCGCTTTTTGCACATTCGTTTTGATCATTCTTAATCGGAGGCGTTGAGAGCTTTGGTTTCTTCGTTTTCCTTAATTTTGGTGGGGCAATACCCCCATTTATTTTGTTTAATACAAGCTTCATAACTTAACCTAATTTAAAACTATGAAACTTAGGGCTATGATTGGGTTGAATTGGGCGGACGATTTAAGAGGAGGATTTTAAGGCTGGGAGTGCTGAGATTGAAGTCGAAAAAGTTTTCGTTTAAATCAACCCTCCGCAGCGTTCGGGTAATAGGTTCATTGAAGCCATAAGAGGTACGATGAGTAGGCAGGTAGAAGAGTCGAGGGTTTCTTAGGTTACGGGGGGCTAGTGTTCAGAAAGATAGAGTTGCAGAGTGTTTCAGAGTCAACGGAACCTGAGAGAAGTCGATGAATGAAGAGGATTTCTGTTATTTCTCTTCGCTCTTGCAGGGTATTGAGGTTAATTAGTTGGTGGCAATTTTGGTAGGGGAGCAGTATCAAAGAATTATTCCAAGGCAGGCCACGAAGGGTGAATCTTAAAAAACGGCGTTGAATGCTCTCGATTCTAGAAATATGAATTTTTTGATATGGGGACCATAATTGGCAGGCGTATTCAAGTAACGGGCGGGCAAAGGTTATGTAGAGTGATCTGGTGACGTAGGGGTCGGAGAATTCTTTGGACCATCGTTTCACAAAACCAAGCGTTGAATTGGCTTTTGAGATAATATTATCGATGTGTGTTATGAAATTGAGCTCTCGGTCACATAGTATGCCGATGTCTCGAATCGATTCAACTATGGCTAAGGGTTGATTGTAAAGAAAGTAGCTCCTGGGACAAGATTTTATGCGTTTGCGTGAAAAGTGTTTGATTGACACTTAGCAATATTAAGCTCTAAGCAGTTCTTGATACACCAGACTGAGAAACTGTCGAGATCTAGTTGAATAAGGGAAGAATCGTGTGAAGAAGGAATTGTCTTAAAAAACTTGGTATCGTCGGCGTATAATAAGATATGGGAATGTTTAATGACCAATTCAATATCGTTAATTGTAAGAATAAAAAGTAGAGGTCCTAAGTGACTTCCTTGGGGGACCCCAAAGTATAAGTCTATGTGAAATTTTGTCAAAAGCCTTACTGAAGTCAGTAGAGATAACATCTACTTCTCTTCCGCTTTCTAGAGCTGAGACAGTATACGATACAAATTCAACTAGATTAGTTGTTGTAGACCTACATTTGAGAAAGCCGTGTTGTCTAGGGGAAATGAGCGACTTACAACGGAAACTTAAAATTTCGTACAGAATACTTTCAAATATTTTAGGGATATGTGAAAGTTTGGCAATGGGACGATAGTTTTTAATATCGCTCTTAGTACCCTTTTTGTATATTGGGGTTATGAAAGAGGTTTTCCATACCTGAGGAAATTCTCCTTGAGATAATGATATACTGAACAATTTGGAGAGCGGAAAAGAGAGAGCTGAATAACATTTTTTTAGGAATATTGCGGGGAGGCCATCAGGGCCAGGAAGATATTCATCGTTAAGTTGATTCAACTTATTTTCGATGATATATGGGTCGACGGTAGGAGGAAGAAAAGGACCTAGTGCGAAATTTGGTAAATAATCGAAATAATCTGAATCAGGTATGAAGGAATCGTCGGTGAAAGATTGCTTGAAAAATGTGGCAAAAAAATTGGCAATATCTTGCGGATTATTTGAAGTTTCGGTATTGAAGGAAAGAGAGGAAGCTTAACCATCGGATTTTCTTTTAAAATTGACGAACTGAAAGAACGACTTAGGATCATTTATAAGGTTGGTTTGTGTTTCTATTAAATAGCGTTGGTAAAGGGTGTTGTACAGCTCGGAAAAGTGAAGAAAAGGACCAAAATAGTTAGAATAATCAGGGGGCGATCGGGTACGAAGGATGACTTCCAGGTAGTTAAAGAGAGTCCTGAAAGCCTACCTCCAGGTCCGAGGTGGAAAAGCAAAACCGAACATCTTATTTAATGGAAAATCCATTGGGATACCAGATTGCATCATATGGTACGCTCCAGCCTCCAGAGATTGTATAGGGGACGAAACACACTATTGTGAAACAGCATAAAACTTTTCAAGGACTTTGAACCCGTTTTATTAAGTATCTACGCAAATTAGTTATTATATTTTATTGAGGAAAGTTTTTGAGACGTTCGCTTTGGTATTAAAAGTTAAATATTGATAAATAACGTATGGAGTGATTGACAGTACTTTGAACTATATATGACGATAATAGAAACAATTAACAATAAATGATAATAAAAATAATCCAAGTATTCCTGATTTAAGTTTGTAACTACAATTTAAACAAAATTGATAGCATATGTTGTTTTTTATTAATATACATAGTACACCTTAATTAACACGGTAGTTGATTATATCTGGCAATTTTAATTCAAGTAGGAGATTAGCGTTTTTTTGTGGATTTGTCAATTTTTTGATGAAAAATCGCTAAAAATATGATAACCAAACACACATGAGCTTTAATGATATTTTCGGGTCTGGTGCCATACATTTGCTGACGTACTTGAACTTAATTTGGAATTGACCTAAAATAATAATTCGATTATGTATGGAATATAAGCTGATGTTTTTCACACCAGCTATTGGTGATAATAATATTGGTTTAAAAGTTTTTTAGACAAAAACTGTTTGATAAAGCCCAATAATTATAATTGAATAATCTTAAATAGGTTTAAAAATAGATATAAACCCTAAGTTAGTAAAAACAAAATTTATTTTAATATATTTTTTGTTAGAAATATTTTTATCTCGAGTAAGATTTTTATTTTGAACGCCTAAATAAACGTCAAAGGAATTTTCCAATTTAACTGATAAACAATAATTTTTTATCATTTTATTCTTACAAATACATATAAAACTTAAAAATAAATATGCCAATCTCTATGCTATAAAAGACGTTGCTTAGTTTTAAAATTACGTTTTTGTTATCCCTCATCTAAGACTACCAGTGGTCTTCGTCAAGACTAAACTATGGGGCGAAACAACTTGTTCGGATTGTGTCTTACGTTGTTCACCATAATAAAACTTGTGCAGTGTTCCAATAAAACATCTGAATTTGAAACTTCACCATTCAGGAGTGATATTGCTATTGCTTTTTTTAAGGAAGGCCAACAAAACAGTTATTATAATTTATCCAGAGATATCAGCCGAAAACAGTGCCTGAAGGATATAGAAAGGATATATGAAGGAATTGCAGACCTACAAGAATGGGCCTTGGAATGTAAGAATACAATTTCTTGTTTACTGTGAAGTGATTTAAAGTTTAAGTTTGGTTTAAACATGTTTTTTTCTTTTTAATTTAAGTTTTCTTAATACAATCACAATTTAATGAGACCGATTTTGATGAAGTATCAAAATATTTCAATTTCAATTCATTTAATATAAAATCCATTATTTTAAATTCTGGTATATTTTAAGCTAAAGGTCACTAAGTGATTTGTTTTGTTAATAAAACCAAAAGTTGACACCACTGGCTTGTTAGCCCTTATTCAAGGAATATCTGAGCGATTCATTTGTTTTTCCACTAATACCAACAACGTATCGATTCGCTTGTATTTGTTGACTTCGCTTTCAATCTTCTATCTTACATCGCAGATAGGGTATAGAAGAAGTACTAAAATTTAAATTGTCGATCGTCCGACTGTTACTCATCGGTCGTCGCACCGGCCAAGCCATTTAAAGATATGAAATACCTTGATTGACTTGATTCCACATCAAAATAGGTCTAATTACCACATGCGTTGATGAACTTGTTGTTGAATCTGAACCCCGCTGATGAACCAATAGGAAAACTGCATACATACAATATACAGCCTTAAATTTAATCAATATAATTTTTGTTACTTACAGGGCCGGATTCATGGGGTCGATTGCCAGTTGGACTGTTTTGGGGTCACACAATCAGTATGGGAGCATATGAAGAATGTATCGCAGCTTCTCAGCAAGTGACTAAAACACATACGGTACGAGGAAAATATTGTTTAGCCAATATTCCCATAGAAGAATACTACAAGCAAGTTAAGCCCAGAAAAAATGACATTTATCAAGCTCGAGTTAGTTATAAACAAAAGGATCCGGAAATATTTCAATTAGGAATTTGTATTCCGAAATCATGTTCTGCTAAAATGGGCAATGATCTTCTTAGAAGCGTACTTAAAAATATAGTCGACTTGGATTTAACAAAACAAAATATGGTCAGAGAGACACGCTGCAGAACAGAGGAGCCAATTGTTCTACAGGGAATTGATGTTTTTGCAATGTAAGTATAGATATTTGAAATGAGCTTAAATTGTGACTGAAAAATTGCAGGCTCATATTCCTTTGTTTTTCAAGCAAATAATATTTATATGTTCAAAATGTAAAGAAAGAGAAGCAGAAAACACCCTCAAATATTCAGCAATGACTGTTGAAATTCTTTTGATAAACACCCTTTACTCACGATTAGTGTGGCCAATTCACCGTTTTTAAAATCTACATTTAATCAAAATTAATCTCCATGTAATACAAAAATTGCATGAACGCACACACTTTCAAAGGAATCAAAAATCATCAATGTGTTGATGTTTCATTGCAAGTTTGTATGACTGTAGAAGAGAATAAAGCCGAAAACTTTGAAATAAATACACTAAAATATTTACTTACTCTTAATAAGATTGGGCAAAAGAAAACTAAACGATTTGTAAGGTTTATTTTTTTTTTGTTTGATGAATTTAACAAAATAAACAATGGGGCGTATGCATAGTCATTTTTAAACTGTGTCTAAGTTAAGTCTAGGTTCAGTTGAATTTTCGGACATTGATTCTATTTTTAAATTTATCATTCCCAAAACTAGTGCCGTGCAATTCAGGTTGCATTTAAAAGACCTTAGGTCTTACAGGCATATAGCTAAATTAAAAAAAAAATATGTGAAGCTAACAAGTTAATAATCTTATAAGTAAGTAAGATCAGTCTGTTTTCATTGAGCCAAAATTGTCGTAAACTGTAGTTTATGTAGTTTAGTAAAAGATGGGTTTATTAGCGACTATGAGTATGGCGCAATATCTTTTTTGTTTTTGATTATTTGTTTAAGATAGTCCCGGCGTATATTTACGGTTTGTCGTTCTAATTACAGTACTCCGAGAGTTGGCAGGATTTTTGGCAGTTTTTTTTTAACAAAATTTAACACTTTTTGCAGGATTTGATATGTCTCTTATTGGTCACACTGATTACGATGTAAAGAAACCAACATTAAAATTACCTATTGACCTATTTCGAAAAAGAGTTTATTGTATTCCCATATGATTTGTCGTCATAGACATGTCGTCATTAGATACATATTTTTCAATATTATGCTAATATTTTTCTTAAAGTAAAAATTTTATTTTAGTTTTAAATAAAACTTAAGTTAATTATTAATAGTCATCGGCTACTTTTTGGTAAAATATTTTCCTTAATACCTGTTTAACTAATTTGAATTAAATTTGTGTTGCAAGGGCTCCTAAAAAGTTGAAATACTGTCCTATTCAGCTAATGACGTGAACAGTGAGTTCGATTCACATTGGCTCTACATTTTCATTCGGATATCTGTCACGGGAACTGCCCTTTCCAAATTTGATTCTGACATTTATGTTGAAAGATGCTCATGTGAAAATCGTATAAAATGTGGATACAACTTTATTGTTACTTTTTTTTTACAAAAATATGTATTTATTGGACTTTTTTCCCTGCCACAAACATAAATAAGGAAACTCACAAATTGATAACTATACGAAGGAACATGAAGAACAACTTGATGATACGTGGCATATTTTTATTTAAGGCCTATGGATATATTAGCAAATAACTCTATCAAAGTTTTCTATCTAATTTATTATATTTCACGATCCGCCAAACTTATCACACTCATCCAGACAAACAACAAATACCAAATCCGTGCGTGCGAGTGAGTGCGTTAACGTGAATAGCAAAATACCCGAATATATTACCGACCTATTACCATACCTATATATTACCAGATTTACTTCGAATGATCACCAGAATAGTGAAAATTCATAGAAAATTTAACTGATAGTTAAATGTATTTACACTTTCTTAAAAAAATCAATTTTTTAATAGAAAAATTATAAAACAGATTCTTCCCAGCTTATTGGCATACACCAATGACTTAACATATCCCCATAAAAGTAGTCGAGAGACGTTAAGTCACACGATCGAGGGGGCCAGTTAACAGGACTACTTCTGGAAATATAGCTGTTACCAAATTGATTTTGCATTTAAATTTATGGTTAAGCTTGGAAAGTTCCGCCATTTTGTTGGAACCAATTTCGTAGATGTTTAGATAATTAATTTTTGCAAACAAAAAAATCAGTCAGTATGGCTCGATAGCGCTCGCTGTTCACGGTAAGGCAGCTCCTTCCAATTTCGAAAGGAATAAGGACCTATGATGCTGCGGGCGTGTAAACCACACCAAACAGTCAATTTTAGTGGATGTAATGGGTGATTGTCCAAAATAGATTTTTGAATCGTTGTTTTAGCCCCAAAATAACGGTACTTGCCATACAAATTTTTCTACCATATTAATTATCTCGAAAATGGCTCTAAGAATTAATGTGCGTACTACTTTGGGTATGGTCTCCATTATGTCCAAACATTTTTTTTTTAAATATATTGTTATTAACGGTACCTGTCATACAACCATTTTATTGATTTTCTACTTTCTCATAAACGTCCTAACGAATTTCGATCAAAATTTTTATACAGGAGCTCCTTCAAATTCTAAATAATACTACGTTTCAAACTTTTCGAAAAATTGTTTTTTTTTTTTAAATTTAAAAAAAATATTTTTTTTTTGAAAATTCAATATGTATTTCGAGAACGGGTGGACGATATTATCTGAAATTTAGTTTTCGAATTTATATTATTACATATTTAAAATGTCCATATGAATTTTTTTTTTTTAGAAAAAATTTAAGAATTTTTATATAGTATATAATAATATTAAGTGAAAAACGACTTAAAATATACATTTAGGAGTTTCTATTAAGAATTTCTTGCATATAATGTGATCGAACATATGAGCAGCCGTGCATTTTATTTTTTTTAATAAATTTCCATAATTTGTATGAATTACCAAACCTTACTGAACAGAAATTTCAACCGAGTTTGACATTCTCAAATTGTAATAAAGAATATATAGGGCAGACAAGAAGACCAATTCTCAGAAGACTTAAAGAACATTTTGCGTATCTAAAATACAATGAACCAGAAAAATCAAGTGTATCACAACACATTCTAGATAATAACCATAATTTTAGTTTACAAAATTTGAAATTAATACGTAATGTAAATAATCCTTATGAGCTAGATGCTTTCGAATCTCTTTATATATTTAAAAATAAAAATAATTTAATGAATAGTGATGATGGACCAATAAGAAATCCAATTTTCAAAAAAGTTTGTATTAGACCTTAATTTCACTGTAATTTTGTTTGTGTAATTTTTTTTTTGTATTGAATTTTAATATTAATATCAAAATGTCATTATTATTTAAATAGAGCTTACTGACGATGGAAGCATACCTTTCGAAATGTACGAGTACATTTAAGCAAAAATAAATAATTTGTGTTTTAAGTTGTTAAAAATATAATCTTTAATTTATTCTCAATTGTAAAACCATAGACAACAACCATCGAAACTTTTCATGCAGCTAAAAATAGATTGAAATTCTTAAGATTTTTATTAAAAATTTCTTTCTCAAGCATGCATATGTCCATAGTAGACAAGGTCTTATGTTTTACATAAGACCGTTGTCAACAATATATATTTAACAGAAAGAAAATTAGTTTTATTTTTAAATGACATTTTTTCACGCCTGTCAAACAAATAGCAGTGTTCTAAAGAGATTGTTTGTGTAATTTGAATATCATAAAATTCACTGATAAGTCAAAAGTTTCTCTAAAGCAAATTGAATCTCTACAGAGTGTAAGTAAAATAAGAGTCCAAGTGAGATCGCCGGCATGAAATTTTGTGGACTAAAGCCCTTTAAAAGCTATTTTGAATCAATAATTCAACAAGTCAAATTATATTAATGCTAAGTCTTCTACTTGGCTGAATAATTTCAGTAATACACAGAATTGTATTATAAAAAAAAAATTAAAAAAAAACACTCTCTTAAAATACATAATACTAGCATTTAAATTTCAGAACACTTGTTTGTACCGTTGTGGTCATCATGATTACTAGCAGTATCTACGATGCAGTTCAGCAGAAAAAAGGACGTATGTTATCCTTTTTTAAAAACGAACCTCTATATATTTTTTTATAAATAATATCATTTTAAAATGTAGAAAAGGGACACCCTCTTTTTATTGCATTCTCGGTTTACACAAACGCACCCAAGATTTTTACTGTCAAAGAGACCAAAAATCCAAATGTAATTCATTGTTTGGCTGGTTTGAGATCTATTTCAATGATGTGGGTTGTATTCGGCCATGGCTTTATGACTTTTAATCAATTACCTCATTTGGATAAGAACAAGTTCTTTACTGTAAGCTTTTTTTGGCTAATTTAGCTTAAGAAATATGGCTAATACCTTGGTGTTTTAATTATAGTGGATAGAAACTCCATATTCTATGCTGGTGCAGAATGCAACGTTTTGCGTAGACACTTTCTTTTTTATGAGTGGTTTGCTGATGCTATGGGGTGCCTTTCGTGAAATGGAGAAAAGGTGAGTTTTTTTTTTAATCTCTTTTTGTGAATAAAATAATTTGTTTGTGTTTTCTTTTTATTAGCAAAGGCAAACTTAACATACCTTTAATGTACTTCCATCGATATATTCGCCTAACTCCGGTTCTAGCAGTGTTAATCTTGTATATAATGAGTTTCTATAGATATTCAGGACATGGACCAATGTGGATAAAGATTGCAACTCAAGACAAAAAATGTAGTGATACGTGGTGGTATACATTGTTATATATTCAAAACTATGCTACTCCGCACAAATATGTAAGAATTCAAAATATTATTATATCTTTTATTAAATAACCTTTTTGTATAAATGTGCAATCTTTAGTTAAGCTCCTTACACGTAAGACACTAGAATTTTATTGTGAATCGTATTTGGACATTTAATTCATATGAGGAATTCTGTTGTTTGCAAATTTTAGTGAAATGGATAAATAAGTAAATTCAACTGTTGTTCTAACATTTGCTTTCAAATATGAAGTACCTGCTTAGAATCCTCTACTGCCCAGATCAAAGTTTCAAGTCGAGTAGAGATGTTAAATATCAAAAGTGAATATAATCCGTTTTGTTGCTCAATACAGCGGGAATATTGGAATGTTTCAAAACTTAATTATTGTATATAGTAACGGTATTCTGTAATATGCTATCCGTATTTATTTTTTTCACAATATGTTTCAAAAATGTTTGCTAAATTAGGGGAATATGCTGGATTGCGACTGCGGGCTTGTCAATGCCGGCCGGTGCGTTGTCCTGTTAATAAAAAAACGTTTTTCATTGCCAAATGCTGCCCTTTTTGCTTCAAATCGATCCAGCAGTCTTGTGTAATACGCTCCGGTGATCGTTCTACTCTTTTCAAGATAATGGATGTGAATAACACCGCGTGTATCCCAAAGAACTGTCGCCATAACCTTGTTTGCTGACAAACCCAACTTGTTCTTATTAATCTTCGATTCACCAGAAGAAACCCATTGTTTTGACTATTCCTTTGTTTCTGGTGTGATCTGGTAAGTCAAGATTCCATCCACCGCTACGAAACTGCGCAAAAACTCAGTCGATTTTTTTTTGAATCATTGCTTAACACATGAGCCTGATGTCGATTGTGAATAAACGCGGCACCCATCTGGCTGAAAACTTATTCATGTCTCTTCAAGATCGCGCACTTTCACTCGACATGGATTTTTGCGACCTTTTCTGGTATCGTGACCTCAATTGGGCAACCAAAACGTTAGGCGACACTTCTACTTGAAATGACCCAACAGAAGTTGGTTAAACCAGTGGTGAATGATTCAAATCGATGGTTAAGAGTCCAACTAATATTTGACAAGCTTTTAGTTGGTTTGCGTGATAGTTTTACTTCTCAGGAAAAAGTGCTTAATGAGCACTAGAAATTCGCTTTTTTCCATTTGAACAAAAATGCTCGTAGGCGTCTATATAAAATAGCTGCTATTTGACAGATCTATCTGAAAACTTGCATGCGTTCTTTTGAAAGATAAATGTTCACAACAAAAAAACAATTTGTGTTAAGTTTCAGGGATTTATAGACCCAACGGTACAGTTAACGAAGATGAAAAATTAATTAATTATGTTAAGTCTTTTTTAAAGATTGAAGAAATGCGACGAAAAAATGTATTTATAGCAATTGTATTTATAGCATTTATAGCAAAAAAATTTGTAATTTTCTCCTTCCTTAAATAAATAAATAATTTCCGAAATAAACACAAAATAGTAATATAACATTCGTTGTGAGAAAAGTTTATTTTATCTAAATTACAGAATTTTATTTTTGTTTTCATAGTGCGTTGGTCAATCTTGGTACTTAGCAGTGGACACCCAGCTGTATGTGCTTTCCCCACTCTTCCTCATTCCACTATGGAAGTGGGGCAAGAAGGCACTTGGTCCTATCATTGTATTCGGACTACTGTGCATGGCGTGTACCTACGCCACTTTTATGAAAAATGGCTTTACATTGTTTCGTGTAGAAGAGTAAACCTTCAGTTATTAATTGCTGAAATTTGACAATTTTAAAGATTTCATTTTTAGTGATGATGTTGACCTTCGTCAGGCACTTACCTATTATCCAACGCACACCCGGGTCCCAACATGGCTGATCGGGGTGATATTTGGTTACTTCTTCTTCAAATATAATCGTGGAAAGCAAATTCTAATGAATAAGGTTTTTATAGATTTTATTTTATAACAACTATACTCGTTGTTATTACATTTTTTTTCTTAGACACTAATAATTTTAGGTTGGATTGTTGCTTTTGGAATTATGTTGAGCTGTGTGTGGGGACCATACTGGAGAATTCTTCCAGGCACTCCGAGTGCACCAATTGTGGAAGGAGCTCTCTATGAACCAATTAGTAGAGCCTCTTGGGCTTGTGCTATTGGTTGGATCGTATGGGCATGTTATAATGGACATGGTGGAATAATCAATGACTTTTTATCTTGGAGTTTCTTCCAAGTATTGGCTCGATTATCGTACTGCATATACATCATTCATAGAATTGTACAAAATGTCAATGGTGCTCGAGTTCAACATGATACTAAATTTGGAGATTACGAAGCTGTAAGTAGTTTAAATAATTTTTAAATATTTTTCAATTGATTATTGTACATTTTTTTTAGATTCTTCGTTTCTGGCATGATTTTGGAATTGCTTTGACATTTTCATGTTTTGCTACATTGGCATTTGAAGCTCCTATTCTTGGAATTGAAAATGCGATATTCAGACGGGGAACATCTTCAGAAGCTAAGAAACCGCAGGAACTATTGAATGTTACAACAGACGCAATGAAAATAGAGTCTTTGGCAATAAGAAATGAAAATAGTTAACAGTCATAGGTTAATTATAAAATAAGTATAGTTAAAATAAAATAAATCATTAAATTATTTTAAGCAACTCAAAAATATCTTTTCTTGTTGGACAGAATACATAAACCTTGCTGGTGAGGACAAGAAAACATTTATCGCACTTCTTAATTACGACAAACTGTTATAACTGGTATATCTCTAGTTTCGCCCTAACAAAAATCTAGTGCCTTTTTTTGAACTGAAAAATGTGTTATGGTACAATTTTATTATTACAAATTTTGATAAGCAGAATAGTTTATTGTAGCTTCTTATCGGCTATCTTAAGAAAGCACTACTGAAAGTTTATCCTGGAATTAGAAATATGCATATTATCAAGCTAAATATTTTTTAGACCAAACCATATTTAAAATTTCTAATAAAAATGCAAGAACTAATCTCTTGATCGGAACAAATTTCAGAAGAACTTTTGTTAAAAAAGAAAAGCACATGAACATATTTACTCCAAGCATTTACCTGCAATGTGGCAAGATAACAAAAAACATTGCAAACTTGGTCGAATATTGACTGTGATTTTGCATATGTTTATAAACACAAGTGCAGTGAACGCAAATCTGGCAGGGCCACTGCATTTTAACATTATGATTTTAACATTTTACTTTTTCGCTTTTTTTATTAAACAATGTCTGATGACAAAACAGTTCTGATCAAAACTTGATCTGAAACACTCCAAGTTTTTGATATCGTTAAGCTGATTGCAAATCAGCTCGGTAATTGGTGTCAAATCCGGACACTGTCTCATCATAGCCAAGCACGCAACGAGGCTTGGCGTTTATTCAACCGATTTTTGCAGAAGCCGCTCATTGTTGGGACTTCGCAAAAGCCAAAGTGTGGTAGAAAGTTTGTCAAAAAAGTGGTGAGAATTAAAAGCCATTTTTATGTAAAAAATTGTATATTCAATAACTTTATTGAAAATAAATCATATACAAGAAGTAAATAAATAACATTTCATAACAACTAAGAAAATAAATAACATTTTAGTTCGTTCCCTTGAATATAAAATGTTGTGAATTTATTTCTATTTTCGTTTTTATATTTTTCAAATCAGAAAATTTACGTTCCGCAGCAGCACTGGCTATGCTATTATACCAACATGCATATATATTCGATGCTAGATTTCTAATATTTGCTCTGTGATAAACGAGTAAATAGAATACAAAAAAAATAGACATGTATTAAAGATTAAACAATTAGCTTTACTTACGTTTTTGGCTTTGGAATCAAAAATATATGCATGCTTATACAATTTTTATTATACCCTATAACCTAAAGCCAACTCCAAAATCCAAAACATTCAAACTACCAAGATAATAAATGAATGGATTAAATACATTAAAAATTAAATGAAACTTCTTCATTATTAATACTCTATGTCAAAAAGGAACAATCTATTTGTATGTTTAAAGAGATCAGCCAACTGAGATAATCCTTCCTTGTACAGATCACAGAACACCAACACAAAGCCAAGAAAGAGAAAAAGAGAACTGAGGTGAAAACATACTTGGGTGCCCAGCAAACATTTATCTGAAGGTTCAGATTCTAATCACCAAAAATGAAGAATAATATTCAGGAAACCGTCAGTTTTTTAAATGAATTATGAATATATACAAAGATCCTACAAATTCTTACCAGAGAGACACAAAGAAATATGTATTCTGTGTCAAAAAAAACAACACTCAGATTTTGTTGTTGGATCCTTCATATGGAGATCGCTTTTTGTTCATCCTTTTGGTTTTCTTTTTACCAAGGGGATGACGGGTCATTGTAATGACAAAAGTTTTGTTTGCATATCTGATTATCAGTTCGGAAAAGTTTTTCGAAAGATCGGTTTAGATAGGTATATAACCATCAGCTTGTGTTTTAATAGTAAATGGGTACCTACTTACTTAACAAAAAATATATATAAAAAAGCAAATGATAAAACATAAAGGTATGTAAAAAATGGTGTTAAATTTTCTTAGAAATATACAAATCATTTCTTTAATTATAGCATCGTGTAACAATTAAGAAGTCCTGGAAGCTATAAAAGCCAAACAAGAAGCTAATCAAAAAATGTTCCAGAGGCTCACTGATGAAATATTCAATCATAAATGAATTCACTTATGATGCAATTTGAATCCTTTTACCTGGGCTCTTAGACACCGATTTGAATCACTTTAATGATTCATTCATGATCTGAAAATTCTCCAATTAAATGAACGTATATAAACGTTCCATATGTATATTCCTTTAAATGATTAATCCCTGAACCTTTTCTTAATCGCAAAAATGATTCCTGTACGATTAATTAAAGTGAAGGTATATACTTAGAAATCCTTCAATTAATGAATTTTATTGGAATTATTTTTATGATTTAGAAAAGATTCAGGCATTAATCACTTAAATGAATATATGGAGCTCTTATATACGTTCATTTAAATGACGAATTTTCAGATCATAAATGAATCATTACAATGATTCAAATTGGTGTCTAAGAGCCCAGGTAAAAGGATTCAAATTGCATAAAAAGTGAATTCTTTTTCGGCCGGTTTCTTCACTTTTATGAATTAATTGTCGTCGTTCATTTCTGAATTAAAATGTTTGCTGGGTGAAATCATACCGATTTATTTAAAAATTTTAGATGTGGCTGTGGACGTATGGTAGATGGTAAGCTAAAACGATAGGTGGAAAGTGAGTTGCAAAAAGTGGTAGAATTAGACTTTTATGTGATATATTTTTATGAACAGCAAAAAGTGGTAAAAATACAACTTAAGAAGAAGTCCCAACACTGAGCGGCATAGACGAAGAAGAGCTCCAAATAGTTTAACGAATAAGGAGTTTATCTCAGAATTCATGTGGTATCACAAAGGACCAACTCTGGTCTAAGTGTTTCAGCTGCAACGCCGGCAGCCACTTCAACCTAAACTAACCTTTATTAACATTCGGAACAATAAATCTTTTAAATGTCCAACAATGGTTTGTTTAAACTAACACACTCTTGTCACAATAAACACGAATATATAAAATGGCCACAATTTACGGTTAGGAGTGAAAGGATGATTCATGACAAATGTTTTGGGGGTTATGCTAAAAATGTCGGCACTTTTGAGTGTTGCCGAAGTAATTCATCTAGAAAGGCACCTCGTGAAGAAACATTGAGCAAACCCACAACTGAATACGAATATTTTTTTAACGTTTATGTACGGTTAAATGCCTTATAACAAAACTTCAAACTCAACTAATAGTTTTATTATTTGATAATAAAGAACAAAAACACTATACTATGATTGATGGCTGACCTTTTATGAATGTTTAATTTATTAACCTAAAGACTAATTTAGAAAAACCAAACAAATCTACAAAAATACTATAGATAGCCACCATCACTTATATTCAAATACCCTATAGATAGTTTCATATACATAATTAATGATATTTCTAATCATTTACGGCATATCGTTAAAAAACTACCAAAAACTAAAAATATACTAACAACAAAAAAATACAGAAAACATTGCACACATTCTAATTATAGGCAAAAGAAAATTTTGCTAATAAAAATGTTTATATCTCCAGATGTCATGATTAAGTATTTAAAAGTGCAATAAACTTTTTTTTATAATCTTTTTCTACGTACACATGTGATATATGGCTTTATTTGTGACCGAAGCTGAATGAATAACATATAATATGAATTGAAGGAAGTTCCAAATCCGCCTTTTCAAATCAAATGGGTTTTTTTCACGGCTATGTTCTCGTGTTATTGCTGTGCTCAATCAATTACAATTGATCGGACAATGAAACAATTGAAAAATGTACCTTGATTCTAAGGATCCAAACTATATGATTTCTTATCAATGTGACATAGACAATTTAAATCTAAAACACCGTGATTCAAAATTTAGCCATAAAATATTTTAGCTAACGATTCCGGGTTTCTTAATCAAAAGTACTTGAAGTGGCAAAGTATGGAATTTCCATTTGAACAATATTTTTTATTGATAACACAGCTGAATATTGCGATCGATTGAAATTTTCTTTAAATACTGTGCGTTTGTTTGGACTGCGATGGATCAGTCATTATCTTTAATCGCTTAATCGAAAGCAAACGATAAACTGTGCCTATAAAAAGAGTTTGGAATATTTTACAGGCACGTATTTCGTAAATCCACTTCTGACCTGCAGGAGTGTTCGGCCGGTAAAACCAACAAAGGATTAATTTTGCACTTAACATGGGTGGGCAGTTCCTTTTGGGATTGTCTCTATCTCTCCTAACCGTTATAGGATACGCGCAGTGCTCATTTCAAAAATCGTTAAGCTATGGAAATATCGAATCGGTAGATTTAGAACCTTCCCCTTTCAAAAGTGATATTGCTTTTGCATTTTTTAAAGAAGCACACGAATTGTTTGCTTATAATTCCTCAATCAGGGCAAACGAAGAAATTGGTGATCTCTGCAGAAACCATTTAGAGAAGATTTATAGTGGAATTCTGGACTTCCAGGAATGGGCTTTGGAGTGTAAGAACTTTTTTTGATTTCCATTAAAAAAAAGAGCAAAAAGTTAAACTGTGTATTAATATTAATATAAAAACAAGTGATAGTGGACAGTGGATAGTGCCTCAATCTAAAAACACTACTGTTTAGAAATATTCCTCGTTATGACTAAATTACCTTAATAAAAGAATTGAATAAATCGCAAGTGCTTCATAAAATATTTTGTACGACTTCGTATTGTATCCACGTAACTATCCATAAATTTGGTAGTATAATACCTATACTTAACAATAATTATCGGTCGATAAAATTGAAAATTGCATTTTAAATGTAAATAGACATGCAACTAACAGCCATATAGTAAAAACCATTGGAATTGATTTTTAGGTCGATGTTTAATTTTCAATGATTTTAACACCAACCTTTGATATGGTGTTATCATAAATTACTGTAAATTATTTCTTTATCAATCATGTTTGTAGTAGTCTATAAATCAACCTTTTAATAGATCTTAACATTTATTTCTTTTTTAATTTTTAAAGTGAGAAAAACAATGTATTCATTTATTACATAACATTATCATTACTTAATTACCAGTACTACAACTTTTTACCAATTTTTTGTTTGGTTAGACATATACTTTCTCATACCTTTACTGCTTTGAGATATTTAAAAATCTAGAAATCAATCTTCTCTTTACTATGCAAATACGCTGAGAATAATTTCATTTATAAGGGATCAAGACGTTATCTCGAATGACAAAAATATTGAATGTAAAAAAATCTCGAAAAAAACATTTTTTTTTTAAATCTACAAAGCACAAAAATCTCGAAAGATAATATCTCGAAAAAAAATAAAAATTTGAGAAATTAATATATTAATTCTAGATTCCTGCATTCGAGATTTTTTTTCGAGATTTTTGTGTTTCGAGATTATGCATTCTACATTTTGTTCGAGATTTTTTCATTTCTAGATTTTTGTTTTCGAGGTTTTTACTTTCGAAATTTTTGCTTTCGGGATTATTGCTTTCGAGATATCGTGGTATACTCCTTTTATAAGAAACGAAGTCATTCGATTCTTCCATTTTCATTCAGACATTACATAAAGCAAACCTACTGCCTACCTGTATATCGAGTGATCAATCAACATCTGTACAACAAACTGTATTCGGGAACCGCTTGATTACATTACTTTTACTATTTTACTAATTCATTGGAATAATGAATGCTACAGAAACAGATACATAAAAAGGCTTCAATTCCAATTCTAACCTACACATACACTTACATTATATTACAATCCGGACTAGATGCTCACAGATCACAATACCTTAAGCCTACTGTATTGCAATGGCATTACTTTTAAATAGTAGTAGTAAGGAAGTAGAAATTGAGAAGATCCATCCCGTTCGAATGAGATAAGATACGATTCGAATGATGAAAAGAAATTATTCAAATTATGATTATGATGATTAATGCATACATAACACATTATGTATACAAAATTTTCAAAATTAGGATTTTTGATTTTTTTGTTAGAATTTATAAATTTAATCCCATCGTATTCCAGTGCTCTTGACTTTTCGATTTCGCTACCATAATATATGCTTTCATTATTCTTATATTCTGGTCCACTGCATAGTTGAGTATTCTCAATTGCGATTTTTTTTTAATTTAATCGTACTCATGATAACGTTAATTCGGTAAGATATACCATCAAATCACCAGATCTTTAAAACCTCTAGTAACTGTAGGAGTACGAATGAAGATACGTTATTTGCTTTATTTTATGAGCTAACCGCTGGCGCTGGAGTGTTATTAAATGACGAGGAGGTAGAATTTCGTACGTTTTTTTATAAATGACGAAACATTTTGACTACCCTTGGGATATTGTAGTATTTTTGATGATAAACTATTGTACTGCATTATTATTTTGAAAATTAAATTTTATGTGATATGTAGGTATATTACTTGTTACATTATTTTCATCAGCACAAACTGAATCGCACACATGCTCGAAGTCAGTTATTTATTTCTGGGAATCATACTCTTCGGAATCTGAAAATGCAATGATTGAATCCTTAATTTCAATAAAACTGCCTCTGGTAAATCTGATTGTTTCTCCCATTTCCAATACTTTCAATTCTCTTCGTATAGGTGTGCAAGTCTATTGTTTTTTCAATAAACGCAATACGACATCAAGTGCAGCCTTCTCCTCCTTAAAATTGGTTCTAGCATTTTTATTTTCTTCAATATCAAATTTGAATTTGAAGAACCGTTTTCACGAACGTATTTTACATATAATTTTCGTAATAGTTGAATAGTTGCTAAAGGTTGAAATTAAATTCCATTATCAGTTAAGGCTTTTATGAGTTCTTCCTTATTCATGGTTGTTAAAATAAAGATATCCCACTTCTGAAGTTGTACCAGGATTAGTGTTTCAAAATAAATAAATAGGTGTTTTCAGGTTGAAAATATATTTAACAATAATATAATTTTGTATCATTGATAAGAAAATAAAGAATATATTAACAAAGCTTTATAAAATAAAGAAAAACCTAACAAGTAATATACATATATGACAATTTGCACAAAACCTTTCTTGGTGATTTGTCAAACACTATTTAAACATTTCAAATAATTGTATACGAAGCTGCTCTAACAATATTTCTACTAGAACCTAGCATCGCAATTATGAAACCCTTTATTTTTTTTTTACAGATAACTTTGAAAATCTATTTAATTATTGATTGAACTCATTATGTCCTACTGCGATTATGTGCGTTGCATTTTATGGGAAGGCATGAGCGATATAACAATCGGAATCGATAGAAAATTTTCAGATTTCGAACAAATTTTCTGCCCAATGGAATCCTTGATAACGTTTCATTGGAATAACTAAGAGCGTTGTTTTTTGTTTAAATTATGTTTTAATCATAAAACAATGCTCTTGTTACAAATTTAACTCATATTTGTATTATCTTAATTGGGTCAAATCAAATCTGATTAAAAATTAAACAAACATTTTTATCTATTATTAACCAATATCATTTTCTATCAACTTGAACTACGTATGATATGTTTCTTTCATTCTTAATCTTCGGTTGAATATTTAACATATTATTTATTTCTGTTTTAGTTGATTGTAATGTAATAAAATAAATGTGTATTAGATAAAGGAAAACTTGTAGAAGACTTTGTATATTTTATATTATTATGGCTTGATAATCTAATTCATTATAATATTCTTAGACACATAGGCGCAAAATTCTAAACAGCCTGATTTTAAGGGCTTAGCATGGTACTACTTAACAGTAGTTTGCTAATACTAAAGCACTTTACTAATATTTTCCTAATTTTAAACACTTTTTAAGTATGGTGCTATACTAAATCTATTTTCTTAATAAACTACAACTAAACACGCCTAAAATAGTGCAAAAAATTAAGCGATAATAACTTTTTGACGTTTGTAAATGTCAAAGTGGAATATGGATTTAGTACGATACTAAAAAAATAAAGTAGCCATTTTGTTATTTTAACTTTAGTAAAATGTTAAGAAAATAGTACGATACTAAACTGCGGTTTAAAATTAGCTAAATCCTCTTTTTAGCCTAATATCATACTAAAAATGATTTAACATATTACTAAATCGACTAAAATTTTTCGCCATTGATATTAATTTAACTACGTATTTTTAAAAAAAATAATTCTTTGGTTCTTAGATATTATGTAATTGATATTTACAAATCAATATGTATGGGTGCAATCATTCGATCGAATAATTATTTTCAACATTAAGTTATACTACACATATGTATATTTACCAAAGAAAAAAATATATTTTGACGAAAAATATGATAAAAGCATTCAGTTGAAGACTAAAAAAAAATAAAATAATCGTTTTTGAACGACGCAGTTTTAAAATCTTATCAAATAAACTAAAAGTTAGATAGAAAAATTACAGACTGAAGTTAAATAGATATGTAACAGTTTAAGATCTTAAAAAAAACACACAAATTGGGAATGATTTTTTTATTGCTCGGGATATAAGTTAG
Source organism: Philhelius pedissequus (assembly GCA_910595825.1). Lineage (NCBI taxonomy): Eukaryota > Metazoa > Arthropoda > Insecta > Diptera > Syrphidae > Philhelius > Philhelius pedissequus. Next base: position 1,043,990 of record OU343162.1, read on the forward strand.
CACATGCTTCATTATCACAGATATGTATTTGATTATGATATTTTCTGATAATAAAAATTCAAAGTTTTTTTGTTATTATCAAATATCATAGCGATATTATGTCAAACACTATGTTGATATTTGAAATCTGTAGCGGAGTGACAACCCACTTTAAAATGTAATGATCTTAGCGTATGATAGATGTATCTAAAAAACTATGATTGATACGCGCTAATTGATTAACATTAGTTGACAAACTAATCTAGCTTAATGAATAAACCATAAATAAAAAAATACAAAAATGCATAGCTCGGCTGGCTACCTCCATTTATGCACTGCAAGTTGGTTGAGGTAATTGAGTGGGCATTGGACAACGCTCTACTTATGCGTGCAATCTAAGGTGAGATCCTCCTCTTCTGCGCAGACCATTAGAGGTAGATTCGAAGAATCGTCGAGCTGGTGCGTCGGTGTACATATGCTGCTCGTCTCCCTCTGTATTTTCAGTTTTTGGTCAGGTCGAGGTCACTGTAAAGCCCGTACAACTCGCTGTTATATCTTCTCCTCTATACTCTTTCGACACAGACTGGATTGAAGATCACCTGAAGAATTTTTCTTCCAAAGCATCTACATAAGTAGATTTCCATCAGTTTTTGATAAGGTACATGCTTCTACCCCATACAGCAAGACCGGGATGATGAGGGCCCCCTGGTTTCTTTGAGAGAGGGCCTTACTACTCAAATGCCTTTTAGTCTGAAGAAACAAGAGTGATTCTACGTTTGATCTCTGCACTGAAGTCTTTTTGCGAGGTAATAGTGGAGACCAGGTAGACAAAGTGCTTAACGAATTCGAAGTTTGTCTGTTTTTCGTGACGTTTCCCCCGAGTCAAAGATGCTGAAATTCTTTTCCTTGGTAACAGCTATATTTGCCGCCTCCTATTCAATACTTGCAAACGCACCGCCGCCGGCAGAAAACAGCTATTTATTTATGAACACATTCTTGTGAGTTATATAGACTTAAAAATGTACGAACAAGAATGACTGATAATAGTTGTCAAATAATATGCAAGATTGCAACTGTAATGCCTTCATTGTGATGAGGTTCATGCAAGCAGTATCATAAGTCAGTTTAGTATTTAACCTAAGCCCAATAAAACACATGAGCTTATATTGAAACATAATATAAAAAAAACATGCTCCCTTTTGTAGAAGCACACTTACGCATTTAGCGGAATATGCTTACAAAATTACAATATAATGTCTCGTATTTGACAAATTTCAATTCTATTTATACTTAGCTTTTTAGACCTAAAGAACTATAATTTTAAATTAAAATATTACTCCAGGATTTAAAAGTAATTTAATTTGCTTTAACTTGGACCCACACATATCTCAACAGTTTGCAAAATACAACTTTTCAAAATTGAGATAATACAAAATTTAAAATAACAAGTAAATCAATAAAGTATTATCAAACAGTCAATGGCAAATAAGAACACGAACCTACTATAACTATACTAATTTAAACTTTTTCGATAAATTCAATCTAAAAATATCCGTGCCCAAAAAAGTTTAACTTAAAAAAAATACTAAATATACAACCCTTCTATTCCAATCACAATTAAATAATAATTACGCATACGCCACAGATGCCATAAGAGTCATAGACTAATAAAACAATTAAATAAATACGTACACATGTTGCGCTATTAGCTTATTTCTAATTTAATTTATGATAAGACGATCCTATATAGAAGGTCCCTGTATCAATCATGTTTGACAAGCACGGCTGGATTGTCCGAATTAAAATAATGTTAATACCCGTCCAGCGACTTACTTAACAAGTATATTTGGGTATAAGAACGCTTGCTTGACAATTCTTAAAAACACCTCATTTGCAGAAAATTGTCAAACAAAACATAGCTATCTCCGTTGTAGTTTAAGAAATAAATGGCTGGAGTTTTCGAACTATACAAGGTTGCGTAAAATTAATCATCCTAACAGTTATATATTTTTTGTTCAAATGGCTGAAAATGTCAAGTGTAAATTTTACATTGATATGTACATATGTGTGAAGTTTAATGATACGTCAGCAAGTCATTCATCGCTATACTAAAAAAACACCCAATAATTTCTTCGATTGACATTTGCCGCCATTAGCTAAAAAATTTTAGCATCTTCCGATAGGGTGATTAATTTTGAGCCACCTGGTTTTTATAAATATGCTTTCCAGAAACATGACAAGAAGTAAAATATATAAACTAAAATGAAAAAAAAACAGGCGTATACAGGGAGTGGCCGTGATGCGATAGTTGTGTGTTCGCTTGGCAACCTCATGTTCACAGGTGCGATTCCTGCCGTAGTCCATGTCCTCTTATTTTGCCATTAAAAACCAATTCTTAAATAAGTGTCATACAATAAGTTGCTGGTTTACTCACCACATAATTAGGCATAGCACTAACAACATGTGATTGAGTAAAACTAGTAGACTAACAAATATGGCAATGAATAAAAAAATAATGGGAATTATAAGGGACATTGATAAATAAGACACGGAAACTTCTCCGCATTATTTCAGCCGCCAGCCCTGGAGATAAAATCAACCACCTTCATTCTCAGAACATCGCACCACACATCTTTCCTATCCTTCTTTCTTTCTCTTCCTTAACCTGACGTACGCGCTAGATTATAAAAAAAATATGAAATTACGATTTTGCCAAAAAAAAAGCTGTGAATGGTTGTCATTCTCACCAATCAAACATTCATTATGCCATGTGGTTGTCAAATATATTTGAGTGTGTACTTAATGCTGTCATTTTGAATTAGATATTGTGAGTGTTCTACTACTATTTGATTCCAATCGAATATGAAAATGTTTAGTCGCATAATTTGAACGTTCTCTTGTCATGTATACGTGTGTTCTATTTTTACTTCCTTATATGAAGTCCAGAAAAGAAAACTACTTTTTATTTTTTAAATCCTTGTCGCAAAATTTTAAACAACCTATTGTTAGGTCTTAGTATTTTACTAATTAGCAATTTGCTAAGTACTTATTGATTTAATAACTATTTCAACATTTTAAAACCTTTTCTTTACTAGTAAATTTCTAATTAAGCAAAAAGCTGAACACTTGTAGGGTTTGAATTTTGATGAACACAATTATTTGTTTTTATGCGTTGTAAATTAATTATATGTTGATGGAAGCCCAACATGTGTTCTAAACAAGTATTTGATGTTTATATTTTCATCATTTCAACTTCACATTTAGAAAAATAATGGAAGAAATAAAAGTTGTGCACCAGCTGGACTCGAACCTGGTCCATCAGTGATATACTATCAGATGCCATAATGGATTTAGCAAATTGCTAAAAGTGTCCATTTCGTGATTTAATTTTTAGCTAAGTAAATTGCTAAAAAGTGGCTTTAACATTTTGCTAAATCGTTTTAAGTTTAGCGCCTTTATCTTTATCCTGCCATAAAACATGTTGGCTTTCAACAACTGAAATTAAACTTTCAATGTCTATGTTCTTGGCCATCTTTCTTTTACATCGCTCAGCGATCAACTACAAAATTAGAACATGTTTTAATTTTGAGCCACGTCCCTCTGTCGCTTAGTCCGGTGTTACACAGCTCGTGTTTACATCTGCGTGAATAAAGTGCGAAAGAGAAAGAAAGAACGAAACGATGAAACAGAAATAAATCTATCTCAACACGCGCGGGTATCATTTTCCTTGCGTGTTTTTGACTGTTTTCTCTTTTGCGTGTTTTCTCTTTCTACTGTTTCTTTCTTTTCCGGATTTGCTTGATTTAATTCTCGCTGTAGATGAATGAACACTAATGCATAAGGCTGACGAATTTAAATGGAGAAAAGAAAAAACTTCTAAGCTAATTTTAAATTGCCAAATGAACCCCATTCTCTACAATCCTTCCCCTTGTCAACCGGAATACCTAAATTAATAGCTTTGCCTTCCATTTTTCTTTTAAAGATTGTTTTTTTGTTCCATATCTGTCAAATAAATGTGCAGTACTGAAAATGAGAAAGAAGATTTGTGTAATAACACGCGCGTTACCGAATAGAAGTTCAAAAGAAAATAACCAAGACTTGCGCGTTACAGTCACGCCCTGTGTAATACCTGACTTAGCATTGTAGCTCGTCGCTCAGTATCAGCATGGCTATATCTATAGATTTTAATATGTTCTTATTTTGTTGGTCGATTAGCGACGTCGCTCAGCGTAACTTGAATTAAAGGCTGCCGAGTTTTCATTTTTAATTCATTAGTTCGTGGTTAATATTTGACATTTCTGTGTAAATAACATGCGTCAAACCGAACTGTCATGTTTAGTCTTATGTTGTTATTTAACTAAACGGTGATTTTTTAAGAGCTTGGTTTTTGAAAATTCCAAAAAACACAGAAACTTGTAAAAAGTGAATGAAATTTTTATTTGGATCGATAAATCAATTTCTGCCATTTACTTTTTAAAAATAATTTCACTAAAATGTTGCACGCGGCTACGCTTCAGATGGTCCATTCTGAAGGTCCAATTTTGGCAAACTTTTTCACACATTTCGGCCGGAATCTCACCAATGGCGCGTTCAATGTTGGCTTCCAAGGCAGCAATCATGTTTGGCTTGTCCCCATAGACAATAGACTTAACATAGCCCCACAAAAAATAGTCTAACGGGGTCAAATCACATGATCTTGGTGGCCAAGTGACTGCGCCAAAACGTGAGATCAACTGCTCACCAAATTCGCCTCTCAATTGATGCATGGTTTCGCGTGCAGTGTGGCATGTGGGCACCGTCCTGTTGGAACCACATGTCGACCGAGTTCAATTCTTGCATTTTCGGCAAAAAAAAATCTGTTATCATCGAACGGTACCTTTCTCCATTGACCGTAACCCTGCGGCCTTCATCGTCCTTGAAGAAGTACGGCCCAATGATGCCGCCTGCCCATAAACCGCACCAAACAGTGCATTTTTCGTAGCTGCTGAATTGCCTCTGGCTGCTCTTCACTCCAAATACGGCAATTCTGCTTATTCACGTATCCATTTAGCCAAAAATGAGCCTTGTCGCTGAAACGGACGTAGCTTGCGAAACACATTTTTCACAGAGCACGAATTTTGATAATAAATTTCAATAATTTGCAAACGGTGTTCAGGCGTAAGTCTATTCATGATGAAATGGCAAACAATACTGAATCGAAATGTCAAATGTTCGTGGAATTTGTCATGTGTGATCTGTCAAAAATATAAACGTCAAAAACCAAGTAGCAAAAGAATCACCCGTTACAAAATAGGAATGAGGAAATTAGTATGGTGTAAAGCATCACCGTTAATTCTTGTCGCTATAGCCGAATTTTGGCCACTTTAGATTTAACAATGATATTTGTTATAAAAAGGAATGTCTAGAACCATTTATACATTTCATCATGAGGATTAATGCTGTCTTTATTCACATAACATAAAATTAAAAACTAACATTCTTCTCTTATTATTAACAGGGCCAGACTCATGGGGTCGTATGCCGATGGGCCTATTTTGGGGTCATACAATCAGTATGGGAGCATTTGAAGAATGCATAGCAGCTTCGAGAAAATTCTCCGAAACTGATACAATTCATGGAAAGTATTGTTTAACACAAGTGCCAATTAAAAATTTGTACTCCAAAGTAAAACCTCGCAATGATGCAGTCCAAGCTCGAATTAGTTACAAACAAAAAGATCCAGAAAACTTTGAATTGGGCATTTGTATTCCAAAATCATGTTCAGCAGACGAAGTAAATATAATTTATAAAAAAATCGTCGAGAGACTAACTAATGAAGTAGTTGAAAAACCAATGGCAATGGAAAAATATTGTCGGGCTGACCATCCAATTGTTCTTCGTGATATTGATATATTTGCTATGTATGTTTATTTATCACTTTTTTCCTAAATATTTGGCTAATTAGAAGTTAATTTTCAGAGTCTTCATTATTTGTATTGTCTTAATTATGATTATTAGCAGCATTTATGACGCAGTTCAACAAAAGAAAGGACGTAAGTTATGATTTTGTATGAACAAGGATGAAACATTTCTGATATTTGTGTCGTATTTGAGCAGAAAATGGACGTCCACTATTTACTGCATTTTCTGTGTATTCAAATGCTCCTAAGATTTTCAATGTTAAAAAGACAAACAATCCGAATGTGATTCACTGTTTGGCTGGATTGAGATGCATTTCCATGATGTGGGTAGTATTTGGACACGGTTACATGACGTTTTATGAACTTCCTCACATTGACAAAAATAAATTTTACACGGTAACTTTAAGTTTTATTTTCTATTAATGTGTTTCTAATTATTAATATTTGATTACGAGTATAGTGGATTGAAACACCGTATTCAATGCTGGTGCAAAACGCAACTCTTTGTGTGGACACGTTCTTCTTTATGAGTGGTTTGCTGATGCTATGGGGCGCATTCCGTGAAATGGAGAAAACGTAAGGAAACCTTTTACAATTTTGTGTTCTAAAGACTGATGATTTTGGTATATGAATTTTTAAACAGGAAGGGCAAGTTAAATATTCCTTTGATGTACTTCCATCGATATATACGTTTGACTCCAGTTGTTGCGGTAGTCATCTTGTATATTATGAGTTTGTACAAATACTCAGGACGTGGTCCAATGTGGATGAAGATCGGAACGCAGGATGACCGGTGCTCGGATACATGGTGGGCAACTCTTCTGTACGTCCAGAACTATGTTTTCCCCTATAAAATTGTAAGTTTTTCAAACTATAATCTAAGTAAAACTTATAACTATGTATATACTTTTATAGTGTGTGAGTCAATCTTGGTACTTGGCCGTTGATACTCAGTTGTATGTAATTTCGCCATTATTCCTCATCCCGTTATGGAAGTGGGGCAAAAAAGCACTCGGTCCAATTATAATCTTCGGTTTACTGTGTATGGGATGTACTTTTGCTACATTTATGAAGGAAGGTTTTACACTGTTCCGTGTCCAAGAGTAAGTTATTTATGAAATCTATGACACCGTAAAAAGTAACGATTCTTTTAATTTTAGCGATCATGTTGACCTCCGACAGAGGCTTACTTATTATCCCACCCATACTCGAGTTCCGACCTGGCTCATTGGAGTTATCTTTGGATACTTCCTCTTTAAATTCAATCGCGGTCGTACTATTGCCATGAAAAGGGTAGGCATGCAATTTATATAGATTAATTTTCTTAATACATCAATATCTTTTCAGTCAATAGTTATTCTAGGATGGATTGTAGCAATTGGAACTATGTTAGCTTGTATGTGGGGACCATACTGGAGAATTCTTCCAGGCACTCCTAATTCACCTATAATTGAAGGTGCTCTTTACGAACCACTTAGCAGAGCTTCATGGGCTTGTGCTATTGGTTGGATTGTTTGGGCTTGTTATAATGGACATGGAGGAATCATCAACGATTTCTTGTCTTGGAGTTTCTTTCAAGGATTCGCACGATTGTCATATTGTATGTATGTCATTCATAGAATAGTTCAACTTGTCAATGGTGCTCGAATACAACACGATACCAAGTTTGGAGATTACGAAGCGGTAATTACTGACAAACAAAACAAATAAGTAGTATACATATAATATAATTTATTCCTCATCATATCGTAGATTCTTCGTTTCTGGCATGATTTTGGTATTTCATTGACATTGTCAATTTTTGCAACTTTGGCATTTGAAGCGCCTATTCTTGGAATTGAAAAGGCTATATTTGGCAGTGGAGGTTCTTCTCCTAAAAAGGCAGCAGAACCTTTGACATCTGTTCGATCAGCTGACCCAGCTGTTACGATAACACCAAATATTGAAAGTAAAGATGTTAAATCGTAAGGGATTATTAAATAAGTTCGATATAAGTTAGTACGCAAATTATATTTATTATTATAATGTACAAAGAATTTTAATTGTTAATTTTGTAGTCAAATGATGGAATTTACTTTTAATTTAAGAACCTATTTATATGTTCAGTACATTCATATGTTGTGAATGGACTTGGATGATTCAAGATGTTTTGTTTTAAAAAGTGAAGAATTGACTTGATTGAAAAAAAGCTTATATTACATATATTTTGCAATTGATCTACATATGTATTTTTCTATTTGGCATAAACGAAACTGAATATAATGTATTTAGAAGGTCAAACATTTTGAAAGTGTTTTTTTTTTTAATAAATTTCTTTTTCAATCAACTATCTTATGAAATGTTGACGCAATCAAGTAGTATATTTTAATTTATTCACTTGTTGGATTGTGTACTGTTATATAACGCAACATAATGTATTTCAATCGGCTTATAATACTCAATAATTTCTGAAGCAAACAGTTGTATATCTAGTATTTTTGTATCAATGCTATCGAAACTCATTCTATCAAAAAACCAATTTCCAAAAAATCATTTATCTGTTTTTGTTTGTGTATTCAAGAATAAACAATATACATATCTTCCTCAGCTTTTTCAATAAAGCTTTTAGGTAAAGTAATTTTTAAACAAAAAACAACGCTTAAATATTTTTTTTAAATCATGAAACATTGAATAATTTTCTGTTGAATTTACATAATATTATGTTTAAAAAAATTTAGATTTTTATGATTAAGTGAATGGATTTGTCACATTTTCTGTAAACATTTAAATTAATTTCAAAAAATAGAACTAAAATTATTAAATAATCATTTTTTGTATATTTGTACTTTTAAACAAATCTATCAAAAATTAAAAAAAATATATTTAAATATCCATAGCAGATAGATAACATATGAATTTTTCTTTTACTTACTTGCAATGTATGTAGATACTATGAGTAAGTTTTGCATTTAAGAAAAAATCAAGATTTTTATCAAACTTGACATTATGATCCAGAAATTCCATCTTTCTGTCTGTAGTTTGAACTACAGCTTAAGCGGCTGACACGATTTTCTTCAAATTTGCTACTTAAGGGTTTTATTTCATTTTTCTAATCGTTTCTTAGTTCCAAAAAGAACGGTACCCGCTACACATTTTTTTAGCATCTTAATTATCTCGAAAACGGCTCCAACGATGTTGATAAGAAATAAAATGCATGACTGGATCGTACAAACTTTGCTCTTGTAGCTAACAACTTAAGTGTTACTCACTCACTAGGTAGCTAGTCTAGTATAGTTATCCTATGCAGATTTAAAGCCAATGTAGGTAATATTACCTTGATTCTTTGTATAATGAATTGTCGAATGCATGATTCAAGGAATAGTTAAATAGGTACCTACAAATGTATATTTAAATTGATTTTAATTATTTAAATTAGGAGGGTAATAATGTAAATATGTACAAATACATGTATATAATGAAAATGAATGGTGTATAGGTGGGAAAAATCGTTCCTTAAACTTATTTAAACTGCCAAAACCATCACTTTAATCAGTTTTTCGGAAAAACGAAGAACGCCATTAGATGCCACGGAATTTTATAAAAAGTATCTCGAAAATTGCAGGACGGGTTTTGATGAAATCCTGTTTTTTATTAGTACTTTTTTGCAAACAAAATTCTTTTGAAATTTTGGTATGCAATTTTTTAGAGACCATTAATGTTCATGTCAATATGAAATTTAAAATTATTTTTTTTGATTAGTTTTAAAATTATTGATTTTTCAAAAAACAATTTAATAAATTATTTTAATTAAAAAAAAAAAGTTATTCAAAATGTTGATATGCAAAAATAATTTAGCTACTTAGATCTTCTCAGATATAAAACTTGACAGAAATCCAATGTACCGTTACCGATAAAAAAAATTTAAAAAAACGTTATATGAAAGGTACCGTTAATGGACTTTTCCTGTAAATTTGGTTCATATAAAATGATAGCTATTACCAACAAAAATATTCTCAAAATTTTTTGTCAAAATCTTTGGAGCCGTTTTAGAGAAAAATAAGATTTTCCTTCAAGGTCATATGGTAGGTACCGTTATTCTTAGGCCTTAAAATAAAATTTCAATTTCCCCTCTGAAGAATGCCAAAATAATCACACATACCAAATTTGAAGGCAATCGCTTGAGCCGTTTAGGCTGTAGCTCGTTATACATACAGACGGGCAGACTGACAGACTGACAGACCGATAGAATGACTGACTGACAGACCTACAGACTGACAGACTGACAGATTTTTTTTTTTTACGAATGCATAACTCGCAAGTAAAAAGTGTATGCACTACTTTAAGTATTTTTTTTATACAAATTTTGTTATTAACTGTACCTGCCATACAGCCATTTTCAAGATTTTCGACTTTCTCATAAGCGGCACAATTTTAATCAAAATTTGTCTATAGGAGGTCCTTCCAAAATTTTCGAAAACGGGTGGACGATTTAATTTCAATAATATTTTTTTTTATAAAAAAAAATAAAGATATTTTGTACATAAAATATTAAGAAAGAACCACCCTAGAAAATATGCTATTGCTTAGCCATTTCTATTTTAACTAAGAATCTTGTGCTTACCATGTGATCGAAAATAAAAGCAAGTGCTTGCGATCCAGAGGTGCATTTTTTCTAAATTATGAAAACTTCATCAACGTTTCAAATAAGAATACAAAAAACCGAATTAATTTCTAATTAACTAATACTCTTAGATGCATTATATATACAGAAATTATAATATAACTTTTTTATAATATACGTTAACCTTGAAGATCCCATTTTTAATAATATATATATATAAACTACGCTATACCTATAAACATACATACCCAGTTGTTTTCGTAGCTTGTGAATTACAGGTTTCTCTTGCCGCAACTGCTGGATTGAGCAAAACAAGTAATTCAATTAAGTACTTTCTAAGATAACTCGTGACAAACTATATAATTATTTCATCTATATATGCATAAAATATATGTATGTATAAATGGTAATGCAGTAATATAATATAATACCCATACTCGTAATAAGACAGAATCAAGAATCATCCAAATGTATGAAGTTAACATTTTATACTTAAGCATGTCGAATAGAGCAAAATTTCCATATATTGTTTAAATTGTGGAAAAACAATTAAAAATATAATAGCAGCAAACAATGTAATATGTAGTCCCAAATTGTAATTTCATACTCTTATGTGTTATGTCTGTGAAATTATTTAATCGTATATGACAGTATATTTATTTTAAATTTTTACATTTGCAGCACAATTATATTTTGATATTTAAAAAAAAATTTATAATGATAAGAATTAAAACCTCGTCATTTTCTCAAAATAATTAGTATAGTCAATAACTGCTACCAATAATTTAGTAAGATATTCGCTCAATGTCAATAAAAAACATTTGCTTCCCGTCGAATGTTCGATTCGTCATTCATAATGAGTAAATAGATACCATTAATGAGATTGGGATAGTTTTAATTAAAATAATTAAAATATTAATACTATATACACAAAAATATATATGTATGTATATACTTAACCTATTGCAAATGCATGATAAACAGATTCAGGGAATTTTTCATAAAAGTACGAATTGTGTAAATTAAAATTATTTTGTTAAAATTGCCACAGATTCAATTCAATATAATCCTCTGGTGAAGTTTTTATAAGTGAATTACAATCAAAACAAATATTTACATATATTTATCTTTTTTCGTTTGCTACCTATTTTGTTTTTTTGTTTATTCATTTTAAGCGACTCTATTACTTTATACACTTTATCAATATTAAAAATTAAATTAAAATTTATACAATCTGCACAGTATTTTCTGCATGCATACTCGCGCATTACCCATTTTGTTTAAGATTCGTGGTCGCAGAGTTCCTCTTTTGAAATTGTCTTAGCTTGTTCTTTTGGTTTTGTCATAAATAATACTTTTTCAATTCCTATCATTGGTGACTCGAACATCAAGAAAGCAATAATCGACACTAAAATTGTAATACCAAAATCTCCCCAAAAACGTAAAATCTGAAAGAAATAAAGTATAAATTAGAATGAAGTATTGATAAACTGAAATTTGTTTCAATCGATTCTAATAATAATCGTCCTTACCACGTCATAATCTGAGAAACGTACGTTAACTTTGGTTCGTCCGCCATTGATTAATTCGACCATTAAGTGAGTAATATACATACAGTATGACAGTCTTCCCATTGGTTGCCAAAATGTCCACGACAGAAAAGTATTTGCTGGTCCACCATATCCGTGAAAACATGCGAATACAATCCACGAGAGCGCAAGTGGCCACGCCACTCTGCTTAAAGTCAAGTAAAATGCCCCTTCTATGGTAGTCAAAGGTTTTGCTTGAGGTAACACCTTTGGGTATAAGGAAAATACCCCAGTTCCCAACAGAGCCAATGCTATTACCCAGCCTCCAATTATAACTACCTAGGTATATACAAAAAAGAAAGAGTTCGATTAAAACGAAAAATTTAACTACAAACGTTTCAACAGTAGACACGACCAGTGAATTGTGAATGAGATTTCATTCACGTAACTAATTGTTTAAGTCGCTGTGTGTCGCTAGTGTAAATCGAAATAAATCAAACATATGAGTAATTAAATTATTACGAATTTTATAATCAGCGGCTTTTGGAATGCGCCTTGATGTTTTGGATTGCAAATTTACGTTACTTGAAAGTTCGTAAATTCAACAATCAATGTTGTTTGTTGCATATAATGTACTAAAATTATATTTTTTTTTGTAATTTATATTTTTCAAAAAGTCAAAACTAAAATAAGTTGATGATGTTCGTAGCTCATGTGTAAATAACTTAAATGAACGCATCATAGCGAGTACATAAAGCTATGCTCTCTTTATAATTACTCCAAATACAAAAATGTTAGTCATTACCTTATGTCACGTTGCATAGCAGCAACATAAGCTAAACACGTTGGAACGTTGTATTAAGCATAGACACAATTGATTTTCCACATATCAATTTCCCCTTTTTTAAGGGTGAGTATTTTTTGACATGCTCCAACGACGATTCTCTGTGTAAACTAGAACCAGTCTAATTGTCTCGATCGTCGAACGTCGACCGAGCAAGATATGTTTTGGAGCTTGGGTATATTTGAATTTTTGTTGCAAAACTATCTTATATGGTATAGCTATCACAAAGAGAATATATGAGTGCTTTATTTTGACACAATATAACACATTATAACTATAATGGCTACAAAAATGTGTATTGTTTAAGGATTTGCATAGCGACTACACAACTTCTTACGCACTGCATAAGTATGCATGCGCTTAGCGTATTTTATTTAAAAAGACTGTTATTGTTTTTATAACTCAACTCAAATTATTAAAAAAAAATATTAAATAAAGAACTTTATAATTTTAAATAAATTAAATTTACATCTTTAGTATATAAGAATAGATACCTTCGGAATTTTGATGCGTTTGTTTCTATGGTTGTACAAAAAATATCCAAAAATAATTCCAATTAGCCAAGGAGATGTACGTGCATGTGTAGCGTAGTATAATTTCCGCATTTCCTGAGTATCCCTACCTAAATTTCTAGCATTTAAAGAATAAAGAATAAATAGAGATTGACTTTTTTAAGCTTTTTAATATTATAATAACAATTATACACACCCAGTTGTGCTAAAAACTGTAAAATTATTAATTACAATACTAGTAAAAACGCACGCTACCATAAGTAGTCCCAAAACGATAACTCCTGCAATGGCCTTTTTCTTCCATTTAAATATCGGAATTAAGACCAAAGGAGACAGAATATACAATTGCATGTCAACTGCTAAATACCAAGTATGACCCAAGCACTAGAAGAAATCAATATGTTTTAAAACTGTGATTATCAACACAAAATACTCTAATAAGAACATACCATTTTACCAGCAGCTGCATAGTTCTGGACATACAGAAGAGTGGCCCACCAAGTCTCATGGCATAGTTTGTATGGAGCTGCGAAACTATTCCATAGCGGTCCATTTCCCATATGTCGAAATAGGCTAACATAAAACAAAACAGCAGCAGCCACTATTGGAGTTAGACGAATATATCGATGCAGATACATTAGAAGTATATTTAACTTTCCTCCAGTCCTTTAAAAAAAATTTAAATTTTGAATTTATAATTTGAAATTCTACCTTTCCATTTCCTTCAAACCAGTCCATATGAGAAGCAGTCCACTGAGAAAGAAGAACGAATCCACAGATATTGTTCCGCTTTGTAAAAACATGGAGAACGGAGTTTGTGCCCACTACAGAAGAAAAAATAAAAACTATTTTGAAATAAATTCAAATGCTTAATTAGGCCACGTTTCAATACTTTTAAGATATCTTTGCTGTTTGCGTTTGGTAAAAGCAAATTTATCATGTAACTATGGCCAAAGATAATCCATATAATTGACATACAACGAATCCCATTTAAGCAACTTATAATATTTGGAGATTTTTTGGATGAAGTCCGGAACAAGAGCTTCATATTGGCATAAACAGAGAATGCCACGAGAACCTGTTTTGGAACACCTGAAATATCTACTGTTACATTGTTTAAAATCAATAGTCGATTGTATTAATTACTTCCTCGGCTTTTTGAAGTGGCATCATAAATAGAACTACACACAACCAGAATTCCTACGAATGAAAATATAGATCTGATGCATATTGTTTAATTGTATCAAAACAGCTAGGAGTATAATGTTTCACTCACATTGCAATCCAGTCCATTATGTCAAAATCCATGTCAATACTTTTAGTACATTTGTCTTGAGTTACTATATCCGACAAGATAGTTAAATTGAAAATCCTAGATACAGTCTTGGTGAAAATCGCGTTTGCTTCAAATGCTTCACATGTTCGAGGAATACAAATGCCAATACTTAATTGTGTTTGAGGTAAGACTTCTAGGAAAATGTTTTTAAATAATTCCCCAACTGGAATAGTTGTAAGGCAATATTGGCCCGATATTAAATCATTATTTTCCTGATTTTCATATTTATGTTCAGTTTCTAAACATTCATCGAAACTTCCTAATTCAACCAAATGACCCAATAGTATTCCCGATGGAAGCTTGCCCCATGAATCGAAAACTGAAAGAAAAGTTCAAGAATTAAACGTTTTGTTCTGATAACCGATAATTTATAAATTAAATCTTTTTTAAGGCGTATAATTTAATAAAGTTGTTAGCATAAAACTGTTTAGTGATAAAGTGTACTACACTTCTTCCAAAGCGTGCACGGTAGGAAGCAACCATTTGTTTACAAATAAATATACGTTTTCCAACTAAAAGCCGTTGTTTCGAACTTGGTTAACTGGATAAGGTATGCATATTTTTAATGGCGTATAGCTTAGACTGAAATAGATAAAAGCCAAAAAATACTCCTAAATTACGATTAATAGCAGATTATTGATATAAAACAAAATACATCTGCCCAAAAGCTCTAGTCCCTCCACAAAAAACGTTTTTCTGTTGGTTAAGCTAAATTGGTGCGCAACCGTTAAAGCATACTTTATGTTGTTTAAATTTAGCAAAGAAGACTTCTTCTTCACTACAATTTTAAAGTTTGTTTATAGGAGGTTTCAATTGTTCAGAATATTACATTAAAGTAATATACAGAAATTCCTTAGCCCATTAAAAGATTAAATAAACTTACAGGAAGTACTTAACAATTTATTAAGGGTATTCATGCAACGGCGGAAACCAAGTATAAACCTCAGAAACCAGATAATTTATTTGAAATCATCTGGTTTCTGAGGCTTATACGGGTTATCCGCCGTTTTTTGAATACCCTTATTGTTTCACTGTTATATACATTTTATTTTGAATTTTATATTTATCTATATAATAAAAATGAATCCTTATTTAACGGCATCACGCATAAGCGACGCGAAGACTGGACCGATTTCGCTAATTATTATTTTGTTATTGTCAGGAGAAAAAAGTTGAGCAGAAAGTTTGAAAAAGTCAGAGAACTTAACATAAGCTATTATTTTTTTGAATAGTTTTATTAATGCAGCGATTTGGACGGGACTTTCACTGGCCGATAGCTGATGTGGTAAATAGGACTAATGGATTTTAAACAATTAACAGGCTTCTAAAGTTTTAAACGCCCTTGTAATCGAAATTCCCATTATTGGTCAATTTCATCAGATGCAGTCCACAAGTAAATATACCATAGAAGCTCACATTTTTATTTTATAACATTTTAGTTTTCAATTTTTATAAATACAAACTAAAACGCTAAACATACTTTGACTTTGCATGTCCGTAACAATAATTTAAGGGTTTGTATTAAGAAAAAATATGGTGCTCATTTTCATCCGACGATTACATTGTTTACATTTTGTTAAGTTGCCATAGCGTGCAAATGTTCATGAGTGTTTTCATCAAAAAGTGCATTACAATGAAAAGAATTATTAAAGTTTCTGATTTCTTTTCACAAAAAAAAATTAAATAAATTCTTCATAATAAACTTTTCAATTCATTTCCAATTAAAAACAAAACAAAATATGTGAAGCACCAGCAATTCAAATTTTTTGTATTACGAGTACTTGGCATTTGTTTCACAACATAATGCTTTCTCATTTTGTTCTCATACATTTCGCTTATTAGAAAGACAAAACCAATAAATTTCTCCAGGTATGTAAAGAGAACTCAATTTTAACAAAAATTTCCCTGAAATTTCCCTTTTATAGATCGGGGCAACTAAAAAGATTTAAGGGTCTGATAAAATTTAAAAGGATTTTTAATAAAAGTGCTTTTAGTGTTTGTTTATGAAATTCACCATAAGTCTATGTTAATTAACCCTGAGTGGCGCTGAGGTTACTTTTTTCGAAAATTCTTATTTATTGACCGATTTGACACAAAATCACACCAAATAATATTTACATAATCTGCCATAAATTTGGTTCATTGAAGTACATACTGCACAACGAAAAGTATAACCATTTAGTGCCAATTTTTCAATAGTAAGTTAAGCAGTTAGTTAGTACATATTCTCGAGATAGAGCAAAAATCAGTCAGATACAACTTAATAAAGGAATAAAGTTATCTGCTCACTTTACAACGGAATAAGGAGTTATCTAAGGAATAAAATAAATAACTATTTTCGATGTCAAAAAAAATTATTGCTTCGAAATAAACGTTAAACAAAAATTAATTTCCATGAATAGTTTGATACTCGAAATTAAAGTGACGTTCAAATTAAATTATTCTATAGTTTATTTTTGATGGAAAAATTCGATGTTGTTATCCGGTTGTTTAACAGTCAAGTAAGTTTATTCCTCTGGCAACTAACTAGATATTAATCTGGAGATTGAAAAATCGGCTCTAACTCATATGTAAGCCGAGTTAGAGCTTAAAGCAAAATTTGCGTTTTGTATAAAAATATTGTAGGTATTAAAATATTGATTTAAAAGTCATTTTCAATATTATAAATTAGACGTTAAATAAAAGAGTAAATCGACAAGCAGGTGACAGCGAACAATTTTGACTGCTTTCAGTATTTTCTTGTAGTCACTTATGTCGTTTTTATTTGGCAATCCGGAAGCCTTCCGGACACTTCTGAAAGCGTTCACTTGGGAAAAAATGACAGTTCTAATTCTGAAAAGAAGAACATTTTGCTTCTGGATTTGAAATCAGAATCAGAACCAGAAGCACTCACACATTCATATACTTGAACGTCAAAATCGACTGTTATTATTTTTTGTATGCAACAAACATTTTGTTTTGAATTTGAATATTCTCACGTACACAATTATTTTCACACATAATCTCATTAAAATTCAGAATCGTCAGAATCACACAAAAGTGTTCAGCTGGGACCCGGATCGGAGAACAATTTCGGATTGCCAAATAAAAACGCCATTAGACACAAAGTCAATTTTATGTCTTTTTCGACTGCATTTTCTGAGTGTTTTACTCTTGTTTGGTTCCAATCGAACATGAAAATATCGTATTCACAAATTTACTCATACACACTTGAACTTCTAAAATGGCGTCTTCAAACAACTAATACTTTTGACAAATAATACGACGAAAAACTTTATGTGTATGTACATAGTGTGTTCTATTTTTACTCCATTTTGAAAACGAGAACTTAAAAACAGGAGCGGAAACAGAGTAACTCCGAACATTCAATCAAGAAGGGCATTCATTTTTCCCCCTTATGGACTGTTCGTTCCATGTCAAATCGTAGATTATAAATTTTAATTAATATTGAAGATAAGATATATAATATTTTATTTGAAATGTACATTATGTATCTATAAAGCACTTAACAATATTTCTTTCAAACGAGATAATTTGACTTTGTGGCATTTTTATTTGCTGTAGTCAACCTGATGCAATCTTAAAATATCAGACTTCTCGACCGTTTTCGTTTTAAAGTCGATTTTACTAAAAGACAACCAAAATTGTGATAAGTTTCTATGTCAGATTATAAACTTTTACTATAGGAGCAATGTTTTATTAAACAACACCACTTCTAAGAATAATTATTTTACAACAACAAAAGTATCCGCGAATAAGAATTTTATGTTTTTCCATATATTATATGGCTTTGTGTTTGCATGTTATATTATTTTATTGCATTCCTTTGAACTTGGGTGTTATGTTGTTTCAAAATCACAATTTTTGTTAAATAACACGTTTATACTCATGTTCCATTCATTTAGCAATTAAACAAAATTAATTTAAACAAAGCAACCTTTTTGGCAGGTTTTTTTTATATTTTCTTCGCATTTTTAATGTGGACGTTATTCGTTAGCCATAAAAACAAAAATAAACTTAATTAGTTACTTAATGAGAATTCGAACAAACAATTTGTTCAGCGCGCTTACACTTGAGTCCCCATATATCACCGTTTTCGGCTGCAGTTACAATTGCACTAAGGTCGCGGTAACACTTAGAACTAGGGTTCTGCAGATTTTGATTTAAAGTTACAATTTCATTGAGGACTTCATTTTCGAAATTGTGTTTCATAAATTCAAAACTTTCACTGTTATAAAAACTTTTTTCGATTTCACTTCCTTTCACTACGAGCATATTGTTAAAACATTCACCAAAAATGCTCAACAAAACAAATAGAAAAGCCGCCTTAATATTCCCCATTTTAAATGTGGCACTGTTTTTATTGATTCGATTTATCAAGGTAAGAACCTCACCTGCTCACTGTCATTTTAATTCTGACCAAAAAATACTGTAAGACTTCAGTTTAAATAGGTATTTAAAAAAAAACTCTTTTAATCACTTGAACACTCTAATGAAGTTCGTAATTGCATTTTTAGCATAATTAAAAAGTTATCAATGGTTGATTCAGAGATTGTCAAATCAAAAATAATAATAACAATCTATGTATACAACAAGGCACGTGAATTGCGCATTCGGAGTAAAACGCAACGCACTTTTGATTGACTGATCAGAGTATAGACGAAATGTGAACCACTTATTTAACTTTATACGCTACGGTTGTTGGAGTGAAACCTTATCGAATAAAGCAAGTACTTTGTTTGAAAACAATAAAAATATGGATGAAATATTTATCGCCCTAAGCACATAATATAGCCGCTCCACAGGTCGGGTTAATTATTTAACACAATACACATTTTATTATTCAAACAGGTTGATCAAATATTTTTTAATAATATTGTAAACAAGTTTTGGGAGTGGGTCATCATTGATTTCTTTTTTTAAATTATTGAACTTACATTATGTATATTTACATATTTGCAAGCGTCAATCAATATTGATATTAAATGAATAGTTGCTCGTATACTTGTGGGTGTTTTCGGTATAAAGGTCTTGAGAAGAGATTAGATTTATGAACGTATGAAAAAATTCTATTTTTTCTGCCACACTTACCTACCCTTATTGAATATATAGCGTAAGTAATGCAGTTATTGACAATTGTAAGGATTTTTACAGTTGACACAGCTAGCAAATATATTCGATATGGATATATGAAACTCTGAGTACATTTCTAAATATATTATTCAATTCATTTTCATGCTATTTGTATTAAAAGCGAGTAAGAGTTTCGTGATATTGTTAAATTTTGATATTTCTAAAACCCTATTAAAATATATAGTAATTGACACTATATGGTGTACATCTATTGACACCACATAATTGTATAGTAATGGACAATTATGTACAACTATTGACACCACATATTTGTACAATCATGTCCAGATCTTAATGGAATTTTTCCAATTGTCTTGAAACATTGTTGTGAATCTTTAAGCATTCCTCTACAATACATTTTTAAACAGTCGCTTTCTACAGGTAACTTTTTAGATGAATGGAAAGTTTCGTACATAAACCCGATCTTCAAGGCTGGTGATAAAAAGCTGATTACCAATTATCGCGCCATAAGTAAACTCGCTACCATTCCAAAACTTTTAGACAAATTGTCAAAAATAAATTATATAACATAATAAAAGTTCATATTTCTGATTTTCAACACGGTTTCTTCAGTGGTAGGTTCAACTACTACAAATTTGGCTTGCTTTTCCAGCCAATGCTTCAATGCATTGGAAAAGCGATTCCAAATGGAAGTGGTTTATACTAATTTTGTTAAAGCGTTCAGTAGAATAAATCACCTAATTTTGGTTAAAAAATTAAAATTATATGGTTTTGATGGTTCCCTAATAAAATGGTTCTGGTCACATCTAATTGGTAGAAAGCAAATTGTAAAAATTGGTGATCTAGAATCAGTCACGATTATAGTTCATTCAGGTGTTCCTGAAGGTAGTCATTTAGGTCCACAGCTTTTCGACATATTTATCAATGATTTTCCATCAGTTTTATCTGTTTCGGAATGTTTAATTTTTGCTGACGATGTAAAATTATTTAATACTACGAGTATAAAGAGTTATAATGATTGTATTGCATTTCAACAGGACTTGATAAACTTTAATACATGGAGTAATCAAAATGACTTGCTTCTCAATTTTTCTAAGTGCTCCGCTTTGACATTTAGTCGTTAATCCAGACCAATTATTTTTGATTACTTTTTAGGTAGTCATAAATTAAGCAGAGTTTTTGAAGTCAAAGATTTGGGAGTAATATTTGACGGTAAATTGACTTTTGAGTCACAAGTCAATCATATTGTCTCCAAATCAAACTCTATGTTAGGTTTTCTGAAACGGAATTCCATGGATTTTAAGGACCCATACACTTTAAAGGCTCAGAAATTTACTAACCCTTAGATAACCCAAAACCTTTATTTAATTTCCTAATAATATTAGATTAAATTGATTTGTTCAAAATACCTATTTGATTTTACATTTCCATAAATTAACTCAATTTTATATTCAATTTTTAATGTTTATAATTATTATTAATTTTGTAGTTATGTCATTGTCGTTTTGGAAAAAATATATAAGAAATGTTCTGTAACAGATTTTCGAGCCTCCAATTAAGTTACATTATACGTACAGAATTTTTGTGTGCTTGAATTATACTGTGAAGCTGCTCATTTAGACTCAGAGTTACCACTAATCCACAAGTACTTCCTAGATTTTTCACCAATCCTTGTTTCTCAGCTCATACAATGCCATTAGTTTTGTCAGTTCGGATATGCTAATGAGAAAAACCTTGTCATTGACAATAGTGTCTGCTTATGACTTAAGAGTGCTAGTAAAAATTTAAAGGTGTTTTCTTTCCAGATATAAGGTATAGTTGGGTATTTTCTTAAGGGAATGTTAAAAGTTTAATATGATAAAGTAAAATTAAAATACAAATTCAGAATTGTAATACATAGTTTACATTTTAAAAATAAATAAATGTCACAACTGCTTATTTACTTTGTGAACGGTAGACGCGTTTCGGGTAATTAATAATTAAAAAGTTTCTCTAAAAAAAACTTCTATGGAACTTTTCTATTGACTCGTATTCATTTATTCCCCAAACCTGATTAGCCTAGCAAAGCGCACTCTTAACAACAGTATCAAATATCTCGCTGATAGTATTTGTTTTGTGAAGATGATTCTTCATAACATTTTTAGCAGACTGCGAGGTTTTAGCTTTCATGGTAACGTTTTTCTTCAATATAAGTAACGTATTTATTAAAATCCATGGTTTTATTTAGATTAACTCCCAAGTATCTGTATTCGGTACAATTCTAAAGGGATTCCATTGAAGAACCCATTATATGCAGAATGCAGCCTGGTTTCTCGAAAACCATTTAAACATCGATCAAAAAATAATGCGTCTTAGAAAGGTACTACAGCATCTAACTGATGAGCTCAGCTGTAGTACCTAGGCGAAACGCATTTTGGACTAAAGGTCACAAAAACATTCAATTGGCTTTAAGTCCACTAAAAAAAACAAAAATAATATAAACATATTGTTTGCGTTTTCTTCAATTAAATCGAAAACCATTTGTGAACTTTTGATTTGGCTGTGTTAATAACAAGTCCCCATTGACTACAAAAATTAGCTAGTCAGGTAATCATCAATTGAATTTGATAATCTGGGAAATCAGATGGTATCACAAGGACATAAGCATATAGAAGAAGGGCATTTATGGTTAAATCAGCAATTCGTATACCGCCAGACAGGTGAGCTTCTACAGCATTAATGAAGGGTGAAAACAAAAGACTGCTTAGCAGGCATCATTTTTTGACACCGTTTTCCGTTGAAAACCATTCTGATAACGTTTTTCCATCCCAGGCAGCTGTTTTGATTTATCATACGTTCATTTCCTTAATTATGCTTATTTATTTTGTAGATATGCCTATTTTCGATAGCTTGACAAAAGTGGATTTCGATTTACAAGATCAAAAGCCGACTTAAGGTCAACAAAAAATGCATACGTTTACACAAAAATAATTATTTCTATGAGAATCAAATATAGAAACTTCTAAATAGTTACACAAATTTTCAAAATAGTTTTTGACTTAAAAATTCGGTATTTCAAAAACAGCATTCTTTCGAAAAATGTCAATAAATTTTTTATATAAGCCTACAGAATTTTGTTTGATAATTGTTTTAAAATTCTTTACATTTTATGGGCATTTTTATTTATTTGTTTAACAGATAACAATATTTATGATGGATACTCGTAACATTGAAGAAATTAGAAATATATATCGAAATTTTTAAAAAGTACAGAAAGTTTTTGTCAAAAGTAATTGAAAAAAGCTCATTCAACGTTTAAAAGTTTGACCTCGAGTTCAATGACTCCCATTGAGTTTTTTAAGTTTAAATTGAAAAAAATAATCATAAAGCTGCTATCATTATACATTGTATACATACTTCACAAAAAAATGATTAAGTCCATAAGATAATTGTTATAATTTTGCAAGCACACTATTTATCTAATCGTTTGCTGTACTTGCTTAAAACTTTTTTTCGTACTAGACTATTTACCGTGGGTCAATGACTCTTCAAAGGTTATATTCAATAAGTAAATAATACTTTTGAATATGATTACTGGTAAAAATAAAATTAAAAAATTAAAAGTATTACGAATTCTGGTAAAAAAATATATTATAAATGTTTATGTTTATGAAAACTTCCTATATTTATATCGAAAAACTGTTATATATATGCAATACCCTATGTTTCACTGAAAGATGAATTCACACGTGATTGTGGATTGTGTACCAATGTAAATATGAATGATTGCTGTAAAGTGACTTAGCAATTGAACATTGAGCCATTTGTCTGTTTCTTGCAAGCCCAAAAAAATTGATTTTCTTATAATTATTGTGTTACTTAAATTACCTAGTTTGTAAAAAAAAAATTATTTTATATTTAAATCTATTTAAATCTTCTCACTTCTTTTTATGTCCAGTACAGCAGGGATGGGACTCCTTACACTTTTTTTTCAATTTGGAAAATCCTACCACAATCAACTTGAAATCTTTCACGTTTTGACATTGGTAATAATATTACTTTATCATAGTATTGTATTGAAAATTCACCCTCAGGTCGGAGTTTTAACTTAGAGGCCTGTTATAGTGATCAGGAAAACGAAAAAGGAAAAAAGTTCTAATAGACAATTTTTCATTTTTGTGCCAGCTGACACAAAGTGGAACAAATCATTCCAATGATTTGGTTTCAAATTTCTCTCATTCCACTGACAGAAACGTGGACGAAAAACTTTTTCGTGTGGGTTGCAATCAGCAAAACTTGATGGGAGACTGAAAAAAAGTATATACACTTTCACACTGTTTCAAGTTTTCCTGGTTCCTGTTCCTGATCGCTATAACTGACCAATTAACTGACAAAAAAATTAATGTTCCAGTTCCAATTCACCATTTATTGCTCAGCAGTTATTTGCCAGTATGTGTGCGAAAGGTGTATGATGTTTCTATAGATTTTGCTTTGGCCTTTTTTGTTCTTTGTACATATATATTGTTTTGTTATTTGGTTTTTCATACTATTTCTTCGTTACAACTTTGTTGTTGCTTACATAGTAGCTGGCGAAAATTTGCACAGGTAAAAAATATTAAAACCGAGAAAAGATACAAATTGAATACCATAACTTTCAAAGCACCTTAGCTGACAAAGTGCCAAAGGACATGTTTGGAACGGATGACATTTTAATCCCTCAGAAGAATTGGTTAAACTCAATAATGACTTATTGTTTAGTTTTTAATTACCTTGCTTCCTTTTTTATTTAATTTATATAAATATGTAAATGAAGTTTTTACTTAGAAAAGGATTATTTTCTATGAATTTTCTATCACCCTTTTATCAATCTGTCTGCCACCATTTTGTTATTCTCAAGTCCGATCACTGATGCTTAGTACCAAAAAGCTTGCCATATACGAGCAAGTCAAAAATCATTTTGAAGAAAGGTTCTCTATCATTTAAATTACTATTTTTAAACTTTTTTAAAACAACACATATGAGCATCAATAATGGACATTTGGATTTCTAGAGAGTCGATCCAAATGTGGACAGATTATGAATATTTTTTTTTGTAATATAATCGAACCCTAAAAGTTTGTGTTTGCTATTTCGAGAACTGTCACTTTTATTTCAAGCAAAACTGAATTTACATCATTGATATTTTTATTTTTTTTGCACAGCACTATTTTCATTTCATTCGTTATTAACTCTTTCAGAACAAAAATTTAAAAATTGGTGATCGTTTTATATTGAGTTATATAATTTGTGATTTTTTAAGAGCTTGGTTTTTGAAAATTCAAAAAAACGTAGAAACTTGTAAAAAGTGAATGAAATTTTTATTTGGATCGATAAATCAATTTCTGCCATTTACTTTTTAAAAATAATTTCACTTAAATGTTGCCCGCGGCTACGCTTCAGGTGGTCCATTCTGAAGGTCCAATTTTGGCAAACTTTTTCACACATTTCGGCCGGAATCTCACCAATGACGCGTTCAATGTTGGCTTCCAAGGCAGCAATCGTGTTTGGCTTGTCCCCATAGACAATAGACTTAACATAGCCCCACAAAAAATAGTCTAACGGGGTCAAATCACATGATCTTGGTGGCCAATTGACTGCGCCAAAACGTGAGATCAACTGCTCACCAAATTCGCCTCTCAATGCATAGTTTCGCGTGCAGTGTGGCATGTGGCACCGTCCTGTTGGAACCACATGTCGACCGAGTTCAATTCTTGCATTTTCGGCAAAAAAAAATCTGTTATCATCGAACGGTACCTTTCTCCATTGACCGTAACCCTGCGGCCTTCATCGTCCTTGAAGAAGTACGGCCCAATGATGCCGCCTGCCCATAAACCGCACCAAACAGTGCATTTTTCGGGATACATTGGTAGCTGCTGAATTGCCTCTGGCTGCTCTTCACTCCAAATACGTCAATTCTGCTTATTCACGTATCCATTTAGCCAAAAATGAGCGGAAAAAAAACGGACGTAGCTTGCGAAACACATTTTTCACAGAGCACGAATTTTGATAATAAATTTCAATAATTTGCAAACGTTGTTCAGGCGTAAGTCTATTCATGATGAAATGGCAAACAATACTGAATCGAAATGTCAAATGTTCGTAGAATTTGTCATGTGTGATTTGTCAAAAATATAAACGTTAAAAACCAAGTAGCAAAAAAATCACCCTATATTATTTTAAATATTACGACTAAAAAACTCCCTAAAATATTCAAAGAATACGCTCATAGACAATAAAAAACAATTTGTAGCATACTTATAAGCTTATTAGCAGGAAACTAGATTTCTTTGAAAATTAGAAATATTAAATGGACAATGCAAAGCTTTCTGATATTTTGAATAAGCTGCGAACAATTTTAGTTAAATACATTCTTTCAGGCTTATATAAATATATATGTATGTACCAATATTATAGATAGTCAGAAATATATTCGATACATAGACTTAAATCAAACCTTATAATATAAAGAGAATAATATAAATGAACACATCGTTAGCACAAGAGTTTTAGTAGAAACGGCTAAATATATTTTTAAAACCGTTTTTAATTTAGAATTTATTTTTTTTAAATTTAATTTTTTTAAATTTTCTAAAATTTTCCCAAAAAAAATTGGTATGGCAAGTTTAAGTATTTAATAATATAAACTAAAAAACATAATTTAAGTTTTTTATCGAAACCTTTAGAGTATAGAGCCGTTTACGAGATTAACATGTTTGCCCCAAAAAATGTATATGGCAGGTAGCGTTATTTCTGGAGCTAAAAAAGATTTTATAGAATCGAACTAATCACTAAGTACCAAGTTTTTAGAAAATCGCTTTAGAAGCTTCGGCTGTAGATTAACCTACAGACAAATAGACAGACGGAATTGTGGGACCCACTTTTTTCGTGTTTTCTATCATCGTAATGTATTTGGTATGATGACGTTTGTATTCTGACACTTACCCAAACATAGTTTGCTTTTACACCAGAGCGATTTTTAATCCTTCTTTCTCTTTTCGACTCCTTTCGGTAACGGGGGTGGCCGTGACGCGATAGTTGTGTGCTCGCCTGTCAACCTCGTGGTGACAGGTTCGAGTCCTGCCGTTGTCTATGTCTTCTTATATTCTATTAAAAACCAATTCTAAAAATTGTCTTAAAATAAGTTTCTGGCTTACTCATTACATGCTGTTTTTTTTTTTGTAAATTCATTTGTATTTCATATACACTTATAACTATCTTAAAGCTAGACAAAAATGTTTAAAACTAGCCTAATTATCAATAACTTACAACTAATTTACTGGCCCTTTACGGGCGCTCTAAACTAAACAATAACTCTTAGAACTAATGTCTTTCGACCTTATCATTACATGCTGTTTAGGCATAACACTAACAACATGTGATTGAGTAAACTAGCATACCCATAAATATGACAATGAAATAAATAAAATAATGCGAATTATAAGGAACATAAATAAATAAGACACGGTTATTCTCTCCGCATTAGTTCAGCCGCCATCCCTGGAGATGAATCTGAGACAACAACCAGCTCTAGTCTCAGAACATCACATCATTCCTATCCTTCTCTCTCTTCTTTCACCGGATGCTGGCGCTGTGTTAAAAACATATAAAGGGTATTCATAATCCCTTGAGCGCGTGCAAAATTATAAAAAGAAAACAAGGATACTTAAACACTGTGTTTTTTAATAAAAGTTAACTTTCATCAAACATATCTCCCCTCTCTTTACTCCAATAAATCTCAAAAAGTTCAATCGTACCATAGCGAAAATCGCTAAGCGAAGAAAAGGCTATTACTCTGCATTTAACAACCTGAGCAATTTTATCTACACCGGCCAGCACCCACGTGCTTAAAAATCACAAAGCTGAAATTGCATGATGTAAAAGCAATCAGCGTTTTAAAAAATATAAGACTAGCTGCCCAGTGAATGATTACCCATGGGTAAAATTTATTTTAGGACCAGACTAGAAAAATGTCAATTGATAACAAACGTAATATATTTTAACAGTTGTTGGGGGGGGGGGGGGGGGCGACTGAAAAAAAAAACAACTAGGTTCCTGAAAACGAATGTTGTTCCTATGGAACTGTTAAAAAGTGGCATGCATGGCTTTAAGATGTCTATCAGAAATCAGGAATACTTCTAAATCTATTGGAAATTTTAAAATAATTTAGTTCATGTCGGGGAATTCATAATTAAGTGATTTAATAGTAACACAGTCTTCAGAAATCAAGTGGTGTCCATGATTTCTTCACGTGAAAAAGTGAAACATTTAGCCGCCATTTTTGATTGAGCTTAAAAGTAAATTGTTCCCAAGCCAGTATACGTAAGATTCTATCAGTAATTGACACAATATGGCAAGAAAATTTGATTTCCCCTTTCGTAAATTTACTACTGGTGTGTTCATGAGCTGCTCAGTTATGTCCTGGATAATTTTTCAACAGTGATGTGATAACATTTGTGTAGCGACCGTGATTTTGTAAATTAGAAAAATTGGGTTCGGTTTTCAGGAAAATAACGTTTTTTTGTTGTTTGTATTTTTTTAGTTTAATATAGCTTCCTCTTTATCATCCTTTTCATTTATATTTTTAAAAGTATTATCTGACACGATGTCAGAGTTCTAGATTTAACGAACCCTATCAATAATATATTCTTAGTCATTTGGTAGTGAGTACCTACGTAGAAATACTTATCTTAACGTATGATTCTAAGGTTTATTTTTTAATTTCATATGGATTTTTTTATTGCAATAAATATGTATGACGCTAGATATGAATCAAAAGAGTAGACTTTGATAAAATATAGGTGCATATCTACAATTCGTTTTGACGTCAAAAAAAGTGTCATAACAATTCTTATCATTTTTTTTCGATTGATTGAACAGTTGATGTAATTTTAGAAATCAGCTTTAACTTTAAATTCTGTAAATTTATATTGAACTTAATACATATCTATTATCTGAAAGTGGGTGTAGATTTTTGCCACCATACCATTTTTTTCGAACACGAATGATTAAGTTGATAAGCGAGTTTTCGAGACAAGAGATACTATTGTGCGTTTGTCACTTTTTGTAAAAGACAAAACATGTACAAAATATTGTTGTGCTTATTTTTGTTTTTATAATAATACGCACACTAAAAGTATTTTGACTACCCTTAAAATGAACAAGGACAGTGCCAGCTTTAGGAAAGTATGGAAGGACGTAAGAGGAGATACCGATGCACATTCGTTTTGAATTTCTGAATATCTTTTAGACTGTTATTTAAACCACATGTCTTATTATAAGATTTTCAAAACACGTGTGCTGCTAAAAACTGCTTGCATAAATGTGGTAAATAATGTGGTTAGCCAAACAGTAGAAGACCGTATATTCATTGTGTTCGAGGTATTAAAAAATGTTACAAAATGTTTTAGTTTTTAGTAAATGAAATTGTTCTCTTTTAAATTTATACTTAAACATTAATCATTATACTCGATTTTATTTATGTTTGTAAATTTTATACTTTTTTCCGTGATAATCTGAGTTTTGAAACTTAACACACCATCACAAAAAGATCTCCATGCTTATCATCTTCATTTACAACAGAAATACGTGTCGAAAAATTGCAAAAAAAAAATGTTTGCCATACAAATATTGACAGTCAACTTTCCACTATTACAATGTTTACTATGATTTTATGTCAAATCGTACTTGGAATTTTTGTGATGAAATAATTGCCCATGAGTGAATTTTTTTTTAATAAAAATTGATTTTATAAGAACGGGCGGCTATTTTTTATTACACTAAGCAAAATTAAAAGACAGATAACAATGCTTAGAGTCATAGACAACCATTTATAATAATTTTATGACTGGTATTTGAGTTGTCAGTACACACAGTAAAACTACCTCCAAACCACCTGATAAATTAATTATGTAATACAATGTAAATAAAGTGGAATAGAAAAATTCCATACCGCTGCCAAATTTATTTATTGAAAAATGAAATTGCTTCCCCACTTGCATAAAAATTAATTTCATCGTAATATTAGACTGCAAATGCATAATAATATAAAGCATTCTGGTAAAAAAAAGTATGTTTACTAATTTAGGTATATATACACAGATTATAGTCTACATTTTGTATAACTTTTTTTTTTAACACAACGCATAAAAATTGTTAAAACCTACTACAAAAATGGTGATTCTGCCACAGGCACATATCGTGCTTTAAGAGGAGATTATGGCTTACATAATCGTCCAAATACGCAAGCAATTGGCAAAATTGTTAAGAAATTTAAAGAGACTGGATTGGTTAAAGACATTGTAAGGCCTGTGCATCATCGTTTCGCTCGAACCACTGAAAATATCGCTGTTGTAAGTGAAAGTGTTGCCGAAGACCCGAATGTTTCGATTCCTCGTCCTTCTCAGGAATTAGGACTGTCTTACGGCACATTATGGCGTATTTTGCATTTGGATCTACACCTACATCCATATAAAGTTCAGCTCACACAACAACTGAAGCCAGCTGATCATTCACAACGTCGTAGATACGTCGAATAGGTGCTTGAACAACAGGCGACGCCGATTTTTCGAGCAAAATTTTCTTCAGCGACGAAGCACATTTCGCACTCTGCTGGTATGTTAATAAAAAAATTGTTATATTTGGGGTTCTGAGAATTCTCAAGTAATTGAAGAGAGGCCATTATATCCACAAAAAGTCACTTTTTGGGGCGCTCTTTGGTACGGAGGTGTGATTGGACCTTACTTCTTCGAAAACGACGATGGAACGACTATCACCGTTAATTCGGAGCGTTATGGTCATATGATAACTGACTTTTTTTTATCTGCTATTGAGGAATACGACTTGCAGAATATGTGGTTTCAACAAGACAGTGCCACATACCACACAACTCGAGCGAATATGGCTTTATTACAAGAGACATTTCCTGGCGGCGTAATTTCTCGTCGTAGCGATATCAACTGGCCTCCAAGATTATGCGATTCGACACCGCTGGACTTTTTTTTGTGTGGGTACAGGAAAGACCGTGCTTATGCAGATAAACCTTTAACTCTTAAGCACTTGAAAACCAACATTCGTCAAGTTATGGCTGAGATACCGCCCAATATATGTCAAAAAGTGGTAGAAAATTACATCAAAAGAATCGATGCTTGCAACAATTCGCATGGTGGTCATTTAAATGATGTAGTGTTCCACACATAATGTCAACGTTCAGTCTTTATAATAAAAAAGAAATATCATGAAAAAGAATATTTTATATGTGTTTCATTTACGTTTACTTTTGAAACCGTAAAATGGATAACCCATTACAAGACAGAAATATTGTTGGAATGAATTTTTTATTATAATAATCTGGGAGATTATTTCATTGCATTTATTTTTTAAACATGATTTCTGGCATATGTCCAGTCCAATTTTTTACTACTTTTTCCAATTTAAAATTCTTTGGTAAAAAATGCTCTATGAACGTCGAACAGATTTATTTTTTTAAGTAAATTTCCATAAATGGGAAGATTTGTTCCGGTGTAAGCTATTAAATATGAATTGCCAAACCTTACTTAACAGAAATGTCAACAGAGTTTGACATTCTCAACTGTCAAACCATAGACGACAACCAATGACACTTCTCATGCAGCTAACAAAAAAACTCACTTTTATAACACTTGATTTTCAATGTGATTCAATTCAAATGATTCCAAAAATATACTGGACTGCGACTATTTTCCTTAAATATATAGCGACAGATAATGACCGTATATCGACAACATGGGCTGATGTAGATGCCGGGAATATAACATTTGGAAAATGTGCTTTGGGAAGTTTCGTGGTGTGCGTTCTAAGTTACGCGAACAACCATGGATTTGTCTTACCAATGGAATGAATGAAAAAAATCACAGTTGCAATGTGATTAAATTCACACATCACAAAAATATATCTACAATTTGAAAGAAAAAAATATAATAATCTGATAGGCCCACCGTAGGTTAAATCCGCACTGGAAAGCATTTACGTTAAACCAAGTATCTTTTCAATACCAATAAAAAGAGTTCTGAAAATGTATTTATCATAAACATAAGAAATGATATAAGCAAAAGCTGACCTAAGTTGTTCCCGAAAATAATTAAATGATAACAGCTTAAAGAAGATATGGGTAGAAATATCAATTAAATTGATTCATTTAATATTTAAGGCATGTTTAGTTTTATGATTATTATGCTGAATCATTCACAACTTTTATTTGAAATATATGATAAGTTGCACGTCTGATTTTTTTATATTAAAATTTATAGAACAGAATGACACATTTATTTTACCTAAATGCATTATAAGTTGAATCGGAAGCTAGACAATTATTTTGAATGTATTATAGGATACGAGTATTACAATAACCATTTACAGTCTCGAAATTGTGCTTTGGTAATAAAATATTTATTATGTAGCTACAAATTATTCGCAGAACAGTTTAATTACTGATAATAAAAATTATATTAGTGCCCAGGTGGATTATTTACTATTAATATAGAACTAGATCAGTAGAGCAGTAGCACGCTTTAAACGAGTAAAGTTCAATTCTGAAAATTAAATTTAAATCAATTAAAAAAATAAATAGATGTACATATGTCAATTTTATCCATTAAAACTTAAATGAAATAAATGAAAGCTATGTAAATAGTCCAGGAAAATTAGATGAAAAAATGATGTTACTTCCAAAAAATTGTGACAAAGCTGAATTTTGTTGAGAGCTTCATTTTTATGTCCTAAGCATTTCCTAAAAGTGCCCTAAATTTGGAACGGAATACTCGAAAATCATAGTTTTTTTTTTTTAAGTTGTTGGTACACATTGTAGATCATGTCATTCTACACAAAAAAGATTAAGACGCTTTTTATCGTACAATTGATAGATTTGGAGAAAACTTGTGTTGTTTTAGGCCAAAGCCCATCATGGGCTATGAGCGCCATCTAAAGTTATGTAAAGTAAGTAAGGAGAAAAATGTTCGAATACATTGGGGTGTAGTACATTTTTTCAAACAAAATTTAATAAATTTATGGTTTTGAGTGGGGAATTTTTTGTTTTGTTTTTAGTTATGTTTGGAAAAACATGTTCAGACAGATAGTGAAAGAAAAGACAAGGAAAAGCTACATTACCTTACATGACATAGCAATAACGTACAAGGTTGCCAGCTCTCATACGGTTTAGTTAAACTATTCGTTCAATTTAACTGAAGTTCAGAATCGACTGTGAAACCGGACGAGTTCAGCTTCAAATTTAAACTCAAGTTCAGGTTATTATTTTTAAATTGAACCAACAACTGAATGCTAGGTATCTATCAGTTATATGAGTATTGAATCCATGATTTATCGATTGTTTCAAATAGTACCAGTTTACAATAAGGGTATTCATGCACCGGCGGAAAACCCAGATAAACCTCAGAAACCAGATAATTTTATCTCTGCAGAAATGAACTATCAAAGCTTGTATGGGAAAAACTTTCTGCAAATCAGATAAAATTATCTCACGAATTTGATGTAGAAGGAGAATAAATAAGCCTCATAAATTTATTTCAATTTTTTTAAATTGAAATTTTATTGAGTCTTTTCTCTTGAAACTTTACGTAGTAATACAATTTTCGGAAATAATATAGGATTTAAAGCGGCTATAATGTTGTATTGCCTGCTTTGTCGATAATAGAATTGTACGGTGTACGCCTCTTGGCTGTTGTAAATTTGTATAGTTGAACTGCTTTTGCTCAGGAGCAGTGTATCAGTAACTTGTGACGTGTTGTCATCTAATGTTTATAAAATTATGTAGTGGAACTGCTCTTTCACAGAGGCAGTGTATCGGTAACTTGTGGCATGGTGCCACCTAAAACTAACCTAAGACAAACATATACATATATACAATCGCTGTCACCTAAAACGAATATATATATACTTAAAACTAATGAAATTGTACAAAAACACTTTTACTTAACATTTCATTTGAAGATAGAGCCAGAACTCTATACCATTAATACATGAACATATCTAGACTTAACATTTAAATGAGCGAGAGTGCATACCCACTATATACTTTAAATAAGATATGTGATTATATGTCGAGAAATTAGTTATGAAAATTAATTAACTTTTTATATTTATGCACAAATAGACTGTGAATAAAAAATTCGCTGTTGCTTTGTAGAGGTTGTTGCCTTTTTGGAATGTTCCATTTAAGAACTGTATACAGGTCGGTTTCTAGCGGTGTCCTTTGTAGTAGAGGTATAGTTGGTAACTGTTTCCAAGTACTATTCGTTACGGTCCGTTAGTAGGGGACTGAGCTGCGTGTGTTTTGACAGGCCTGTCCTGTTGTATGCTATCTTGAGGATGGATATTGAACGGATTTGGTTGGCTTTTCGATTGATAGGTTTCGGCTCATAAGTATTTAATGTTTAATGTTACATGGAATTGCACAACTTATATAGGCACCCGATTATTTTTTTCAAGTTTATTTTAAAACACAGTCATTATTTTTAATATTTGTTTTTTTATTAAAAAAAATATTAAAAATAGTAAAAAAAAAGCCAGTATACCATTTTGTTTAAAAAAAAAACTGAAATTTAATTTTTTAAGGTTAAGGGGGCTCAGCACGTAAAGTTATACTTTTGAGTACGCAATATAAAAATATTCTACATTTTTTATCAATTCCAAATAGCTTACCAGCTTATCCTTATCATTACAAAAATCTGATTTAATTATTAGGTGAATGTAAAATGGACTTTTGAATACCACTTTGATAATCTAATCAAATAATGTTTCTTTATAAGAATCTATTAAATGGACAACTACCGTATAGTTAACTTTCCAGTAATGTTTATATTCTTGGTGAGCTAGTATCTAGTATGGTTACAATCTTGTGCCGTTTTCGGTTGTTCCTCTAACAAGCTCTATAATCTGTCGCAATGTTAAAACAAACATTTATATTAGTTTTAGTTCTAACTCAATTTGTTTTCCAAGCGAATTCGATATCGGTTATAAATAACATAACAGTTCCAATTTCAAGCAATTTCTTTCAAGACGAGTTTTTAAGGAATGTGATGCGGATAGATTTGAATACATCGAAAATAACTAGTGCAGATGCAATAAATACACAAAAATGTATCCTTCAACTGCAAGAGATAATTAACCAATTTCCAAGTGTTAAGGTTGCTTCATGTAAGTTGTTCAGTTTTTTTTAAGATACTTTCGCTGGTCCGGTTTATTTGGATCTGTAAAATCTAGCATATGCATATCTCAATAGGATAATCCAATGACCACTCCAATTAATTTTTTCAAATGTTTATATCAACAAACATTTCGGGTTTTCCTGTTTAAGTGTGTATCATTGAAATATTCCTTTGTAT
Organism: Philhelius pedissequus; assembly: GCA_910595825.1. Classification (NCBI taxonomy): domain Eukaryota; kingdom Metazoa; phylum Arthropoda; class Insecta; order Diptera; family Syrphidae; genus Philhelius; species Philhelius pedissequus. The sequence goes on from OU343162.1 coordinate 1,079,176, forward strand.
AGAAATCTTGCAAACGAACTAAATCATCGGAACTACCAATACGAAGATTTTAACTGCTTATAAAAAATGTACTTATCTCGTCTTTCAATTTGATCTTTTTTTAGTTTTAGAAATCTGTGAGATGAATGTTGGTATCGGATGTGTACATATAAATATGGAAAAGATTTTCATAAAATCATCTGCATATAGAGAACTTCATTTGCTGTCTGTTTTCATTGAACGTAAATTCAAATAAGCTAATCAACTTTTGATAAGCCATGCAATTAAACTTTATTGTTTTACTAATTCATATACTTATTCTTTATAAATAAGACGCGTATTAGATTATTTCTCTTCCTGATGAAATATTATATTCATCGTAGATCTGATCAGACCAAAAACATACATATTAAACAAATTTTGGTAGTTTTGCTTGGTAAGTGTTCTTTTTATTATGCCGAATTCGAAAGGTTTCAAGAACTTGGCCAGTGAAGCCTCCCAAATTTAGTCAGTATTTATTAAATAATAAAATGTATCCTTAACATATAGTTGTTTTAATATTATTCTACTTTAAATATTTGGTATTAAATCTTCATGAAGTGTTCTTACTTCATTTTTGTTGCGTAGTTTTAGATCTCACTACTTTTTTTCACAGCTGACTTGTCACTCCTTTTTGCAAAGATTTTAATTAATAATTTCGCCATGTCAAAATCTAGAAAGATACTGAAAGTGGAAGTGGTTCATATAAATTAAACTTTTTTCAGAAAGTGGGTGGATACCAAGCTTTCTAAATGATAAACCTTAAATTTACGACTTATGCTTGCATAAAATGACTAATAGTTGTGAAAAATTACAAGATTCTATGATGTCGGGAAGCACTCCATAATTTTGATGATCTGTCAGTGAGTCACGGTTTTTTGTGATTTTTAGGCCTTATATCACAGGCACCACTTATGATAACAAGTTGAAATTTGGTTCTGACTTTATTATTACTGAAGATAGAGGGGTTCGGAAATCGCCTGAGTTTGTTCCTGTAAAAGCGTGTTGCCAGAACTTGGCCTATGATTTTTAATGGCCAAGATTTATATTCAACTTCAAGAACTCGAGAATTTTTTTGTATAAACAAGTTATTTTTCCGAAGTGCTTTATTTTAGTTATTTATTGGATAATTTATAATTTCACATTAAGATATTATCTTATATTTTGTGCTTTAACATATATACTTATTCTTTATAAATTATCCATCAGTTATTGATTCCTGGGGAAAATTTCCATCGGGAATTCTTTATGGACACTCAAGAGATCTTGGTAACTACGATCAGTGCATTAAGTCATCAGCAGAACTAAATGAGACAATTGGGATAGCTACTGGAAAATACTGCACGGCATCTTTTACTTTAACATCACCCACAAAATCCGACAAAGATTTATCCTTACTTAGAGAAAATCCATTAGAAGAAAAATTAGATCTACGAAGTCTTATAAAACTAAGAATTGGAGTATGCATCCCTGATACTTGTAGTCCACAACTGATTACTCAGATTTCTCAAAGAGTATTAGCAAATGTATTGAATGGAACTCTTTCCGATGTCACAGTATCAGGTTGCTCTGTTGATAAAAAACCTGAATACGAAGCACTGGATATATTTGCAATGTAAGTTAATTCATTGGTATTCCTAACTAGCAGTCAAAAATTATAATTGTTCTTTTTTGATAGTGTTCTATTTTCGACGTTCGGTGGATTTATGGCTTTGAGCACTTTATACGATTGTTTTACGAGTTATTTTGAAAGTAAGATTTTCTCAGACAAGAATAACAAACTAGAATGTTGAAAATAAACATTTCATATATTTAGAAAAACCAGTTCAACTTTTAATGGCATTCTCTGTAATAAGCAATGGAAGGAAGTTGTTCATGATAAACACTAAAAAGTCACCAAACTCTATCGATTGTTTAACTGGTATCAGAGTGCTTTCGATGATTTGGGTCTTGCATTGCCACAACTATGCGTATTATGCAGCACAAAATTTGACCAATGCTGTGGATGCAATTAGTGTAAAAATGAATTTGTAATTGTTGTTTATGTGTAATGGAGATTTGCTTGCAGTGGTACAAAAATGCTTGGTCGATGGCGGTCTTGATGGGTACCGTATCCGTCGATTCCTTCTTCTTGCTCAGTGGATTGCTTGTAGCCTGGCTGGGCTTGCGAGAGTTGGACAAAACGTTAGTGAAATAATTATGTTTTAAAACGCAAGTTATTAAATTATTCTGATGTACATAATTTAAGGAAAGGAAAACTCAACATAGCACTGATGTACGTTCATCGATATATTCGGCTTACTCCAGCTTTGGCAGCAATCATTTTATTTTATTCATCATTGAACAAATTCATGGGAAATGGACCCTTATGGGAAAGTTATGTCAAAGGTCATGAACTCTGTAAAGAGAGCTGGTGGGCTACACTATTGTATGTGCAGAACTATGCAACTCCCAATAAAATGGTTTGTTTTTTTTTCTAAATCTAACTTTCAAGAGGACTAATTAATTTTTCTTTCAAGTGTGTCTTGCAATCCTGGTATTTAGCAATTGACACTCAATTGTATCTGATTTCACCAATGGTTCTTATTCCATTATGGAAGTGGGGCAGGAAATTTGTGCCGGTTTTAGTGGTCCTTTCAATATTGTCTATCGGATGCACAATAGCAACTTTTTACTCTAGAGGTTACACAAGCTTAATAGGGTAAGTTTAATCTCATTAAATACAAATCAATTTGAAAAGTAGAATTTCTGATTTAGTTTGAGTCTTTGTTAATTAAGATTTTGAAGGAATACAATAATTTTTGATTTCATTAGAACCATATAACTTAAAAAAAAAAAAACGATTTTTTAAATAATTAGATTTTTAAACTTACAACAGGTTTGGCGAACCAGAACGAACAACAACAATTTATTTGCCGACTCACACTAGATATTCAGTATGGATAGTTGGAATTTGCTTAGGATATTTCATGTATTTAAACAGACAAAGGCCTTTTCGACCGCCAATGGTAGTAAATTTCATAAATTGTATAACATTTTGAAAACCTCTGTTTTAAGGTGCTTCGAACGGTTGGATGGATTGTTTGTTTCGGAACTATGCTTTCCATCATATTTGGACCTTACTTTACAATAAGTTCCTCACAATCTGCATCTGTTGGGCATGCAGCAGCCTATGAGTCTCTGAAACGCGTTTCCTGGGCTTTGGCTTTAGCTTGGATTGTGTTTGCTTGCCATTTTGGATTTGGTGGAATAGTGAATTCAATTTTATCACACCCATTTTGGCAGCCATTGGGACGCTTAACCTATTGCATGTACTTGGTGCACATGGGTGTTCAAGTTGTCAACTTTGGAACAGTTCGAACAGATGCCTACTTCTCCGACTATCAACTCGTAAGTCTTTTCTCCCATAATAGTCATTTTTTTAATAATTTTTTGAAATTAATTCAGTATACAATTTTTTGGAGTACTTTTGGAATCTCTGTGCTTGTGTCAATAGTGCTTTCATTGTCATTTGAAGCTCCTGTACTCGTAATAGAAAAAGTATTATTTTCTAACAGACATGAGAAAGAAAATACAAATGGAACTGTTGTTTCGTGTGCTCCAAAAAATGTTTCCCTCAATGAACCCGATTCTAAAGAAGTATAAACCTTACAAAATACGTTTTATGTATACATTAGCGTTAAATATTTTAATTATTAAATATAATACGACATTTAGGATAAATAAATAAACAAATATATACTATCAGTGTTTTTTTTTTAATAATTTTCGAATAGAATGAGAAGCCCGAAGATACATACAATTATCTGAAACGCGTCGCTTAATTAAGTAAAATATATTGTGAAATAATTAAATAATCATTAAATATTTATATTATCCAACCAAAAATAAAATTTTGTCAATTATTTCATTTCTTTAAAAAAAATAAATTTACAACGCAACATGGAAACTGACTACTAAGTAATTCTGACAGCACTGAGCTACTTTTACTCGAGATGATAGTAGTTCATCACCGTATTCCGACAGACGGCGACACCATCAGTAAAAGGAATGTGCATATAAATTGTTGTTGTTTTACACACTTTCCTAAAAATGTTTCTAGTTTCTGGTATTCCTCTTTCCGCTGCTCATATGAACATAAAGTTCTTGTTCATTATGCGTTAAATTTGTCATATTCTTTGTCTATAAAATATCATATTTTTGTCTGAAATAACACCATTACTGATAACCAATCACCAAAAAAAAAAACATCCAAACCAAATCCAAAGAACAAAATTGACGTTCCATATTGAGGTTGGATTTTACATCCGGTAACATGAATGCGTTCCATTCAAAATCTACTAAGTAGTACTAAAAAGTTCTTCGCATGTCCCAATGGAATGCAGCTATTATTAAATATGATTCATCATTATTCCGCTTGAGGTAATATGGTATGGTTTGACATTTAGTTGGCTAAGAGTTATTCATATTAATATATTATAAGATAATAAATCTCAAGAATTTAACGAATACGACGAATGCCAATTAAGAGAGTACCACACAAAACGGAGGAATTATTCTAGAAATGGGTGGAAATTTCTCTCCGGTAATTAAGCCATATAATATATTATATCACCAGATAGACGAAACTTCGCATTGCGTTATTTCTAACTTAAGATATTAATAATATCTAGCTTAAGATATATATAATATCATATTATGTTAAGTACAGTGTATAATGTATCTATCTACTACTCATATTGCTAACATTAAATTATTAATCATTCATCAATAATTTAATTCGATAATGCTTTTGTTTACGACCTCAAGTCTGGGAATGTATATACGTAATAAACAAAGTCTGTAAAAAGAGATAAGGTAATTTTTACCTTATAAAAAGACTAAAGTCCACTCAGTAATCGTATGAATTAGCCCTTAAGTCGTAAGTCTAGCCTGACTTTAAAATTTAAAAATAAGCCACCAAGATACAGCTGCTAAAAATAATCAAATTTGTTCTATATAACAAAGTTGAAAAGTGTTGTATTTCCGCATCCAATTTGTATCATTTATTTTAATAGCATTTCGCAGTTTTTTCATCTGCAATGACGCATTTGATTATTTTACAATAAAAACTATGACAGTCTTAGTTCCTCTCTATATGACATATTTTGATTTTGAGACATCTAAACATACTAGAAGATAGTTCACGGGCTTACAAGATCTTGTGTTATTTTTAATTAAGGGAAAAACTGATTTACCGACATTTCCACAAGGAGGTGACGGTTTGGCTGATGTTAACGATAAACGCAATTTTGTCGAAACGCGCATCGTGCAATGAAATATAGTTGTTACTTTCAATTAAAAATTGAATAAAATCGTCTCAAGTCTGTGCAATATTGAAGCTATACGAAAAAAAAAGTAATAATAATAATAAGAGTAGAGTTAGAAAAATGTAAGTGTTTAAGAAATTTTATAGATTCTTTTCGACTATTCTGATCGTATTGTTTTAATAAGTGAGTAAGTATTTATTTATTTTACATTTCGAATTTATATACATGTATTTTTGTTACTTCAATTAAATTTTCAAAACATAAAAAACATTCTATACTTATAGATTGTTTTTAAAAAACTGCTTAGGGTTTTCCAGTCGCACTCATTTAGAAGTTGGATAGTTTCCTGCATGGATAGTATTTGTTTTACAAAAAAAATTATTCTTTGTTGCCTGAATGTTGGACATATCTGATGCTGTGGAAGCAATCTTCTTTCGATTTCAGGTTGCACAGCGTACAGAATTGATTAAACCTACCATTAGTTTGCTTTGCTAATATTGTTTTAATAACGAAAACCGATTCTCAACGTTTCGAAGATTTGAGGTTATCTGTAAAGTTATATATTACAGTCGGAACTTGATTAAGGGCTTATATTTAACACTTAGTTTGTCTTGGATTAAACATTATAATCAAATACATCAGAATTAGGTCCGTAGGTTTTTTTTAATTTGGCAGACTAAAAGAAATATTTACTAGATTTTAAAATTTATAACCAATTTTGATAAATACATAAATTTAATTGTTTTTAAATTGTTCTATTTTAACACTTCAATTGAAGATTAGTCAATGTTTCATTTGTTATTAGCAAGTGAATAATAAACAAATGAAATATTTTGGGTATCTTGTGCTATAATGTTTTTACTGTTAATTATATGAAGCACTTCAAAAGTATAGATCTTTGAAATATGTATCTCCTTATGCCCAAGTTCTAAACTATGGCAAGCAAATGCATTATTTCTGACAGTGGATAATCATCGGAAAAAAATCGTTATTGTGAGAATTTTGACATTGACATGGATAAAGGGAAAACAAATGGATTTTGTGGATATTTCTGCTCTTATAAATATATGAGTTTAATTTAATTAATATAAGTTCAAAACAAGGAAACCAGTACTTTTTTCTTAAATATCTTTTATCTTATAACTGCCAAGGTCTTGAAAGAATTGCCTCCGAAAGCCTTTAAAAAATTCCAATTTATAATAAATACATCCACTAAACTAAGACATGTGCCATATGTGGAAAATTGTCATTTTTATGCCTAAATAAGATAAGCCACCAACAAAAGACTACATACACAGAAGCTGACTTGGAATCTGTGCTCGAAATGACTAAAACCATACACCCAACTCTTAAATAATAAACCTGTTCCTATGGTTATCTAAGAAATTCATCTACGGAACAAAAATGGAAAAAATAAATTGAAGGACGACGTAGTGTACCAAAGCCTTTACCATCAGAAAATTCGGCTGGGGGAAAACATGGGAGAAGATCGCCTCACCGGTATTGCATTGATGATCATTCATCGCGATATCGCAATCGATGTTGATGAAATTATAACAAGATTTGCTAAGAAAAAAAAACTAAGAAGACTAGACTTAACAATATAAATGTCTTAGGATGCATTAAAAGAGGTGTGCAACACATTCTGTATATATTGTTTTTTGTATTAAACTCTTTGTCAATTTATTTTGTGTAAGGTTTGACAATAAGATCCAAGGCAGTGGCAAAGTGCCGAAGCGTACTGAATACCATCGGTAACTCTAACCGAGTCAAACTTTGTTGGGTTCCTGGACACAGCAATGCAGAAGGGAATGATAGAGCCGATAAAATGGCAAGGAAGAGATCAATAGCAAATAGGGACAGCAGCAACTTATTGGGTATATGTCCTGAAGTCCCGTTTGGCATAGTGAAAAGGAAAATAGACATGGCCTAGAAATAGTTTATGGCCTAGAATCAATGAAAAGAAAACCCAGTATATTTTATCACTGAGTAAAAAGAGCATCAGAACCTTGATAGGTAATGGCCACTAGACTGGGTGTATTGGCACCCGACATCTGCAGGAGCTGTCAAGACGATGGTGAAACAGAAACCATTAAACACAAGGTCTGCAAATGTCCAAATCTATACAAACAAATCGCCTCCGACACTTTGGAAACAGGTTTGTTGATGAGCTAGACGACCTAGTACATAAACAAATGGTAAATATGAAAAAATATATAGATAGTACGGGCTGAACCAGTCTTCACGAAACATTATTGAGGAATATCTCTGTGTGAAAGGGCATCACAATGTACCAAAAGGCCCCCTTGTACGCAGCAGCATTTGAGCTGCGCACGCCCCTCCTAACCTAACCTAAGGATTCAATAAATCTAAACTATTTCCACAACTGTTGATTTTTTTGAAACTACTGATATTTGTATATATTATATGATTATATTAAGTATAGCTATATAGGTACCTTTATCTAATTCAATATTCTTTTTCGGTATTCTGTCTTCGATTAACTTGACCCCACTCCTGTTCAATTTGAAATTTGAGTGGTTAAGTTACTTCTTCAAATAAAATTTAATAAATATATGTGGAAATAAAAATGACAATTTTCAGATTGGTAGAAGGGACTACTTTATTGTGCTCCCCCAGCACTGGTTACAGGTGAAATCCTTTGATAGATATTCATCATAACCTATCAGATTTGATTCAAAAGTATTGGTCCCAGCCATTCCTAATGGTGATTTTAACAACACGTTTTTTAGACTTATTACCGGCCATTATGATACTAGCCCCTGGTGCTCTTTGAGCATATTGCGCCACAAGCAATATTTAATTTTAAAATAGTAAATAAATAAATAAGTAAATAAATATATTTTTGGGAAAGATAAACTTTAATAAGATATCAAAATAAGAAACTCAAGCATTCGATTTGAATTAAAGCAATTATTATTAGTAACTTTACCTAGTACATACCTATTTATTATCATCAGAGAAGTAACTTATCGGTGCGACGCGACAGGTCAAACTCTAAACGTCTTCATTTCATCATGGCAAACAATTTTTTTTTTTCACGAAAAATTACTAATCTAATCTAAGACTTTGAAGAAATACAATAAAAGGATACCTATCTCCAAATTTACTTCTAGTCGAAATAAACCCTTCGCTTGCCTACGAGTATATTGATTAATTTCTAAACTTTTTTTAACTAGCTTTAATCCGTAATAATATTATAATATCGTTATGAGGAGAAAATTAATCACATTTTTCGTTTTCCTTTGGGGAATTGCTTGTCATGTGGATTCGAGAACGGTTGTGAACAACTATACGGTTTCAAGTGATTTTATTCAAGATTTATTCATTAAAGAAATTCAATCGAACTTAGATTTGTCGGATATTATTGGATCGATCGGTTCAGATATTTTAGATGCACGAAAATGTGTTGTTCAGTTAAATGAAATAGTTAATCAATTCCCAAGTCTGAAGGTTGCCCGATGTAAGTGAAACGATAATTGTGTTCTGGTGTGTTTATTACCTAATATTGTGAAACTTTTTTTATTTTTGTAATAATTTATTCGGTTATTTGTACAATGGAAAGTGAATTTTGATAAATTTTAAAATATAAACATAAATTTATTCGTGTATCTAATAGTTGAAATATTTTTCGAATAATAAATCAAGCATTTTCCTGTTTTATTATTTATGTTTGATTATGTCGAGAATACTTTTTTGCATTGATTTCACTCAGGGACTCTATTTAATTCTAAAATTGTTAAGATTTGTTTATTCTCTTTTAAATTTTACTACTTTTTGAAATAAATAAATGAATTGGATTTATGATGTTTTGTCATTGAATCCACATTTCACATTAGTACACAAAAAATTTACAATTATGTAATAATTATCCATAATTTTGTTTTTTTTTTGAATGTATGGGCTCTACGATCTATCTCCCAACATAGTAAACTCTGAATGGTCAACATAAGCTCAATAACATCGGTCAAATGGTCACTCATGCGAAATGTTTAATTTTCGATTACTCTGAATTTGAACACCTGTCATTTACGGACACAGTAAACATTTCTTAAGGTAATATATTGCGCATGTTATCAAAATTCGGTTGTCATATTTGACAAAATGTCTTTGAGATTTAACACATCGTCGCCCTTTAAGAAAACCGGCATAACTCAAAAAATTGGATTCTTCATAAAAATCAGTTTAAAGTTTTTGATTCGGCCAAATTTTCATAATGTTCTTTTTTTAATGTTTTAAATTTTCGAATTATGTTTTCAATTTTAGTAAGTTCCACATTTTATTTAATGAAAAAAAATTTTAAAAATAAAAAAGCATACGATTAGGCTGTAAAAATGAGGATCTAAAAAGATCCTTCCAAATTAGGTCACTTTTCCAGAAACAATTTATGATACTCAGACAAGTTTTTTCTATTTCGGAGTTAGTTCATCACAGCCTTGTCAAATATTATAATGACTTAAGTTTCTGGTTTAGATGTAAAATCAATTTATTTCTTCACGATTTCTAAAAAATATTTTCGAGAAAAATGGCATAACTCATAAAAGTGTCATTTACAAAACAAGTTTTTTCTCAATTAATCAAGAAAATTGAACCATTTTCTTTTAAAACAGAAAAATATTACTAAAAAGTACTTACCTTTTTAAGAAAACTGCTCAATTTTAAGTGAGTACACTGTTCTATATATTATTTTATAAATATCTTGCACACAACACACAAAAATTCGGTTTTCCGCATAAAACTAAAATCGCAGGCGTTCCTGACGAAACACTGGCACTTATTGAGTTATTTCTGTGTTCTCTATTGGCAAACAACGAAATGGGACAAAGTATTTACAAATTGAGCATGATTTTTTTAGTCGATTGGTATCATTAACTCAAAAATCGAGTTTTTTGAACAATGCCGATTTTCTTAAACAACGACGACATGCTCATGCACTCTGATTTTAAGCAGATCCACATACAAGTGGGGATGGTTGATATTTCAGTAAGAGTCGTTCGGTAATAGGTATTAGCAAACAAAAAATCCTTTTTTTTTTCACATTAACAAAAAGTTATTTAACTTTGATTACTGAATTAGCTTAACTCAGATTCTGGTTTTATTTTTGATTTCAGTCATCGAGCAAGGTTGGTATTTTATAATTACATATTTTGCCTAGTCGTGATTTTGGCAATTCTTAATTCGCATAAATTCGAAATCGTTACAAAATGTTATTTCAATTTCATTTCTGACTTTCGTTTGTTTGAATCTAACTGCTTATTAGTAGTATAAATTCAAAATCTTTACAGAAAAAAAATCGTATTATTAATTAAATTGAAACTCTAAAATCGAAAAAAAGGCTGCAGAATCAAAATTATCTAAATCAGTAAAGGCATTTAGAGTCAAAACTAAAAAAAAATAAAAAATGAAGGAATAAAGCAGTTAGGTTAATCGACAATTTTGATCGAGCCGAATAGCGGAATATAAATGGTAAATCATTATTTTGAAAAGTGGAAAATATTTTATTAAGATTGTATTTTACTGACAATTTTTGATCAAAATTTGTGTATTTCAGTAACAGGTATTTATAACTGTTATTTAAAAGTAGCAGTAATTGATATTGCAACTAGGAGTTAAGCGGGAACTTGAACGAAAATGAAAACTCGGAATATATTACCTTTGATATGTGTACTGTGATTTACGCCTTGTTGGAATACGTCTGCAACTTAAGGAAGACCCACAAAAAAAAATTGAACGGGATTAAATCGAAATATTTCGGTGACCGACCAGTTGGCATGGGGACATTGGGAACATATAAAATTGTCAACTGTCTAAGTCTGCCCGTTCCTATTAGAAAACCTTTTGGTGCATCGAGCTATACAGAGTCTAAGCGTGTAGACTGATTTGATTCAAATTTGTACAGTACTGTTATATGATTCCTTAGAAAATTAATTAGAATTTTAGTATTAGATTATCCATTTCAGGCTTTTTACAATGAAAATCGGATAACAAAAGTAGGGATTTGAATTTTTTGAGAAATTTGTAATTGCACAATACAAGTAATATTGTATTTTTCCATTAGTTCATACATTTTTAACAGTTACTTTAAAAATGACTAAGAACCATAGTAATTTTTCGGAAGTAGTCTAAGGCATTGGTGTATGTCTACATCTCTACGGTTACACTAACATAAACCAGCCAATATCTACCAGATGCGTCGCAAGAGTCTGGAATGGAATATTCATTTTTAAATGATTTTAATCGGGAGTCAAGTATTCGTGTTAAAAGTTATCTAAAAAAAAAAGCCTTCAACACTTCAATAGACAATTAATCAAAATTATGATTAATAAGCTTTGAAATTTTGATAAACCTAAAATAATAATGCTCTTATATCAAGTAGTATATACATATGTATGTACGTTTATACATATATAATAATCGATTATTAGAAAACGTATTTGGTATTAAGCATTTCAATTTCAAACACATTCAGTCAAGACTCAATCAAGATTGTCTACCCTCGATATTAGATGTGATCGATTGAAAAATATAATAAAGTTGATTTAATGTAGATTTATTTCGTGGTGCGAGTATATGTGTACAAATCCATTCAAGAAATGAATATAAAACTCATCCAAGTCCGGAAGACGAACCCTTGGTCTATAGTAAGACCCTAAACTTATCCTTGTCGATTTTAGCCATTTCCAGAAAACTTCATTTGTCCCTTAGTATAGAGATCTTGACAAAACCCGTTCAAAAGTCCATTGCTATTATTCTATTTTGATGATTAATATTCTAATCGGTTACATTCTTAATCGTAAACTAGATATTACGACAACTTTAGACTTTGAACACACGGCCTGCGTCACTAGAACATTTCTTATTAATCTGAATAGCTTATGCTTATTCATTCAATTTATCGCAAAATAAATTAACGGTAATACAAATTCCGAATATAATCAATCATATTCTTTTGTTTGTTGAGATAAAACCATTGAAATTCAATTTTACATTGGCATACGTTTCTGTTTGAGTGATTAATCCTGCTGTTAGCTGTTATCAAATTTCATTAGGATTAAAAGAAATGCATAGGTACTTAAAAATATGTATCTATATGAATATATACATATATAGTATATAATTTAATTATTTAATGGATTGAATTTTACGATTTGCTTTATACTTTTATAGAGTCCCAGTCCATGACTTGTTGAGGTTCAGATGCACTATTTACATATTTTAATTTCAGTGCTCTTCCAGTACTTATGGCGGCTATTAAAATAATTTTTTTTTCGTTTCATAGGCTCATTAAAACACTTTTCAACTAGGACCATACTAAACCTTGTTTCTTGATAAACTACAACGCCTAAAATAGTGCAAAAAAGTAAGCGAATATAACTTTTTGGCGTTTGTAAAAGTCAAAGTTTAGGATTATGCTAAAAAGATAAAATAGCCATTTGGTGATTTTAACTGTAGTAAAACCTTAAAGGTAGTTCGGTGATAAACTTTGTTTAAAATTAACAAAATCCTTTTTTAGCATAGTTTCATACTAAAACTATCTTAACCATGTACATATACCTACGTTTAAAATTATGTTACATTATTGTTAACTCAAGTTTTTGATCAAATTTGACGTAATAGCCTGACTCCAATTGAAACTTTATATAAACTCTCTCAAAATACTCATCCTGACATGAAAAGTCTAATGAATTTGGGTTGTTTCATGTTGTGTTGGAATGTTAGCAATCTCTCTCTTCGATTTTGTTTTGTTTTAGATATCTAACATCAAATTGTGTTTTGTGTGTTTTTTTTTCTTTTTTGTATACAGGGTCCAATTCCGCAAGCTTGAGTTTTCTCTGTCTACACTGAAACTCTTCTACACATACACATTTGCGAATATCCTCCATCAAAAACTCTAAACAATTTAACGAAATTCAACAGTCTTTTTCGTCTTTTGTTGAATATTGAAAATTATATAAGTTAGAATTATATATTAGATATTTTTTTTATGCAATGGCTGTTTTTTCCGATTTAGCTATTATTCTCGATTCTTAACTGAAGTTTATTAACCACTTTAACAACATTAAAAAAAAAAAAACTAATAAGTCTCTGGGATTCACAAAACGATTGTCCCGTGATTTCCAAGATCCTCACGTTTTTAAGTTTCTTTACATATCTTTTAGTAGACCAGGGGCCAAATTCCGCAAGGGTTAGTTTTGTCTGTGTACACAAAAATTCCAATAACATATTTGAGATTCCAGCAACTCAGTTTCCTAGTGTGAAAGCAGTTTATGTAATTTTATTCAACCATATTTTGAGTGTGAATACATTTTTTTTACGGAAAATCATTCACTCTTGCGGAATCGAGTTAATATCTTATGGGATTAAATAAATAAACCCTTCTGATTCTACCGTCGTGCATAATAAACAGAACTGCTATAAATTATGATGCCTCATTAAAGCCCAATTATTTGTTGCAGTTTATTTAAAAAATAATTCGGTGAACTCGTTCTACTACCTAGCTGAAGATCATAAACTAATAACATAAAGACCCGAAACCTCTGCTTTAATTTTACATTTGCCTACAAGCTGAAACACGCACACATGTAACTTTTCCGTTCCTCTTCCAATCTATTCATGGATAGGGTGCTAAATGTACAAATACAACAATGGAAACAAAAGGGGCTTTGGGGGGTGAAACGTACGAAGGTTTCTGATCTTAGTATGGCTTATTGGTGCTAAAGATAGAGTTGTGTTGTTGTAATGCTTTGTGGAAACACAACTATCGGACAATTTTTTGGTTAATCAAATAAGTGTTTGCTGCGTTAGGTTGTTAAAGTGCTTTATTATTAGCATACTGTTAAGTAGTATCATGCTAAGCCTTTACCATCAGGCTGTTTAAAATGTTGCGCCAATAATAATAATAATAATTTTAACTACATATATGCCTGTAAGGCAAGGTCTTTTGAATGCAACTTAAATTGCACAGCACTAGTTAGAAGAAATAGGAATGAATTTTTGTTTGCACTGGCTACCTTCGTATATATAATATTTGGTATTGTGTCCATCTGTGAAAAAAGGTTTCCAATGGTATGTAAAGCCATACATTTAAATTAAATTTATCCCAGACGTATGTATTAATATATATGTAGATATTTAATTATAACTTAATCTTTATATATACGATACAGCCATTAATAATTTGTTAAACTATTATCTGCACTTTTTTTGTTATCTTTCAGTCATTGATTCATGGGGGAAATTACCGTCTGGAGTTCTATACGGTCACTTAACTGACCTCGGTAATTACGATCAATGTGTCAGGACATCTGTGGTTTTAAAAGAAGGAAATAAGGCCACGAATGGACAATATTGTTTTGCATCATTTCCAATATTACCAACTTTGCAATATCCGAAAAAAGATTTAGATGTAATGCAAGATGTTTTAGTCAACCCAAGAGTAAACATTGATATACAAAAGATATTGTCAATAAAAATAGGAGTATGTATTCCAGACGTTTGCGATGCGAAATTGATAACTAAAATTTTCCAAAAAGCATTTGCAAATGTTTTGGGAGGTTATTTAGCTGGTGCTCAGATTATAAACTGTTCTGTTGCCAAAAAACCTGACTTTGAAGCATTCGATATTTTTGCCATGTATGTACATATTAATTCTATTATAGCTTTTCAATTTGCAGAACATTTTATTAACGATGCCTTTTCCTTAAACAGAATATTTTTTTCATTGATTGCAGTCCTGATGATTGCTAGTACGGCTTATGACTGGCTTACTCAATACTTAGATCGTGAGTTTTTTTTTCTTTATTATGTAATTGTTTTAAATTTAATTGAATTTTCTTGTTCGCAGAAAAACCAAAGGACATCCTTCTAGCATTCTCTGTTATAACCAATGGACGAAAGTTATTTATGATCAAGACCGTGAAGTCACCAAATTCGATTGATTGCTTGACTGGTATTAGAGTGTTATCTACCGTTTGGGTCTTGTATAGTCACAATTACATGTTCTATACCTCCATGGATCTTGTCAACATAGTTGATTTACTTAGTGTAGGTATAATATTGATATTCCAGTATAAAATGGTTAGGAATTTAAGGTTCAATGATTACTAATTTAAATCTAAGTTTCGAGCATGGTGCGGAGTCCGGAGTAAAAATCATTCGCGGTACATCTTCGAGACCGAAGCTATGTTTTTGTCAATGTACCATTACCAAATTTTCTATAAATATTTCTTTTGTCTACAGGGTTTTCATTGCATTTTCTCAAATCGACTTTTCTAGTGATACAATTGTTATACAGAAAATGCGTCTTAAGCATATCTAATGTTGTATAAGCTTTAAGAGTGATAGTTGCTCCTCTGAAAAAAATTACCGAATAGGTGTGTCAGAGGCATCAAATATTAAATAAGAAATTTCAGAAAAAAACTTCTCTTGGCTGCATAATGTGAATATTATCTCTTAAGGCAGCTGATCCTTTGACGACCAAATAATAATTATTCGGTTGTGCGCAAAGTCAAAAGCAGGCATTTATTTCGGAATAGAAATTAGACCAATGTCGTTTTCGATTGGCTGTAGGAGTTACTCGTTTTAACTCCGTGTGTGTTATTCCTATAAAAAATAAAAAGTTCGGAATATAAAAAAGGCATTAAAGATGTTTTGAAATGTACGAAACATAATGTAGGTTAATTTCTACAACACTTCCGAACTTATGCCGTATTTAAACGAATGGCAAGTTGCCATTTTATGTGTCAAATTATAGCCATTTTTCTTTTTATCGTGTAAACGCTCTAAATTCTGGCAATATTTTTGCCACAAAAATTTTGGCACAGAGAATTTGGCATAAAATGCTTCCATTAATATGGCTTTGTATAAACACTGTACTGACGCCATTTTCCGAATTAGGCCATTCTAGACAAAAAGGAACTTGCTAATTTTTGTTGGTAAATTGCCATTTTAAATGTCAAATCTTATTAAGGCTTAACTACATTCACCACACTAATTAATCCTTAACACATTTAGCACAAAAGTAATACCCCTTTCACACAAGGAAACTGAGTTGCCGGCAACTGGGAGTTTGTTGGTGAGAAGGGCAAGAAGTAAGGGGAATGAAAAAAATCTCCCCGGTCAACGATTTGAAGAGATTTTTTTGACGTTATTCCATTTGACTTCTGTCTCTGATATCAAACATATTTTTTTTAAAGAGAAATTGTTTCTTATAATTATATTATTACATTAACCAAACCAAATCAGCTACTTAAATAAATTCATTGTGAAAAAAAATTTCAAGTTTTAATTCTTGTGGGCAAGGCATTTAATTCAATTCATCACGAGTTGGTACACTTTTTAAACATACAATTATGCGCCTAGACATGGAAAATCGACAACAAAATCGGACGGACCAACTAAGCTCTCAGCTTGTGGCTTCCTGTCAGTGGTTTATGCGTCCAACTGTACCAATAAAGCTTCGGTGCATTCCAATAAGCCCAATATAATCTTCCCATCATCACTATCATGTGTTGGGTCCAAGATTTTGATGGCAAGAGAAACGCACAACAAATCTGCACACAAATCAATTTTCTCCTGGTTCATTGTTTTTCCGTTACCTTTTAATATATTAATTTAGCAAACCATTATTAATAACCACAATAAAAAAACAACATTTACCTATATAATCGCACCAGGTTTCTTTATTTTGAATTTATTTTTCTAAATATAAGATGCGGTTAATTTATAACTCAAAATTGTGTAGAATTTTCCAGCCGCGAAGCAAATTGTTTGTTTTCAAAAAGCGAATGTCAAATCAAAAGCAATTAAAAAAACAAGCAACTCAGTTTCCTCATTAATATCTTCGTGTGAAAGCTACAAGGCAATTAAAGGAAAACGTCAAAAAAATCTCCAGCAACTGGTTTCCCTGTGTGAAAGGGGACTAAGTTAGACCGCTTTAAACTATTACTTTTGTGCTGGAGCACTTTTGTAAAATTTGAAATATGAGATAGGTTTGAGCAGTATGTTTGGAAAAGTCAAAGCATTTGTTTCCCTTTTGTACAAAAGTTTTGTTGATCTTTTGAAATCAAGAATGCCCCTAATGGCGATTTTATTTCAATAAATAGGATTCGCTACTAAAACCAATACTTTTTTGATTTGAAACGATCGATTACGGATCTAATCTCTTTTTGAAAGTGTGTGTGTTGCTTAGCAGCTCTAAAAAAACGAATCTATAATTCGTTAATACACCATTATTTCCGCACCGCGGGAAAATTACTAAATCCACTTGCACTTTTTTAATATTTGTTTCCAACAAGTTTTTAACAATATTTTTATTTTTTAATACTGTATTTTCAAGTCAAATTGAACTTTTTACAAATCAAATTCAACTTTTTGCAAATCAAATTAAACTTTTCGCAAATCAAATTAACGTTATTTCAAATTAAATTCACTTTTTTTGAAAATCATATAGTCTCAAATACATTTGAATTTATATCTGTTTTTATGTCCAAAATATGATATTATGCAATTATTTAAATTGCATGAAATAAATTTTAATATGTATATTCACATCGTTTGATGTCTTTTTCTTAAAACTAATATCCCATTTCCAGAAACGTAAATTTGATTTGCAAAAAGTTTAATTTGTTTTGCAAAAACTAAAATTTGATTTGAAAAAACTGTACACTGCCACAAAATAAAACTTAATTGACATCACAACAATTGAGAAACTTCAAAACAAATATTGTAGCGTATGTAAGAATTTGTGTACAAATCCGTTTTGAATCCGTCTCCAAAAAAGAGATTAAATGCGGATCTGTTTTTCCAAAAAAAAAATTGGTTTTAATTTGAAACGAATCTGATTTTCAGAAACAAATTGACGGCGGATCCACGACAGATCGATGTTTTTATTGAAACGAAATCGCATTAGTTCTTGATTCCATTTTTATTTCTAGCCTTGTGTGTTAAGCTTTAGTTGTTTATAATTTCAAAAAAAAAAAACGTTATTTTGGTTCGCTTATGGCAGTAGAGTAATGCCGGGTAATGTGGAGTACCCTAAATATTTTCGGCTATTTTTTTTTTAAACCTTTTTTGAAGAGGTGAAAGAGCGTTAACGTTCATTGAAACATTGGCAACAGCATTTACTAACCTTTGTACTTGATTTATCTCTGCATTAAATATTTGCAAAAGTTTGACAATAGTGCAAAACTGACCTTTTTGAAAAGTGGAGGGCAATGTGGGCCCCATAATGCGGCTAATGTGGAGTAGTGATCCACATTACCAGAAATAGAAATTGATATAGATATTTCCCATTTTATGAATGAAATGTTTACATTTTATGACCTATTCGGCATTTACGTACATATTTAAATAAATACAAAAACAAAATTCAATAAATTTATCATTTTATTTCTAGAAATAAAATAAAAAGGGTGGTTAATGTGGAGTACTACTCCTTTTTACCCACCTGTGCGTACTCCACATTAGCCGACAGGTATATATAGTAAAAAATTCTAATTTATTTATATAAATTGAAGCAAAACAATAAAACTCACCTTTTGTATATATAAAGCAATACCTAACGAGCACGAATAAGAAACACTTATTAAAATTGAGCCGTTATTTTTGGAGGTATACACATTTAACACGGAGCAAAATATTATATCTACCACACATTAAAATAAAAATGTCGAACTGCGCAAAACCTACAACTCATGAACACGTGCCAATGAATGATTTGCCTCTCTGTTTAAAGTAGGGTACATACTGTCATTTCTTAAATGACATTCCAAAACTGTCATTTCTGAACGTTTCATTTGATGCTACACATTATCATTTACACATGCCCATTCATTTCCTACACAGCCATAGCCACGAAAAATTTTAATCTTCATCATTTTTTTCATAATTTTATTTATCATTTACATTTACATATAAATGATGTAAAAAACTGACAGTTTGTAGCATACTTAAGGGAACTATCGTGTATCAGCAACACCAATAATAAATCTCTCACTTTTGCAGGAAAAAGAGAAATGCAGAGGGTCCACATCAACAGCCTAATCCACATTACCCGATCTTACTCTAGTGTAAATACAAAAATTCTGTCCTCGCCAATAATGCCAATATTGAAATCTGCCATTTATTGAACTCGTGTAAATGAATGTCATTAAAAAAATATTTCAGCCATTATTTTGCCATTCTTTTGGCAGAAATATTGGCAAATTTGTCATTCGTGTAAATCCGGCATTAGATTCAAGTGATGTTTATTATATTATATATTTATTATATTTATATTATATTATAGCTATTTATTATTATTATATTTATTATATTATATTCACTACATTACTGACTTAAAAATCGACATTAGATGACCCGCTTATTTTCATAATTCTTGCTTGCCATGGGAAATTTTGTTGCACTGGTTTATCAACTTATAACTAAAACACGACTATTAGGCGTGTTTCTTTTTTAACTAACTCTGAGCAGAGCACTGAGCAAACTTTCAGACGTAGAAATTGCCGAATTTTCATTCACGAAAATGGAAAAAGCTGATGTGTTGAGGGAAGCACTTTATTTAATTTTTAATGCCGACAAAGAAGATCAACTTAAGCTTTAGTAAAAATGAAAACAAAAAAATAATAAGCTGTTGCTAAATAAATAATAAATATTTATAACCTGCAAGTACAAGTTGATCTCCATTTTTATTTGTTTTTTTTTGTCGATATCTGTATCTGTCATGTCACCAACTGTGATGTGTCTGGGCTAAAAACACATATCTTTTTTAACAGCTCAGTTCCCTGCTCTGAGCTTAAAAAGAAAAACTCCTATTTATCATTTGTTTACAAAAACAGTTAAAAACTGTTTTATTAGGACAAAGTATTTTAAATACGAACACACCATGCGTGCGTTGATATGAAATTTATTTGCCGCTTTTCTTTATTAAGCCACACCAAATCTACCCTTTGACATGTTTACAAAATGGAAGAAACTCTTTTTGCACGTAACGTATCACAAGTACTTCTGTATTAAAATTGCATAATCGAATTGGATAAGTTCGAGCGTTTTATTGGCATCTGAATCGAAGAGTTCTTCCGAATTGTCAATCAAAAACTCCAAAAGATTGCTTCATTTAGAAATAATCCTTCTTTACTTATTATTATAACATTTAAAATATCAGAAACCGAATATAAAAAAAAAATTAACTGCAAATTAATTTCTGACGAATATATTTATAGTGGGCTAAAAAGTTTTGGACGATGCCGATATTGATGGGAACTGTCTCTGTGGATTCATTCTTTTTCTTAAGCGGATTACTAATTGCTTGGACCTGCTTTAAAGAGCTGGATAAAACGTAAGAATTGGAAAATGTGGCTCACGATTGCTTTTATATTCATTAATTATTATTTTTGTATAGAAAAGGAAAACTTAACGTTTTAATGATGTGGGTTCATCGGTACATACGGCTCACTCCATCTTTGGCAGTGGTTATTCTTTTCTACTTAACAATAAATAAATTCATCGGTAGTGGACCTTACAGAGAGGATTCCATAACAAGACATTTTCAGTGCAAGGAAACATGGTGGTCTACATTACTGTATGTACAGAACTACGTTAGTCCAAAGAATATGGTAAGTCCTAAAAAAAAACCCTAACGATCTCGTTAAATTTATAAGTGAAATATTTAGTGTGTCCTGCAATCATGGTATCTGGCAATCGATACTCAATTGTACGTACTAGCACCACTTGTTCTTATACCACTTTGGAAATGGGGTAAGAAATGTATACCCATAATGGCAGTTCTCGTATTTCTAGCAATTGGATGCGTTTTTTCTGTTATTTACATCGAAGACTATAGAACTCTTTTTGGGTAAGCTGGTGCCAGATTTGGATATTTAGGTATTTTATATTATGTCAAATGTATTTTTTCTAAAGATTTGGTGAGCCGGGACGAACCTCTAAAGTCTACTTTCCAACACATATAAGATTCCCACCATGGCTAATTGGAATTGGCATGGGATATTTTATGCACTTAAATAGAAATAAAACGATTCGATTACCTGTGGTACATACAAATGTTTTTATATTTAAAAGTAAGCCTTATGTAATCATGTAATATTTCGTCTTATTTTACTCAGAAACTTCAAATTCTTGGTTGGATTTTGAGCTTTGGAACTTTGTTAGCGATAGTGTTTGGACCTTATTTTTCAATGAAATCGTCTTATACAGTAACTGCCTTTCATGCAGCAGCATATGAAGGACTGAAGCGCGTTTCTTGGAGTATAGGATTAGCATGGATAGTTTTTGCATGCCATTTTGGATTCGGTGGCAAGGTAAACTCCATTCTTTCACATCCTTCCTGGCAGCCACTTGGACGTTTGACGTATTGCTTATATTTAGTCCACGTCGCTGTGTTAACTTTTAATTTTGGAATTTCACGAACTGATGTGTTTTTTTCAGACTATACATTAGTAAGTATATATATATCTACACATATTCTTATCTATAGTTATCCTTTTTATATTGTGAAAATTGAAATTTGTTTATTTTTACAGATGCTCGTGTTTTGGAGTAATTTTGGAATCTCATTTGTGGTATCTATTGTTTTATGGTTATCATTTGAAGCTCCAGTAGTAATACTTGAAAAACGAATATTTAGTAGTAAAAAACCGAAAGGAGATGTCAATCCGACTTCATTACAAATAACGGCTCCAGCAACTAAGAGAGTTTAGACTGTTCATCTATTATTTAATTAATTTATTTTATGTTTGTATAAAATCATTTCATAAGTCTATGTCATAAGAAAAAAATTTAAAATAATAATCTAAATGTTTAAAAAAATAATAAAAATCAATCATCGTTCGTTTTCTCGTGGTATGAAGTATGAATGAATGAATGGTGGCTTAGTGCACTGCAACCTATAGATCTTTATTGTGCCCCCCCCCCCCTGCATAGAGCTTTCTAGGATGTGATCTGGAGTTTCGTCCTTTTCCTGGCAGAATCTACACGTGGCACTATCTACTAGGCCAAGAATACTATAATACTTAGATGTCTTCTAAGCTTGCAGTGACCGGTGAGGAAGCCCGTTATGACTCTAAGTTTATTTCTAGCTAAGCTGATGCAGTCCAAGAACATTTTTGGTTGTATTCACCAATTAACAGTTTTGCCTGCCTTAACTTAGGCAGTTCCTTCCAATTTTTTAATCTTCGAGTCTCCTCTTCTATTTTGATTTTATTTTTAATCACATTCTCACCTATTCCGCAGTAGGGTTCAGCACAGTACACATAATAAAGTTAATTTATTCCGGTTTTCATTTTCTTTCAAGTTCGCGCATATGACAAAACTCAGAGACACTCGTGTCACATTTGGCATGTGCATAGGCTTAGGCGTGGGCCAAACTACTAGTTGCATTATCTGTTACTACTACTTTTGAATAACAGTTCCTGTTACTGAAATAACAATTATGGAACAAAAATTGTCAGTGAAATCACAATTTTAATAAACTATACTCACTACCATTTTAAAATGAATTAGTCATCACTTTTTCATCTATATTCCGCTGTTTGGTTTGATCAAAATACAAATTTAGACATTTCAAATGTTATTTCAAGAACAGTTAATTTTGATCTACTGTTACCTCTTGCTGAACACATCTCAATGAAATATTGACTCATCCCTATTTGTATGTGAAAATGTCAAAAATGAGAGTGCATGTGCCAAATCTTAGAGACATTTTGCCAAATATGAGAACCGAATTTTTGAATTATGACAACCGAATTTTAACAACATGCGCAATATATTACCTTATTATGTGTACTGTGGGGTTCAGGGCCTGTTAAGGGCGTTGTTGGCCTTATTTTTGCTAAGGAGTCAGCCTTTTCATTTCCCGGGATACCTATGTGGACAGATACCTAATGAAGTGAGACCTTATTGTTTTTGCAAAGTTCGTTCAATTTTTCTACACATTCCCACACCATTCTGGAGGATATGACGTAAAAGCTTAGTGCTTTCGGCGCTGCTTGACTGTCCGACATAATGCAAATATTTTGGTTACGATATTTCCTTTCGAGATTGCGAGCCGCACATTTTTCTATTGCGTGAACTTCTGAGGCTTATGGTTTTGCCAGCCCCAGTCCCCTCTTTTGCAAATCTCATTATGGCTTCCTTTGCAGCACTATCAATCACCTCGTGCAGAGGAGATAGATTGGGGATAACCTGCATAGCTGCTGTAGCGCATGTTCTCATTGCTCCAGTAATACAAATACATGCGAGGCCTTGGACTTTTTCTGTGATTTCTTAGTTGTTGCTAATTTGGTTCTTTTGTGCCATGCTACCGCCCCATAGGTAATGATGGGTCTTACATCATGGTATACATTCACCTGAGGATGTGTGGTTTGCAACTCAAAAAAGGTTTTTTACCAAATGCACAAACATGATAATAATTTAACAGTTAAAATTTGAGACGAAAAAAATTGTTCTTGGACACAATTTTTTTTTTTATTTTAATTAATATTTTTTTTTATATTTAATTTTATTTTATTTTTACTTTTAAAAATTCAGATTCGATAAGTAATTCCGTAAAAAATCGAATTGAGGATTTTTTCAAATAAGAATTTTTATTAATAGGTACTAAATATTTTTTTAAGTCGTTTTTTTTTTAAATGAGTACCTGACAATATACATATATACATTTGAAAATATTATTTTTAAAAAAAATCGTCAAACCCATTTTCGAAATATTGAATTTTACAAAATATTGTTTTTTTTTCAAAATCCAAAAAATTATTAGGTATTATAAATATAAAATTGGAATTTGAAAAAAATTCAGTGACTAGTTCTTGAAAAATCGATTTTTCAAAAAAAAAATTTATTTATATTTTTAAAAACCAAATAAACATTTGTTTTGAAAATTTGAATATGCAGTTTTATTTACACTTTTAGAGAGAATTTGCACAAAAAATAATTTCAATCCGTTCATTGAATAGTGGGAAAGTACAAAAATGTGAAAAGTGATTCTATGAGAAGTACCATTAAGAAGTAGGTACGCAAAAACTTATTTAATTAAAACTTTAAGACTTTTCTAATTTAAGAGCACACATTTTTTTTAAAGCCGTTTTTGAGAAATAAATGTTTTACTTAACGTTTTTTTTTAACATTTCTATGGGAGGTACCGTTGTTTTTAATTTTATAGGAAAATAGTTTTTTTAAGTATTGAAGATAATGTCAAAAAACTACCAACAACGAAGGTTAGAAGAAATCGATAGAGAAAATATGTTTTTTTTACTTAAATTAATACATAAACTTTCTAGTAGCTTCTGCATACAAAAATCTAAAAATCTAATGAACCGTTTTGTAGAAAATCCAAAACCAAAAAATAGTACATTTTCCCTTTGATTTTTTTTTTATAAAAATTGTTAGAGCCGTTTTTAAGAAAAATAAAATTTGCGTTTTGACCAAAAAATGTATAGCATGTAGGTACCTACCTACCTAACATAAGCCGTGTTTTATTATCGCCAATAACTCATATGGTTCACCCCGTGATAATAAAATGCTCTGGGTTATGTACTTAAATGTACCCTCTGTTCGCCGAACTTAATACTAATATTTGCAAACCCAGATATAAACCCCGATTTCTTCGATTTTTTTACGAATCTACATATAACTTGCAATATATAGTACCTATGTAATGCGATATTTAAATTTAGTAAAAATACATATATACAAAATTATTCTGTACCTTATTTCGAAATATTTATAAGCTTTCTGTCGAGAAAAATTAAATTATTCTTAATAGACATTATTTGACAAAGAACAAAAAGTACATCTGTATGTACATACATAATTGTATGTATTTATGTAGGTATTTGGGTACATATGTACCTACCTAAACAAAAAATATTGAAATATCTCAACATCGCTATGCTATTTGTGCATACAAAAAGTGAAAAGTAGCAACGTTGCTACAATTCAAAATCCTAAAATCCTAAAATCCACCAAATATCCAAGATTTGAAAGAAAAATTTAAAATAATTTCGATAATAACCTATACATGGATGGATAACCATATACATTCTTAATTCAAATTCATGTATACACCAATAGCCTTGATATAATGCATAAACTAATAATGTAAAGACCGGAAACCTCTGCTTTCATTTGACATTTGCCTACAAGCTGAAACACGCACCGAAGTAACTTTTCTGTTCCTCTTCCTATAGACACATTGATAAAAACGCACACAAGAATCTTTTCTGTTCCTCTTCCTATAGACACATAGACAACACAGCCCTAGTAATTTGTTTTTGTTTTGTTTTTCGATTTCCCATCTATTCATGGATAGAATTTCAAAGCTACAAATACAACAATGTAAACAAATGGGTTTTGGGGGGTGAAACGTACGAAAGTTTCCAATCTTATTTGGCTTATTTGTGATATAATGAGTGTGTTTCTTTCACTGATCTCTATAATACACTGGATAGTGTATTCCCACAAAAAAAACGACCCCAATAGAAAACTGTAATAATTGTAGTGGGTCCATGTCAGTATAACAGTATAACAAATTTGTTGCCAAAGTGACGTTTCAAGATGGTTGCTTATGTTTGAAATTATGTTTAATCAGAGATCAGTGGTTTAATCAATCATAGCAAGGGCACTTTCTTAAAAAAAAAAATATATAAAATTACACATCAATTTTCACCCCACAAAGGAACAAATGTAAGTACGAATTTTTCTTAATAAAAAAAGCCATAGTAATGATATGTTTGATTGTTTCCAGTGTGTCTTCAACGGTGTTGGCTATATTGCTATATATATCGCAAAATGCATTGTATGTAAATGTGTATTTCAAGCAATTATTTTAGTGTTTATTCCTTATTACTCGTTTAGACCTTTAGATTAATATTGCATTCGTTAAACAAAATATTCATTATTTTTTTGCAGCACATGGATGTTATTACTAGTGAAATTGAACTTCTAGTAAAGACGCCCATATGCATGCCGCGATACTTCTTCCAAACACTTCAATCTACGCAAATAAAATTATCAGTAAGTCCACAGCCAAGAGCACCGGGAGAGCATATAATTGTTCAGTCTGGTAGTAATTTGGTAATTAAAGTCGAAGGAGTGATTCAGCATTATGGAAAATCCCCGAGCTTATTTAGATCGGTGGAATCTGTCCAACTGAGTTTAACATCACAGTTAATGACTCCACGCTTAGGCACTGATTGTATTAAAGTATGAATGAAAAATGCAAATGCATGAAAAAAAATGCATCATTCAATGGTAATCCTGATATTTTTCTTAATTTTTAAACAGGCTAGTGATACAGTTACATTAACCCAAACCGTGAAACCTCAAAGAGATTTCTTATCTGATAGTTTTCTGTTGCCTATTTCAATTGGTGGTCAATGGAATGTTACACTAGAAACGTTTGTCATTGATGAAGTTGGAATTACCTGGAGCACAGGACCCAAGAGGTAAAATACAATAAAAACAAAGATTTTAATAAAAGGTTGACATTATAATTTTTTTTTCAAGTTCTATGATTGTTCGCGTATTAGATGATCCTAATAAACCTCAACCGGCTTCTTCATCAGCAAGCAGTATTCCAGCCAGGCGGTTCTAGGTTTTAACTTAATGGATACATTTTGTATGCAATAAAATAATTGTCTTATAAAGGTATAATTTTCTTTTTTTATTTTGGAAGTAATTCTTTCGGTTAGACTTTCCGTCTGGTTCTCATAAATGTACACTGTTTTAACTTGCGATATATACATGGGTGCTAAAGGGCAAGGGCGACATTACGATGGTATAAAACACCAACAAATATAGCGTCTCCCTTTTCTTCAAACTTCGTATTTAATCATCTTAGGTGATTGCCTCGATTCTTGTTTGTTTATTTTTAGGCCCAAAAATAACAGTACCTGCCATCAATCGTTTTGTAGCAAAAAATGTAAATCTTAATTATCTCGAAAACGTCTCCAACGGTAATGGTAAAAAAAAAATCTATGCTCTATTACAGGCCGACTCCATTGGCAAATAAATTTTCTCGTAATACTCATCCTGACAAGAAATCTCTAATGGAGTCGCGTTGTTTCTAGTTGTGTTGGGATGTCAGCGAGCTCTCTTTTCAACTTGTTGAAGTTCTCAAAAACCCTCGAGATTGGATAAAAATCGAACAAACAACGTAATCATTCAACGCCATCAACAAAAAAAACAACATTTCCTTATTTTACAAAACATCTGTTACCATATTTTTAATATGTATTGTAAATACCCTAGAATTATAAGACGAAAAAAAGACAGAGAAACGCACAATAATGACTTCCATTTGTAAAAAGAAAGATATTTTTGTATTTTCCCAACAATTGCATTGCAATAATTTCAGCTTCATTTAATGATAATTTGTCTGCAATATGCTTCGCCTTCTTGTGACGTGGTTCATCATTTTCGTCGTCATTTGAATTGCTATCAGTTACTGAAGCATTTCTAGATTTTCTCTTCTTTTCGTATAATCTGTCTGGTGGTCGGTGAACCAAACTTTCACTTTCACTTACTTCTCCCATACCATCGTCACAATCTTCTTCACTGTTATTTGAATCACTGTTTACCACATTGTAAATCTTATCTGGATCCGGCAACCATGACAAATCGACCTCATGTTGATCGTCTTCATCACTACCAAAGTCGTCGACTTCATCTTCGTCTTCGATTTTCTTGCTTTTTGATTTTTTCGTTTGGACCTTGTGCTTGGCTTTGACAATTTCTTTGAAACGTTTCTTATCGAATTTATCCTCTTCGCGAAGAACCTTTGCAATTTCGATATCAATTCCTCCCTCGTCTTGGTTGATATAATCTCTTGCGAGGTCCGATTGCAATTTTTTTCTTGTGTCGAGCACTTCGGTTCCGTCGTCATTGAACTCAACTTTAGTGTTCGCTTGAATTCGTTTTTTCAGCACTCGTTTGGCTTGAGCAGCTTTAGTTAGAATTTTCGCCTTTCTAGCTGCAGTAAGTTCAGCTAGGACTTTCTCATCATCAACTTTGGTATCACCATCATCAACATCGTGATCTCTTCGTTTGATCTTGAAGATTTCTTCGGCTTCGGAATTGTCAGTCGTCAGAGTGTCGTAGATTAAAATTAATCACGTCTTTCTTTTCAACACTTGCAGCTTTAGATGTTTCTTCATTATTTTCATTTTCACTAGAAGATGCCTCATCATCTTCATCTTTGTTTGTCTTATTGGCAGCTGCTTGTCGTTTTTTAAATCGCTCCAGAAACCGAACCATGGGAACAACGACAAGTCCAAGGGATCTGGCATATTCGTCGGTATTAAGGTGGCTAACATTAAAGATTTTCTTGTTCTTCATAGCGAAAACAGACTTGATATAAACGCACGCTGGGCAGTTTCTTTAAGTTCTATGTTTTGAGCCAGGAATCCCTCCATCTTTCCTTTGTGAGAGAAAAGTTTTTGCGGGTCAATCTGAATCTGATCGATTTCTATTTTGGCAGAGTTTAGTTCGGCAACCATGCCGTCTGCCTCATTAGGAAGCAGCACAAGTAAACGTTCACCACGGGCTTTATTACGAACCGTCCTTCCTGTCCGATGGATATACTTATAGTACCTATTCCATCTAACCGCGTCCATTTTCTTGATGAATAAGTCCTCAATCACCTTGAAAATTTCAAAAGATTAAATAAAAATGTTTCAATTTTTATTATTTCTTGAAACTTACTTTATTTTGAATTTTTTGTGGTTCTTATTATCTTCGTTGAAACTGACAATAAAAATAAATTGTTTGTCAATTTTATTTTTTTGAAAAGGAGTGCAATCTGTCTCTTTCTTTCTTTTTATAAAAACAAACGAGATAGACAATTGCATTGGTGCTACTGTCAAATTCAATTGGAGTAAAAAAAAACTGTTATACTTTGTATGGAATACACTATCCAGTGTATTATAGAGATCAGTGGTTTCTTTATTCATTCTGGTATGTAGAGAATATTCGGAATCCCAGTTTCGCGTTACTTTATTCAATGGAATATTCCGGATAAATTATTTTGTTGTTTCTTTAAGGAGGCTTTACATGCATCTTCATTTTCACCTGCATTGACATCGGCAAGAAAAGAGGAAACAAAATAAAAAATTCATACTTGTGCGATAGAGAGCGAAAACCAAAATGGAGATCATCTTCATGTATGAAGATTATAGGAAGTACGAACCTGAAGATTGCAGATTATAGTGAAGATGAACATGTTCATCTTCATTATAGCATTTTCATCTGCATCATAATTTGTTCCATTCAGGTAACGAATTTTCAAGTTTTTTTACCATTTAACCTCAGTTTGTTAAAAACAACGAAAATAGCGAAAATTTTCTTCTTAAATCTACATAACTGAACGCTAAGAACATATGTGATTATGAGATGTGTCAAGAAAGTTATAGCAGACTTCGAGTAAGTTATTATAGTGTGTACCCTGTCCTACTGTTATGTTTGTTTTATATTATGGTCCCGCTCTACTTTTCTTCAAGTCTGCAGATGCAAATTGTGAAAATTTTCTGTTCCTCCTGCAAAAACCATAAGTTAAAAATTTTGTTTGCAAAATAAAAAAAAACAAGCCGGTCATTATTTATTCTTATTTATAGTGAGCCATTAAAAAAAATCTGGCTATTATAAACTCTTTACCATAAAACTTTTATATTTTATTATAAACTTTAAATTTCTATGACATTAATATTTCCAATCAATGTACATATAATTTACTTCTGCTTGTGCTCAATACTACTGTTTAATACCAAGTGACCAATCCTTCATCGTTCCTCGCCTTTAACAACAAAGCATGGCCTAATCATTATTAACGGTGGGATTGGTATTGGAACCATCTGCATCGTTTGCCTGCGTTGTTATACTATAAATCAAATTAAACAAAATTTCAACTTGCAATTCATTTCCGACGTACAAAATTTTTCAAAACCTAGTTAAGGCATGCCCTTAGAATAATTGGGCCAACTAGTTAAAGAAACTCTCACGTCACCTTTATTTATCTCTTCTACGCTTATGAACACCTATGTTTCAAGAATAAAACTATATCTTTTTGAAATGTCAAAATCTTTTTGACAATTCCTTTCTTTCCGGTGACCGCTCTCACAAAGACGCTAAAGTATGTGAATTTTCGTAAAAATCTTGAAAAATCTTATCAATCCTTTATTAAAATGGCTAAATGGAACCGAAATTATAAATTGCAATATCAAATTTATATAATTGACACGGATTAATGTGAAAATTTCTTAGTGAATTATGTGTTATTTACATTTTTAATTCGGTTCAGTTTAGTTTGTGTAGTGATTTTCTTTTCTATACAAAGTGAACGATTAATGATAAAAATCTTGTATTTATTTTCAGATGTTTATGCCAAAGGCTCATCGCGTTGCTATTTATGAGTACCTCTTCAAAGAGGGTGTAATTGTGGCCAAAAAAGACTTCCACGCCCCAAAACATCCAGAGTTGGAAACTATCCCTAACTTGCATGTCATCAAGACAATGCAATCTCTGCATTCCCGCGGTTTGGTAAAGGAGCAGTTTGCATGGAGGCATTACTACTGGCATTTGACCAACGAAGGTATTGAATACCTAAGGACATACTTGCATTTGCCTCCAGAGATTGTTCCCGCAACTTTGAAACGCCCAGCTAGGTCTGAGACTGCTCGTCCACGACCAACTGTTTCTGGTCCTCGTGGTGATTCCACAAAGACTGGTGAAGATCGTTCTGCATACAGACGTGCCCCAGGTGGTGCTGACAAGAAGGGAGATGTCGGAGCTGGAGCCGGAGATGTCGAATTCCGTGGTGGATTCGGTCGTGGTTCTCGTCCACAATAGGTTTTTATTTTAAATCAATAAACAAACGTTTGTACTAAAATTAAATAATCTTTATTTTTAATCGGATAAAAATCAAGCATTCAGAGAAAATATGTTTGCAACTCAGATTCAACTTTTGTTTACAAATCATTAAGAATTTCGTAAGTTGCAATGTTATGGACGGAAATGATGAACTTTAAGGAAAGGCTCTACTTATATTGAATTTTTTTTTTTGCTACAAATCTAAGCCAATTTTAAAGTTGTTTTTCGGTAGTTTCTGTTCTGCTTGGTAAACAAACAATCCAATGTTTATTCGGTAAAAAATGAAAATAGTCGAAGATGATGCCGCCAAAATGTGTTTTTGTATCTGCGTAAATGCATGGCATAGGGGAAAATGTGAAATTGTTTGTGCATAATTAAGTTGCATTTGAGTACATATAGGTATTTATTTGTTACTTTGCTTATCTGCGTTTAAAAATTGGTTTTAAGGATTTTGTAAGGATGTATGGCTGAAAAGAAAGTGCCAATCGCAGACCTACACAAGAAGTAGTAGCGAGTGTCGTCGTTAAACCTTGGATAGACGCCTTAAAAATGATAGCTTTGGATTGTTGATCCCTTGTGAAAACGTTAAAGCCAAAACTTTTGTATATACCTTTGCTAAAAGTAAAAAAAAATGTAAAACGATCAAAGGTACGTGTATGACGTTCTGTGCTGTTTATTGCAACCAATGCATATAAAAACGATTTATACATATATAAAGGTTTTGCGTCTTCGTGATTAAAGTGTCTGCTTTCACTTACAAACCTAGATGCAATTAAAAAAAAAATTCACATAGAATCCTGGAGTTATAGAAATCTAAGCGATTCGTGTTATAAAGGGTTTGAGATTTTGTATCTGTTGCACTCTCCTAATTCTTCAGATTCATGTTTTTGGGTAAGTACAATCGCTCTTTCTTCTGTATGTATGCTTTGGTGAAGTTTGCGAGAGCGAATCGATTAGATGAGGAGTTACAACGAAGAAAATCAGCCAGTTACAATTTGATTTATGTTTGCATGTAGGCCTGTTTGCATGTATTTTTTACTTGAGATATAATGCAAAATCGAACTAGAGATTTTAATCAAACTTGACTTAACGATGATAGAGAACACCCAAAAAATGGGTCCGCAATTCCGTCTGTCTGTCTGTACAACGTTCTACAGCCCAAACGGCTGAAGCGATTTTCTTCAAACTTGGTATTTTCATAAATGCTTTAGATGATTGTCATAAAAGATTTTTGAATCGTTTTTAGGCCACAAACTGACGGTATCTGCATTACCACTTTTTCTACCATCATTATTATCTCGAAAACGGCTCTAACGATTTTAATTTTTAAAAAAAATACATGTGCACTACTAAAGATATAGTCTAAATTTTGGTTAAAACAAAATTGTTAGAATATTTTGTTAATAACGGTACCTGCCTTACAATTCTTGATTTTGGACTTTCTGATAAACGGCTAAACGGATGTCGATCAAAATTTTTATGTGAGAGGTCCTTGATTTTTAAATAATACTGTGCACCAAAAATTTTTTTTTTTTGAAAATTCAATATTTATAATATGGGTGACCGATATTTTTTCAAATTAAGTTGTTAAATTTATATAAATACATAAAATGGTTATACTAATTTTTTTTAATAAAAAATGTTAGGACATTTTGTATGTATGTAAAAATCTTGTGCCTAAGATGTGATGGAACATAAGAGCAAGTACGTGCGATCCAGTCGTCGATTTTATTTTTTATAATTATAGGCGCACTAAAGGGGTTTTGACTAGTCTTAAAATGAACAAACAGTGCGAGCGTTAAAAAGTATGATAGGATGCAAGAGGAGATACCGATGCACATTGGTTTTGAATATTAAAATTTTAGGGGAAAATAGTGCCGGACAAAGTATTCCATATTCGCGTTGTTCGGCTAAAGAAAGAATATCTGTACTTGACAGTCCGTCTGAAGTTACGATCAAGGGTAAACTGATGAGCATTTCTTGACCCGCAAGTAATACAGTAGAAAAGGGGAGGAATACACCTGGCTATTTTGCGCGAACATTGTTTAAAAAATAGCAATAAAATAATAAGAGACATTATAACAGCCATATTCTGCTATCTGATCCAATCGATTCACGTGAGTATTTCACTCAATTTTTCACTATTTATTTTCAAATATCTTCTATTTTTTGAATCCAAAGGCTTACAAATAATTTTTTGTATAATTCTTAAGAGAATCTAATTGTTAAATTTTATTTTTGATCGAAATTTAAATACTTTTAGGAACAATTAACAGAATAGGGCTGATATGTATAACATTCCGATGGTGTAGATGTTGATGGAGGTAAATGTTACCATTATAGTTCCATAGCCTAACGTTCTTAGAGCTCTATTCTGAATTTTATCTAAAAGACTCAAATGAGGGATGTTTTCATAAACGTCTGCCTAACTTAGATCTGCTTTAGACGTGTTCATAAAATCAGATTTTTGGTCGGACTGAATTGTAGTCCTTGTGTTAATAAACGTCCAAATATCATCCGGATCGAACAGATTGTGCAGAATTATTATATTTTGGCTGCAGAAAGGGCACAAATGCGAGAAATTTTTTGTTATTAAAACAGACCTCGTGTTGACCGCATATATTCTGCAGTTAGTGCGTTCAATAATGCACGAGAAAAGAAATGCAACTGTAGTAGGGCAAATTTTCTGCGCTTATGAAAACAACCGAGCGTTGGGAGCTCCTGCCCAAATGCGCGATTTATACTCGAGCTTTGGAAGCTTTATTTGCATGTATAGACATTAGATGCCTTAAGGATAGGTAACGAAATACATATGCCCCACGATAAGAAAATTTAACGCTGAACGAATTACCTATTCTCACGTTCACCAGGAGGCCTCATTGTGATTTCCTTTAATAGCTTCTAAAAAACCACAATCTTAATTGCAAACCATTAGAATATTTTCCGTCTTTTTGTCCACATTATAAATCTTCAAAATAAAACGTAAGTTTTATGAGCTTCTCCAAGAAAGTACATAATATAAACATTTATTCTGACATTGTGAAATAAGGCTTAGGTATTACAAATACACAAAATAATTTGGAAAAAAATCTTAAACTAAAACAATTAAAACAGAATATAAATAATTAGTCCATTTGATTACATCTCATATTGAAATATAAACCATTATTCAGTTTTTGACTGTGAATTACGTTCAGTGGTCGGTGCTTTCTTGTTTTGTTTGATGGTATTTCGTATGCTGGATAATCGCAATAGTAGATCATAGTGTTCCTCAACTTTTCGTAAACAGGATCTGCATATAGTTTTGGGCAGAGGGTCTGATGGCGAGATCTATACAAATTAGGATTATTAAATTATTATTACTTTGATTAGGTATATTTACGTAATGCAATTTCCTTACCGTGATTGGTAAATAACCATTTATTTTTTCATCAATTAAGAATTTCTTGACGCTATTGCTGTAAACATGGACAACAATTTTGTGAATTTCGGAGCATAATCGGCAGAGAAAACCCGATATGTATGCTTTGGCTATGCTACCCATCGGTTATGTTTTGTTGAAATATTAAAGTTTTGTGTTCATATGATCACAAATGACGATATTAATACAGACTACAGAGTTTTCTATTTGAGAACCTAGAAATTTTCAATACTTTTCTTTCTTTAACAAGAAGAATAGTTAAATAACAAAAATACTTTTGTATCTTGTATGTCATATTAATATATCCATTGGAAGGTTGAGTAGTTGGAAAGTTGAAATTTGTTTTAATTTTAAGGGCGAGTTTTCATATGACTTTTTCGAGCATACGTCGCATTCCACATAATAAGTCCAGTTGCTCGAGATATGTTTGAAGTTTTCTTCTAATTTTGAAGCTAAATCTTGTACTTTCAAATCTAAAGTAACTGAACTGCTAGTCTACCCTCTTTATAATCGTGGTGATGAAAACACCAATCTCTTCAATTCGTTGACTGGGCAGATTTTGTTTACTTCCCATGTGTAAGGTAAGCGACGCAGTTGCATTTAAACGACCTTAGGTCTTACAGGCATATAGTTACAATTATTATTATTATTATTATAAATATGGAGTGCTTATTTCCAATCAAGAAGTTTTCATAGTTCACTCAAGTAAAAAGATAGTTAATTTATTATGTTATTTGACAGCAGCTGGGTCAAAACTCAGACACTTTTTTATCGTTATCGTAGTTACTTTTTTTTCACTCCGTGTCCTAATTTCGCAGGGGTGAATGCTTTTCTGGGCAAAAAAATGTATTCAACCTTAAAATATGCGTGAATTATTTATTTTTTAGTATTTATTAAAATTAATTATTTTTGTCTAAAATATTACCATTTTATTTTGTTACGCCCATATTAAAAAGACACGATTTACAACCCTATTCTGCCGTTGTAATTCTCACAGGTCGCAACTTTTTGCTTTCTCACAAGAAAACTGAGTTGCCGGCAACTGGGAGTTTGTAGGCCAGAATGGCAAGAAGTAAGGGGAATGAAAAAAATCTCCCAGTTGAAAGATTTGGAGAGATTTTTTTGACGTTTTACTTTGCATTTCAATAAGCCCAACATAATCTTCCCAGTTTTCTTCTCAGTTTCCTGGTGCCAGTTTATGCGTGTGAAAGCTATAATGTAATTAAAGGAAAACGTCAAAAAAAATCTCCAGCAACTGGTTTCCCTGTGTGAAATTACCCTTTCACACAAGGAAACTGAGTTGCCGGCAACTGGGAGTTTGATGGCGAGAAGGGTAAGAAGTAAGGGGAATGAAAAAAATCTCCAGTCAACGATTTGAAGAGATTTTTTTGACGTTTTGCTTTGCATTCCAATTAGTCCAACAAAATATCTTCCCAGTTTCCTCCTCAGTTTCTTGGTGCCAGTTTTTTCGTGTGAAAGCTACAAGGCAATTAAAGGGAAAAGTAAAAAAATCACCAGCAATATGGTTTGCCTGTGTGAAAGGGGACTGACTCTCATAAGAAAACTCACTACCGGAAGGTGAATGTTTATAGTGATGTCGGCCAGCTGATTTGTCAAAGCAAACATATATATCAAAACAGTCTTCAAACTTCAAAGTGATGAATTACTTAAAATTTGCTTAAAAACATCTCTAATAATAATTTATTTGATAAGAATATAATCAGTTTCAATCAAGTAATAACTCAAGTCGGTGGTATAGCTTGTAGATGATCTGCTCAGTTCATGGTCGGGCCGGGATTCTAAAGAAGAACTTTCGGAGCCAAAGCCAATTTTTTTTCTCGAAATTTTGGTATGCAGTTTTTTAGAGTTTATTAATATACATATTATTATAAAAAATAAATAAAATTCTATGAAAAACACAAATACAAATTAATTAAATTTTGTTACATTTTTCTCGATTTTCTTAAAATCTCTTATGGGATGTTCCGATTGTGATGTATATATGACCGAATTTTAAAAGTTTTTGGACAATGAAGATATTCATACAAGCGATTTCCTGCTCCTATAAAAATATATGTATTATTTGAATCTCGCCTAAACAAAAAATAATTCTAATTTAACTTTTAAAGCTTGACTTTATTGAAAGTACATTTGTGCGTTCGTTCACATATTTATGAACATAAGAGTCGCAAAGTGAGTTTTTAACGTCATTTGGCTAATTTTTGCTACATATATTGCAGACATAATTATATGTTAGAGTCTTTTGAGTGGAGTTCAATCGTGTGCTTTAAGAATACCTTTGGTGGACAGTTCTACCCCACAGATATTACATATTGTACCTTCAGATTTATTCATTCCGGCATTGGTGTCGATCTAGTGCCGTATTGCCAAGAAAAGTCTTGCCGCAAAGATGACACATTAGATTTTAGACAACTCTGCGTACGTTGAAATCATGTGATCTTAATTTCAGTTCATTTGTAAAGCTGAAATAATTAAAAAATTATAGAGATTTCTAATCATGGTTAAAAAAAATAAATGTACCTTGTTCCACATTGGGTCTTCGCATTCGTTTCATTTAAATCATGAGCTTTTTCATGATTGTCTCGTACACTACAAGATATAAATTTTCTCGAACAATGTTTGCACTTAAAGAAATAACTATCCTTTTCCTCATTTACGTGAAAAGTTTTCTTGTGGAAATCTAACGAACACGAATCGATTGTCGATCTTCAGAAAAAAATGAATTAAATCAAATTCAATTGCATATTTGTTCTTATTTCGTTTTGTTTTTTTTTTTGTTATAGTTTTGTTTCACTGATATGTCAAGTAGGTAAGCTAGTGATGTGCCAAGTAGCAGAGCATTATTTTCAAGTTTTTATGATGCTCACAAGTTGTGAGGTTTTTACCAGAATACCGAAAAAGTCACAAAAATGAGTTCACCTCAAGTTATGAGTGTTTTGTGACTGTTTAGTGAGGTTGCCAGAATAAGGCTATAAGTGACGGTTTATCCTTAAGTCATTAATTAAACAAAGTTTCAGCTATTGTGACATTTACAAACTTATTCCTTCGCCAATCCATCGAAAACAGTGGTTTAGTTAAAGAATAAGAATTGACATTAAGATAAAAATTACTATAGAATGAAAAAAAGATAGATTTTTTTATTAATTCAAAATTTTAATCCGAGGATTAACTTCTATACTATGGTTTAGTAAAGTCATGAATAAAAGGTGGAATAAGCATTGTTTTATTAATATATGTATAACTGTTATTGTTTAACCAATCACCAAATGAAACATCCAAACCAAAACCAAACAACAAAATTGACATTTCATATTGAGGTATATTTTACATCTGGTAAAATTAATGCGTTCAATTCAAAATCTAGTAAGAAGTTCTTAAAGCCCGTATGATACTTCTTTTTTTATCATTTGTAATGCATTAAAAATGCAAATACTGCAAAAAGCAGTACAACAATTCTCAAATGGAAAATCCCATTAAGTGTAAGTGGGTACACAATATAAACAAAAATGCAAAACTTTCAAGAAAAAAGTACTAAAAATGAAAGCGAACTTACATTTTTCAGCCATTGGTAACTTTTTGTAAGACATTTCTACATTAAAATTTGACACATCAACAAAAGATTATTATTTTATCATAAGTGTTTGGTTTTGGTTTTTTTTCTTGAATTTAAATATTTTATAAAATGAATACGGAGCTCTTGGGTTTATGTGCAGCTAATTTAAATTTAATAACTTCTGCATTGATTGTTTTAAATAAAAAAGAAAAACTGAAAAAAAAAATACTCTGCAAAGTGGCTACTACGGAGAGAAGATGAAGGTAATTTGAATTTGTTTATTATAATGTAGGAGCAATCATATCCAACTAATCGTTTTAACTATCTCAGATTTTAGTCAAAAATTGATCAGGGAAATTAATAGTGACTCCTGTTCAGTTTCAAAAAATATTGGAAAAAGTTGGACCTCTTATAACAAAACAGGACACAATTAACCTTAGGGTATTTGGCGACTGCTGGGTATTTCTTTGAACAACTTTATATTTATTCATACAGGTACTAAATAAGTTTTGATTATAGGGGAAGCTCAATCGTCACTTCAACTTCCCTTTCGAATACAACAGTCGACAATTTCAATAATTCTTAAAGCAACAATTCCATATACAATGCTCTAAACGAAGATGTTTGTAATTTTCCCTAATTGCTTCTCTAATGACCTTATGTATCTTTTTTTCTGTTATGTTTTTTTTTCTATTTTAATTACTTTTTAATTGCTTTTTTTAGGATAAAATGACGTTGGAGGGTATACCACACATAAACAATATTTCTGTTTCGATGAAAAAAACATACTATCTCTTTCACACAAATCTGACACTTTCATGTGATTTAATGCATTAAAAATGAGAAAAAAAGAAGTATCATACGGGCTTAAGCGCCGGCCCAAATGCAATGCAGCACTTATTTCGATTTCATAATGCCCTAAACAGATGTGCAGGTTTTTCACATGCAGCGAAGATAAATTACACAGGTTCTTATGACACATTCCATGGGCTGCATGCAGCGCTCGATGCACGATGTCTCTGTTTCTAAATTTGTAGCCAGGTTTCATTGCAGCCACAACAACAAAGACAAAAATCTGAAATAATTGAGTTTTGGCATTACTCATATTGACTTTTAAAAAATATTTTTTGTTTTATGATTCTAAAAATGGAAGAAAATCTATGAATTGGTTGAAAAATAAATTTTTATATCATAAGCTCTTGTTATAAGAATCTTCATGAGGGACAAAATGAGCCTACGATTTGTTTTTCCTTTTTAATTCATTAATATCCATTTTTAATAAGTTTAAATTTGTGCACATCTGTTTTAGCCATAACAGGCGCCCCCCATATAAACGATGGCTGAACTATGAACATATGTCATGAAAATATCAATAAGGGTATTCATGCAACGAGATAATTTTCCGCTTTGCCGAAAGATATATATTTCCGTTGGACGTTGCATGAACGCCTCTTAAAAGTACAACCGTAAATATATTAGCTGATCATTGAACTAACCTTATGAGGTTTATTTCTACGCTTTCTACATCAAATTCTTGAGATAATTTTATCTGATTTGCAGAATATTTTTCCCATACAAACTTTGACAGTTCATTTCTGCGGAGATAAAATTAGCTGTGGGCTGATTAGGGAATACGAAGCGAATCGTTTTTAATTCGATATCTCATTTTCGACTCTATTCGTTTTGATCAATTAACGATTTCGAA
Source organism: Philhelius pedissequus (assembly GCA_910595825.1). Taxonomy (NCBI): domain Eukaryota; kingdom Metazoa; phylum Arthropoda; class Insecta; order Diptera; family Syrphidae; genus Philhelius; species Philhelius pedissequus. Next base: position 1,119,099 of record OU343162.1, read on the forward strand.
GCGAATCGTAAATGCTACTTCCAAGATTTCTAGATAGTTGACAGCTGATTGCCGGTGAATATTTATAATTTCAATCAAAATCATTTGTGTCTTATCGGAGGTGCATTAACTTTGTAATAAAATATTTATTTAAATAAAAAATGGACGCAAATGTTATTTATATAAATGCTTAACGTGAGGAAGACAAAGAATCTTAAAATTTATACTTGAGAAGAAAATTATTACGAAGTGCTTCTTCAATTTTTGATCTTCCTTGCTTCGAGTCAGTGTTTTTGCTTAACGTGTTTATTATTTACTAAATTAGCTTTATTTTATAAAAACTTGGTTCGATAAGTTGTTTCGCCTTTCAAAAGAAACATTTAAAATTGTCTTGGACGAAATAAAAGATAAATATAGCCACAGAAGTACAATGGGACACCACCAATTATAAAATTAGTTGCAACATTTAGATTTCTTGCAGACGGATCATACCAGAAAGTGGTTGGATAGGATACAACATTGGAATGGCGCAACCCACAGTATGCAATTCAATGTCCGAAGCGTTAGACATATGTTTTTATAAAAAAAATAACAGTTAAACTCACATTTTTATTTATTTAAATGAAAAAAATCCACCAAAGTATCACTTTCGACCGTGTCGATAAACCAATCCGCCAAGAAACCCTATCGGAAATGCACGCGCAAAAAATTGAAATGTCAATTAAAATTCGCTTTCGATTTCGAAAATAGGGCCAATGTAAAACGAAAGAGACGAAAGCGAAAACAGTATTATCAAATCTCATTTTCGCCACCTAAAACGATTCGCTTCGTATTCCCTAATCAGGCCACTGGTTTCCGAGGTTTATCTGGGTTTTCCGGCGTTGCATGAATACCATTAATGTCCATCCGACCACATGTAGAAAAAATTAATTTTTGAACAATACATGAGCGTTGGTCCAACTAACAATTTAACTTGTATATTAACCAGAGAATGCCGTATGTAAGTCATTTTGGCGCACATTATATAAGCTAAGCTACTTACCAATATGTAGATGGTTTTATTTTTGTTATTGGTTTTTGATGTTGATGTTTGATAAGTAAAACTATTCCGTAAAATTATTGTGAAAAACTTTTTGTATTCAATTTCTAAATAAATAAATTAAAAAGGATTTACTTCTCCATATTCAATATTCATACATGGGTTGTTTATTAATTTTTTTTTTTTATAGAAGTGCCACCTTAAATTTGTACTGTAATGTGGATGTGAATGTTTATGAAAAAAATATAAGTGTGGTGAAAGAAAATGATCGACATGAAACGAAACTGCCCAGTGAGAAAAAATCACTATTTGTGGATTGAATTGTGGTTGTGATGTTGGACATCAGTCGGCCTGTCCCAAACAAGCAAAAAGTTGGTAGTAACCTAATTCTCACGTGTGAAGGGGGACCAAGTGGCTTAAGTATTTGACAGCTTCCTTTTTTTTTATGTCTAAAAAGGTGGAAAGAAAACGTCAAATTTTTGCAAGGATGGAAATTGATATACAAAAATAGTTGGAAAATAATTTTGTCAGCGATAATTAGTTTTTCAATTATTATGTTAGTTTAATAAAAAAAATACATAAAATCGAACCAATTTATACAAAATGGGTCAAAATCATAGCATTACAGACAATGTCATCCCGGACACAGTGGACACTCTACAAATACAAGTGGTCAAACATGCAAAAGTATTTTCCGAAATAGGTTTGCTTACCTATGACGACTTCAAGCAATGTCTTGAGGGACTTAATGCGTTGTAAGAAATAGGGTGCAACGGCTTACAGAGGACGTTGACAATACAAGTATATTTACAGGTCTCGCAACTGCTTAGATCCGTCAGGGAAACAATTAGTATTCCTCATCAAGAACGGCACGGATACTTCTTTATTATGGAAAGCCACAGTGAAGATTGCTTGTGTTAAAGTTGATCCGGTTACTCGAGAGATCGATCAGTATAAGCTCCTTAATCTTAAGCAATTCCTCTGTGTTTTTAAAACCTTTCAATCACATCTCCAAAGTCTAGTTTCCAGTGAGAAGCAGAGCGTGAGTTATTAAGGTATATTGACATTTTTTAAACAAATCAATAATCTTGGTATGATATTAGGAACGAAGAGGTTCTGGTTGTTCTGAATCTCCACCTGATACTCCAATTACTGCATCCATTTTAATGGACCAAGTGCATACAATGATGAATTCAGGCCAATTCAGTCCCACCTCGTCACTATGTTCCAGTCCAGACAAGTTTGATGAGTGCTCTATTTGTCTGGATCGTATGACCGAAGTGATACTTCCATGCGCGCATAGTTTTTGTGCTCCATGCATAGAACAATGGTAAGAGAGATATTATTTTTGTTAACTGAAAAGAAATAATTGTTGATACCTATAATGTTTAAAGGAATGTTAATAACAAAACATGTCCTATTTGCAATGAGTTGTTAGCGAGCACAGATGACACTTGGGTTATGTCCGAAATGCCTGGTGTGGATGAAATAAATGACAAAATATGCGATGAGTTAATGAATCTCTCAAAGCAGCAAGCAGAAAAGTAAAGCTCTCTGTAACGGCTAAAATCTTTAGAGTCCTCTGGGATATTTAATTGTTTAGTATATTTTATAATTATATATTTAGTTAATTATGTTGTATAATGGCTTATAAATTAAATATGTAATGCAACTGAGTTTAAGTAAATGTTAATGTATTTTTAAGCTTCAATTATATTGTGTTGAATATTAAAATTTAAAAAAAGTGTATTTTGATTGATAAGAAAACGAATTTTCGAACATACATCCACTAACCCAAAAACTCCTATGCTTGCCAATTTTTCCCAATACGAAATGCAGATACTTTGATTTATCTAAAATTTAGATTTTTGTATTTTAATTATTGGTATATTTTTCAATGTCCGTATGAAGATGAAATATTTTTTACTTGTCCGACGAAAAAAAAAAACGGAAATAGCCAAAATAGAGGATTATCATGATCAAGGGCCTTCTAATCGGTCTAAAGCTACGAAAGTTAATCGAAGTCCAAAATCGGTTAACAATTATTTAAAATAACTGTTATTATACTGAAAAAGTTACCTTCCACCGTACTTTCTAACCAAAACAAGCGATTATCCGATTAGCTTCCAAGCCGAATGACCATAAGTCTTGTAATTAAAAGTACTAGACATCTGAAGAGCCTAAAGCTGAAGGAAAAACCTTCTCTTTACAATGCAATGGCGAAACGTGATCTTTTCAGATGAAAAAGTTCAAATTGTACGGAGCAAACGGATATAACTACTACTTCAAAGATTTAAGAAAAGAAAAGGTGTTCTAAATTGCCATTATAGCCGAGAGGTAAGATTTATGGTATGAGCTGCAATATTATTGTATGGTACAATTGGTAAAATTTTTTGTGTACTGTAAAATGAAAGAGGCATACTACAAAACCATTTTGGGGACAGCTCTCTACTAGTTTTAGGATATTTTTAGACAATCAGGACAATGCTGGTGTAATTAAAACGTGGTTGCAACTCCAAATATTGAACAACTGTCATAGGTCACCCTACACTCCAGATTTGAACATAAATAAAAATGTGTGGGGTTGGTTGATACGCAAGATTTTTAAAGGTGAGAAGTGTTACGGTAGTAAAGAGGAGCTTGTTGAATGCACCAAACAGCCCCATGGACCAACCTTTCATTAGATCTATTAAAATCTTTGTATGATGCTAACTTAGACGTGTGGGCTTAGTAGCATTCTTTTCTATACATCCAGTTTTAATTTGATGCCGCCAGACAACACGTTCTATTCGTTCTAACTTACGCCTACCTCACGGCTGTGGTAATGGTCAAAAAGAAATTGTCCTTCCTTAAATCATAAGTAATAATTGTATCTATCGGTCTAATCGAAATTGGACTTCTTTCCATCAGAAAATATTACTTCCGCCCATTTTTTTTGTGGCTAATGATATCAGTGTTTCAATCCATGTACGATCTTGCAAATTGCGCTTTATTAAGCGGTGTTTTTTTCTTTTTCAGGTGTCAGGGACTGTACTTATATGGTTATTCGGCTAACTTCTAAGCCAGCTTCTCTTACTGTCTAATCTTACTTATAGAAAAACTAAACCTAATTTTAAAAAAATCGTAATCAAAATGTTGCACTTTAATTTAATCGTTTCTGTTGCCGAAGTTAGATGAAATACTGATGTCATTTAGCAACAGCAAGGGAGCAACAAAAAAATGTACAGCCTTATTCATTCAAGCATCATAGCGAGTAAATGAGACTGTGTTCTCTTTGTAATTTCTCTAAACGCTAGTGTTATAATATATAGGTAACGTTGCATAGCAGCAACATAAGCTAAACGCGTTGAAAGGTAGTATAGAGCCCACATCAAAGGGATTTTGTATTGAAAACTCATTTGACATCACCCATATCAATTACCCTTTTTTTAAAGGATGGGTAAATGTGTATATTTGTCATGCACCAAACACCAACGAAGAAAGTCTGACTACTGACAAGGCAGGGGTATATTCATATTTTTTGTTGCAAGACTATACTGTGTGCCACAAAAAGAAAATAAGAGTTACACACATGAAAACTCTATTTCGACACAAGCACATTATAACTATAATAAATACCATATTCCCTGCATTCCACTATGCACGCGTTTAGCGTATTCTAATAAATAATGAATGAATATTAATATGGGGTTTTGCACTGCGACCTTGAGATCTATAGTGCCCCCGCCTAGAGCTGGATGAGAATATCTCATCTTACAGCTCTTCCTTCAAATTTATTTCCCTAATGAATTTGAGTATTTGGAGTATTTTTAGAGATGGTAAGTTACTCTCTTCAACCTGATATAGTCCCAGGTGTTTTATCCTTTGGTGGACAAGTGCATCACAATTGGTCAGAATATGATCCGGCGTTTCCTCTTTTGTATCACATGGAATCTATATTATGGCACTACTTACTAAGGTCACAGATATTTGGGTGTCTTTGCAGTGTCCAATATGCAGAACTGTTATTATGACTAAGACAAGACTGGAAATGTTTTTTGCATCCTATTTCGAAATATTTTTCCGTTTTAAGAATGTTTACGCCTTTGAAGTCGAGTTTATGATTATTTTCAATGATTTGCTAGACAAGTGATTTTTTCTTTATTTAATGTTATCAGAACTTCGTTTTTCATTCATTATTTGTAAATATTTAATATTATCGAAAATATCTTGTTGGAAATGTTGAGAATAAATTAATGTAACTTTGTTTTATTGCGATTATCTGTGACCAAAAAATCCCAAGGGACATCTAATCCATCTACAATTTCATTCATTCACTTCTGTTCAATACAATAAATAAATAAATAAAGTTTAAATTGGCCATCTTAGATTTTATTTTGATTTGAATGGCTTTGTTACAAAAAAACCATAAGGAATACATACATAGAATGTGGAATTCTGGTTAGAGCCCAAATATACAAATAGACTGTGCAAGTTATATTAATCCTTAAACAAATATAAACAAGATACATTTAATTCGCTCTTCGTTTTATTGATACTTTTCCCTTCGCCAAATGAGACATGCTAATTTTTGAACGAGTGTTGTCAGTAACTTTCTTAACCCAAACCTTAAAACATAATTGAAAACGTTGAAATAGATTTCTCAGACGAAACTAAAACCATACGACATGACTTACTATTTCATTGCCAATGGCTGATATTGTAGCTGCGAATTTAGGCAGATCTTTGCCTTCCACATATACTTGCTGCCCGCGGTGAAACCAACGACGTTCATACAACAATTTGCCGTCTTCTATTCGCGTCTCGACAAAGGTATTATTAGATTCTGGCATCAGAAGTCCCACCGGGTTGTTCATGAGAGTACCCACACCATTTTGAGAGAGCGCTGAAAGAACTTTTACCATTAAAAAGAATAATTTAACTGAAAGAGATTATTTCATCATACTTGGAGTCATGGGCTTTCCACGACTGATGGTCTTAAGATCGTTATCAATATCTTTGTCTTCCAGCAGATAGACAAGCAGTTGTCCAGTTGCAGGTTTGCGTCGTTTTTCAACAACTGGCATGGGTTCATTAGGTCTTCGCCTAAGTTTCCTGGTTACTGTCGGTTTGATCTATTTTAAGTGTAAGAAATATTATTAACTATCTATTTTTATATATTGTATAGCTTACCTCCATGGAGTCACTGGTTAATTCGAGACTGTGGCGTTCATTCTCGATTAATTTCTTTTTGTCTTCAAAATCGGTAAGGATATTGTCTTTGAGATCAGCCTGTAAGAAAACAAATTTAAAACCATAATGACTCTATTCGCTTGAAAAGCATACACAAATTACGAGTATTTTCGTAATCTTGTCTTGAATTACGCTCCTCGGCTTTATATAAGGAAATACATGTAGAGAAAAGAAAGACAAATACCTCAAATTATGAACTCCGCAGAAGCAAGGTTAAAGATTAGAATCTGAAATATGTGAGTACATACTTCGAAAATAAGAATACAAAGATCATAAACAGAATTTAATTAAGCCAGTCTGCTTAAATAAATAATAAATACATGTGTGTAATATTTTTTGCTGGCGGAGTGCTAATATATTAGAAAAATTATATGTTAATAAAACTCTTTGAAGTAAAACTACTTTTGTGGCATTGGGGTTAAAATTTGCAAACTGACGACACGACACACTCTCGAAAAAATGTGTACCTATTTTCTATAAAATATCATAGATGGAATGGGCTAGGACAAGGTGATTTTGTGAAGTTTAGCTATAGTTCAAGTGAGAATCTGTTAACTAAAATTTTCCAAGGCCATATTTCAAGCTAACTTACTTACTTTACCTGGATGGATGGCCTTGGGTCCCAACCAAGAAGCTTTTCCAGCCAGATCGGTCCTTAGCTATCTGCCTTTAGTTTGGCACGCGAAATAAGTTGAGGTCCACTTCCTCGCGCCAACCCACCTGAGCTCCGGTCTTCCTCTCCTGTCTCCGTAATAGATTCAAAGATTTTCCGGGCCGGAGCATTGACGCCCATTCGTTCTTTTTTTGTTAAGCCGGTGTCACTCACCGTTTATGAACATGGGACCAAAAATCACCCCAAGAATCTTTCTTTCAAAGCAGCATAGGGTATCCTCATTCTCAATCTTTGATAAAGTCCATGACTTGAACCATACAGCGAACTGGGATGATTAGTGTTTTTTTTTTTTTAATATTTGGTACTTTATTTAATAATTGTATTACATTTTGCAAAAGATATTATACAATATTAAAAGTACATTTAAGCATGGCTAGGCCGTCTGCCGAGAAATGACAACAAATTAAACAATATTTTCTGCTAAGTAAGTACAATTATGGAAAAAGATAACTTTACAAATATTTAAAAAAGTGGATCCATTTTAAAAATTTTCATTTAAAATTCATGTTCTATAGCTGAGAGCATTGTGGCAATAAGAAGCAAATTTGGTCCAAATTTCTTTATCGTCCAGTATTCTTTTAACTTGTTAAATATTTATTAAATTGATTTCAAAGTGATAATGCCTTATCTCTTTTAAAATGGGACACGTACCAGGAAAGTGCATTACGTCTTCATTTTCCCTAATTTTACATAAATAACAGTGATGAATCATTGTCGCGATGTAGCATATAGTTCAGTGTAAGTAGTTCTCCTCCCACTCGGATTATCATTGATATTTCCGCAGTACTAAGGCCAGTCAGTGTTCAGGTACCTTATGTCGATTTCGTTTCAACAAAAACATCGACTTGCCGTCGATCCGCCGTCAATTTTTTTCTGAAAATCAAATTCGTTTCAAATTAAAACCAATACTTTTACTTCAAAAACAGATCCGTATTGAATCTCTTTTTGGAGACGGATTCAAAACGGATTTGTGCACAGATTCGTACACACACTACAATATTTGTTTTGACGTTTCTCAATTGTTGTGTTGTGAATTAATTTTTATTTTGTGGCAGTGTACAGAAAAAGTAAATTAATATATTAAAAACTAAAAAAAATTGTTAAAAACTTCTTGAAAACAAATATTAAAAAAGTGCAAGTGGGTTTAGGAACTCCCCCGCGTCGGAATCGGGAAATTAAAACGAAATAATGATGTTTTAACGAATTGAAGATTTGTTTTTTTTTAGAGCTGCCAAGCAACACACACAGTCCCAAAAAGAGATTCGGTCCGTAATCGTTCTTTTCAAAGCCAAAAAGTATTGGTTTTAGTAGCGAATCCTAATTATTGAAACGAAATCGACATTATATGTTGGTGTTCGAGTTGTGATATAACAAACATGTTGAATTTTCTTCTTGTGTTATGCATTCTATTTTTACTGCCTGTTTCACATCAAGGATGAATTTTCGAGTGACGTTTCTCCACTCCGAGATATTTTTTGTGTGTTGATATGTTAGATTAGTGTTTTATAAAGGGGAACTTTAGTTGCACGAGAAAGGACTTTGCTAGTCAATTGTCTTCTTAGCCTAAAAAGAAGCGATTGGCAAGAGTTATTCTGAATCTGATTTCAGTTAATCGTTGCATTTATTGCGGAGCCTAGAAAGACAAAGTCCTTAACTACCTCAAATTTATAGCTGTGTATGGCGACATTGCGTCCAAGACATCGGTGTTGGGTGTTCTTTCTTGATGCCAGCATATACTTTGTCTGGCCCTCATTTACTGCTAAGCCTATCTTAGCCGTTTACGTCTCAATACATACAAGGGCGTCATTATTGACATTACGCCGCCGCTGTGTTCTTATTAGTCAATATCATCGAACAGACTTTGAAAAAGAGTGCATATGGTGTTAACTCGAGAATTCTGCACTATTCCTTCAATTCAAGTATGATGTTGAAAAAAATGCACGACCAATTTCTTTTTCCACATCTAAGGAATAGGGGAGGTTTTTACCGATCTTGATAGAACAGCGTGAATTTTCCATCGTCATCCTGAACAAATGGATGAGCCTGCCAGGGATGCCAAAACTAGGCATTGTTCTATAGCAGGTGGTGTCTATTTATTTGTTTTTGTTCAAGATCTGAAGTAGTGTGAATATTTGCTCGATTATGGACTTTCCTAGCCTAAAGCCACACTGATATAGATCTATCAGATTGTTGACGAATGGCTTAAGGCGTCTACACAATGCAGTAGAGAAGATGTTATATTCCATATTAAGAAGAGGGTCTGCTTTCTTGAGACAAACAATGAGCCTTATCACAAATTCCGTAAACGAAAATATGCTACGTTACCAAATAAAACAATCACAAATTCCATCGTAGTGGATTCGGAGTAAAAAAAACCGCTTACGATTATCGAAGTTCGTAGAAATTGGTATCACTGAATTCGAATGGAGAAGAAGTTGAAATTGTCTTAATATTCTTGGAACACAAGATTGTTTTAAATTTTCACATAATATGTGTGTAAATTTAATTGAAATTAAAATGAATGATGAAAATACTTAAAACACTCCTTGTTATAAGAGTTTAGTCTAAAACTGAAAAAGTAAACGGAAGAATTTTGTCTATGTGACGAGAGAGCAATATACCGCAGATATGCTTTGTGTGTCCTGCCACCGATTCATGTTGTTTTTGTTGTTTAAAAAATGAACTGTTTCAACAGTATAACGCTTCGAAGTGTGTTTTTCTGTTTGGAGAACTTGGACATTTTCAAAATCTGGAGAATGGCCAAACTCGATAGCATGGTTAACGAGTTGCGTCTTGGCCGGATTTTTTATGTTGATGTCAAATTTATGATTCGATATTAGTTGAAGTAGAAATTGCTTCGTTGTGCCAATGTAACATAAATTGCAGGATTCAACAATTTTACCCTTACAGTTGATCTTATATATAACATCCGTGCATTTATCTTTGTCGGGTTTTACGTTTAATTTGGTGAAAAGGTGTGCAAGCGTTTTATTTCATTTAAAAGCTAACCGAATAACTTTAACTTTTTTGTTGACAATCTCCTTGAAGTTCTCCGTCAAATTGGGAATATAGAATACACTTTTGAAAAAGCTGCTAAGGTTGCATTGGTGGCGGATGATTTTTTGATGGCTGTATTTTAACAGCAAGTTTCGAATGACTACAGTAGGATATCCCTGAAGAAGACAGCAATCCCTGTCGAAACGTCTGGAAAAGTTAATGTAACTAGTTTTGTTTCATTACTAAAATTATTTAGACCAAAATAGCCGAAGCAAGAGTTTTCCAAAATAACAGTGAAAGGATTAATCTCGATTTTGAGAGGAGATCTTCGAAATTTGAATGAAAATCGCTATAAGAATATTCCACTCGGATTTTGTGAAAGCAATTTGTCGCAGATCTGGGCGTAACTGTTCGTGCGGGGAATTATTACTATGGAATTTGTGAAGGGACTGAATACTAAAATTCTATTAGTTGGGCAAACTTTCTTCCAACCTTATCTTGCAGATGAGTTGGTGCATATGTCTACCCAAATCATCGCCTGCCGCTTTAAAGAACTCTGCGGGTATGCCATCAGATATATTGTACTTGAGTCTCGATGTGGCTATCTTAACTTCTTCCATGTCGGGTGGGCTGAATTGTTGGTCTTCGCCTATATCGAATGGTCCGTTCGGTTCTTCATCGCCGTTAAACAACCTGCAGTATTAGTCTTCCAAATTCTTAACATCGACTGCGTTTCCACTAAATGTTCCCTTGTTCATCCTTGCAGGCTTTGGTTTGTACTTTGTAACCCTGTCAGATTCTTTTTAGCTTTTGGTTAAATTTTCGTACCTCATTTCTGCAGTTCCTTCAATTTCCTTGATCGGGCGCTTCTCATGCCCCTTTTTGCACTCATCGTCAAACCAGGGGTTTCGTGGTAGTGGTCGTGTAAAACCTAACTCGCCAGAGGCATCATTTCTTATGACATTTTGGCAGTGTTGGCATTGGATAGCCATACTTGATGCTGGCGGTATAGTACAGGGTGGCATACGAATCGTGCTACAAAAATAAAAAGTGATAACTTTTTTTTCAGTGTGATTAATCGGGTTATTTATTTTTTTATTATACTGAAAAAAGGATTTGGATAGAGCAGCGATACCATTCTTTGCAGTCCGTAATTTCCGTCCAAAGGGAATTTAGGCTGGAGTTTGGCGGTACTCCCCCGAGTAGATGGACCATTATGAGGCTGTTGAACATGTTTGCCGAATCTGGAAGCATCGAACGAAGACCGTATCATCGAGATCCCAATGTTCGGCTTCAGGATACAATCGTGGCTGGTGCATCGGCAATACAGGCAAATCCAAGTGTTTCGACTCGAAACTTATCTGGCCAAATTGGAGTCAGCAGACGGTCAATAAAACGGATACTTCATGATGACTTAAACTTGTTTCCGTACATAGTCCAAATTACAAGCAAGTTAAACCCTCAGGATTTGCCTGTCCGCCTGGAATTTTGCCGAAAAATGAGTGCAATGGCCGAAGAAGATAACACATTGATAAATTGTGTGTTCATGTCTGATAAGGCCCATTTTGACTTAAACGGCAATGTTAACAAGCAAAATAGCAGTGAATCTAATCCAGAAATGCTCCATGAGACGGAACTGCACCCAGAACGAGTCACTGTGTGGTGCGCAGTTTCATCAAGGTGTATTGTCGGGCCATACTTTTTTGAAGAAAACGGTGTAACACAAATCGTCAATGGGGACCGTTATTTAAAGATATTGAAGGAGTTTTTTACCCAGAACTTCGCCGAAGACGTATCCCTTTCAGCAGGATTTGGTTTCAACAAGATAGAGCAAGTGCACACGTAGCCACACAAGTTATGGCGGAGCTTCAACGAAAATTCCCACAAAAATTGATATCCAAAAACTGAACTTTCCGCTGGCCTCCAAGTTCACCTGACCTGACTGCACCAGACTTTTTTTATGGGGTTATGTCAAGCAGGAAGTGTACAAAATGAAACCCAGGAATTTGACTGAATTGAAGCAGTCCATTAAGACAATAATTGAGGCGTTCCAATTTCAACTCTTCAGGCCGCAATGACCAATTTTCTGATCAGGTGCCGCATAGGCGTGGATGACGCTCATGGGGTCATTTGCGGTCTATCATCTTTAAAAATAAAATTTAATTTTTAATCCAATAAAAAAAATTTATGAAATACATCGATTAAAATAAACGATATTTAAATTTCTTATCGTAGCACGATTCGTGCGCCACCCTGTACTTTTTAAGAGGTTATTAGAGATTAGATCGTAACCGTGCAAAGTCAAACTTTCTCTCGAGTCCTCGGACCGTTCGGACATCCACGGTACTTGAAGAGCGTCTTGTGTCGATCGCAATACGATCAATCTGGTTGACGGTGGATTGACCGGGGGTTCTCCATTCACCTTTGTGAATGTTAAGATGCGATACCTGCGTAGTAGCTCTGACATTGTTTCGCCAAGCAGCAAAGTCGATTAGCCTGAATCCATTATCGGGTGTAGTGTCGTGCAGGCTGTGCTTTCTGATTATACTACCAAAGATTTTTTCTCTTCCTAGCTAAGTACTAAAATCATCTAGAAAAGTTTAAATATCAGGGCAATGCTCGTAGTTCGTAGACCATCGTTTTAAGATTAAGGTCATAAAATCTTGACAAAAGAATAAGGTGGTTTAAAATGTTTAGATACATATAAGCGGTTGTGTTGAGCGGGAATCTGTGTGGAAAATAATAATTTTACGATATCCCATAGATTGATAGATCCAGGGCTTAGTGACTTGCTATATAATCTACTCCTTCGTGCATACTGTTAATCGGAATAGACTTTTCTATCACTTTCTAAGGACTAAAATTTCCGACTTTCACGATGTTTTAAAGCAAACAAATGCTCCTAAGCCTTTAGAAAATAATTTAAAACTAAAAAACATACGGCTTTGAATGTAAACATTCAAAATTATAATAGTTTTTTATAAATCGTACCTATGTGGGTTCAAATATGCATATTCCGAACCAGGCCCTACCACGCCGATTACATTGAAGGTCATATAAGTTATTTATTTAGTAGTTGCTTACCTTCTTCTCTTCGTATTCCTTTAGAGCAGCTTTTTTTTCCAGAATGTAATCCCTCTCGACACATTCTCTAAGGTAATCGCGGTAGGTTTCGTTCAAACGTAGACGTTCCTTAAACATGCATTCAAGTCTTTTTACTTTCTTCAAGTATTCGGGATGACAGAGAGTTTTAAGTTCACCCAACATCTTATGCAGACTTGCTAGCTTGTCAAGATACATTCTGGAAATTGAATTAAATTATTATCTTGATTTAATATTATTGTAAAATTAGTTAGCTTACTGTTCTTTAATTTCCATTGGTTCATCATTGCCACGATGATGATTTCTGAATTCAGTTTCACTGGCTTCTTCGGTATCTGGAGATTAATTTTATTTTAATATTTTGTTTTCAAATATTCAAATTTTAATACAAATAGATACCTTCTTCGCTATCGTACAAGTTTTGGTCAAAATTGGTGTTTCTGGAGTCATCATTGAAGTCAATTCGATCATCATCGTTCAATTCAAACATGTTCAAGTTTGAGAATCCGTGATGAGACATATTACAGTTACTTATTTTATAATAATTTTAATAGATTTTAATTTTACAGTAATAGAGATTCCAGAAGTAACAAATAAATTCGACACCCTACACCCATTATCGAAGAGCAATACAAATAAAAGAAATCTAAAATCAATTGTCAAAATTAAAATTGAAATAAATAGCGCTTAGCCGAACGCTTTACGATTCTAAATTCTTTAGTCTAGTGAACGCGTTCAGAAGAAAAACAGTATACAGAGGTATCGTCTGAGCTTGTATGTTAGGATTAGTTTTGTCCAGTACTAGTAGGGTATACGTACATAAACTAATTTAAGCTAAATGTGTATTTTATATTTTCTTCCGCCGTTTTTTTTTTGGGGGGAATAACACTTTTTCTGAACCATGGAGAGTAAATCTATGAGTTAAATGTCGGTGAAAGATATCTACTGCAATAAGTATGAAGTATATTTTTTTTTGTTCCATTGTTTTGTAAACTACTGTTAAATGTCAATTCTTATTCCTTTACGAATCACAAGTCACACACCCTTGTGACTATTCCTTGTGAGGATTATTGTGACTCGATAACATTTATCGAATTCTCGCCCATTCGTCACAAGAAAACTCACAACGTAACTCACTACAGCTAAAGGTGAATTGCGTAGTGGCATTTTTGGAACACCTGAATATTAAAAACAAAATAAAAATTGAAATTGATGCGGATTATTTATTATAGATGTAATAATAAAGATATACAAATATATATAAATGAATTTATTTTTGTTTAAACAAATAAACAATTATCAAAGAGAATCCGTTTCATTAATTTTCAAGCGAGAAAATGTAAAAGGATTTATACTTGAACTGGAATGGTATAGAATGAACAGAATACCTACAGGAAATCACACTATTGTGCGATTACTGATAAAGTGTTTATTTAGGATGCTCTGACACTTTTTCCTTCTCTCTGGTAGTCGCTGGTGAAGTTATCATCTCAAATTAAAGTTTCATATTTCTGTTTTCTTCATGTTGGGATATAAAATAAATTGTTTCACAAAATATTATATCGAATGCCGCATCCAAATGTCGAAGCTCAAACTATTTATGAGTTGTGACCTGCATCTGAAGTAGATCACAATTTCGATTGTTTTTATGACTCTCACAAGTTGTGACTGGGTGAGAATCCGGAAAAGTCACAAAATTAATTTCACCTCTGCTTGTGACTTGTGAGGTATCAGTGATGTTGGGGAGAATCGGGCTATAAATGCCGGGCTTACGCTAGTGACAAATTGCCATTATTTCTACCATTTTATTGACATTACTGACAAAATTGTGTAAATAGTTTGAAAATTTGTCATTATTTTCGTCATTAAAAAATGGCAGGGAAGACTGGCATTAAATTTATCCATTATAATGGTGTCATGTAAATACACAATGATGCCATTTGGCAAATTATGGCACACCCCGAGGAAAAATGAACTTGCTCATTCTTGAATGGCAGATTGTCGTTATCAATCAAAGAGTCATTATTTTGCCCCGTGTAAATGCTTATCATTATTGATTTGATTTTACCATTATTTTGCCAGTTTAATGGCAATTTGTCACTCGCGTAAGTCCGGCATAAGCCACTGGCTAGGCGCGTACTTGCTATTTTCGGTTTGCTTGCTAATAAAGTGACTAGCATTAAATTATATGAGAGTGCGTGCACATGCAAAAACTATTCAGTGGTCGATTCGAGCAACTCAGAAGTTTGTGATTTGACACAAATCGAACGATCGCCATAAATCAGTTTTTGTCACACCGAATTATATGTAACATTAAACCAAATCGTTGAACGTTTTTCTGTGTGTGCAAGAGAGAAAGTCGTTGCAGTCAGCAGTTACCTATCACCAAAAACTCAGTGGGAAGATAACCGCCTTACATAACAACATCATTAGTTTTCTAGTGATTAAATTATTTCGCTCCAGAAAAAATTGCATGTGCGCGCCTAGCCTTATACTATAACTTCCGAGGGGTTTTCGATCCGTAAATTCAGTATTTGTTAAGGAATTTGCTTTTATTTGCCGCGATTGTAATGCGATTTGAAGGCATTTTTTGGTATGTGCCGGTATAACTGTATGAATCTGGTAATTTAAAAACAAGCACTTCAAAAACTGTCAACTGCCAATATACTTAACTTTAAAATTGATTAAGTATTTAAAAAAGGGGGATTTAACTGTCAGAATTGGTCTTTTGGCAGTAAAAAAAAAATGCGTGTACTTTATGTACACGGGCAGAAGTAAAACTTCCCTTATTTGAAACAATTTTTTTTTTGTAATTTTATAGTCAGCTATTACAACATATTTCAGTTTCTTGTAAACCGAAGAACAAACAAAGTTAACATTTTCAATAAGTTAAACCAACACACAGACAATATTTTGATTTAATGTGCGCGCAGTTACATATTGTTCGGTGTGATGCAAACTGAACAACTTATTTGGGGAGATCGATCGATTTGTGCTAAAACACAATCTTTTAAATTGCTCGAATAGCGGACTGAATTGTTTTTGCATGTGCGCGCACTCTAATATAAGTCCATGGTATTTAGCAACCAAACTGTTGCAAAATGGAAAGTTGCATGTGCGCCCCTAACTTAATAAGGCACGACTCATAAGGTGAAATAAAAAAAAGGAGTTCGAAGCACATTTATTTTAAGTCACATATAGTATATTAAGGCTAGGTGCGCACATGCATTTTTTCCAAAACTAAATAATTTAAATCACTAGTTGAACGATGATCGCGCACATAAGCAACTTAAAAATTAATCAACGAGATAAACCAACACACATACAGTATTTATTGAGTTTTTGTTTCTTTTTTTATCGAAGAACTGCACACTATATACACAGGCCGAAACTAATCCAACAACCAAATTGAAGATTTTTATGACCTGTAGTCCAAAATGCGTTTCGCCCAACAACAATCAAATCAAACCGAACGCATGAAAAGAATATATTTCTGCGCATTTATACTATTGATCTCAATAATTCTATAATATAATTATTGTAGTTGTTGGAAAGTTTAATATTCTATTCCAACCATTCAAATGTGAACATTAAGTTGCAGTCAGCAGTTACCTATCACCAAAAACTCAGTGGGAAGATAACCGCCTTACATAACAACATCATTAGTTTTCTAGTGATTAAACTATTTCGCTCCAGAAACAATTGCATTTGCGCGCCTAGCATTATACTATAACTTCCGAGGGGTTTTCGATCTGTAAATTCAGAATTTGTTAAGGAATTTGCTTTTATTTGCCGCGATTGTAATGCGATTTGAAGGCATTTTTTGGTATGTGCCGGTATAACTGAATGAATCTGGTAATTTAAAAACAAGCACTTCAAAAACTGCCAACTGCCAATATACTTAACTTTAAAATTGATTAAGTATTTAAAAAAGGGGGATTTAACTGTCAGAATTAGTCTTTTGGCAGTAAAAAAAATGTGTGTACTTTATGTACACGCGCAGAAGTAAAACTTCCCTTATTTGAAACAATTTTTTTTTTGTAATTTTATAGTCAGCTATTACAACATATTTCAGTTTCTTGTAAACCGAAGAACAAACAAAGTTAACATTTTCAATAAGTTAAACCAACACACAGACAATATTTTGATTTAATTAATTATTATTAATTAATTAAATTAATTAATTATTGTTCGGTGTGATGCAAACTGAACAACTTATTTGGGGAGATCGATCGATTTGTGCTAAAACACAAACTTTTAAATTGCTCGAATAGCGGACTGAATTGTTTTTGCATGTGCGCGCACTCTAATATAAGTCCATGGTATTTAGCAACCAAACTGTTGCAAAATGGAAAGTTGCATGTGCGCCCCTAACTTAATAAGGCACGACTCATAAGGTGAAATAAAAAAAAGGAGTTCGAAGCACATTTATTTTAAGTCACATATAGTATATTAAGGCTAGGTGCGCACATGCATTTTTTCCAAAACTAAATAATTTAAATCACTAGTTGAACGATGATCGCGCACATAAGCAACTTAAAAATTAATCAACGAGATAAACCAACACACATACAGTATTTATTGAGTTTTTGTTTCTTTTTTTATCGAAGAACTGCACACTATATACACAGGCCGAAACTAATCCAACAACCAAATTGAAGATTTTTATGACCTGTAGTCCAAAATGCGTTTCGCCCAACAACAATCAAATCAAACCGAACACATGAAAAGAATATATTTCTGCGCATTTATACTATTGATCTCTATAATTCTATAATATAATTATTGTAGTTGTTGGAAAGTTTAATATTCTATTCCAACCATTCAAATGTGAACATTAAGTTGCAGTCAGCAGTTACCTATCACCAAAAACTCAGTGGGAAGATAACCGCCTTACATAACAACATCATTAGTTTTCTAGTGATTAAACTATTTCGCTCCAGAAACAATTGCATGTGCGCGCCTAGCATTATACTATAAGTTCCGAGGGGTTTTCGATCTGTAAATTCAGAATTTGTTAAGGAATTTGCTTTTATTTGCCGCGATTGTAATGCGATTTGAAGGCATTTTTTGGTATGTGCCGGTATAACTGTATGAATCTGGTAATTTAAAAACAAGCACTTCAAAAACTGCCAACTGCCAATATACTTAACTTTAAAATTGATTAAGTATTTAAAAAAGGGGGATTTAACTGTCAGAATTAGTCTTTTGGCAGTAAAAAAAAATGTGTGTACTTTATGTACACGCGCAGAAGTAAAACTTCCCTTATTTGAAACAATTTTTTTTTTGTAATTTTATAGTCAGCTATTACAACATATTTCAGTTTCTTGTAAACCGAAGAACAAACAAAGTTAACATTTTCAATAAGTTAAACCAACACACAGACAATATTTTGATTTAATTAATTATTATTAATTAATTAAATTAATTAATTATTGTTCGGTGTGATGCAAACTGAACAACTTATTTGGGGAGATCGATCGATTTGTGCTAAAACACAAACTTTTAAATTGCTCGAATAGCGGACTGAATTGTTTTTGCATGTGCGCGCACTCTAATATAAGTCCATGGTATTTAGCAACCAAACTGTTGCAAAATGGAAAGTTGCATGTGCGCCCCTAACTTAATAAGGCACGACTCATAAGGTGAAATAAAAAAAAGGAGTTCGAAGCACATTTATTTTAAGTCACATATAGTATATTAAGGCTAGGTGCGCACATGCATTTTTTCCAAAACTAAATAATTTAAATCACTAGTTGAACGATGATCGCGCACATAAGCAACTTAAAAATTAATCAACGAGATAAACCAACACACATACAGTATTTATTGAGTTTTTGTTTCTTTTTTTATCGAAGAACTGCACACTATATACACAGGCCGAAACTAATCCAACAACCAAATTGAAGATTTTTATGACCTGTAGTCCAAAATGCGTTTCGCCCAACAACAATCAAATCAAACCGAACACATGAAAAGAATATATTTCTGCGCATTTATACTATTGATCTCTATAATTCTATAATATAATTATTGTAGTTGTTGGAAAGTTAAATATTCTATTCCAACCATTCAAATGTGAACATTAATTTAACAAACTAAACGTTTAAAGTACTTTACTATATTCATAAATACAAATTGATTTTCAATTTAAAACACGAATAAACTAAGAAAATTTACTCAAAAAAATTTAGTTGCTTCTCTTCTCGCAATTTATTTAAACAAAAAACCAACCATTTCGTTTGTATACTTTTTTTCTTCTTTTTTTTTGTCTGCAGCTGATTTCGTTTTATGTATAATTCCAGAAAACTTGGAATGCTTGGATTTATTAGTTTGTTAGTGTTACCGCCACACACGGTGGTTTTGCGGAAACAAATGCTTAAAATAAAATAAAATTTGGAATATGGATTTTCTAAAAATATATATATTTCATTACAATTTAATTAAATTAAATATTTATTAACAGGAAATAAAAATTGCATGATAATACTTATTTTAACGAGCATAGCTGCAGAGACCATTGACTCATTAAAATAAAATATAAGTAGTCATTTAACGGATCTCTGATATATTCAATTTTAAGCTCAATCATTTTGCTTGCCTCAAATTTTGTTTCCCAATTTAAATTATTTTTCTTGAAAATATTTGGTGAGCATATATTGATTTATGATATTAATAAAATAAACTAATAGTGCTTTGAAAAAATCTGCACCACAATAGTTTAATCCAACATATTTTATGGCGCAATACATAGAGACAGGTAATAAATAAAAAAGTTATTTTTTTTGTGGGTTTTACCTGAATACTAGTTTTTGTGTCCAAATAAAAAAATATACATTTTTCATTGAAATACAATTATTATTATTATTTATTAACAGGTAATTAAAATTGCATGGTAATACTTATTTTAACGAGAATAACTGCGGAAACTATTGGCTCATTAAAACATAAAATAAGATTAATCATTTTACGGATCTCTGATATTTTCAATTTTAACTCCATCATTTGCTTGCCTCAAATTTTGTTTCCCAATTTAAATTATATTTCTTGGAAATATGTGGTGAGCATATATTGGTTTATGATATTAATAAAATAAACTAATAGTGCTTTGAAAAAATGCGCACCACAATATTTTAATCCAACATATTTTATGGCGCAATACATAGAGACAGGTAATAAATAAAAAAGTTATTTTTTTTGTGGGTTTTACCCACTTTGACGGATTTCTGATATATTCAATTTTAAGCTCAATCATTTTGCTTGCCTCAAATTTTGTTTCCCAATTTAAATTATTTTTCTTGAAAATATTTGGTGAGCATATATTGATTTATGATATTAATAAAATAAACTAATAGTGCTTTGAAAAAATCTGCACCACAATAGTTTAATCCAACATATTTTATGGCGCAATACATAGAGACAGGTAATAAATAAAAAAGTTATTTTTTTTTGTGGGTTTTACCTGAATACTAGTTTTTGTGTCCAAATAAAAAAATATACATTTTTCATTGAAATACAATTATTATTATTATTTATTAACAGGTAATTAAAATTGCATGGTAATACTTATTTTAACGAGAATAACTGCGGAAACTATTGGCTCATTAAAACATAAAATAAGATTAATCATTTTACGGATCTCTGATATTTTCAATTTTAAGCTCCATCATTTGCTTGCCTCAAATTTTGTTTCCCAATTTAAATTATATTTCTTGGAAATATGTGGTGAGCATATATTGGTTTATGATATTAATAAAATAAACTAATAGTGCTTTGAAAAAATGCGCACCACAATATTTTAATCCAACATATTTTATGGCGCAATACATAGAGACAGGTAATAAATAAAAAAGTTATTTTTTTTGTGGGTTTTACCCACTTTGACGGATTTCTGATATATTCAATTTTAAGCTCAATCATTTTGCTTGCCTCAAATTTTGTTTCCCAATTTAAATTATTTTTCTTGAAAATATTTGGTGAGCATATATTGATTTATGATATTAATAAAATAAACTAATAGTGCTTTGAAAAAATCTGCACCACAATAGTTTAATCCAACATATTTTATGGCGCAATACATAGAGACAGGTAATAAATAAAAAAGTTATTTTTTTTTGTGGGTTTTACCTGAATACTAGTTTTTGTGTCCAAATAAAAAAATATACATTTTTCATTGAAATACAATTATTATTATTATTTATTAACAGGTAATTAAAATTGCATGGTAATACTTATTTTAACGAGAATAACTGCGGAAACTATTGGCTCATTAAAACATAAAATAAGATTAATCATTTTACGGATCTCTGATATTTTCAATTTTAAGCTCCATCATTTGCTTGCCTCAAATTTTGTTTCCCAATTTAAATTATATTTCTTGGAAATATGTGGTGAGCATATATTGGTTTATGATATTAATAAAATAAACTAATAGTGCTTTGAAAAAATGCGCACCACAATATTTTAATCCAACATATTTTATGGCGCAATACATAGAGACAGGTAATAAATAAAAAAGTTATTTTTTTTGTGGGTTTTACCCACTTTGACGGATTTCTGATATATTCAATTTTAAGCTCAATCATTTTGCTTGCCTCAAATTTTGTTTCCCAATTTAAATTATTTTTCTTGAAAATATTTGGTGAGCATATATTGATTTATGATATTAATAAAATAAACTAATAGTGCTTTGAGAAAATCTGCACCACAATAGTTTAATCCAACATATTTTATGGCGCAATACATAGAGACAGGTAATAAATAAAAAAGTTATTTTTTTTGTGGGTTTTACCTGAATACTAGTTTTTGTGTCCAAATAAAAAAATATACATTTTTCATTGAAATACAATTATTATTATTATTTATTAACAGGTAATTAAAATTGCATGGTAATACTTGTTTTAACTAGCCTAGCTGTAGAAACTATTGGCTCATTAAAATATAAAATCAAATCAGTCCTTTGAATCTGATATATTCATACATACATACATACATCATTTTTCCTGCCTTAATTTTTTTTTCAAATTCGAATAATTTTTCTTGGAAATGTGGTGAGCATATATTTCTTATGATGTTATTAAAATTTACTAGTAGTACTTTAAAAAATGTGCACCATTTTTAATCCAACATATTTTATGACGCAATACATAGAAACAGGTAATAAGCAAAAAAGTATTTTTTTGTGGGGTTTTACCTGAATACGAGTTTTTATCTCCAAATATAAAAATACATATCTTTCATTAATATATAATAATAATTATTATTATTATTTATTAACAGGCAATTAAAATTGCATGGTAATACTTATTTTAACGAGCATAGCTGCGGAAACTATTGGCTCATTAAAACATAAAATAAGATTAGTCCTTTTACGGATCTCTGTTGATATATTCAATTTTAAGCTCAATCATTTTTCTTGCCTCACATTTTTTTCCCAATTTAAATTATTTTTCTTGGAAATATGTGGTGAGCATATATTCGGTTATGATATTAATAAAATGAACTAATAGTACTTTGAAAAATGTGCACCATAATATTTCAATCCATCATTTTTCATGGCGCAATAAATAGAGACAGAGGTAAAAAATAAAAAAGTAATATTTTTGCGGTTTTTACCTGAATACGAGTTTTTGTCTCCAAATAAAGAAAAAACAATTAGTAGAAATGTAATTATTTTTTTATGATCGTGAACAGGTTTTGAAGGGCGTTGAATATTTTTTTTTATAATCAATATGTTATGAAAACCCTTTCAGAATAAGTACGGTCTTGAAAAAATGTTTAATATTATTATTAATTTATAATATGTAATGTATTATTTAATTACTGCAATCACTGCAATTGTTGTTATTACATACATACAAACGATAACGAACAATCGCATACAAAAGATAACGAATACAGACAAAAGAGAGTGTATGTCCCTTTTCCATATCGTTTATATACTACCTAGGGTAGTTGGGCCTCAGGCATTCAACGTCAAGTGATCGAAGCGAATAGTTGTGCGCAGTGCGAGATTTTTTAAATCGGCTAAAGAAAAAAAATTTATTTCTTTTACAGAATCAGTGTTGAGCGAGTAGTTGATTTTAAACTAATAAAATAAGTACATATGTAATATAACATAAGTAGATGAAGAGATTGTTCATAAAGATTTTGTTTATTTCGAAAAAAAAAAATAAAACCGGTAAACAAGCAGTAATTGTACGCAAAATTATCTCGCGGGTGATAATAAATTAAAACGAAAAACGAATTCCTTACGCTGAGTTTTTCTAAGACGAATCAACGAATTAATTTGAATATTGCTGAAAAAAAAATAATAATATAGAGGTGAGTTTGAGGTTTTTTTTATTTTGATCCGATCTTTTAATAGTATTTTTTTTTATATATTTGAAGAAGGGAAAATCAAGACCAGATATAGATAGATAATATAGAGATCACACTGGTAATACAACACACAAAATTCAAACGTTTAAAAGTAAACAAATAATTTAACCAAATTAAGAAATTATAAAAAAGTAAATTTAGAGCTACCACTTCTGTACTCTTACACACGTTCATATAGTGATGTATACCAGCTCTCGATCTACTCCTTTTCTTTAAATCTGAAGTTAAATATACTCGCAAATATTCAGCAATAAAACTCAAGAGTAACTCTAAATATCCAAACGAAAACGACAACACTTAAAATTAATTTTTGCTGAATTCGTTCATTAAGTTTTTAGTATTAATCGAATTTTGGTAGTACTGTTTGAATGTCATCATTTTTTTTTCGATAAGATAAATTTGACAGTAGAACCAGAGCAGTGCAGTCTTTCTTCATTTTTCAAGATGGTCGTGTGTAGTTTCCTGATCATTAAAAAATTCTAACTTATTTCGATTAATTTTCTATTAAAACCTCATTAAAATAATTTTATTCTCCTCAGAAAAGCAACATTGTTTAATAATCGTCCACAACAATGGATTTTGGAGCCTTACTGCATGTTGCTAAGAAGAATAGCGAAAGTACCAAGGGTGCAGATGTAAGTAAAACTAATTTTTCACTTTCACAATTGATTTAAATTCTTGATAAAATACATCGATTAAATGATAATGTGATAAAAATAATACTTGACAAGAATCTATAATTATGGTCGCCTTATTTGGCTAATTGAAGTACATTGGGAGATGATTCTGTACCATATTGTCTTCCAAATTCACTAATTATAAAATTTTTCTCATTTTATTCTTTATCATTATATTAGTGAAAATCTAATTATAAATCTTTCCAAATTTTAGGGGAAATACTACAGCACTAAATTCGCGCCCCCAAAAAAGGAATCAAAAGATAAGAAACTATCTCACAACATCCAGAAATTTCTTGCCAAAAAAGAACAAGAAGAACGGGAGCGGCAACGGGTGGAAAAGGAGAAGCGTGAACAACTGTTGGCTCTCCGCGATGAGAAGTCAAAAAATAAAATCAAGAAAATGCTTAAGGTCATCAAATCAGCCAACAAATCGGTATTGGACGATGCTGTAGATAATGATCACACCGCAGTGTCTCGAGAAGGCGGAGAACAACCTGACCAGGACGATTATGGCTACGTGTCAACCGAAGCAAATGCCTTCTACCAAAAATACATAGAAAAGGTGAAGGATGTCAAGGAAGATAAGGTGTTTGCTCCAAGCCGACCAGCAACTAAAACTGATTTAAATAGCACAAAAGATCGAGTGAAGGCAGCTATTGAACGAGAGATTATGGAGAGGAATATGCCTCACACTCGGGTAAGAACATCAGCTCCTAAGTTAGCTACAGCCTTGACGAGTGGTCCAACGTCTGGATCACTGCGAAAGAAAGATCTGTATGACCCCGAAGCCGAGAGGGAAATGGAGGAGAAGAAGAAACGTGAGGAGGAACAGCAAAGGAGGGCTAAAAACAAGAAATCTGCTCCTCCAATTTTGGACTTTCAGGCGCTTCTTAAACTGGCTGAGAAGAAGCAATATGAACCTGTTGTATTGGAAACCGAACCCAAGAAAAAGGAACCCGAACGGCTCCTAACTAAGAAAGAAAAGAAGGAACAGGAGGAACGCCAAAAGTTTATGGAAGAAAGAGAACAGCGTAAGAAGGAACGCGAAAAGGCCGAATTAAAGCAGGGTTCGGCGATTGCCAAAGTCCCCGAAAAACAGAAAATGGAACCCAATGGCCGCATACCAAAGCTGAATCAATCTCCAGCTGCTAGAGCTCCAACTGCCAATTCATTTACAGCTCCTAGTAGCAAATCTACAGATTCAAAAACGGCAATTTTTAAAAAACCTCTCAATCCTATTGCGGCAAGCTCAAACTTGAGTCAAAAAAGTCTGAGTAATGCTTCTCTGAAGACGTCTTCCTCGCCAATAGCCTCTAAAAGTACAAGCAGTGGTGTCAGACCACCCGCAAACGGAGGGGCATCAGGATCTGCTCTATCGAAAGACAAATCACTTCAAAAACCCTATCCTTCGAGTAAGTTGTCTTTGAGTTCTTCCAAGCCAACTCCTGTCGCTGGTTCAAAAAGTGCCGTAACTCAAAATGGAGGCAAGGGAGCTTACAATGGGTCAACTCGGGAATTTCCACCAAAGGACGTTAAGGTGAGACCTCTCCAGGCAGCCCAGGCAACTAGACAATTTCCACCGCCAGATGTTCGCCGGTCGAACAAACCAACGGAGAAGAAACCTCAACAAGCTGTGAAAAGTAATATATTTATATTCTTTTTACAATGATCAAACTAATTTAACTAATTCACTTTTTGAATTTCAGGAAGAATCTATGATGACGATGATGAGGATGAATACGATTCAGAATTGGATGATTTTATCGATGACGGACCAGATGCCGAAGACTATTCGCAGCACATCAAAGCCATTTTTGGCTACGATAAATCAAGGTAAATATTTATGTTGTCCTGTTTTTCCATAAAAATTATTTCAAATCGCTTCTGGCTTATTAGGAAAAAATATTTAATTAACGAATTTACATTCATTCAAAGGTACCGAGATATCGACGAAGACGATGCTGGAATGGAGTCCTCATTTGCCCAACAAATGCGTGAGGAGTACGTTAGTAAAAAAATTGGTAAGTTTACTTTTTCTCCCTTAAATCCAAAATATACTTATTTTTTTTTTTTATTATTTAAAGGTTTAATGGAAGACTTAGAAGACATGCGACAAGAAGCCGAAGATAAAAAACGTAAAGCGGGCATGAAGAGAAGAAAAGTGCATTGAATTGAACTACGAAAATAAACGTAGACCATACAATATAATGTTCAAAGTGATATATTTATATATAAATAACTATAATAATGTTATTTAAATAATTATGTTTTATTATTTAGTAATTAATGAAAATATTTGTTTTTATTATTTTTATTGCATAATCTCTTGTACTAAGTACATGAATTTCACGTTCTGGAAACACAAATTTATGTATATTTAAGTTTTATAATTTGTTTCCCCGGAAAGTAGGGAATTTTTTGACCAACATTTAGAACAAATTGTTTATTTTATTAGCAGATGAATCTTTTAGAAATATTTATTATTAATCAAACTAATGGATCATTTAATCAAAATTAAGTTATATTTTTAACAAATAATTGGCAATAAAATATAAAAAAATAAAAAATAAGCCAATGGTTTTAATATTATATCGTTTAAAGTGTTTAATCATTTTTTATTATAATTATTCAGAAACATTCACCGAGTTTTTCACTTGTGAATGAACATCTAATTATTAGGCTATAAATTATGAAGGTTGCTTACAAAAAATAAAAGGAATGGTTATATGGTAGTCTTTCCGGTAATAAAGCTGTTGCTGATTACGGGTCTCACTATGAATAGTGGATGCAATTAAAAGAATTATTTTATTCCATAAATGTATCAATTATTTTGTAAGCAAAAATATAACGAGTTTTCTCTCGATCTATAACTAAAACCAATAGTTCCGTAGACGAATCAAAATCATTCGATAAAAAACTCGTAATGAAGACGCCTACATGTGACAAGCAAGTAAACTCTATGTCGACTTTTATAATACCCTTGAATTTAAAGCGATATGTTTGTGCCGATTCGAAATCCCAATCGAACAAGTTAACACTATTGTCGATTTCGTTTCAACAAAAACATCGACTTGCCGTCGATCCGCCGTCAATTTTTTTCTGAAAATCAAATTCGTTTCAAATTAAAACCAATATTTTTCTGGAAAAACAGATCCGTATTGAATCTCTTTTTGGAGACGAATTCAAAACGGATTTGTGCACAGATTCGTACACACACTACAATATTTGTTTTGACGTTTCTCAATTGTTGTGTTGTGAATTAATTTTTATTTTGTGGCAGTGTACAGAAAAAGTAAATTAATATATTAAAAAATAAAAAAAATTGTTAAAAACTTCTTGGAAACAAATATTAAAAAAGTGCAAGTGGGTTTAGGAACTCCCCCGCGTCGGAATCGGGAAATTAAAACGAAATAATGATGTTTTAACGAATTGAAGATTTGTTTTTTTTTTAGAGCTGCCAAGCAACACACACAGTCCCAAAAAGAGATTCGGTCCGTAATCGTTCTTTTCAAAGCCAAAAAGTATTGGTTTTAGTAGCGAATCCTAATTATTGAAACGAAATCGACATATATTTCTGATTCTGAAGTTTAATGTGAGTGTATTTGTTAGACGAGAACGAGAAATTTCAAACGCATATTTGAATGATTATTTTATTTTTTAAACATGGCCGATACAACATTGAATTCGAGTTTGACATGGATGTATATGTACAGTGCTCCTGGTTTTGATTCTTAGCGATTTCATTTGGCATTCCGGAATTTCTCTCTAATACAGGATCCCAACTGATCACTTTTTTTTTTATTCTGATCATTATGAAGTTTGGTGTGATTGCATAATATGTGAAAATAATCAAAATCAAACATAAAACCCAAAATAGCTTTTAACGTCCTTCAGTGCGTATTGGTAAGTCCCTCATTAGCCAACTGATGAGTCCAATTCACTGATCTCTATAATATTTATATTATTATTATTATTATTAATATTTATTACAAAGTAATTAATTACAAACTAATACTAGGAGAAGCAGTAGTTACCAGCACTTTCCTATATATAATACATGTATATTACATTATACATACAATATTATAGAGATCAGTGGTTCAAGTGAGTTCGCCGGGACGAAACGCAAATTTTGTGGACTAAAGGCCGTTAAGAGATATTTTAAATCAATAAATCAACAAGTCCAATTAAATATAATGCTATCTCTTCTACTTGACTGAATAATTTCAATACTATATAGAATTGTATTATATTGTATGTAAACATATTGTATATAACAACTGTAGAGTTTGACGTTAAAGTATATGAATACGTGACAGGTGCTTTTCGATTCTGATTTCAAACCCAAAAGCAAATATCTATTCTTTCCAGCTTTGTATATACATTCCTAAACTTTTTTAGGAGAAAAACGTCATTTGATACCAATCGAACATTTGGAAGAATTCGAAAGCCTTCTGGACGGCCAATCGAAAAAGTCAGAAGCCGCAATACAATGCGACTTTATCTTTACCCATTTGTCTTGAAAAGATAGGAGAAAAAGAACTGTGAATACAGTGTAGAGAAGCGGAAACCAGACAAAACTTTTCCGGATGTAACTATTTGGAGTGCTAAATTTGAAATCTGAATTAAAATCCCTTCATATTCGAACTCAGATTATACCACATCTCGGAAGCCTTCTGGACGTAAGAAAACAGTTTTTCAAAAGAAAACGACGAGCCTATAGAGAATCGCCTTTTTTAACAGTGTTGTTTTCAATTGGATTCGCACTCGCATCCAAGTATTTGAAAGCGAAATTTGTGAAATCTCAGTTTTCCGAACTGGTCAGTTATGTTTTTACAGTTAATATTGTTGCAAGCAAAAGGAAAATAGGATAGGTGGCGGTGGTGAGGATAGGTGGGATAAGGATGAGGCAGGGATGTAGGCTAGGGAGTATGGGGTGAGGGGAAAAAGGAACGCCAAGTACCGGGGGGCGCGGCCTGCTTGTGAAGCGCGGCAGTTAGCTCGCCGGAATGGGGGGGATCTTGCCCCCGAAACTTGACCTCACTTGCAAGCAAAACATAAATCAGGCCAGACCAAGAAATCTAAAAACAAGACGTCAGACGGATTATCACCACTTCAAGGGTACTGCCGATGTTGGTGCAGTGTAGCCGTTTCCCACCCAGCCTAGGAATCCGACGGCCATATTTGGACTCCCCCTTTGTTAATGATTGACACCACGCTTCAGTCAACCCATCTTCACCAAAAGAATCGAGCTACCGACCACACCCCTGAAAATTTAACTTCAATAGACCATGACTCTAACCGAAGTCAGAATTAATACCCAGAATTTCAATCAAAAAGTCACTATGACACTTTTATTATATTTATATAAACATTAAATTTGTCAGAAAGCAAATATATAAGAGAATTAACAAACAAAACATAAGAAGGATTACTAATTTGACTCTAGCACGTAGAATGCTCTAAATTTTACAATTATACAAAACAATAACTAGAAAAGGTGAAAACGAGATGTATATCCTAACAGGACTATCAAATTAAGATTACCAAAAAAAAACTTCTTTCATTTCAAGGTCAAAAGGACGAAATATGCAAATGTCGGTTTAAAGTACCCTGCCTACATGGAGCTCCTTGGAGGGGGATAAAATATAATCTCAAAATTCACTCTACTCGCGTTGACAGGTCTCGCCGGACGAACATATACCTCGTTCACTTACAATGTAGATTTACTTAATATTGTACTTTAAAATATAACCAAAAAAAAAGGATAATTTTTGGAAAAGACTAATCACTTCTCTAAATTTTAATGTTGTAAACCACATAAGGAATATAAGAAAAAAATCACTTAATATAGAACTTGAAACTTGAAATAACCTTCTAGCGATTTTCACATTGAATTCGTTTAAAGCAACTACTTGTATAGGGTTTTTTTTTTTTTATATTTAAAAAAATTGATGTTTTTTTTTTTTTTTTTTTTTATCGATTTTTAATATATTGTTTTGGTTTTTTTTTTCTGTTTCAGGTACTCACGTTCTCAGGATGCTTTTATCTTTTTTTTGTGTAAAAATACCTTTGAGAAGAGACCATTGGTAACCTGGCAGGGATTTGCTTCCATAAGTCTTCTGTAGCTTAGAGACTCCGGAAACGGGTTCGCCTGATTTCGCCGCAGGTCTGGCTGTGTATTCCACCAGGAGTCCGACAAGGATCGAGCAAAAGAACTATACACCAGCCGAATATGAAGAGATGTCCTAGGATGGCTGTGGACTCGTATTCGTCCTCCACTCGTCAATCTAAGTCCCAGGAAAAGGCTCACGATAAACTCAAAGAAAAGGATGTGGCGGCCCAGCCATTGGCTATCAGCTGGGACCGCAGAAATAAAACGTAGTTGTAACCTAAGTGGGTAAAGAAAACCACTCCCTTAATCCAAAATTTTCAATAAATTGCTCTTAAACTCACCTAAAACTAAGACAATTCTTGTTTTTAATTGATATAATCCAACGGTTTCGCAGGCGATAAAATTCCACTTGGGTATTATTTAATGTTAGAATTTGAAACTCGTGAATGAATCGAGCCAAGTGATTTCACTTCACGTATAGCCGGTAGGTATTGAGTTTAACACCCAACAAGAAAAACCTACATCAGCTAGCGGATGCACTGGATACCAGAATTTGAATGTCTCCTGATGTTTCGAGAAAACACAGACTAGCTCCCTTTTTTTGTCCTATGATTGGTGGACCAAACTGGCCACTTTTCCGTTTTTTCCTCATTTCATTCTTTTCGTATCGTCCGATCCCTTATACATATTCCCATCCCGATTACAATGTAGTGGGCAGATCATGTATTAGTTTTTTTTTGTTTGTTTGTATTTTATTTTGTTGTTGTTTTATTTTACCCTGACTGACATTTCGAAGACTTGTCATCACCGTTCCGATCTACTACATCCTACCTCGCTTCCATTTTCGTACACTAGATGTCGTTCAAATAGAGAGACAGAATGTAAGGCTCCTTTACACTTGCAATAGGCTTACCGCGAGGCGTCCAGCACAAAATTCGTGATTTTTTTGGATACACTCCAATTAAATCACGAAGCCTGAGGTCGCCCGAGGTGTTTTTTGAAGTAAAACCGTCACCACTTGCATTTATATCCCATTTCACACAAGTGACATTTGGCGGAAATGGTATATTTCTTGCCTCTGACCCCTACATACTCCTTGCTATATATTCTCAATTCGGTGGTTAATGCATTCCTATTGAAGGAATACTACTGCCGAAGTTCTACGTTAATTTTAGTGAAACGACATGCGGCTGTGTTTTATGTCAATCATGTGTTGGGGGATTTAAATGCCTCCGAACCTTTCTTTAATAATTTCCCTAAAATTTCCCTAAAATTTCCCCCTATTATTTTGTTCTAACTTGGAACGCGCGCCACCGCCATTTGTAAAGGGTTATTTGTTAGACATTCCTTCATTTTTTTCATTTCCTGTTTGAACTTGGGCGAGGGCGAGGCATGACATGCTTATTCCGAATTAAGGTAAGTAGGTATCTACATATATAAATACATGTGAATGTAATTTTCCTTTCTTTTTTTTTTGTATACTATTTCAACCATTTATACCCAATTATTTAAATTTTTTTTTCTTTTATAGGTTGCAGCATCTACACCCCAATCGCCGAACAATACCTGCATAACCGGCAAGTGAGAAACTCGCCAAGTAATTTTCGTCGCTGCTAACGCTTAGGCCGCAGTTCAGTCCTACTAATACGGCTAATACGGAACACCCCATGGTTCCTTCATTCATACCAGTTGCGGGCCTACGGCAAATATTTAAGAAAAAAACTTAGCAGTAAGTATGCCTAAAATGGAACGTGGGGAGTCAACCCACCCTACTCAAGCCGGGCCTAAGGAACTAGGTTCTATATATGTACATGTCGACTGCTATATGTCGGACGCGTACCCTTAATCAAAACGTACCCCGCAGGATGCTTCCCGAGTAACTCATCAAATGTACATTCATCTAAGAGCAGGTCAACGTCGTTCGCTTGTGCGCTAGTTTTGTCGCATGGTTACAAAGATTTTGCAATCAATGTCGTGCCCCACAACTAGACAACATTGGCTGTTAATTTTATAGGATCCTGATGACTAGTTTCTTCGGTGCTCGGTAACTATTGACAAAACTTTTATCGTTTCCTCAGTTAATTTATTATTTCTCTTTTCAGAATCAAAAGGTATCCAAATCTAAATCTAAATCGCCTACAAGGCCGGATCTTCAATCAACGTAGCAGAGTTCGATCAGCGTAGCAGAACTCAATTAACGTAGTCATGGAGCATTTTCTATAAGCGCCAAACTCTACAACTATGGAAACATTTATACAATACAACCCACAAAGGTCAATGACCCAATCCTGGATAACCCAATTTACGTTTGTTAGAGTTGGTTTCGGTGAGTCGTATTATTTTACACCATTATATAGGCATACCCTCTATGGATGAGTGCGACACCCTGGTAAATAAATAAACTATTAGTTTATAGTAGCTTAAAAAAAAACTACATACAGTTGAACGACGACTTAGAACTAGTATCACAGATTGTATTTTGGTAGGATTATATCCCAGAGTTGGTCTTATTCATATCACAGATTCAGTAGAGTATAATCCTAGCAGATGTTATTGATTTAAGTTTATGTAATTAGATTTATCACCGACTCGGAAGCACCGATTGGTCGAAAAAAATTCAATCAATTTCTTTTATATAAAATTGGGGTGCTAATGCCCAATGAAATAATTTAATTGGCGTTATAGTGTGCAAGCGAAAATTATTATAATAAATAAGCTGGTAATAGGATAATCTTTAAGACGAAGAGTATAAATAAATTAATAAATAACATAAACTGAAAACAAATCTTTTATCTGGAAATAAAGTATACTGGGCGAGCGCATTAAAAAAAAATTATGGCTATGAAACATTTTCTACAAATCAGGTACTATGTGTTACTATGTGTTGATAATTGGTTCGGAACGAGTATGAATTTAAAGCTAATCTATGGGACATTAATTCTAAGTCAGGTACGAAGTGGATATTTATTTATTGGATACTTTATACAGTCTGGTACTTCCGATGAGGCTATATAAATATTTCAATACTTTCAAGGTTACTATCGGGTCGACTTTTGTTTTGTATATTCGGTATATAGTTTGGATTTTTAGAAACATTTAAGCAAATGAAGTTTTACCAAAAATGGAATAGATAAGAAGGGCTTGTGTGTTTCGGAAATTTGAATCGATATTTTGACTCCGATTCAAAAAAACTTTTCAACATTTTATTTCACCTATTGCTTTAAATCTTTCGCGTGAAATATGCCAATTTTATTTCCGTTCAGATTCTCAACTTCATACATATGATTGCCTATTTGTTTCAGTATTCGGCATTTAACGTATTTTGGGCTTAGCTTGGCTGATAAATTTTTCGAAGCATCGCTTAATATAAAGTTTTTTCGGAATACCTCCTGACCGGGTAGGTATCTTACCTTCCGTGTTCGTACATTATAAGTTTTGGCGGATCGTTCGTTTGCTTTTAAGATATTTTCACGTATTTGTTTCCGTATGCACTCCAATCGATCGCGCCTCGGAAGAATCATCAACTCGCTGTCGTCAATCGCGTTTAATTTGTTTGCTAGTTCATAACTGCTACCGTGCGTAACCATGTTTGTTCCGAATAACGCAAAATATGGTGATACACCGGTAGAGCCATGAACCACGCTTCGCAGGGCACAAGCGATGTCACTAAGGTGATAATCCCATTCGCGCTGATCCGTTTTTAGATACGACCGGATGGCCGCCACCAACGAGCGGTTCACCCTCTCCGCCGCGTTCGATTGGGGTGCATAGTTTGCCGTTCTAAAATGTTGGATTCCGTATTTTTGTAAAAGATTTTGGAACTCTTTCGCCAGAAACTGCTTTCCGTTATCTGAATGGACTACTCGGGGTACGCCAAACATATTAAACACCTCGTGGTGCAAGAATTCTATAACACTAGTAGTGTTCGCATTCTTCAAGGCTTTCAAGAATACGAATTTGGACAAATGATCCAACACAACCAACACGTAGGCATTTCCTGATTTTGACCTGGGATACGGACCCAAGAAATCAATATAGAGTTTTTCGAAAGGACGATCAGTACAAAATGAGTTAACAATAGGTGGACGAGATACTTGATTTGAGGCTTTGCACTCCTTACACACAGAACAATTAGACACATATTCACGGATTTGAACTGTCATATTCGGCCAATGAAAATATTGCCGAATTCTATAAAGCGTTTTAGCAGTTCCTCCGTGAGCTGCTCGAGGCGGATTATGGGCCTTGTGAATAAGTTCTTCGGTTAAGCCTGCCGGTACCCAAAGAAGCCAGCTATGCTCCTGCGTTACGCCTCCACCTAAACTATGTTTAAACGCGCGTTTATATACGTATCCGTCTTCTATCTTAAGATCCGGGAGTTCGTCGGAATGGTTTTTAATCGTTTGGATTAAGTTCATGTATTCATCGGATTGAAATTCAGCAGAGTTCAAGTCAATTAGCGGGACTACTTGTTCTAAGTCCAGAGAATCTACGTGTGCCCGAGAAAGAGTGTCGGGAACTACATTTAGGCTACCTTTTCGATGCTGTATGTCGAAGGCATACGATTGTAGCAACAGACTCCACCTAGCGAGCTTACCACTAAGGTCTTTCATGCTCATGAGCCACTTGAGGCTGGAATGGTCGGTGATTACCGTAAACTCCATGCCCTCGACATACGGCCTGAATTTTTGCACAGCCATCACCGCCGCCATGCACTCCCTCTCGGTCACACTGTAGTTTCTCTGGCTTTTATTGAATTTTTGGGAAAAGAAAGAAATCGGAACCTCCTCTTCTTCTTCGTTCTTTTGAAATAGCACCGCTCCGATTCCCGTATCTGATGCATCACACTGGATGAAAAACCTTTTAGTGAAATCAGGGTGAGTGAGAACCGGGGCTGTGGTTAATGTCGTCTTCAGAGTCTCAAACGCCTTCAGTGCCTCTTCCGTCATTATAAATTTTTCATTTCGTTTTTTCAGTAGATCCGTCAAGGGCGCAGTCAGGCTCGAAAAGTCTTTAATGAATTTCCGATACCACCCCGCTAAACCAAGCAACCTTCGGACCTGACGTGGGGTTTTAGGAACGGGGAAGTCCACGATTGCTTCTACCTTAGCAGGGTCGGTTTTAAGCTTCCCACCACCAACTATGAAGCCCAAATATTTTAGCTCTTTGAAGCAAAACTTTGACTTTTTCATGTTGATGGTGAGATTAGCTCTACGAAGGCAGTCGGCTACTTCGCTTATTAAGGTGATATGGGTTTCAAAATCCGGCGCCATGATAAGCAAATCGTCAAGATAGACAAAGACACGATCCCTAAGTCGTGCAGGAATCACCTTGTCCATCAACTGACACAACCTTTGAGCAGCATTACACAACCCAAAGGGCATGACAGTAAACTGGTACAAGGGTCTTCCCGGTACCGCAAAGGCAGTCTTTTCCCTACTCTGCTTCTCCAGAGGTATCTGCCAAAATGCTTCTTTTAGATCAATACTACTAATGTAGTATGTATCCGGAAGTCGGCTGAGGAGCCCCTCGACACTGGGGAGAGGATTAGCATTTTTCTTAGTTAGCGCATTCACCTTGCGAGAATCCAGGCAAAGTCTATTTTTGCCTGGTTTCCGCAAGAGCACTACGGGTGAACACCATGGACTTTCACTCTCCTCAATAACGCCGAGGCTCAACATTCTATCTAATTCTTCATACAAAATGGCTTGCACCGCTGGAGAAACAGGGTAGTGACGCTGTTTCACAGGGAGCGCATCTCCGGTATCAATAACGTGTTCCATGAGCGCCGTCTTTCCAAGACCATTACGGTCAAAACACAGAAATTTCTGCCTGACTGCTTCCAATCGGGCCTGCTGTTCCGAGTTCAACTGATGGGCATTTGAGAGATCTGCAGCTTCATCACTCAAGGCCGTAATTGCACTAATCACGTTTGGAGCTAGTTGGAATATTCTCCAGAAATCTATCCCTAGATAAACTTCTTGATCTAAATTTGGCACTAGATAAAAGGTAACGGCCTCTTCCCTGGTTTTATACTGCACTTTCAACACTACTTTACCAATAATTAGTTGACTCTTTCCGTCTGCCGTTTTAACTCCTGACCGATATGTAATAATGGGGATCTTAAGTTCTTCGACTAGTTTTAAGCAATCTTTCCCAAGGATACTCACACTCGCGCCGCTATCAAGCAAGCCTCTGAGTTCCTTGTTCCCTATTTTAATGACAGCATAAGGTCTGGGATCTGAAGACAAATCTAAGATAGTAGATGCAATACGCTTCCTAATAATTTTTCTATCCCTGAACCTCGCCCTAGCTTTAAGTATCTTTTTAGATGGTTGATAAGTGTGGTTATTGAATATCCTGTCTCTAGTCTGATAATATTCTTTGATTCTGACATGTAACGGTTTAATAAGAAATGAATTTGGATTACTTGGTTTGGTTTTGTGGACATCTTCGCTAGTTTCTCGTTTTAAAATTGTAATTTTTTCTTGGCCCCCTATCAATCGAGTGCTCTCTAATATTTTGGTTTGGAGTTCGATCACCGGTTTTGGAATTAGATGGGGTTCTGCGATTGGGTCGAACGCGAATCCCCCGAAGCTTTCGCGCTCAACAATCGGTTTCCCGGGTTGCATCGTTTACAGTGCGGGGTTTTCACTCCCTCTAATCCGCACTTAAAGCAAAACAGGTTAATTACGTCGGATTCGCATTCAAAATAAGTGTGGCCCTGTGTCTTACAGTTCCAGCACACCAGACTGGAGGTATCAGCATATTTCCGAGGAGGAACTTTTGGTTTAGGCCCTCCGAACTGGAAAGCAGCTAATTGTTCATCAGACGACTCACAGTGGTCTTCATACTCCAGTTCGCTGGCCATATATTTTGCAGTCGGTCTTTGAGGTTTCATGAATTCCCGTTCCTTCCTCGGAAACGCTGCCTCTACCTCTTTACAGGCGTTCCTCAGCTGATCCAAGGAAAAGATCGGCATAGGATATACCAACTTCACGACCCTCTCGTTCAGGTTTTTCTTTAAAATTTTCACCAATTCTACTTCAGGGATTGGTATGCGCAATTGGGACTTTATCTTACTCACAGCAGCCAAGAAGTCATCGACACTTTCTGAATATCCCTGCTTGCGATCCATGATGTCACGCATTATGTCGTAGTCTGAGCGATGGTTTTTAAATTGACGCAATAGGGCATCTCTCAACATCGCCCAGTCGGGGCGGTAATTGTTTCGCTGGAACTGCCAGAACCAGTCTTGGGCATTTCCAGCTAATAAGAGGTGGAAATCACGCAATATTTCTGCCCACGGACATCCGTACTGGCCCTGAAGAGTTTCGAGGCGAAACACAAAATCTTCCACCGTCAAGGCATCAGGCTTACCTTCAAATTTCAGGCCCCACTTGTCGATCTTTATTAGAGATTTAACCCCTGCAGACCATCCGTAAGGTGGATACGACGTTTGATAGTGGTATGGCATTTGGGTATTTGGTCGATTTCTTGTTGTACCCTGGAAATCATTATGGAAACCGTTCGGTTGGTATATTCTATCCTGGTTACTCCTAATGTGTTCTTGCGGTTTTCTTCGCTGATGTCCCGGATGCACAAAAGCACTTGTACCTAGATCAGACTGAGGTCGCTGCGCTGCTGGTGGCTGGACTGGTGGTGGAAAATTATATACTGGAGCTGGCCTAAACGCCGGTTCATTACTCAACTGAGTAGCTCGACCGAGGTTTATCTCTCGGAGAAGACCCCCAAGCTGCTGCTGGATCTCATCTTTGAGAGTATTCGTAACTTCCGTTTGCAGTGAATTTTTATACGAGGACATGGCATCCACTATGGCCAAATTAATGTAGGCTTTAAGATCCTCCGACACAACCCGTTTTTCGGTTCGTTTGCTAGTAGGAGGTCTTTGAGATAAGCTCTCTAGAATCTCTCTAGAGCCACCCACGGGGTGTAAATTTGAACTGGTTGGCCTAGAGAAAAATGTCCTACCTGTATTTGGTACAACCGTTTCGTTAAAATTAATGAAGCTTTCGCGCGTTATTGGTAACGCTTCGGCACCTAATCCACTTAAATTACTGAAGGAGGGAGTAGACACTGTATCGATGGAGTTGATTGGCTCGTTATTGATCGGAACAGTAGAACTAGTGGGTAAATTGGATGTGGATCGGACGTGGCGATCAGAAATGAGAGGAGAATGCATTACGCGACACCTCTGAGAACCGTCCAAATGCTGGCTAACTGACCTAGTTAATCGGACATTTTCATCTAAATCAGTATCTCTAATCATATTACTGATTCGGTCCTCTTTGTCGTTACCGGCGATAGGATACATTATGGAATTAGGTAAATTAGGAGGGAAACTTGTATATCAATTCAAAAAAAAACTATTAAGTACTTCAAACACTTAACCAAACCAACAGTCGGTGATATTTTTAAGAAGGTGTTTTGTTTTTCTTTTTCGTAGAAAAAAAAATCTACAGCCAAAAACAAACGTAATAATAATATTGTATAAAAAAAAATGAGAAACTTATTCGGTTATTTCAAAAAAATAAACAAATACATCTAATTAAAGAAATAAATTGATAAACCTATGCTAAATTAAACAAACCAAAAAAAAATAGGTTTCGTTTTCATGCGGTTCTAGGTTGGGTAATTTTCGTTTTTTATAAACACTTAAATTAACTATCTTCGATATTTTCTTTTCAATTGGGTCTCTATTTGTTTTCACATAAGGCATGCGGGGTGCTTTCGGTAGCGTCTTTGGTGGTTACTTCGCGTCATGGTATGACCATACTAGCGGTATCTTTAAAAAAAAAATAAGACAGCAGACGGACAAATTTAAATCCCTTGAAGTAGTGAGGTAGGGAAGGAAATATAAAAATAATTAGAAAGTATTCACGGAAACACAAGAAGCTGTTTTCCTCACCGTTCCCGCAATTCCAGTCAGTCTCTTATGGATTTGCTGAAAGACTTGAAACGTTGAGGGAAACAGAACACTTACACTGAGAAAAAAAAATTGACACTGGCACGGTGCTTCAATGTTCAAAGTCCCGTCAAAACACGGCCACCGTGGTCAAAATTGAATCTTTAGCAAAACATTCCAAAATTAAATAAATTGAAATTTTCTTATGTAGAACAGTTGAAATTGGGATTTGGGAAATCAGGGAAACAGGACGTATAAAGGTTTCTGTTGTCGCTGCAAACTTTCAGGATTCGCCGCTATTCAATCAAGTATGTCTGTGACTTTCCTGACGAAGACATAGGAACCTAAAAATTTGCAGCAAGTCCAGATTATGGGAAATTCGAATAAGATTGAATCCCCTCACTGTGAATTTTTCAAGATTTCATCGCAATTCTTCCAAGTGCGTCTGAGACCTTCTTGGTAAGGGCATACTACTCTTGCAAATTCACAGCAAGTTCGAAATAGAAAAAAACAATTAACACTCATGAACCGCGGTCACTGTGAATTTTCAAAATCTCGTCGCTATACGTCTAGGTATGTCTACGACTTTCCTGACGCAGACTTACGAGTCTTGAAAATCCACCGTAAGTTTGGTTCGACTATCACGAGAACGAAAACTTACAAAAATCTTGGCTAAAAGAAGCTAAGACGTTGGGCGCCATTTGTTGCAAGCAAAAGGAAAGTAGGATAGGTGGCGGTGGTGAGGATAGGTGGGATAAGGATGAGGCAGGGATGTAGGCTAGGGAGTATGGGGAGAGGGGAAAAAGGAACGCCAAGTACCGGGGGGCGCGGCCTGCTTGTGAAGCGCGGCAGTTAGCTCGCCGGAATGGGGGGGATCTTGCCCCCGAAACTTGACCTCACTTGCAAGCAAAACATAAATCAGGCCAGACCAAGAAATCTAAAAACAAGACGTCAGACGGACTATCACCACTTCAAGGGTACTGCCGATGTTGGTGCAGTGTAGCCGTTTCCCACCCAGCCTAGGAATCCGACGGCCATATTTGGACTCCCCCTTTGTTAATGATTGACACCACGCTTCAGTCAACCCATCTTCACCAAAAGAATCGAGCTACCGACCACACCCCTGAAAATTTAACTTCAATAGACCATGACTCTAACCGAAGTCAGAATTAATACCCAGAATTTCAATCAAAAAGTCACTATGACACTTTTATTATATTTATATAAACATTAAATTTGTCAGAAAGCAAATATATAAGAGAATTAACAAACAAAACATAAGAAGGATTACTAATTTGACTCTAGCACGTAGAATGCTCTAAATTTTACAATTATACAAAACAATAACTAGAAAAGGTGAAAACGAGATGTATATCCTAACAGGACTATCAAATTAAGATTACCAAAAAAAAACTTCTTTCATTTCAAGGTCAAAAGGACGAAATATGCAAATGTCGGTTTAAAGTACCCTGCCTACATGGAGCTCCTTGGAGGGGGATAAAATATAATCTCAAAATTCACTCTACTCGCGTTGACAGGTCTCGCCGGACGAACATATACCTCGTTCACTTACAATGTAGATTTACTTAATATTGTACTTTAAAATATAACCAAAAAAAAAGGATAATTTTTGGAAAAGACTAATCACTTCTCTAAATTTTAATGTTGTAAACCACATAAGGAATATAAGAAAAAAATCACTTAATATAGAACTTGAAACTTGAAATAACCTTCTAGCGATTTTCACATTGAATTCGTTTAAAGCAACTACTTGTATAGGGTTTTTTTTTTTTTTATATTTAAAAAAATTGATGTTTTTTTTTTTTTTTTTTTTTATCGATTTTTAATATATTGTTTTGGTTTTTTTTTTCTGTTTCAGGTACTCACGTTCTCAGGATGCTTTTATCTTTTTTTTGTGTAAAAATACCTTTGAGAAGAGACCATTGGTAACCTGGCAGGGATTTGCTTCCATAAGTCTTCTGTAGCTTAGAGACTCCGGAAACGGGTTCGCCTGATTTCGCCGCAGGTCTGGCTGTGTATTCCACCAGGAGTCCGACAAGGATCGAGCAAAAGAACTATACACCAGCCGAATATGAAGAGATGTCCTAGGATGGCTGTGGACTCGTATTCGTCCTCCACTCGTCAATCTAAGTCCCAGGAAAAGGCTCACGATTAACTCAAAGAAAAGGATGTGGCGGCCCAGCCATTGGCTATCAGCTGGGACCGCAGAAATAAAACGTAGTTGTAACCTAAGTGGGTAAAGAAAACCACTCCCTTAATCCAAAATTTTCAATAAATTGCTCTTAAACTCACCTAAAACTAAGACAATTCTTGTTTTTAATTGATATAATCCAACGGTTTCGCAGGCGATAAAATTCCACTTGGGTATTATTTAATGTTAGAATTTGAAACTCGTGAATGAATCGAGCCAAGTGATTTCACTTCACGTATAGCCGGTAGGTATTGAGTTTAACACCCAACAAGAAAAACCTACATCAGCTAGCGGATGCACTGGATACCAGAATTTGAATGTCTCCTGATGTTTCGAGAAAACACAGACTAGCTCCCTTTTTTTGTCCTATGATTGGTGGACCAAACTGGCCACTTTTCCGTTTTTTCCTCATTTCATTCTTTTCGTATCGTCCGATCCCTTATACATATTCCCATCCCGATTACAATGTAGTGGGCAGATCATGTATTAGTTTTTTTTTGTTTGTTTGTATTTTATTTTGTTGTTGTTTTATTTTACCCTGACTGACATTTCGAAGACTTGTCATCACCGTTCCGATCTACTACATCCTACCTCGCTTCCATTTTCGTACACTAGATGTCGTTCAAATAGAGAGACAGAATGTAAGGCTCCTTTACACTTGCAATAGGCTTACCGCGAGGCGTCCAGCACAATATATATCATTTATTTTACATTATAGGGAGTCAGAATTATAAAATAAGTAAAACTCCGAATAGAACATAATAAAATGTTTAAACAATTTATGGATTTACCTTCACTTTTTGTAGAGCGAAATTTGTAAGATCAAATTTCCTTTATCTATTGAAATCTTTATAAAATTTAAATATTTTACTCACCGATTTCGTAAAAATTAATTGACTGCATGCTTGAATACTATTTCAACTGCACTAATCAACTTTAGTTGCCAAAATTTAAATTTAAAATATTTTAAATTCTAATTCGTGTGTTGTTAAAATCTAGTTTCGTACTTGCGTAATAAGTTCTGGGAAGATTTCGAAGTTTTAAACGGCCAATAAAATGAATTTAAAGATTTCACTTGATTATAATTTAGATACATATATATTTTTTGCACCTATAACCGTAACATCGTGGATCTAATATGTATCTTCACGCCAAAATAAGAACGTGTTAAAGAGAACGATGGTGATACCTCTTTTTTGTTTCCTATAATTTTGATATAACTCTTGAAATATGTCACGAACATATTTAGATTGACAAAATATTTTACTATTCTATTTGTACATTCACAATAAGCGGAGATGCCATAATAAAGATGAGTCTGGTCGTCTTCACTGCATGTCTCGTATTTTCTATAGGCTGAATTTATGAAGATATGTTCTGCATTTTGGTATTATCTCTCTATCGGGAAAAAGTAAATTCTATATGCTTAATCCCTTTCTTAGCAGTATAGTCAAATGGAGATATATGTAAATTCATCATGACTTGCCTTTTGTATTTTATTTTTACCAGAAAAGTAGTGCTTTTTTCAGTAAATCTAATGAAATTAAAGAAAACAAACTTAGACAAAGCAACAATATTATTTTGACAAATTTAACTATGTGCTTGTCTTATAGCGAGTTTCATTCAAATTTCAAAGATCTGCTCTTAAAATCGAGATTTGATCTTTTCAATGAAACTTTTTTCCAGATTTAATTGTAGTATTGGTGAATGACAGCCATACACATTCCTAAAAAAAACACATCTTCATCATCAGATGACGAGGAAAAGAAGCAATCAAAAACTCCACAAAATTTATAAAATCTATATTATTAACATCTTGGTCCATTATTTGTTCATTTTTTAAATTTTTTAGCACTAGTCCCAAGCTCACAACAAATTCATAACAAAATATTTACCATTTTACCGTTACATAAAAGACTATACATGGCTGTGTACATTCAGAACAAATTGGCGAACCTATCAGAAGATCGATCTTTCGTGCTAAGATTTGATCTAGATCTGCTTTTTTGATGGAATGGAACTCTGAACATTTAAAAAGATCCATCTTTTACAAAACTCGCCATTAGTGCTTCTAGTTTCGATTGTTTGAACAAATATAGAAGCATTAATCCCCTCTGTTCGCCGAATTTAATACTAATATTTGCAAACCCAAAAAGGAACCCCGATAGAAACCTGTATATTGTGTTGTTTTTGTAAAAAGTGTTAAAAAATAACCTATCCACAGACCCGTAGATAATAAAACGCAGCTATTATCCCTTCTAATTTATTTAGCGCTAGAAAAATAAAAAATTTATAGCATCTTGTCGACCGTGTAAGTCCAACAAAAAATTTGTTTTACTTTTTAAAAATATTGGCAGAAACACCTAAGAAATGCCTATTTATTAAAATTCTGTTTATACAGGGTCAGAAAGAGCAGCATAATTCCGGAACTTGGTCGTTTTTTTTTTGGTATCCGAGATAGTATATCTAATAAGTGTTATAAATTGGCATTTTTCTATTGTCCCGTGCTTGAATTATTCAGTCGATGTTATCGTAACATAAAGCCGATTTCGTTTCAATAAAAACATCGAGCCGCTGTTCAAGTTTTCAGAAAAAATCAGATTCGTTTGAAATTAAAAGCTTAAAACCAATTTTTTTCTGGAAAAACAGATCCGTATTGAATCTCTTTTGGAGACGGATTCAAAAAGGATTTGTTCACAGATTCTTACACACACTACGATATTTGTTTTGAAGTTTCTCATTTGTTGTGCTGTCAATTAATTTTTATTTTGTGGCAGT
The DNA here is from genome assembly GCA_910595825.1 of Philhelius pedissequus. NCBI lineage: Eukaryota > Metazoa > Arthropoda > Insecta > Diptera > Syrphidae > Philhelius > Philhelius pedissequus. Next base: position 1,163,212 of record OU343162.1, read on the forward strand.
GTAAAGAAAAAGTAAATAAATAAAACAAAAACAAAAATAATATAAACATATTGCTTGCGTTTTCTTTTCAATTAAGTAAATAAATATAGTTAAAACTTCTTGGAAAAAATATTAAAAGAGTGCAACTTGATTTAGGAATTTCCCCGCGGCGGTATCAGCAAATAAAAACGAAATATGGATGTATTAACGAATTGAAGATTTGTTTTTTTTTGGAGCTGCCAAGCAACACACACAGTCACAAAAATAGATTAGATCTGTAATCATTCTTTTCAAAGCAAAAAAGTATTGGTTTTAGTACCGAATCCTATTTATTGCAACGAAATCGACAATAAGCAAACAAATTTTATTTCAATGGCCTCGTTCGGTGGCGCAACCTAACCGATCCGGATTGCTTGGTGTTGTTGTAACGCCTAAGGAAAAAACTGCTGATGAACTAAACATATGTTGTCAAAAACAAATCTCAAGCTACCCAAAAATTATTGGAATCGTTGAGATTCGTTTGGAAATGTGAGGAACAGCTGATTCAAAACTTCAGAAGTGTATGCAATACAACTGACATAACAAGAAAGCTACCTGAATCGTTCGAAAATAAATCCGCTACAAAGGTATCTTGGATAGCCTATCGGCCGCGCACCGAACGAGGCCAATGTTGGCCTCATCTTCATCCCTGCATTATAGACAAAAGTCAAAGTGGTTCCTTTTGGGTTGACGTTTCAGCTTTTCAATTTTGCTTTTACATTTGCATTTTGCTTGCATAAAACCTCGTGTGGAGAAAACGAGAAGACGTACGCTTTTTCGTTTAATAAAATTAGTTTTTTATAAATTTCAATTTGTTAATTGATATGTGTAAATATATAACAGAAGAAAATATATTCATGAATTAAAAACTATCTAAGACAAAACATCCAAACTTTGTGTATTCTCCTCGTAAAGAATAAAATAGAATGAGTGAAAATCGCGAACAACTCTTGGAATCAATAAGGTGTCAAGGGGAAGTGGTCAGGAAATTAAAAGCTGCCAAGGAACCCAAGGAGAGGGTGAGATAAAATCTTCCTTATCAATTATACTTCTAAGAAACAGCACTAACTTTGTACATAAAAGTTGCATTAAACTAACAAAAGCCTCAAATAGAGTTTGATGTGCTGGCAATTGGATTGGCATATCCAGTCCAATGCTTTCACTGAATACAAACAAAAAGTAGTAGGTACTCACAAAAAAAAATGAAAAACTGGCCATTATATCTGACGTAAATACATATGTACATAATACAAGTATAATGGAGTGGAGTAATATTTCAACATCTCTAGCTGTGCATTACTCACTTCTATCTAATCCCACTTTAAACCGAAAAAGTATAATTTTAAGCGCGAGCCCCTCTTTACAACATGAAAACAAAAAACCTTGAACGGACTCGTAGTAACTCCGTCTTAAACTCGTTTTTCTGTTATTTAGGCATTCAGTATAATTGTCTTTGTCCATTGATTTTGCCTTCACTTATAATAACCACAATTGTAGAGTAGCTGATGAAACAAGTTCGCCTATTTAATTTTACAACAGAACATGTGGTAGAAAAATGACCTTGCATTGCTTTAATGTGAATTGTGCATGCGTCGTCATTGTGCTAATAATTTCATAAGAGTTCCTGATTGGAAATCACCTTTATTGTTTCCTATGAATCGGTTGAGCTGACCTAGTTGAAACTGAACCCCTTAGCTATCTTATAAGAAAATGTTGCCTATGATGTGCAAAATGCCAAATACATACTACAACTATGTACCTGTAACTTCCATCGTATTCGCCATATCCACAAATAACTGGTTCCATTAAATTGCACGTAATATGTGCTGTATAGTATTTATATACATCAATGTGATATTGTTTCAAGTAAAACAATTGATCTTGCAGTAACATGTTATTAAGCTTTTTCCATTCCGTCTACAATAGGGAAAGGTATGTTCCAACCTACCTTGTTTAATAGGCTACTCTCGCACGTTTAGTGTAATATATATATTATGGCTCTGATGTGGGCCACCATAATTAATTTTGTTTTATATTTTTTTGGCAATCATTAACTGGTTTAGATTTTTAACACTAAATCTATTACATGCGCTCAAACTAATCAGAGATTTTCTTTCTCGTGCCCGGTTTTATTTCGGTCTGAGACAAGCCGGCGTTATGATGCTGAACACGCTTGTCCCAATCAATTACACTAAGCTGTCTAGCAGTCGCAATGGTTTGATCTTTAAACCGCAGGTTGTCGCCTTGAATCTGGAGGTTGGAATTGGAAGAGTAGTGAAGAGCAATCATATTTTAGAAATTAAATTCCAAGTAAACTCCTAACCTGTCTCAAAAACATAGCCTGCGGAAAAAGTGCTGTGTTAATTCACATGATGTGACATGATATCATTTGAAGTAACACTCAAACATTTTATTTAGTAATCTTAACTTTTTTTTATTTGAGTTCATAAAAATATAGAAATGCGTTAAAAATTGGTCTGATTCTTTATTTTGATTTTCAATAATTTTATTTTGCTGCTTTAGTTTATTTTCAGAAGCACTTAAATCACACAAATATCTCACTTAACATTATTTAAAATTATTTTGAAAAATAACAAATGTAATTAATTGTGCGAATTAAAAAGTTTCGTGTGGTGTTGGTTTATTAAAAAAAAAAAAACAACAGTGTGTAATCATTGTTTGCGATTGCTTGTGACTAATAAAATTACTAACTTAAACCTAATAAAAGTGTGTTGTTGCATTAATTTGTGGTATTGGTGGAATAGGGCGCAACATTTTTTCGCTTTTAACATTGGCTTGCATAAACAATTTTTTGTATCTTATAATTCCATTTATATATCTGCACTAACTTTGAATTTTTTTTTTTTAATTTTTAAAATTTTATATTGTTATTTTAAAGTAATATGAACTCTAATCAGTTTCATTATATTGTTGTTTAGGTTTAAATCGAGTCTGGACAAATTCCAGTTATAAGTTATTAGTTGTAAAAATGTTGCGTCATTTTAGCTGCCGCCATTATAGACATTCGCGGCTAATTCAGACCATTTTTCAAAATCAACAACAATTCAATTGTTTGCATAATTCAGTTACTTTATTTAAAATTCAAACTAGTCAAACTATAGAAAATAACAACAACAATAATAATGATACTGATGATGAATCCATTGTACAGCAAATATCAAAGGTTAGCATTGCTTTTTTTCAAATTTTAAAGAACATAACATTTTGTTTAAATCATGTATTTATGAAATTAGAAATCATATTACATTAATTCAATTTTATTATAGATCGATGCTGAGGTTTCAAAATTACTAGCGCTTAAGGCGCAATTATCAGGAGAAAATGGAACACCACAGAAGTTCACCTTGAAGACACCAAAGGGAACACGAGACTATAGCCCTGAGCAGATGGCCTTAAGGCAAGGCGTTCTTGATAAGATCATTGCTGTCTTCAAGAAACATGGTGCTGAGTCTATTGATACCCCTGTTTTTGAACTTAAAGTAGTTTTAATATTTTGAATTATTTTGTTCCTTTTTTTAATAACTTTCTTTTTGTGTAGGAAGTACTTACAGGGAAGTATGGTGAAGACTCGAAACTTATATACGATCTCAAAGATCAGGGTGGAGAAATTCTTTCTTTGCGCTATGATCTTACAGTTCCCTTGGCAAGGTATTTGGCTATGAGCAAAATATCAAGCATTAAGAGATATCACATTGCAAAAGTGTATCGACGAGATAATCCTTCCTTTGCCCGTGGACGTTATCGCGAATTCTATCAATGTGTGAGTTTTATAATTTTTTTTTTTTCGAAAATCGGATCCAGATTTTATATATATTTTTGTTCAACTTAATAGGATTTCGATATTGCTGGAACATATGACCCAATGTTACCAGATGCTGAATGTGTAAAAATTGTTGTGGAAGTGCTTGAAGGTTTGGAAGTAGGCGATTTTGTAGTAAAACTAAACCATCGTCAGTTACTTGATGGGATGTTTGAAGCATGCGGAGTTCCCAGTGATAAGTTTAGAGCAATTTGCTCCTCGGTGGATAAGTTGGATAAGGTAAATAAATGTTATAATAATTTAAATAATATCTCAAATTATACGTACTACATAATATCAAGCATACAAGATAAGGGCTACTTACTAAATGCTATCGTCACTTCTAGGAGATTTAGTTGGATATTTTATGACTTATCGTAGTCGGAGGTGTCTAGATGTAGATTTATATATTTATGATAGATCCTGTGCCAACAATCCTGGCTAACTTCTTTCACAGTTCACACGATTAATAAACTCCAAAAGCACAGATTCTCCTTTTTATACTAATTTCCATTGACATTACAAAACAAATTACTTTCAATGTTATTCGATTAAATATTCACTGATCTTTAAAGTATTAAATTTCAAAGTACTTTCAATCTCTAATACGGCCATCCTGCATTTTTCATCGCTCTTGATGAAACAACACACCGCATTTCCTTCAATAATAACACCTAAGCTCAGAGGTTTATCCTTTAGGCATAAACTTGTCTCATCTTATTGCAACTAAACAAACCATAGTAGTTCAGAGGCCCTCTGCTTGACTACTTTTCAAACAAGTGATAACAAGCTCAGAGGTTTAGCTCACAAACGTAAACTTGTCTCATTCATTTAATGTAATATTCTGCGGTATATCCAATATCAGGGTCAAAATCAAAATTTCACAAACATAAAATTTTATACAACTCAAAGAATTACGATAATTTTTTTTTTTTTTTATAAAATTTTAACATTAGAGTCATTTGGAACTAACCGAATATTTTCCTTTGCAGTAACAATAACAATTTAAGAATCTAATTTTTTAAGTTTGTATCTGTCATTCATAAGGACCTTTAAATTGTACATCAAGTTTTGACTTTCGTATCTGATTTGATTTATGTAAAATAACTGTTCCAATTTCTTATTTTTTTGGGGTACATTTACCTTTGTCAAATCTGGTTTTCATTTTAAGAGCATTTTCATATTCAGGCTCGATTTTAAGATTCGCAAATAAGGCACTTATTTCCGGGGTTCGTCCATTGGTTCCAGTCAATATTTTTAAAGGTGAAAATCCTGTTATCTTAGAGATGGTGGTACTTAAGGCTAACTGAACCCTACTCACATAACATTCTATTTGAACTTCCAAATTAGTTCTTAATAGATTTGCTACCGTGTCAACATATTGTTCCACTTGTCCATTTGCTCTACTAGATCCAGGTGCGATCGTGTGATATTCAATACCATTGGAATTGCAAAAAATGTTTAAATAGTTCACTCGTAAAGTTCGTTCCTTTGTCGCTTATAATTTTTGTTGGAACACCAAAAAGCATAATAAAATTTGTCAATGCTGTGTAGTTTCTTTCGCTTGTAAGGTTCTGCAAAGTAAGAGAAGTATAAATCTTGTAAAGGCGTCAACAATTACCAATATGTAACGGCTATCTTCTTTATCCTCCCCATGAAAGGGCCCATACAATCTATGTGGATGGTTTGGAAAGGAAAAGGTTTTTTATCGATTGGACGCAGTTCGCATTGCTTTTTCCCAGAAGACCTTTTCGCTATTAAACATATAAGGCATGACTGAACAAACTTCTTTACACTTCTTGACATTCTAAGCATCAAAAAGTGTTCTATCATTTTGGCTAGAGTCTTCTTCCATCCAATATGGCAATTGTCTTCGGGATAACGTCTCAACAATTGCAGATGACAATTTTGTGGTATAAATAATTTATAGTTTTCATGGCCAATTTTTATTATTAATTTAATTTGAAAAGCGTATTGTGAAATAGTTTCCTGGTCTGCATCTTTATTTTTTTCAATTATCTCTTTACAATCGGAATCAGAATGTTGTTCTATATGAAGCCAATTTTCGGACAAACTGTTTATCTGTAGACATGTTTTTTTTTGAGGATTTCGACTGTAATAATCGGCATGTTGCATTGTTTTTCCTTTCCTGTAAATAATACTGAACTCAAAATCTTGAAGGTAAATCTACCCTCCAGCAACACGACTTATGAGATCTTTCTTTTCTTTGGTTGCTTTCAATGCATTACAGTCCGAAACAATAGTGAACTTTATTCCAAGTAAATAGTTACGAAAAATTTTTACGGCATTGACGACAGCTAAAGTTTCGTAGCTATGGTATTTTTCTTTGTATGGCTTTGTGCTTTGACTATAATATGCCACCACATGCAACCAAAAGTCAATTTTTTGAAAAAGTATAGCACCATAGCCCAATGCACTTGCGTCAGTATGTAGTTCGGCAGGAAGATTTGAATAAAAAAACATTAAAACTGGACGACTTGTTAATTGCTTGATAATGTATTGTCGGGCCTCTTCGCTTTCTCTTGTCCAATTAAATTTAGTATCTTTTTTGTTAACATAGCTATGCATCTGGTTTTTGATAAAAATTCGGGTATACTTTTTTGGAAATAACTTGACAGGCCCATAAGTTGACGGATTTGTTTCATGGTTTTGGGAATATCTGAATTAATGAGTGCTTGATCTTTTGCTTTTCCTGGTCTTATACCTTCAAATGAAACTTCTCGCCAAGATACTCAATTTCAGTCTGGAGAAACGTGCATTTATCGATATTCAACGAAAACCCGTTTTTAGTTAGCGTTTTCATCACCAGGTCTAAGTTTTTGATTCCTTCTTGAAGAGTTTTTGAAGGTATCAAAACATCATCCATATAAACAAGAGCTGTCTTATCTTTTAATTAACCTAAAGCTTTGTTAATAGCTCTTTGAAAAACCGCTGGTGCATTCGCAAGTCCAAATGGCATTTTTAAGTACTCATAATGCCCATCTGGAGTGACGAAAGCAGTTATCGAATTTTCTTCAATGGGTATTTGGTGAAATCCGGACGTCATGTCAAGTGATGAAAAATATTTGTTGCCAGACAATCTGTCTAGTTGATCTTCTATTCTAGGAAGAGGATAACGATGTTTAACAGTTGCACGATTCAATGCACGATAATCTACACATAATCGATGTTGACCTTTCTTTTTTCCACTAAAACAATCGGGCTTGCAAATGGTGATGAACAGGCGTATATTCAATAAACCGGTTTTTACTTCTGTTATTGGGATATCTTTCACAATAGATGATGAATATTTCATTAACAAATTTTCGACTTCATGGTTTGATTTGATTGGAGTATTTTCATTACACTGTATCATATTTGAAGATTTTGTGTCATAATCCTTTTGCCTTAAGGACGATCCATGTCAATCTACACAAATTTCCAATGATGGATCGCTTAAAACATCTCGGCCAATTAACACTTCGTTCTTAAGATATTTTTTATTAATTATATGAAAAGTAATTTCTGTATTAAGTTGAGCAAATTCTACAAGGAGGTTTACTTTTTCTGATAATAAAATTGGGTGATTTGAAATTCCTTGAACACTATGAAAATGCTCAACTCTGTCGATCGACATTTGATTGGCAACATCTTCTCTCAATAATGAACAGTCGGAACCAGTATCCAACAAAAATTGATTAAGCTTACCTTTGATAAACACATCCGTAGAACTGTTAGATACGTTAACATCCAGATACAAGTTAACCTTCTTGTGTTCAGTACTCTTTTTAACCCAACACGTTACTTCTTCATGGCCGGTCTTCTTACAATATGAACATCCCTTTTGACGATTTTCAAATTCTTGAATCTTGAAATAATTTTTTCGAATGATTTCGTGGACAATTTGTCTTAAAGTGACCTTCATTTCCACATTCAAAACATTTTTTCGGAGTTTGTAAGCAAAGGCGTTTCTTTGAATATTCAGCGTGTTCTTCTTCGCTCGACCTGTTACAACTAAGTCGTTTAGCTGTCATCTCATTGGTGTAAAAATTGTCTTTATGTCTTGGAGGCGGTTCATTAATGGACGATAAATGCGAGATCAAACATTGAACGGAGGTAGGCATGACAAACATCAACGAATTTTTCAAGGCAATGTTTGAAATGTAACCTATCACAATCTTAATAGCTTTGTCTTCAGGAATGTCGAAGGGTAGGCGATTTATTTGTGATACTTTTTCCATCACAAAATCAAAATATGATGAGAATTCACTACTCAGAGTTAGGCACCTTTTTAAGTTGAGTAATGATATCTGTTCCACTTGAAAACGCGTGAATGATGGATGATCGAAGGTCAGACGAATTATAGTGCTGATATCCGTGTTTATCGAACCAAATTTTGGCTCGACCCATTAAAGATGAGCGTACACGCGGTATAACATCGAAATCTTTAAAACCATCTCGTTTAATTCTTGAGTCAATGTCAGAGCACCATTTTACAATGTACACTCTCGAATGATCGGGGTCAAATACAGGGAATCCAATCAAATCCAAATTTTGACAGATCATCAGCAGTAATGACCATTGTACTATTATTATTCCCTTTTTCTTCAAAGACTTCAGTAGTAAGTATCATAATCTTCATTTTCTAAAAATTCGATTTCGTCCATTTTTTTTATTTTTATTATTTTTTATTTGAATTAAATTGCTTGGTTCAGCATTTAAGGTAATCCCACTTCTGATGATATATTCTGTGCCAATAGTGGTTATAGTTTCAATACGTATTTTTTATTACCAATTTGTTGTTCTAAGTTTATGTACATTGAAGACGTATGGTAATTGGTTCAATAATTTTGTTAGAGAAAATTAGAAAAAAGTCGAAAGTGATACAAAAAAATTATTTTCACTTGTGATATACCCAAACGCAAAATAGTTGGACTACCTATGATAAGAAAACGAAAATCTGCTGATTCTTAAATTCCATCGGAATAATCTCAATATTTTAGTATTTTTGTTAAGATACATTTATTTTGAATAGAAATAAGTAATAAAAACAAAATGACTTCAATTAAATAACGATATAGAGCAGTTTTACAAAATAAAATAAAGATTGATATATTTTTTTAAGAGCAAAATAGTTGGCCTGCAGGTCTTAATTTTTATTTCACCATGGTGTTAGGTCGTTTTTTGCCTTGATAACTGCTTCTATGCGTCGTGGCATTATGTCAACAAATTTTTGACGTTTTTCGGTACCAAAAGACTCCCAAATATTTATGATTTTAGCTTTTATGTCTTTAAGAGTCCGGCATGGTTCTTTTCGCAGGTTTTACATCATATTATGCCAGACAGTATCAATTGGTGAAAGGTCAGGGCTGCGGGAAGGCCATTCCAGTAAAGGAATCGCTTCGGCAGGTAACCACACAATTGTAGACCTTGCTGAAGCACCATCCTGTTGAAAAATATAATCTCCATCACTAGCTTGAAGTCGTGGTATTGATGAGAGAAGCTCATTTTTCAGAATTTCCCTGTACTTGGCAGCATTGACAATTCCATTTACAAAATGTAAATTGTCGAAACCCCACCCAGACAAGCATTCCTATATCATTAGAGATGCTGGAAAGTTGACCTTTTTTTAATTTTTATGAAAAGCCTTTTGAATTTCTAAGGACTCGTTTTCGTTCGTGGACTAATCAGCCCAAATAACGGACCGCCTTAAAGTCTAGTGTGTACGTTGTCTAGTCGCCTTTTCTTTTGTTTAGGTATTAAAAGTGGTTTTCTTTAGCCTATGTTTTACCGAATTAAAATAGATCTAATTAAAATAAATCTAAATCAAACCTTATAAAGTTTGTACCCATTTTTTTCATTGTCCGCTTATAAGTGTCGACTGAAACACTTTTTTATGTACTCTTTTTCCGTTGAAAAGCTATTGTAGTCGCAGTTTGACGTCAATTTTCTTTTATTATTTTCCTTAAAACTCGGCAATCTCCAGCGTCCCGTTTTTTACCAGTCGCCGAATATCCTTTATTTTTGAACTTTTAAATAATGTTTCGAATTGATGAACGCGGTAAATTGAATTGTTTTCAGCTTTTGTTGCTCTATAATCCCATTTCGAAGGATTTAATTATGGATTCCCTAAGGTCTGGTGATAATGTAACGCCACGCACCATGGTTGACACCAAACTGTTGCTGATGCTGGATTGCATAAAACAAGAGATCAATAAACAACAACACAAGTGCATGTCATTTTTACTTGTGATTATAGGTACTATAAGGCATTCGTGCAAAAAAAAAAATACTAACAATCAACGATCATTGAGAACACCAAAAAAGTGGGTCCTCCAATTCCGCCTGTCTGGCTGTCATCGAGCCTACAGCATAAACGGTTTGATAGATTTGCTTCAAACTTGGTAGATATTGTTTTTTTCGTTAATATGCCCACACGTTTTTTTCATTTTTTTTAAGACGACAAATAACAGTAGCTCCCACACATTTTTTTCGGCAAAAAACAAAAATCTTATTTTGCTCAAAAACGGCTCCAACGATTTTTATAAAAAAAATAAGTGCATTAATAAAGGGAAAAAGAACATTTTGGTAATTTTTTTTGGAAAAAAATTCTTATTTTTGGTACCTGTAGTAGTACCATTTTTTTGTTTTTCGCTTTTCTGGGAAACTGTTAATTTGATTTTTTTTGAAATTCTTTGCACAGAAAGTCCTAAAAAGTTTACACGCTGTTGTAAGCCAAAATTTTTCAAACAAATTGGAAATTAAAAAAAAAAACTTTTTTTGAAAATTCAAATGCTCCCTAAACTGCATACGAAAATTTTCAAAAAAAAACGTTTTTCGGCTTTTAAAAAATAAATAATTTTTTTTTTGAAAAATCGATTTTTCAAAAACCAGTCACAGAAATTTTTTGAAATTTGAATTTTTTATGTATATTAATAATATCTTCAAAATGGCGTTTAAAATTTTGTTCTAAAATTTTTTTCAAAATTTTATACAAAAAAAATTAATTTATTAAAAAAACCGCTCCAACGATTTTTGATTTTTTTATATATTCTTATTTATCCATGAATTCAAATGTTGTTTTCCCCCAAACTATAACGAATAAGCAATATAAAAACATTTGATTATGTGTATTATCCATTAATTTCTACCTTTATTATTATTCCCTTTTTACGAATTTTTGCGTACGTCACTTAATACTAAATACAATGTAGGCCCTCATACATTTATATGTACATATGTATGTCTTTTTTTTTTTTTAAACTATGCGCGCACTCAAGGGGTTATGAATACCTAAAGAAAGAATCTCTATACTTGACAGTACGTCCGAAGTTGGGCTCAAGGGTAAATTGATGGGCTTTCCTAGAAGCGCGAGTGTTACGGTTGAATAGTTTAAGAGGAGGAATGCAACTGGCTATTTCACTAGAACACTGTTTGTTATAATAGCGATAAAATAATGAAAGGCATGAAACATTGCGACGGTGCGAGAGAGGCTCAATTGTTTTAGTTATTGTTTCATCACCTATCATTTTTAAAGCTCTTTTTTGGATTCTGTCCAGGAGACTTAAGAGCGTTATGGGAGCACCTGCCCAAATATGACAATTGTACTCAAGCTTTGGACGAATAAAGGATTTGTAGATTACAGCCAGATCGGAAGGGGAGAAATATTTCTTGCATCGTCTGAGAAAACCCAAACATCTTGCAGCGTTTTTGGCGACGTCGAATATGTGTTCATTCCACAAAAGGTGGTCAGTGATGCACATACCGAGAACTGAAAGTTGTTCGGTTTCCTCGATGCAAGCGCCGCTAATGGACAACGGCATTGGGGGAGGGTCTCGCTTTAACGACAGAAGACAGCATTGGGTTTTTGAAGCATTAAATTCTACGCGATTTTTTATTCCCCATTGGACAATGCTGTCTAGATCAGAATTTAATGAGCTAATCATACACTGCCGTTCAAGTTCCACATCCGAAGGACATGGATGAGAATCTAAAAACGAGTATGAAAAGCTGAGGGTACTGTCGTCAGCAAAACAGTACATTGGATTAGAAGTTTCAGACAAGAGATCATTAATGAAAATGAGAAAGAGAGTCGGAGACAGAACGGAGCCCTGGGGCACACCAGCATTTATTTGATGAATATCAGACTTGAAACCGTCCAATACAACTTGTATTGAGCGATCCGAAAGGTAATTGCTAATCCAACGAAGAAGAGATTCTTCGATACCAAATGCACGCATTTTCGATAAGAGAGCCTGATGCCAAACTCTATCAAATGCTTTTGAAATATTAAGCGCAATAATCTTACTTTCTCCAAAACGATGTAAAGATTTATGCCACTGTTCGGTGAGATATACCATCAGATCACCAGTGGACCTATTGCTACGAAAGCCATACTGTCGGTCATTAAGGAGCTTTCGTTCTTCAAGATATTTCTTAAGCTGATAGTTAATCAGCGTTTCCATGACCTTGGAAAGAAGGGACGTAAGTGCAATTGGACGGTAGTTAGAGGGTGAAGAAGATTCGCCTTTTTTAGGGACAGGCTGGACAAATGCTGTTTTCCACCCACTCGGAAAGAGACCAGTAGAGTAGGACAGATGGAAAAGCTTACGCAGTGGTTTTGCCAGCGTAGAAGAACACCTCTTCAGAACAATAGGGGAGATACCATCTGTCTTTAAAAACCACATGAATTTTGTGTATGCATATTGCACCTAAATGATGAAGTTGTATGTATATAGCTACCCACATACCCACATACGTCTTTCATTTTCATTATTATGTGTACATGTTTACATACTTAGGTTCCATCAATACATATATATATATAGATACATTTTACTCTCCTAACTTACATAATTGAAATCCATAACTAAGATTTAAATATACATTTGTAGGTAGGTACCTATGTAACTATTCCTTGAATCATCCATTCGACAATTCATTATAAAAAGAATCAAGGTAATCTTACCTACAGGCCTTAAACCTGCATAGGATAACTACACCTAACTAACTAAACCTCAATGGTTAGCTACATTAAAGTTGTTAGCCGTGCATTTTATTTTAATAACGGTTAACTGAAAATCTATTTAAATCGTCATAGTCCAACTTATTTGCATCCCAGAGAGAGTACTCCAACTATTATGCTCTATCTTTGTTTAAGAGTTAATGTGCTTTCTCAAATTTAGTTCTGTTTGGTCTAATTTACTTATTAAATGTAATTTATTACATTGACAAAAAAAATTAAACAACAACTGCTTGGGACCAAATATAGGTATATAAAAACGGTTAATTTTGCGTTTGGGTCGTATGTACATTATGTAGGTAAGGCAAATTTTGCAATTGGAAAAAAAAATGGGTCCCGCAATTCCTACTTAAACGGCTGAAGTGATTTTCTTCATTTTTGGTACTTAAGCGTTTTAGGTGATTGTTTCAAATAATTTTTTAAATCTTTTTTGTAGCCTTAAAGATAAAGGTACCTGTTATACAATTTGTTCTACCATCTTAATTATCTGGAAAACAGCTCTAACGGTTTTGATTTTAAAATCCTGATTTTTATGATTTTTATAATCCTGATTTTTATAATCCCGCTTTTTTATAATCCCGCTTTTTTATAATCCCGCCTTTTATTATCCCGTTACTTAAAGTACCGTTTTTTACCATCGCGGTTATTAAATTTCCCCTTTCGGAAAAAGATTGGCGCACCCCTTTGCTTAGCCCAATATGATTTGGGGTGGGTTCCAGTTTGGGTGTATGCAAATTTGTTTGTAAAAAATTTATCAAAGTACAATACGAGCTAAGCGGGATTAAACTGGATTTTAAAAATCGGGATAATTATGTATCGGGATTTTGAATAATCGGTATCTTAAAAGGCGGGATTAAAAAAAAACATTATTTTAGAAGACGGGATTTTAAAACTTTTTTTTGAAAAAAAAGGGATTTTAAAAAGCTGGATTCCGATACGCTCCATGTTACTTGACTCTTGAAAATTATTATTTGGGAGTACTTAGAATTCTTAATAATATTGAACACTACATGTTTTGAGAAATATTTTTTTTGGATTTAAAAAAGAAATCAAGCATGCATGCAATATGTAAATTAAAATATTTTTTTTCATGATATTTCTTTTTTATTATAAAGTTTGAACGTTGACATTATGTGTGAAACACTACATCATTTAAATGGCTACCACGCGAATTGTTGCAAGCATCAATTCTTTTGAGGTAATTTTCGACCACTTTTTGACACATATTGGGCGGCATATCAGCCATAACTTGACGATTATTGGTTTTCAAGTGCTCAAGAGTTAAAGGTTTATTTGCATAAACACGGTCTTTCGCGTAGCCCCACAAATCAATTGCAGGCAAAATAAAGTCGGTTATCATATGACCATAACGCTCCGAATTGACGTCGTTTTCGAAGAAGTAAGGTCCAATCACACCTCCGGACCAAAGAGCGCCCCAAACAGTTACTTTTTTGTGGATGTAATGGCCTCTCTTCAATTACTTGAGGATTCTCAGAACCCCAAATACGACAATTTTGTTTATTAACATACCCACCGAGTGAGAAACGTGCTTCGTCGCTGAAACAAATGTTGTTCGAAAAATCGCCGTCCACCGACTGTTGTTCAAGCAACCATTCGACGTATCTACGACGTTGTCAATGGTCAGCTGGCTTCAATTGTTGTGTGAGCTGGACTTTATATGGATGTAGGTGTGGATCCAAATGCATAATACGCCATAATGTGCCGTAAGACAGTCCTAATTCCTGAGATCGACGAGGAATCGACACATTCGGGTCTTCAGCAACACTTTCACTTACAGCAGCGATATTTTCAGTGGTACGAGCGAAACGATGATGCACAGGCCTTACAATATCTGTAACCAATCCATTTCTTCACAATGTTGCCAATTGCTTGCGTAGTTGGAATATGTAAACCATAATCTCCTCTTAAAGCACGATATGTGGCTGTGGCAGAATCACCATTTTTGTAGTAGGTTTTAACAATTTTTATACGTTGTGCGATAGTAAAGCGATCCATTTTCGTAAATGTCAGACTTTCAACTGAAAAACAAAATTGGTTTAACAACTTAGTTTGACAGATGTCGAATTCCAACCCTATACTTTTGAAACCGCAAAATGGATAACCCTTTACTAGAGGACAAGTTTTGCATTTGGAATAAAAATCGAACTCGAGATTTTAATCAAAGTTGACATTACGATGATAGAGAATACCAAAGAAGTGGGTCCGTCAATTCCATCTGTCTGTCTGTAGAACGATCTACAGCCTAAACGGCTGAACCGATTTTGTTCAAACTGGCTGGTTAGGCGTTTTAGGTGATTGTCCAAAATAAATTTTTGAATCGTTGTTTTAGCCCCAAAAATAACGGTACTTGCCATACAAATTTTTCTACCATCGTAATTTTCTCAAAAACTGCTCTAACGATTTTGATAACATTTTGTGTGGGTAGTGCCTTGAGTATGATCTATATTTTGACTGAAAAAAATATTTAAAATATTTTGTTATTAACGGTACCTACCATACAACCATTTTATTGATTTTCGGCTTTCTCATAAACGGCTCAACCGATTTCTTTCAAAATTTATATACGAGATCTTTAAATTCTAAATAATACTGCATTTTCGAAAAAATAGTTTTTTTGGATTTCTGAAAAAACAATTTTTTTTTTGAAAATTCATTATTTCGAAAACGGGATTTTTTCTGAAATTTTGTTTTCAAATTTATATTATTAAATATTTAAAATTTTCATACCAATTTTTGTTAGAAAAAGTTTAGTTAAATACATTTAGCCGTTTTAAAATCGATGAAGAATACATACAGTTTTTAACCTTGACTCAAAAAGTTGTCCGCTAGACTGTTGAGTATGAAGATGTTGTCGTTAGTAGAGTATCCTGCTCTAAAACCAGCTTGGAATTCTTTAAGCAGCGTTTGTGATTTTATCCAATTAAGAAGTTGATTATAAACATCTTATAAGTTGCGTTTAGAAACGAGAATCCTCTGTAGTTAACTGCATCCAGTAGCGATCTTTTTTTGTGTATTGGGAATATAATGGCATCCCGAAATTCTTTTGGAGAGAAATCACCCTCTAGTATTCTATTTGAAAGTCTTAAAAGGTGATCTTTGAGTGTGACCGTTCCATATTTATAGCACTCAACTGGAATACCATTCGCACCGGCAGCTTTTCCATCTTTAACTGTCACGAGAGTTTCCCCTAATATTGAATATGTACATATACTAAAAAACTTCTTTGTCTCTGAATTCCAATAGAAGTAATATCTTTCTGAAAAATTTGGTCAGGTTAGCTTGGCTAATTCGTTTAAGCCCTAAAACTTATTCTGTATACCTATACTAATATCCCAATCAATATCATTCATATATAATGGCAATACATTATTTTATAAATGTGTTTTCTATGAGGATATATAAAGCATCTTCCACTGAGCACAGGTTCTGACATAAAATAAAAACTGAGTCCAATAATTTCATATCGAATAAATTAGTCGATTGTTGATTTTTCTCAGAAGATTAATTAACCAAAATTATTTAAAAATTAAATTTGTAATTTTTATTTTAATCCATTTTAGAGTCCTTGGCCAGAAGTTAAAAGAGAAATGATCGAAGAAAAAGGCCTTGATGAAGCTGCAGCCGATAAAATCGGAGAATACGTACAATTTAGTGGGGGTCTTGAATTAGTTGATAAACTACTAGAAGACGAAAAACTCAAATCTATCAAATCCGCTGTTAATGGTTTGGAAGGAATGAAATTGCTTCTTAAGTACTGCAACGCTATGGGATTGAGTAAAAGAATATGCTTTGATTTAAGCTTGGCACGTGGGCTTGACTATTACACAGGAGTTATATATGAATGTGTACTTAAAGCAGAACCAAAGTTGGCGCAAAATGGAGAGGAAGCTGGAACAGTCGGTTCCATTGCTGGAGGCGGACGTTATGACAATCTAGTTGGCATGTTCGACCCAAAAAGTAAACAAGTCCCTTGTGTGGGTGTGTCGATTGGAGTAGAGCGTATATTTTCAGTGCTAGAAGCTAAAAACGCTGCCAGTGGTGTTAAAACACGAACAACTGAAATCGAAGCTTATGTTGCTTCTGCTCATAAAGGTCTTCATGAAAAGAGATTGCAGATCCTAAACCAATTGTGGGATGAAGGTGTGAAGGTACGTTATATTTGTAAAGTGTATATTTTAGATATATTAATTTCTGTTTTATTTTTTATTTTTTTAGGCTGAACACTCTTACAAGCTTAATCCAAAGCTTTTAGCGCAACTGCAATACTGTGAAGAAAATGGTATCCCTTTGGCGGTTGTATTCGGTGACTCAGAATTGGGAAAAGGAATTGTAAAAATTCGAGAGATTAAAACGCGTAAAGAAGAGGAAGTTAAAATCGAAAACTTAGCTGATGAAATTAAAAAACGATTAAGGACTTAAATACCCTATTTGATAAGCATTTTATGATAAATTGTATTTATTTATTTATAATACGTAACGAACTCTGCCAGGGCATTTAATTTATCTATGCTGTAGCTATTCTCCCTTTGAATTACCTGCAAAACAAAACAAACCAAACAATAAATCACAAAATAATAATAATGAATCAGCGAGAAAGCCAAAAAAAATATGTAGTTTCATTTCATTAAGTATTTAATTTAAACAAACAAAATCAGATATTTATCTACCTAGTTTTTTATTGTCATTTTTGAACTATAAATTTTTTTTCAGATTTCAATAGGCGATTTCAGACGATTTCATCGCCATGCCGGATCCTCAGCGAAAAGTAGTTTCTATCAAATTTAATAATCAAATATCAAGCGAAAAAGAATACGCGAAAATGAACGCGTTCTTACAGACAGGTTTTCTGGTAAGTACCTAAAGAAATTTATTTTCTTTGCTAAATGTTAATTCTTAATCTCAAGATGAAAAGCCTTAATTAATTTGACTTGCATTTATCCCATTTTTGACCTAAAAGGAATTATTTTATTTATTGTGATTTATTTTCATTGTGATTTTAGTTTTTTTTGTTTGTTTTAACAAACAAATAAACAACAGTTTTCTAACCTACAATTTACGACAAATGAGTTATTTATAACAAAAAGTCGAAGAATCTACAATGAACATGATGCTTATAGTCTAGGAATTCTAGAACCGCAAGATTTAAATATGTCATTTCAGCAAGGATGACTGCCCAAATAAATATTCAAGGTCTTTCAATACAAAACATGACATTCTTACACTCTTGGTCCCACAATGTGGTCTATTAAACTTCAACGTGTAAAAAAATATCTTCATTTTCATTTACCAGTAATCAGTATAGCCGTTTCCGAGAAACCTAACATAAGTAATTGGTGTTCTATGTACATTCATGAGAAGGCTGAATAGAGACTGTTTATTGAATGGTTGCTAATATAACTCAATGTGCCTTTGTGGGTTTGTTTCCATGTTGTGTGAATTTGAATACATGAACAGAACTGTAAGGTCAAAAATGGACCCATAATTCTGAAACACGTCATAAGCTAGGTGATATTGTAAAGCGAATATACCTTCTGATTAGTTCCACCAATTATGCACAACCACAACATTTCCATAATGTTCCAAATTAGCATACCTCCTGAGAAAGTAACCACCAAACCCATAATCACATTTCATTAATTTGGTGTGACCATAGTATTCTCAAAAAAAAATTGCTTCCCACGATCCCAGACCCAGTGTTATTCTTCTCCAAGCTTAATCCGAAAATTAAACGCAAGCGGGTATTCTACCAGCAAACAACTTCCCCTTGGCAAATAATACAAAAAATAACGAATGAAATCAACACGGAACGTTTTTTTTATCCCTAAATGAATAGTAGTCGCAAAAAGAATATTGAAATTGTCATTATCCAGTGCATCCTTTGAGCATTCAGTGTTATAAAAGGCATCAAAGCGGATTAATTTAGAATTTAGTATTTTTTCCTTTCTCCATTACAACCCCTAAAATCGCATTCATATTTTTGTTAAAACGTTTCTCAAATAATATTATGTATGGTATGTATGTATGTGGATGGGATATCCAGTGTATTTGAATTTGAAAGGGAAATATTCCCCAGGATTGTACTTATTTATCGGTATTTAACAGATATGTAACCACATGTAATTTCTTTTCAAAGAAAAATCTGGATGAAATCAAGAAATAAAAACGATTATAGCTCCAGGACTATAGCCACTTTAGGGCTATCGCCTTGAATGGGGTGTGATAACTTTGCGTGACATCCTTTTTTTTCGTTTGCCGATTGTACTTCCTTGAAATGAGCTCCTGATAAGCGTAGAATTGCCCACAGCATAATACTTTTATTTATCATTATCTGAAATCTTTTGGTGGTGTGTGTATGTACATATTTATTAAAGAAATTACAGCCTATAACGCTAACAATCCCTTGAGATCTAATAAATCAGAAGCAAACACAGACAAAAAAAAACAAAGAACAACCTCAAATGAATGTCATACAGTACTGTACACTGAATATAATATCTCAAGAACCTCTAAACTGATTTCCACGAAATTTGGCTTGTGAATAGATTATTTTATTATACTACATGCAAAAACTACTAGATAAATAGCATATGAGTATAACTTTATAGTAAAAAGTTGCTTCATTAAGTTTTAAATATGGGTTGGGGCAAAATACCAACATTCCAAAAATCAAGAATGCATTTCTTGAAATCCCGATAAATTATATAAAGTGAAAAATTTGTGCTGCGTAAACTAAAAGATTAATTTTGTATCAACAAGTTTGTTTGAACAGCAGGGGGTGGCCGTGGCGCAATAGTTGTGTGTTCGCCTGTAAACCTCATGGTCACAGGTTCGATCTCTGCCGTGGTCTATGTCCTCTTATTTTTCCATTAAAAACCAATTCTAAAATAAATGTCATACATTTGTGGGCTTAATCATTACATACCGTTTATGCATAGAACTAACAACATGTGATTGAGTAAAACTAGTATACCGATAAATATGACAACGAATAAAAAAAAATAATGCGAATTATAAGGGACATAGACAAAAAGATACGGACATTTCTCCGCATTAGTTCAGCCGCCATCCCTGTAGAGAAAATCTACCTCCAGTCTCAGAACATCGCGCCACACACCTTTTATATTCTTCTTTCTCTTCCTAACCTAACGCCCGCGCTGTGTCGAAATATTTTAAGTGTAGTACAATCCCTTGAGCGCGTGTAGATTATAAAAAAACAATAAAAAATAAAATACGTTGCATTGCACACTTAGCGAGTTTCAAGGATTTCAACTCCCTTTTTCGTTCCTCTATGTGTCTATGGTAACACTTTTTTACCCTGCCATACAAAGTTTGTACCAAAAAAAAGGTAGAGGCGGCCTGACATAGTGAAAATAATTTTTGTTGTGACGTTAGAGAGTCATTGCGATGACCGATTACGTTGACCGTGTCTAGCTTAAGAATCTCGTGCTTACGATGTGATCGAACAAAAGAGCAAGTTCGTGCGATCCAGTAATTTTTTAAGTAAAACTTCTTTTGCGGCGATGGAGGAAAAAAATGTGTATGGAGCTGTCAGACCGACAACACGACATGACATGCTCTCTGAAAAAAAAACAGCTCCCATGAAATTGAAATATGTCCTAGCTGACAGTGAATTACGAAAAAAAAATTGTTTCAAATTAGGGAAGTTTTACTTCTAGCGCGTGTACATACATAAGTACACATACTCTTTTTATTTGAGATATATGTATGTATATAGGGAAAAAATCAAGATTCTAATCAAAATTGACATTACGATGATAGACAACAACAAAAAAGTGGGTCCCGCAATTGCGTCTGTCTGTCGTAGGATGATCTACAGCCTAAACGGCTGAACCGATTTTGTTCAAACTTGGTGCTTAGGAATTTTAGGTGATTGTCCAAAATAGATTTTTGAATCGTTGTTTTAGCCCCAGAAATAACTGTACTTGTCATATAAAATTTTCTACCATCTTAATTATCTCGAAAACGGCTATAACGATTTTGATAAAAAAAAACTATGTGTACTACTTTAGGCTGGGTTTACATTTTGGCCAACAGTTTTGTTTACATATTTTGTTATTAACGGTACCTGCCATTCAACCATTTTATTGATTTTCGACTTTCTCATAAACGGCTCAATGGATTTCGATGAAAATTTTTATACGGGAGCTCCTTCGAATTCTAAATAATACTGTATTTGAAAATTGTCCACAAATAGTTTTTTTTTTAGATTTTGAAAAAAAAAATATTTTTTTTTTGAAAATTCAATATTTCGAAAACGGTGGACGATTTTTTCTTAAATTTTGTTTTTAAATTTATATTATTAAATATTTGATATTTTCATAGCAATTTTTTTTAGAAAAAATTTAAGTATTTTTTTATATAAAAAATTAAGAGAAAACGACTTTAAAAATATATTTAGCCGTTTCTATAAGAATCTCTGAATACAATGCGATCGAACATAAGTGCAAGTACGTGCGATCCAGTCGTGTATTTTATTTTTAACAACATTACTTTGGATTTTGGTTATTCGGATTTGTGGACTTTGAGTTTTCTGGATTATGGGATTGTGTCCGAAACTAAATTCACTGTGAATGAAAATTGCATGGCATATATTTTTTCTAGTAATTAATAGCAATTCAAATAAAATAAAATACTAATTCGTTATGTTTTTATAAAAAAAATTTAAAAATATTTAATATTATGTATATATCACCTAAATTGTATTGGCCATTGCAATTAATCATTTTTTCGATATATGTATTAATATACGAGTATATACATCGTACATATTTGTAGAAATGTTCTTCAGATTAAGTACTCGTAGTTAACCTTTCCCCTAAGTTTATTTAATAACAACCCCGAATTCCGTGAATATTTTCAAAAGACAACCCCGTCACCAATAATTAATTTTATTTATCTTCTGATGTTGCCTTCGATTAATTTTTTTTTGTGTTAGGATTATAAAGGACAATGTTCCTACTGCAAATGATATTGCATGGGTTGGATTATTATTTGAAAAAAAAATACTCCTGTTCGTTTATTTAAGGGGATGAAGGTCTCGTTAAGAATGCGATTATTCTACAAAACAAAATTACAAAATACAAAAATGTAAATGGATAAGACCATTATATATGTAAATATCTGATCAGATTTAATCCAATTAAACTATGAAGCATTAATAAATTAATAAAAATTAAACAAAAAACGAACAGTGAAAAACTCTGCTCGAGTGAGTTATGAGAAAAATTGACTTCGTGAATGGCTATTTATTTGTTGTTTGTTTTTGAAAATGTGTTGAACTCTCATACCTAAGTAGAAAAATGTGAAAAAAAAACTCAGAAATGTTGAAATGTATGTTGAAGTTTGTAGTAGAAAATTGTAGTTGCTTCAGCTTATTATTGTAGCTTATATTTGTTTTGTATTTTTTGTTTAGTTAACAGTGTTAAAGCTTTGAAGATGTGAAATACTGCTCTATTATAGATGTACCCGAAGTGCAAACTCTTCCTATTGAAATGTATGCATTTGTTTTCTAATCAGTCTTATTTTGAGTTTCTCCCGAACAACATTCCACATGAAAACAGTCCCTTTTTTCTGTTCCTTTATTATGAGTATCCGGAGAAAGATATTTCATATTCAAAAGATGTCCCCTAATGTCAGGATTCATTTCGGTCGGAATTTAACGTATCGTGAACTTACCCATTTCTTTCACACTTCAGTTTTGGGAGCTAAACGAACAAGACTTAAAATTTGTATCCCTACTCTAAAAAACTCACCAACTTCCAATTTCTTCCTAGAAAGTATTACACGAACTAGCTTTATCATAATGCTTGTTTAGGTTTGTTCGTTGAACTTGACCTAGGGTCGACCCAGGTTTTTCTGACAACCCAAAGAGTTGTCAAAATAACCTGGGTTTTTCGGTTCTCAACAAACACCCGAGGGGCATTAAATTTTTGGTTGCAGAAAAGCAAGTTATGTCATTTAATAAATAAAACTTAAAATATGTTAAATTTAAATTCTTAGTATATTTTTTTTTGTGAACCTATGCACAATCCACAACTTCAAAGCTTCCCATTTTTCGTGTCTGTGTCTGAAAATTAATTTGAGTATTATTTTATTTCCATTTTAAAAATAACAATTTGCATACAAAACGAGAATTCACAACAAAACAAATGCTTCAGATTAGGGATGATGGATAAGTCCATCTATGTTATTGAAACATCGATATTAAAACAAAAAATCGATGATTCAATATCGATGTTGAAGGAAGAATAGGGGAAAACCGTTCAACACATCAATGTTTTCGATTCGATAACTATTAACATCGATGATGAGTACTCGATATTCTCCTCAATATCGCCCATTCGTACCTCAGATCTCATGTGACTGACGTTTATTC
Organism: Philhelius pedissequus; assembly: GCA_910595825.1. NCBI lineage: Eukaryota > Metazoa > Arthropoda > Insecta > Diptera > Syrphidae > Philhelius > Philhelius pedissequus. The sequence continues at coordinate 1,186,489 of OU343162.1, forward strand.
ATTTACATTAAGTTGCCCCTGCTAAAAACCTAAGAATTTGTTTATCAGGGTGGCTTTAGGTTTTTCAAAAAACGCTTTAGGTCGACCCTGGGCGACTTCAGGGGTCAACGAACAAACCTTTTATTTCAGAAATTATCAATTAACATTAATTGTCTCTGGTTTATATCCTGTGTCATAAAATAAAACTAACCGAAATAATTCTATTTGTTGTTCTTAAGTGAATTCAATGTCTAAATGTAATCATTTGGGACTTTTATTTATATCTTAGGATTTTTTTTTTAAATTTCAGTATACCATCACAGACTTTATCCCATATGAGGTGCGTTCCTGTACTCCCTAAAACTGAGAAAATCTACGGATGTCTACAAAAAAAAAACAGTCAAATCTTGTTCCCTCTCGTACACCAAGTTTTCGTATTTTTTTTTTCACAGAAGGAGCGCTCATGAGAGCGTAAAATATTTCGACAGGCTGCGAATTTTAGTCCAAGAAATTTCTCCGAACCTATGGAGACTGTCAAATGAAGGAAAAAAAAAAAAACAATAAATAAGTTGTAAGTTGCCAGGAGTAGGGATCAATAGTATCGATAGCTTAAAAAACTATCGATAGACAATCAATACACGGCTATATTTAAACAACAAATAGGTACAAGTAAAAATTACATTATATTCAAATGTGTAAAATAAAGGAGAAATTCCCAGATTCATCCAAACGTATTCTTAGTTTAATAATTAATATTATCACAAAAAATAAAACAAAATAAATACATTTAAATATATTTTAAATTGGTAAATTATTTTAAAAAAAAGTTCACTTAATATGTTTAACTAATACAAACAACAACAAAAAAAATTAAATTTTCTTACTTCATGTTTTTGAACAATAATATGAGAAAAACTTGGTGGTAGTACATTCAGGTTGTTGTTGGTCATTCAAAATCATTAATAATTATTATAATTTGTTGGGGTTTCTTGTTGTTGATTAGCAATTCGCTTGCTTGCTGCTATATACGACGCATATATCACTTTCGAGGTGAAAAACTGTCGATAGTTGTTATTACCGATATACTATCGGTGCTTAACGATCCCTAGCCAAGTGTACCATTTCAAAAATACACTTTTTTGTTTTGACGTTTAAAAATTGGTTAACATTTTTGTTCAATGCGTTCTCGTACTTTTGTGAAACTTTGTCGCTCTCTGAAAGATTTTCACCCCACTCTTGCAAAAATGACAGTGTTCACAATTTTGTGCTCAAAGTACAGGAAGACACTTATGTTTATTCGATATGTCATTTCTAAATCGGGCGAATAGCTTTTAAAGTTCGGGGCAAACAAAAATATTTCGGGTGAAAGATATTCCGGCCGAAACTCACAATAAGGTTGATTATTATCATTGATTCGAAAAGTATCAGCCCTATTCTGTTAAAAGTTCACGTGAATAATTTGATTCTGCTATCCGACGGAAAAAACGAATTTTTCCACAAAGTATATAAATTTGATTAAAAATTAATTTTAATAATTGAATTGACAGTTGAAAATAAATAGCAAAAATTAGAATGAAATATTCACGTGAATCGAAAGATTCTATCGGACCGTATAGCAGAATAGGGCTGTATATTAAAATCAAAGGCGCAACAATTTAAACAGCCTGATGTTAAATCAGTTCACTAATGGTGTTTTCGATTGATTCTGATTGTTCTGAACACCACAAAATGACAGTTGTAAACAGAACAGAAAACGATTCTGGATTTCAATTTAGAATCGAAAACAGAATCACTAATAGACTTACATAATTAAAATGTCAAAATCATCGGGTTGATTTATTTTGTGTAATTTCGGTGTATTTATTGAATTTAAACTATTTTTCTGGTGAAACTAACATAAAAAGAAACAAGATAATTATGATTATTGATACAAAAAAATGTTATAATATTCCTTATCGTGATGAACAACTAAATTGAAAGCAAGTGCTTTGGAAATTCTTTTTAGCCGAAGTGATATTATGTTAAATTTAATTTTCACAAATACAGTGATAAATACAATTCAGCATCAGTCAAATTTTGTCCGGGTGTCTTAATGGTGGAACTGTTTCCGGACGACCAATCGAAAATGCCATAATTTACCCAATTTTCAACACCATAATTGTAGCCTACTATCATAAGTACTATACACGTGAGAGCGACCAACGAATTGACGAATATTCGTCCATTTTGACATTTCATTCACATGGACGCTCGGGATTAATTTATTCGTTGATGGGTGGATGGTATGTGGAACGCGAATAGAGCTTGACTGTTCGTAGCAATCAGACGCAATTCGCGACGACCAATATTAGGCGTTTTGGTTTTTTCGTTCAGAGCAGAGCACTGGACAGAGTTTAAACACATAAATTATGCACTGAACTTGTTCCAAACAGAGCGAGCTCTGAACACTGATATGTTCTTTAAACACACTTGAACGACACAAATCAGAACACATTTTCATTTTAATCATAAAAAGCAACATAACACAAAACCTACCCTTTTTTGTAGACTGATCCACACCCAGATACAGAAAATCAATTAGCGATAATCTTCTTTCGCGACTCATGTATCTAATTATTTTTTCTTCCTATTTTGCTTCTTGACACATTTGGTGCGTTCAGCAATTTATACCCACATGCTCAGTCAATTATCTTCGAGCACATCGAATGCTATCTACACAAGAAAAAAGAAACACATTTGGAGGTCTGCATGCTCTGAGTTAAAAAGAAACATAAACTAATTTTTTGACTACTCAGATTCTGCTCTGAACTAAAAAAGAAAAAAGCCTATTGTTTTCTCAAATTTATTTTATTTTGGCGATTAAGGCCGTGTGTGAATTGCGTTAAAATGTTGGTTAAATTTTCTACCTTGGTTAAATTTTGAAGTTTGCTTTGCGGTGAGATCAAATTTAGCTTTTTGCTGTATGAATTGCGTTAAAAGGGATTTATTAAAACACTATTTTGGCTAAAATTCCTTAAAGATTGAAGAAATTTCCGTAAAAAACATTTTTTTTTGTTGTTCAAGTTAATTAATTTATTTTCCAAAATCCGACTTAGAAGATATAAAGTTAATAATTTGGCACGAAAAAGGTAACGAATTCTCAGTTTTACTAATATGTTTCGGTTTAACATCCTTAATTTAATATTTTAAAAGAGCAATTCGAAATTTTAAAACAGCAATTTCAAAACAATTCCCATTATGGTTAGTTTGTTGATTTAGTATGCAAACACTAGTTTTCACAGCTGAAGAATTTGACAAGCTGACAAATCAATCTATTTGTATTCAATTTACAAAATGAAATACAATGAGAATTTTAATTAATTATTTTATATTTGTTAAAATATCAACGGATTATAATATTTGTTTTTTCCTCGTGAGACCCTACACAGACAAAAATAATAATGTAATTCAATTTTTCAATTGAATAAATTAAAACTTACATTTATTATATGGTTTCCCAGTAGATCTGGACTTTTTGGAGTTCATCTTTCTTTTCGGTTATCGCTTACAGATTCAAATTACTCTATCTTGAGAAACGTTAAATTTTAACGCAAATTTAGCCTGCTCTACAGCTGCCTACATTTTAACCCTAAAATGTAAATTTTTCTGTCGTAAACATTAATATAAATTAAATTTGTACAATTTTGTTTAGAATTTAGGTTGGTAAATTGTTTTAAATTGAATTTATTCGTTTATTCGTCGGTCGTTGGTCGCTCTCATGTGAATAGTCCTATACTATAAATTATTTAACATTGCACTAAATTGTCTTAAATTGTGCTAAAAAAAAACTTACCCAAGTTGTGCATTTCATTTTGTTTGCGAATTCGAAATAAAGAATACAAATCATTAGCAGGTCGTCGATTCTGTCAAATCCAAAATGCATATACAAAAACAAAAAAGCACATCCGAGAGGCAAATTTACCACCAATCGTTTGGAAAGGTCACGTGGCATCTATTCCTTATCGTGGTGAACAACTTTCCATACGCCACGTGCCATCAAGTAACTCATCTCTAAAAATGCAATCAAAGCCATGATTTTAAATTTGTTTTTATTCTCTACTGTAGAGAATAATAATTCATCATCGCATTTTCCAAATGGTTTTTGCAGTTCCACACAAACACAATACTCACTCTTAAAGGAATAAGGGGAAAACGAATAAAAAAAACCATCATCAGGAGCAGAAGCAAACAATTTAGTTTCTGGTTGCAATTTCTGAGCTCAGTTTCAGTTATTTTCAAATTCGTCGATGCATTGCTAATCGATCCGTATTTAATGGCGCTTCCTAGATTCGAAGGTCAAGATTAAGGCATACCGCACACTTCTTTACTCAGTAATTTAATTAGAAATCCTGGCGCTGAAGTCGATATGATCTGGGGCACGTTTCACACATGACTTTTTATGTTTGCTCTCGCGCACTTGCTAAAGTAACGAACATTTATTTTCAAATTCACTGTAATATTGCAGTTCTGTGCTCGTAAATGGGAAAGGACTTTTGCGTTTGACAATCAATTTTTCTGTGTCTTCAAGTTAAACAAAAAAAAAAAGAATCTATTTACTTTCGTATATTGAACATAAAGATGAGTATTTTTGGAGTTGGAGAAGGACAATTTCCTGTGAAAACATCTTTATGAACATATTTTGAAATTGATTTGAGAACAAGGGTTTGGCAAACAATGGCCCATTGGGGTGACCTATTCTTTTGAAATATTTCTCATTCTTTGTCGTGGCAAGGTAAACAAGTTAAGCTAAAGTATAATCGAATGAGTAGTAGATGTAGGTCCTTCGGGTTCGCATAACGAAAAACTTTGAAATAGATCAGATGTAGCACACATCTGATTTATTTGGAAAACTACAGTTCCACAAATTATACCACCGAGAAATGAAAATGTATACCTACTCGTAAGTATAGAGTTGTCTCTTGGCCTCGACCGGATGGAATGGTATTTTATCCAGAAGAAGCAAAGTTTTAAGTACCCCATCTTTCACAGAGACTGGACGTAAGGGATTGTTTTTTAAATAATGACTCCTGAGGGACGTAACCCTTTTGTATTCTTCAACGGGTTAATACATTTTGTTTGTTTTTTTTGTGTGAAATATTGTTGTTTCCAATAATTTATCATCTGACGGCCTTAATTAGAATGGTGAATTTGGGTGGTCGGTCATTATGCCTGACAATGTCCTGTTCTTGGCATAGTACTAATAAAATCCATTATAGTGTACAACTATTTTAATTTTGATTTATCGAATTAATATATTGTACTTATTTCGGCTTGTGCTGGGACTTTTTTTTTAATGAAGAAAACTTAAAAATTGCATTTAGATTTTGGTGTTTTTGTGTTTTTTTTTCAACCTTTCTTTCGTAATTATGCTGATTTGCTTCTATAAGGTTAAAGTATATTAGGGAGGGAAAATGTACTGTCATAATGTCATTTTGTAAGAAATAAACAAAAATGGAGTTTGTTTTCACGGAAGGGTATTTTAAGGTGCAAAATTGATGAAACATGTGGGATTTTGTAATTGGTGCGCTTGCAAGACATCTGTCTGTAAATTGGTGGTTTCTTCTTGCAATCCGTTTGTTGTGGTAAATTGAAAATTTCAAAAAACTCTGGGGCATTCAGATTTGGCTATCTGACCAATATGGAAAATCACACGGCCAACAATTGTTGATTCAATTCTGTTGTTCTGTAGAATCCAAGAATTTCAAGTCACTCAATTTTTCTGAGGGAGTTTGTGCATATAAATAGTTGAGATAAATGAGATTCCAGAGATCACAACAATCTCTTTCATATGAATATGATTCCTTAGGGAAATTTATGACATTTCATCACCAAATGAGATTGTGGAGGTCTAGGCTTTAAACTTCGAAACTTAAAAAAATCAAAATTAGACAGACAAAATCAGTTCTTAATTCCATCAAAATCGAATTGAAATCACTTTTCATTTTCACGTGAAATGAAAATCCTTGTTTTCCATTTCGGTTGATTTCGAAAACTTCGAAGTTCGAATTGTCAAAAGTGTGAGTTCATCGTTTTTTATTTTGTATCTAAAGTGAAATTACTGCTCCTTATGAAAATGGATGAAATTATTTTGGCGATTTTAAGAGAAAATAAAATACACGACTGAATCGCACGTACTTGATCTTATGTTCGATCTAATCTTAAGCACAAGATTTTTATTAGATACCGCTCAATATATTTTTGTCTCTTACTTTCGTTATATGTAGGTACTATAGGGCAAGTTTTGCATTTGGAAAAAAAATCGAACTCTAGATTTTAGTCAAACTTGACATTACGATGATGGGGAACACCAAAAAAGTGGGTCCCGCAATTCCATCTGTCTGCATGTACAATGCTCTACAGCCTAAACGGCTGAAACGATTTTCTTCGAACTTGGTTTGTTGACACGCATCATAAATATTTATGTTCAACTTAAAACGTTTATGGGCTACTTTTTCCTCTACGTAAACTGTCACATACATATGTGCTTGAGTAAAACTTAAATGCTTAAGTTGTGAATAAGCAAACGGGCCTAAGTGTTTTAGGTGATTATACATACCTCAAATAGATGTTTGAATCGTTTTTAGCCCCAAAAATGACGGTTTTGTCATACAATTTTTGTCTACCATTTTAATTATCTCGAAAACGGCTCTTGTCACTGTCACTTACCAGCTTATTGTTATTTTATAAATCCATCATGAATAATTTCACAAGGTAAAGTGCTTTGTATTTATTTAAATAAAGTCAAATATATTTTAAATAATTATTTTTTTTTAAGGCAGAACGTATTTGAAAACTACGATAAAGATGATAATGATTTTTGGACTCGCCATTACGATAGTGTCCACGAAGTGTTCAAATGTTGTAAACAATTTGGAATAATAATCATCGGTTATTTTTTTTTTGTATCGTTTTAATATGTCCAACGAATATTAATACGTGGAATGTGGCATACTCTAAAGATTATTCTATTTCTACCTTTCATACAAGGCAAAGAATTAATTATTTATTAGCGTACACGTTGTTCATATGGTTGGTTTGTTTATGTTTATAATTATTGTCATTTCACATCATTTTTTGTTCGAGGGAATTTTATTCCGTGGGAGATTCACGATCGCAGCAAACATTTCTAGGGAATAAAATATTCCATGGGAAACGAAATTTCCTGCAAGATTCCCGATATGTCCCATTGACTATTTAGCCGAATTATCAAAAAAATAATTTCGATTGTAGGGAGAAAGCATGTATGAACAAAAGACATTTCCCTCCAAGAGTTAAATAATTGCCAATCAAATGCTTGAACCCTAGCTGACCCTCAGTTAATCCGCCGAAATAAATTCTTCCAGGCTTAGCGGTGAGTTAAGTCGTAAACTTCGATTGCACTACACTTCATAAGAGCTAAATCGAGTTCAAATCTTCAACCCAGGAAATTTTATTTCGTCGAAATTTTTCCTGCGATCGCGATACTCTCAAGGATTAAATTTCCCTCGAACAAAAAATCGAATGTTGAGACAGCAAAACTTCCCGGAAAAATTTATTCCCGATACCAATAAATTCCAAACGAAACTTTTGAGCACAAATAAGTCATACTAAGATTGGAAACTTTCGTATGTTTCACCCCCCAAAACCCATTTGCTTCCATTGTTGTATTTGTACTTTTGACACTCTATCCATTAATAGATGTGAAATCGAAAAACAAAACGAAAACAAATTACTAGGGCTGTTTTATCTATGTGGCTTTGGAAGATGAATGGAAAAGTTACTGGTGTGCGTGTTTCAGCTTGTAGGCAAATGCGAATGAAGTCAGAAGTTTCGGGTCTATATGTTATTTGTCTATGCTTTTGAGCATTATTGACGTTCCCTACGTTCGAATGAGAGAAAAATTACCAGGAAAATTCTTATTCACGATGAACTCCAATAATTATCAATCAACAACAATGTTTTGATTTTTTTTGATAAACAGGGTGGCTTCATGATAATTAGACGTAATCGATTCTTCTTGTTGGTTCTTTATTTAACAAACGGGCATTGAAATGTATCAGAAAATGTTGGATGTTGTTGTGTATGAATTTACCCAACGTTGAATAGGGCCTTAATAAATGTTTTTTGACCGTATGACTATTCAACCAAAGATTGAGAGGTGTTTTAGCAAATACTATTGAATACATGTACCTAAAGATCTCTCCGTAAGTTTCGCACGAGCTTGCACTCGCTTATTTTTTTCACACTGATAAGTCACACTATAGTCAAAGACTGACATGCACGCACTTGGGAATAAGTTTGAGGGGACGATACGCCTCGCTATGTCCCTGCTTTAAATTTGGGTTTAATTAGTCACCATTTACATATAGAGACATAATATTATACATATTATACAGCCAGGAGATACAGCAATTATATCCTTTGCCTGCACAAGTACAACAGACAACAGAATAGCGTGTTATTAAAATTATAAAGTTAATTCAGAAATGCAGTCCAGTGGAACAGAATATTTAATTTAAATTGATGAATTTATATTTCCTCTCTCACAACCCTTAAACGATGGTTTGTTTATAGCTACTTCTGCAACTTTAGAAAAGCTACTTAGCCACAGATACACCATAACGAGTGGAGTAAGAACTAAGAACATGATTAGAGACCCCTTGTGTTGCTGTCAGGCCATGAAAAATTATTTTTTGATTCCATCAGATTGTAGGTATGTATATGGTTCCCTGATCCCTTATTGAGTCTCCGTCAAAGCTAACAAAAGAATATTTTTTTTTTTTTTTTTTTTAAAGGGTTCACTTGTGGCTTACCCGTTAACGTGTTAAAGATAAATAGCCTTCATCCGTTGTTGTTGTGCACTTCGTGTGATATCAAATTTAATTAAAATTTATTTGAATCAGAGAAAGTGAACTGAATACTTATGAGCAAACAAACTGGAGTAAAAAGGTAGGTATCCAGTAGTTAAAAAAAGAAACGAACGAACGTCCTTAAATTAAATCATTGTTTGCACAATTGCTCACCACAAGCACAAGGACGAGAAAATCAAGACTATTAATCATTATGGTCGCATTCTTTCTGTTTCTTTGTATTCGTTCTTGAATTTGAAATTTGAAGAAAAAGGGGTTGCTAGCTGAACAATAAGTCCGATTAGCATTTACAGTGGATTGGGTGTCGACGTCTTGAAATATTTATAACTATAAGAACGTTTGGTTTGAAAAATAAGTAAGACATGACCGTCAGTCTTTATAACAACTATACATATAGGCACCTTACCTACATATTTATGTGCCTCTCTGAAAGTATAATTTCGTACGAATTGTATCAGTTTCAGGAAAGAATAGGAACATTGTAAAAAAAAACAAGATATTAACAAGGCTTAACTGGAAAATGCTGTTTTACTTATTTTGCCCTTAATTAGTTATCATTGTGCAGATCATTTTTTTTATAAGAATTGAGTTACACTACCTAGTTAAAAAAAATAACATCATTAGAAACTTGACTTTGATTATGTAGAAAATAAAATGCACGACTGGATCGCACGAACTTGCTCTTATGTTCGATCACATCGTATGCAAAAGATTTCTATTAAAAATCTAAATATATTTTTAAAGTCTTTTTTTACTTAATTTTTTATGTATACAAAATTTCTTTAATATTTTTCTAAAAAAATTGGTATGACAATCTTATATATTTAATAATATAAACTTTAAAACAAAAGATTGAATCGCCTTAACCAAAGAAGAAATACATAATTCAAAATTCTGAAATAAATATATACTTGAAACTAATTTGAGCTAAAAAAGTACGTTATTTTATTTCTTGGATAAATTTGAATTTATGAGAAAAAAATTTTAAAAATCTGTGGCGCAGATTTTATTTAAACTTTTTGAAAGAAAATTTAAAAAAAAAATTCAAAAACGTCAATTCATAGGTATTCAGCAAATACATATAACTGCAATTTAAAAAAAATTAATGAGCAGTTTTCAAAATATAAATTCTTTTCTTAAAAATGCTTTCAAAAATACAAACAAATATTAATTAAAAGCATTGGTACACAGTATAAATTGGGCAACCTAAACCTATAAATGTGTGAAGTTTTAAAAGAATCGGTTAAGCCATGCACATATGAGATAGTCGAAAGCATAAAAAAACGGTCCTATGGAAAGTAAAGTTTTTAGACGTTTTTATAATTTTTTTTTTCAACAATATGATAGGTCTTGCCTAAAAAGCTGCACTGATTTTTTTAAATCAAAATCATTAGAGCCGTTTTCGAGAAAAATAGGCTTTAACGTAACGGTTATATGGCAAGTACCGTTACTTTTTGAGCTAAAAAAGAAAAAATTCAATTTCCCCTCTGTACAATACCTAAAAAACTGTGTATACCAAGTTTGAAGCAATTTGGCCCACCCGTTTGGAATGTAGGGGTCTATACATAAATACTGACAGACATAGGGTTAGTTTAGGTTGGTGGTCGCCAGGAAAACAGCTGACACACTTAGACCTTAGACAAGTCCATTGTGATACCACATAAATAGAAATTTACTCTTTAATCCAACCAGTTGGAGCCTCGAATGAAGCGGTGAAGTCGGTGAATCTCAATGTGTCTAAGATCACTGGTGTCGTCGAAAAAGTATTCCCCAGGTGTAATCTTCGTCCTTGGGAGAGAGCAGGACATGAACAAAGAAGATTTGAGATAGTCTCTTCTTCCTCCTCGTACATGCAGCTTCTGCAAAAGTCGTTGGAGAAAACGCCAAGTCTTTTGGCGTGTTTACCAATTAAACAGTGTCGAGTTACTACACCAATTACGGAGCCAAGATGTTTCCTGCTCAAAGTGAGTAAATTTTTTGAGCGTCTTGGGTCTATTACTGGCCAGATTTGTCTGGTGGCCAGGCACGTAGTGATGTTTGACCATCTAAAATTTATTTGTTTTATGGAGTTTTGATGCAACAATAGTTTGCTTATAGCGATAGGCATACCGATTTCTTCCATTTTCGGTAGAATAGAGTTATGTTCCTTTTCTGGCGAGTTTATCGCCTTTGCAGTTTCCCAAAAAATCACTATGTCCCCGCACCCAAATCAGGTGAATGTTAAACTGTTCTGCCATCTCCCTGAGAGATGATCGACAGTTGCGGGCAGTTATAGAGTTTGTGGAAACAGCGCCAAGTGATTTGAGGGCAGCTTGACTGTCAGAGAATATGCGGATATCCGATGTAGATATCACGTTTTCCCTTAGCCAGGATAACACCTCTTTATCGCCAGAATTTCCGCTTGGAACACGCTACAATGGTCAGTGAGACGCAAAGAGAGACTAAGATTTGTCTGTCTGAGTACACACTACCGCCCATTCCCTCTTCGGTTTTCGAACCGGCCGTATAAAAGTGGGCTGACTCATCTTTTAAGAACCTCTCATCCTCCCAATCTGATCTTGGTGGGATGGTAACTTGGAAGTTCTTGTCGAAGATAAGCTGGTGTGTGGTGTAGTCGAATCGTCCTAGTTTTGCTCCGACCTTGTTCAGAATATTAGAATGGCCTATCGAATTGCTAGTCCATTGAGAGATGGCTTTGAGACGAATAGCTGTACTCGCAGCCACTTGTTTGCTAAAAATGTCGAGGGATGTAAGGTTAAGTAGTATGTCAAGGGCAGCCGAGGGTGTGGAGCAGAGTGCTCCACTGATACATAGGCTTGCTGACCTTTGGACCTTATTTAATTTGTGACAATATGTGACTTTGTCCAATGCAGTCCACCATACTGCTACCCCATATAGAAGTATCGGTCCAACGACCGCTGTGTACAACCAATGGGGAATCTGTGGGGATAAGCCCCATTTATTTCCAATGGCTTCTTTGTAAGAGAAGAGTGCAATTGTTACTTTTCTTACTCTTTCTTGTATATTGGATTTCCAATTTAGCTTTTTGTCTAGTATGAGACCTAGATATTTGGCTTCATCTGAGAAAGTCAGTGGCGTACCATTTATTGATGGCGGTATAAGTTGGGGAATTTTATATTTCCTAGTGAAGAGGACAAGTTCTGTCTTGGTTGGGTTAAAATTCAGACTACATTTGGTTTCCCAAATTTTTAGTCGATTGAGAGCTCTTTGCATTAAGTCTACTAGAGTTGGAGCGTGCTTAACTGTTATAACAATGGCAACATCATCGGCATATGCTATTACCTTATATCCCTCTGCCTCCATGTCTATCAGCATTTCGTTTACCACTGTGTTTAATAGAAGTGGGGATAAAACACCACCTTGTGGAGTTCCTCTGCTGACATACCTTCTTTCTGAGTAGTCCCCCAGGGTTGAGTTTATTACTCTGCTGCCTAACATGACAGACATACAGACGGACAGAATTTTTAGACCATCTTTTTTCGTCTTCGCTATCATCGTAATGTCATATTTGATTGTTATCTTAAAACTTTTTTTTTCGACGAATGCATAACTTGCCTTATATTACCTATAATCGCAAGTAAAAACTTGAAATGAATTTTAAAAGTTTGTACAAGTCAGATTCTTTCAGGATCATTCTGCTTCAGCAAACTATATTATAAGTTGTATATAAACTATGCGTCGGAAACTAGCCTCGAAGATAAAATAAGGACTTCCCTTAGCAAGATATTGAACATGGATATTATGCCGAAACAGTTTGAAGAAGTATATCATTTCGTGATTGCGATTTTTCGCACCGGTTATTTAACAACAAATTACAAATAAAACCTTTGTTCCATGGCCCTTATGGCGAGTGTCGTTTTGCTTACGATGAACGACTTTTATCGATAGTCGAACATCGAAAATTTATTTTAGTATTTCGAATCTCTATTGTGAACGAAATTTTTCGTCTAGACATTCGGTTTGTATCTTTGTCGTTTTTGTGTTCGACTCCATTGACAAAAATGTAGTGTATTTTAATTATTTACATATTATTATTGACAACATTATTTGCATAACAATAAATTGTTTTAACCATAGGGTAAAAGTTGTTAGTAATAAAAAGCAGATGAAAAAGCTCGAAATTGATGGAAAATAAAAGAAAACTTGCGAAACTCAGAGAACGGAAATTGGAACTAAAAAACCAAACAAATTGATTTGCAGTTGCAGATGATATAAATATTTTATGAAGTAGGTTTTTTGAAGTGAAGTGTTTGAAAAATCTGCAATAGGTGCACATTAGAGAAAGCTAGCAAAAGAACATCTCATTTCCTCAGCTCAGCTCCAGAGGATTGGAGGCATCTCTAAATTGCCTCCTATTCCTCGCAATCATTGTGAGGTCTTCGTTGGTGTCTTCTTCTTCGTTATCATCAAAAAAGAATTCTGAGGAAATCATTTGCGTATCTTAAATTTATTACATTAATTGTTCGTATTATATTTTTACACAATTAAATTACTAACATTTACATACAATTTTCTTTTCCTAATCCAAAAATGAAAACTCAGAACCATCACTAGGGATGAGCGATATTGAAAACACGTCGATGTTTTTTTTAATGAATTTTTTTGCAAAATAATAGGACCTTCAATAATCGATTAAAAGTACAATATATTATAAATTAAAAATACCTTCATTGCAAGTAAGGCTGTTTAAAAATATTAGTCAAAAAGGAATTTCATGAAATGAAAATGTCATGACCTGTTTTAACTCGTGTTAATGCACATTAACTAATAAAAAAGTGTATTTGAAGAATGGTCAATATCATACCGGTATGAGACGCAACAAATAATGAGATGAAATGTCCTCTGCACACTAAAAAGGAAGAAAAAACACCCGTCAAATTTGATGTTAGACATTGATGTCAAAACAGAATGTAAGATAAAGAGAGTTAACATCTCAACATAACATGAAACAACACGACTTCATTAGACATTTCGTGCCAGAACTATGAATAATTTTTCTTTTTTTAAGTCAATGTTTTGAATCTTAACATCGAAAGTGTAATCCTTTACTTGAAAATCGATGTTTAATCATTTTCTGATTTAAAATATCAGTTGGTTCCCTTTAACTCACTAAGCTCAGTAACTGATCGATAATCCGTTATGAGCTCTCACAAGCATTCCATTACATTTTCTTTATATATTTTAGACTAGACATACAATAACTCAACTTTTCTGATACTCATCATTAAAATAATTTAGCTTCTCAAGTTTTTTTTAAATTATATAATTGGGGGGTGACCGTGGCGCGATAGTTGTGTGATCGCCTGTCAACCTCGTGGTCACAGGTTCGATTCCTGCCGTTGTCTATGTCTTCTTATATTCCATTAAAATAAAAACCAATTCTAAAAATTGTCATAAAATGAGTTGCTGGCTTACTCATTACATGCTGTTCAGGCATGACACTAACAACATGTGATTGAGTAAACTACTCATGAATATGACAACGAAATAAAATAAAATAATGCGAATTATAAGAGACATAAATAAATAAGACACGGTAATTTTCTCCGCATTAGTTCAGCCGCCATCCCTGGAGATAAAATCGGAGACAACAACCACCGTCTCAATACGTCGCGCCAAACATCGTTGTATCCTTCTTTCTCTTCTTTCACCGGATGCCGCGCTGTGTTAAAAAACATATAAAGGGTATTCATAATCCCTTGAGCGCATGCTCAAAATTAAATTAAAATAAAATTTCCCACAAAATTCTCGTCTGTTAAGTCAAGAACTAATGATTTATACACTGCAAGTCATAAGTATAGAAGCAGGCACTTTTTTAAAGTTATCCTCAAATATATCATACAATATGGCAAAAAGAATTAAAAATTTAGTACGTAAAGCTAGAACTTTTCATGAGCACTAGGAATACTACATTTATACTTCAAGAAAAAAGTAAACAAATCATTTTTAAGTAATTCAAACGCGTCATAAGGTTCGAAGCACTTTTGAAAAAAAGAAAAAAACGTGATACAATATTTTTTTTTTAATTCTGTTTATTTGGTTCTTATTAATAATGTGTACAGAATTGAGGACATACAAAATTCGGTCCTTCAGCGAATTGTACAGCGAGGCCAAGTAGTCTACGGAAATCTCACTCCAGGCAGATTGAATGGTATGAATTAACTCTTGCTTGTTGTCATATTGATTCCCTCCTTCATAAACTTTTTGGTGAGCCAGCCCCACACATTTTCACTTATGTTAATGTCCGGGGAATATGGTGGCCAAGGCAAAAGGTGAACGTTTTGGCTTTCAAGAAATGATTTTACAACGCGAGCTCTGTATATACGGGCGTTGTCGTGTTGAAAAATTCATGAGGTTGGCCCGAAAATATTGTTTATTTGCGGAAAAACTGATTCCAAAAAAGATTTGTAATTATTCCCAGTCACCTTGCAATTTTGGACGACCAATACTATGGGATCATAGTAAGATATAAAACCCCAAACCATTACCCCTCCTTCTTTGCTGTGTTGCCGGTTCAAAAAGAGTTCCTCTTTTTTCGCGAGGTATTAAGGCTGAAGAAGTAATTTTTTTCCCGTAAGCCGATGGATTTTTTAAATAATGGCCGACTGGATGATCGCTGCGTTTGATCTTGCGAGCTATAGAGCGTATTGACAATCCTTCGGCATAGTAAATATCAATTTTTTCCCTTTCCTCTATAGTCAAACATTTTTTACCCCATTTTCGAAAAAAATACAATATTTTAACATCCTAGTTTGTAAAATTAACCAACAGCAAAAAAAAAAAATAAAATGCATGACTGGATCGAACGAACTTGCTCTTGTAGCTAACAACTTTTGTGTAGCTAACCACTGAAGCTGCTAGTAGGTATCGGTAGTCTAGTTATCCTATGCTGGTTTAAAGCCGATGTAGGTAAGAATATTTTGATTCTTAATATAATGAGTTGTGGAATACTTGATTCAAAGAATAATTACATAGACACCTACCTATGTAAATTAGGAGAGTAATATACACCTACCTACATATAGTGAACCTAAGTATGTAAATATGTACATACATATGTAATGAAAGTGAATAGTGTATAGGTGGCTAAAAATCGTTTTTTTTTTCAACTTATAAAAACTGCCAAAACCATCACTTTAATCAGTTTCTCGAAAAAACGGAGAACGTCATTAGATGCCACGGATCAATAAACATTTTATAAAAAAGTATATCGAAAATTGTAGGATGGATTTTGATGAAATCCTGTTTTGTATTTTTATTTTTTTTTTGAAAATAATTGTTTTTTTTTTTAAATTTTGGTATGCAGTTTTTTTAAGAATTTATTAATATACATGCGATTATAAAATTTTAAATTTTTTTTTTTTGATTAGTTTTAAAAATAATGATTTAAAAAAAAAGTTTTAGAAATTAATTTTTATTAGAAAAAAAAAGTTATTCAAAATTTTGATATGCAGAATTAGTTTGGCTACCTAGATCTTTTTAGATATAAAATTTTAAAGAAATCCAATGTACCGTCACCGAGATAGCCAACAATTAAAAAAAACCGCTATTAGACTTTTCCCGTAAACTTGGTTCAGATTAAATGATAGCTATTGCCAACAAAGAAATTTTCAAATTTTTTTTATAAAAATCGTTGAAGCCGTTTTCGAGAAAAATAAGATTTTCCTAAAAGGTACCGTTATTTTAGGCCTAAAAATAAAATTTCAATTCCCCCTCTGAGGAATGCCAAAAGAATCACACATACCAAATTTGATGGTAATCGCCAAGCCGTTTAGGCTCTAGCTCGTTATATATACAGACGGACAGACTTGCCTTACAGTACTTATGTATAATCGCAAGCAAAAATCTTACCACTTAACGAGCAACGTTAATTCTTTGACTGCTTCTAATCTTATGACCAGAGTTGGCCGAACTGTCACTTTTTTGAATAAACTACATTAACTAAGTCTGCTACGTAGTCAATGTTGTTAAATGTAGTTAATGTAGTAAATGAAACAAATTTTAGCAGACGTAGTTTCAAACGTCAAATCGTATGAAATGTCATTTCATTTTGAATTTTGAACTCATATATATTTATCATTTCTTTTGTATTTGGCGACTAGTAAACAAATTAAAGTTTTATCATAATAAATGAATTGACTATAACGTTGAAAATCAATGATAAAAATAAATGCGATGTTTGCTAAATGTATTTTTGAGTTTATTTTTTTTTCACTTTTTATTTATTTTTTGCGATTTGGAAAAAATGCAAATAAATATAAATAGGGGTATCCCAAACAAAATTTGGCATATCCCTATTTCTTTTCCTGTGCTTATTCATTCCTATTGGTCCAAATCGGGATTTTGTATTCAAAATTTTGGATTTTCTTAAATATCAGGTTGAAATTCTATTGGTCTTCTTAATTTACTACGTTAATGTAGTAGACGTAGCAAATTGTACTAAATAAGACGCGTAGTTTATTCTATTTACTACACTTAGCTTTTGACGTAGAAAATAGAACGTAGTTAATTCAGCCAACCCTGCTTATGGCACGATTTAAATGATTTATTTATTTTTCTCCTAAGTTCTTGCCAGCCTGCAAATTACTGTTTTCTTTTTCTCTTAACATTATTTTTTTTTTAATTTGTTGACAAAACTCTACTCTCTCACGCTCCATACTTTTGTTTCCTATATGTTGGATATAACGGTAGCAATATCAGTTTTACTTGTCAAAACTGCCTGCTTCTAACCTAATGACTTGCAGTGTGTAAAGAAAACATTTGTTAAAGATCAAGATAGAAGTGATTTTTCTAAAAACCACAAAAATTTGAGAAATCTTAGATTCTCTGATTCTTTAAAATCTAAATTACTGTTCCTTGAAATGCGGCTCCAACTATTTGAAACGCTGAGATAAGTTTTCTTATGTTAACCCACCTTCATGAGAATTAAATGAGACATTAGCTTATATTCTAAAGGCCTAAACAATCTGTTTAGGGCAATGAATTTATCAATCGACAGATATCTGAAATATTGACATTTTTTAAATCTATTTGAGAGCAGAGATAATCAACTTTAATTACCTGTACCACGCGCCGGTCGTCGCATCTTGGTTCGACAATTTTTTTTTTAGGTAATTACTGTTATTCTTAATTCAATTAAGGTCAATTTAACAGCAATGAAGAAAAACATGTTCGCACATCGAATACTAATTCAAAATCATCCAAAAACATTTAATTGCTTCTTTCTTAAAATACTCATACTCACACATAGGTAAACGAAAATTTAACCTAAGTCCATTTTATAAACCAATCCCAAAAGTCCACCCCTCCCCTCATCTCTATAACAACAAAGACCAAAAAAAGGACGACTATCTGAAGAAGAAAAAAAACTAAATTGCTTTTAATACCCGGATGTATAATGTCACAATGGCAAATACTCATTTTTGTCTGTTTAGCTTTCGTTTTGAGTTCTCGGAAATTTTCGGGATGCTGGCTATGAAGTACGGGGTGGGCTAAATGGATACATTGCTCTGTTTCGACTTCCTGTCTCGGTGAGGGTACGAGTATCATGGTGACACCCTTCAACATCAATGTTATTTAACAATTATTTATTTTGCGAACGTTTTTAGTTGAGTTGTTCGTTTTTTTCCCACCATGTATACCGCCCGCGCGTCAGCACTCTTCGCCACCATCATTCCCACAGGATTTGAACAAAAGAGATGACTTATTCCATTTTTTATGGATGTGTCAGCTAGCTAGCTGCTGTTTGAGATGTGATGTGGTGAAGTGATTTGATTAGATACCTCTCCTGGTACGCTTTATATTACTTCAGAATACTCCGGCCACCATTAACGAATTCAACTGTTTCGGGTGATTTATTGTTTGTGGATGTTTGGTTCACTTCTGCGACGATTGATTTGTCTTTGTCGCTTTTGTGAGGCAGTCCGTCATTGAAAGCGAAGTAAACAATTTTTTGAAATGTAGCCATTGAAACTGGACATTATGGACAACATTTTGAAAAAGTATGTTTATCTATATATTTCTGTTGATATTCGAACTCAAGATTCTGTCGAACACAATTTAGCTGTGAAATTTTAATTTTCACCCCTTGTGAAAATCTATTGCATAACAATAGATCATGTTTTGTAATTAATCGTTTGTTCAAATAATGTAAATTGGAACAAATCTGCTGAGCAAATACGGCGCGGCGATTAAAAGAATGGAAGGAGAATACTAAAGGAAATTTTGTCAATGTGTATAGTATAGGTTTAAAAGCAATTTGGATAAATTTAAATAAAATATACGGGCTTGACGTTAATTAAATGCTAACATAGAGAGCTCTTAATACTTTGGTTGGAAGATCTCAATATTTTAGTTACATATCAGTACTAGGTCGGTTACATTTATTTTCGATGTCTTTGAATAAGGAGAAGTTCAATAAATAGAATAGGAGCATTGTGATGATAACATGTGTGATTTATTTCAAAATGAATTACTTAATATTATAAATTCTTTTGTGGCGGTAAAGCCGTTTAACGGATGTGAGTAAAAGTGGTTTAATGATGAATTCCGAAGGCAAAAGTCACAAAAAGTTCAAAGTAATTTAAAATTTCTGATGATTGGACAAAATGAGGACTGGGAAATACATATATAAAAAAATTCGAAAAAAATATAAAAGGAATTTGAAAAAAAAACCGAGTGTGAATATATAAAAAGTCAAATAAACGGAGCAAATGATCAAAAATCAATGTGGAAGTGCATAAAAGCATTAGTTCTAGGAAATATAAACACTGAAAAAAAAAACTATATTGAACTAGAGGACCAGGCGAACTTCGTCTCGCCCCAATTTAACGCCTTCAAATGAACTAAAGAGCTATAATAAAACAGAGATAGGACAAAATTTCAGACAAATTTCAATGTGATTACTTTGAATCAAAATAAGAGACTGATATGATACACAATGTTTTCCGATTTGTTTTCCGCCGCAAAATACAAATAAAGAAGGAAGTTTGCCAACATGCGAACAGGTAACGTACAGAGAAATTCGAAATTAATTTCACAGACTTACAACGATTGGCCTTCCGGTTTATTGATTGTCATCGCAAAAGCCAATCGAACGTGGAACTGAATCCGCTTGAATTGGAATTGAAGATCAGTTGGAATAAATGGAATTCATGGGATAAGGACTTCCTCTTCTTTGACTTTGTCCTTAATGATCTCGGCTGGAATCATTGCAACATGATTTTGAATGATCCCATCTTCAGCTGTAAAATATGCATCTGGGTTCCTGGCACATCAATCGAGTTAAAAAATTTCGTCGGATAGTCGGTCACGCTGTCAACTATTTGTATGAATGCAGTTTTCCAGCGATTTGACTTTGAATAATGAAATTCAAGCTATCGACGACGTCCTTTTTCTTCGCTGATCTATTTATGTGCCCGTTTACAAATCGAGGAACACTTTACTTTGGTAGAGAGTTTCTCCTTCGACGTTGTTAATTTGCAAAAATTTGCCGAGAATGATATCAATCCAAGCGAGATACCAACAGAAATGTGGGCATTGACACGCGCCAGCAGTTGTCTAGAGAATTCAACAGCCGATGGGTCGTTGTGCAATGCAACTCATATATTTGTCGTCAATATCAATTTTTTGATATGCCGGCACAAAGACGACGATTTCAAGCATGCATTAAATTCATTGGCGGCAGTAGATTTCGGGATGACGGGAAGCGTTTGACGAAAATCTCCGCCGAGCAATATCATATCCCCACCAAATCATCTCGAATCACCTTGTAAATCCTTCATTGATAGGTCAACTGCCTCCAAAGCTTCATCACAAATTATGATTTTACATTCTCGCATCAATTTCGCTGTCCCCGAATTCTTGGTCGTTGTGCACGTTATTGGCTTGTCAACCGTGTGAAAATTCATCGCCAGTTTCAAAGCGGAATGTGCATTTCGACCGCCTTCAGTCGGCAGCAATGCCATAGATGCAGTGTGGCAGCCATGCCATAGATGCCATAGGTTGCAACAGGCAACGGAAGAGATCTTGGCTGAATTGTTGCTAGAACCAATTAAATGACGAATGTCTTGCATGTCCCACCGGGAGCATCGAGAAAGTAAACGCGATTGCGGAATCGTATTCCAACGCAGAGCGATTGAAGTCTACTTTTACCACTTTTTTTTTTCAATAACATTTTGTCCAATTTGTGGTGATGACTGTGCAGTTTGAAGCTGTGCAATGTGGACACGTCTCCATTTATTTCTTCAGCACGTACCTCTTGTGTTTGATTATCACGGAAATTCTGATTAATTATTGCAAGACCTGTAGGTACTTCGACCAAGGTTAGATCGGAATCAGTGTAATAATACGCAAATCTCG
Organism: Philhelius pedissequus; assembly: GCA_910595825.1. Classification (NCBI taxonomy): domain Eukaryota; kingdom Metazoa; phylum Arthropoda; class Insecta; order Diptera; family Syrphidae; genus Philhelius; species Philhelius pedissequus. Next base: position 1,207,737 of record OU343162.1, read on the forward strand.
AATCAATTGCAGCTAGAAAAATAGCACATTTACTGCATCATCTATTATATATCTCGTTAACTTTTCAACCCACAATGCACGCAAAACGTCTTTTAGCATAATGAATTTCACCAATATCCGCAATTTTCGAAGCTTCCACCCTTAAATCGTCCAAAAATCCATTCTAACCATTTTGAGAAATGTCCGCAAAAATCAGAGGAAATCCATGGAACATCCCAGAAAGTTCGACAACTAAAATATATTAAATCTATTTACCTTTGATTCCATTCAAATGCTGTAATTTCGGCCCGTAATTGTGTGCATACACGCGGCAACAAGGAGAACCCAATATGAAGTGTGTTTCTGTGTATTCAAAACAAATTATTTATACTTATAAAGCAATAAAAACATGTGAGTGCATTTTTGGTCATAACTCCGGTTCTAGATATCGCACGGAAAAACAGATTTCTTATATGCACTCTCCAAACATGTCCTAAAATCTCCTAAACATTTTATTCAAATCGATCGAGCCGAAAAAAAGAAGATAGCGCACAAACATAATTTGGATTGTTCTTTATATATAAGAAGATTTGATGGAGTCAAAATTAAAAATGAAAAATTAATAGCAACTAAATTTAATGAATATTTTGTAAAAAGTATAAAACAAATAAATGACAATATTCCAGTGTTGAAATAAGTGATACAAATTTTAAATTTAAAACATTAGAGTCTAGTGAAGAACTTTTGAAGATTATAGAAATGTGACCAGATAAAAGTGATTTCAATTTTATGAGCAAAAATATGTTAAAAGACAGTTTTATTTATATTGGTCCTGCACTTTTAAATGTAATTAACTACTCACTATCATATCGAGTTTTTAAGTGAAGATTTTCGACCAGTTAATATGCTACCGTTGCGTGAAAAAATTTTGGAGAAAGTAGTACAAATACAACTCGCGAAATATATTGATCAAAACCAAATAATTATGGAAGATCAATCTGGATTCAGACAAAAGCATTGTTGTGAATCGGCTGTAAACTTCGTGTTAGCAGACTAGAAAGAGAAAATGCATGAAAATAAAAAAATTGCAGCTGTATGCCTTGACCTTAAGAGAGCCTTCGAGAATGATGTAGAAAGGAAGATATTGTTGAAAAAGTTAAATACGTATGGGATAAGAAGGGTTGAATATGAGTGGTTTAAATCGTATCTTTATGGGCAAAGGCAAGTTGTAAAATTTAACGACATTACCTATTGAAACGAATATCGAAGTACCTCACGGATCAATCCTGGGACCACTCTTGTTTTTATTACATGTAATGGGTTATCCATTTTGCGGTTTCAAAAGTAAACGTAAATAAAACACATAAAATATTTTTGTCATGATATTTCTTTTTTATTATAAAGTTTGAACGTTGAAATTTTGTGTGAAACACTACATGATTTAAATGACCACCACGCGAATTGTTGCAAGCATCGATTCTTTTGAGGTAATTTTCGAGCACTTTTTGACACATATTGGGCGGTATCTCAGCCATAACTTGACGAATGTTGGCTTTCAAGTGCTCAAGAGGTAAAGGTTTATCGGCATAAACACGGTATTTCGCGTAGCCCCACAAAAAAAAGTCCAGCGGTGTCAAATCGCATGATCTTGGTGGTCAGTTGATATCACCACGACGAGAAATTACGCGGCCAGGAAATGTCTCTTGCAATAAAGCCATATTCGCTCGAGTTGTGTGGCATATGGCACCGTCTTGTTGAAACCACATAATCTCCAATTCTTTAAAATCTCGTATTCTTCAATAACAGGACAAATAAATTCGGTTATCATATGAACATAACGATCCGAATTGACGGTGACAGTCGTTCCATCGTCGTTTTCGAAGAAGTAAGGTCCAATCACACCTCCGGACCATAGAGCCCCCCAAACAGTGACTTTTTGTGGATGTAATGTCCTCTCTTCAATTACTTGAGGATTCTCAGAACCCTAAATATGACAATTTTGCTTACTAACATACCCACCGATTGAGAAATGTACTTCGTCGCTGCAGAAAATTTTGTTCTAAAAATCGCCGTCCACCGCCTATTGTTCAAGCACACATTCGAAGTATCTACGACGTTGTGAATGGTCAGCTGGCTTCAGTTGTTGTGTGATCTGGACTTTATATGGATATTGGTGTAGATCCAATTGCAAAATTCCTGAGAACGACGAGGAATCGACACATTCGGGTCTTCGGCAACACTTTGACTTACAGCAGCGATATTTTCAGTGGTTCGAGCGAAACGATGATGCACCGGCCTTACAATATCTGTAACCATCCAGTCTCGTCAAATTTCTTCACAATTTTGCCAATTGCTTGCGTAGTTGGACGATTATGTAAACCATAATCTCCTCTTAAAGCACGATATGTGGCTGTGGCAGAATCACCATTTTGTTAGTAGGTTTTAACAATTTGTATGCGTTGTGCGATAGTTAAGCGATCTATTTTCGTAAATGTCAGACTTTCAACTGAAAAAAAAAATGGTTTAACAACTTAGTTTTACAGATGTCGAATTCCAGCCCTATACTTTTGAAACCGCAAAATGGACAACCCTTTACAATGCCTCAATGTCAACCATACATGTGGTTCATCAGGACAGCGATTAAGAGATGCACAAACATTTCAAAAAGTCGAGGGAAATCGAGTTATTATTCTTCCAGCAAGAAACTTTATAACCCGAGACATTGCGTGTTATTTTGTTCCTGGTATAGTTTTATGTTTGCTTAGGAGTTAGTTGAAAAGCAAACATGTGTATAGAGAAGCACTGAAAGAAGAGTTGTTACACAGTTGTTACACAGGTGTTGTTGACAGGTGTAGGGTTAAACTAGATTCATGTAGTCAGAAGCTTAAGTTGTTAAGGATGAGATTTTCAAAAGGTAAGACGGAAGGAATCGAGTTATATGGACGCTTCACGCCTACTACCCAATTACTCTAATGTTTTCTGACAAGAGTATCTTTGATTTATTTGACTATTCGGAACATTTATGAATTTGAAAATAAAATTATATATTTTAGTTAAATACTTTGTTTGGTGAAAAAGGCCGAACATTTTTAATTTATTTCTCTGATTGTTTCCGGAATTTTATTTATTTATTCTTTTTCTTTCGGACAAGTGGACATTACTGATTTTAATACAACCACATTTTTACTTGCATTTGAAAAAAAAAACGAACTCGAGATCTTAATCAAACTTAACATTACGATGATAAAGACCACCAAAAAAGTGGGACTCGCAATTCCGTCTGTCTGTCTGTAGCCTAGACGGCTGAGGCGATTTTCTTCAAAATTGGTGCATAAGAGTTTTGGGTGCTTGGATCAATTCTGTTTTCTAATTTTTTTTTAGCACCAACAATAACGGTACCTGTCATACAATTTTTTTAAACTAAAAATGGTAAATCCTAATTATCTAGAAAACGGTTCTAACAATTTGATAAACAAAATCAGTTCACCATTATAGGTAGACATGCAATAGATAGTTAAGATAGAGTATACCCTAGGACTCCACTTGAAATAAATCATTGCAAGAAATGTGTCATGTAGCCAATATTTCTTGTGGTGGCCCCTTATGCCTGGATTTTTTTTTTATTTTCAGACATAAGAATGTGTATTATTTATTTCTTGTCTTCTCAGAAGAAATAAGTGCAGAAATAAAATTTAACGTTTCATGACATCCCACATTTATCGTGCACACATTTCCCACAAGACTTTGAATATTGTTCATAATTTGCTTATTTTCATGTTAATTTCCAATATTTAATTAAAAAAACGGTTTAAACCTATTCTAAATAAGCTAAAGTGCTTATAGCTCCTTGGAGAAGAATGACATTTCAGGATTGATTTTTGCCCACATAGAAAAGAAATAAAAAATTCAGCAGTAGTGTCTGCAGTAATGGCCGAAATAAATACTTTTAATTGAGTCGCGGCCTAATGATCATCAAAAATTTTCGACTCTCTCATTGCTCAACGGATTTCGTTCAAAATTTTTATGCAGGAGGTCCTTCAAATTCTAAATGATACTGCATACGAACATTTTCGAAAAATATTTTTTTTTCTAAAAATCATTCATTTTTGAAAATTCAATATTTCGAAAACAGATGCAAGATTTTTTTTTGAAATTATATTTTTAAGTTTATATTATTAAAAACTAAAAATTACTCTACCATTTTTTTTTTAGAAAAAAAAAAAATAAATTTTGTATATACAAAAAAACGTCTTTAAAAATATATTTCGTCGTTTCTACTAAGAATCTTGTGCTAACGATGTGGTCGGGCATAAGAGCAATTACGTGCGATCTAGTCGTTAAGTTTATTTAATTGTATAATTCTTCATAATGGCAGCTACAACATATTTAAATTTAATGGAAATCGGTCAAATATGAACGAAGCTGATATTTTTTGAATTCCCCAATAAGGACACCATCTTCCAATTGTACAAACGTCACCGTCGTCATTCAAACTTTGGTTCGTAGTTAGCAATATCAACTCACCGGTTTCAACTATTTACTTAATTTAACATAACGTGTTACAATGCAATCATAGATTTGTCAGCTAGCGGACTTAGGATTCCTCATATATGTATGACAATGCTGGTCTGCGACGGTTAGAAAGTATTTGTACCGTTCTGTTTATTATTTTTTTTTCTTTTAAAAAAATGTTATTTTTGAAAATGCTATTTTGAATAATTTATGAAATTATATATGTTTAAAAGTTGTACGTGTGCCGGTTTATCTTTGTGGTTCTTTTGCAAAAAAACATTCTTTTTCAGTATAAAAAGGTGTTTTTTTCTTTAATATTTTTTGGTGGGTAAAAATTTAAAATATAAAATTTCGTTTTACATTTATTTAAAAAAAAAATGCGAAGTTTTGCCATTTTATAGTTTGGTTTCTCAGTCTCTACCTGTAAAAAAGATTTAAGTTTTTCAGTTGTTTTAGATTTATATTATTTATTTTACGACTTGTTCATTCTTAAAACTCAGTTAAATGGTTCACAACTCCACTTCAGATTGTGAAGAATTAAGTTATATTTGGGTAGTGATTTTTTTTTACAAAAAATTAAAACAATATAAGTAGTTTTAGATTCTATAAAAAAAATTAAATTTCTTAAAACTTTTGTAAGTTTTTTAACCACTAAATTCTTAGGGAATGGCTTATTATTCTTTATTTCAGAATTTTTCGAAATAATCGAAAATTCAGTGTGAACAACATTCTGTAAATTTATAATTATTCAAATTCAGAATTTTGAATATATACTGCTTCTGCGACAGTGAACTATGGAACAGATGAACCACTTAATATTATGTGTATTGACTAATAACTCTTTTCATATAATTGACTTGAATTTTTATCAAAGAATAATATCAAAAAGAAATTATATAGTCAGGGAAGGCCTACCTAACAAATTTTCGAAAAACAATAGGGGTATTCACGATCGGATGTATCTGGTATTGTATCATTGTAAAAGTGTAAAAGTTCAGCATTTTTTGCAACAACAACAAAATATACTGAATGTCAAAGTCTTACACTTTTACACTTTTACAATACCCGAAACCTATAGTAACAGAAAAATACAAGAGTGTACGATTTTTTTTTAACACAAACTAAGCCTTCTTCAGAACAAATGTGAAACAGATTTTGACATTTGCTTCAGTGTTGCTACAGTTTAGTAAAGGTGTGTTAAGAGTCCGTTGTAAAAAAATAAAATTTTACAGTTTTACAAGACTTAATTATATTTCTTATCAATTTAAGAAAAGTTAACCACAGAAAAAACGAATACCCAAAAAGAAATATTTATCTGTATCACCGAAATGAATTTCAACTCCACCTAATTGGGATAACTTCCTCTACGAGGATTTCCTCCGAAATAACCCTTATAAATTAGGAACTTTAATTGTTTCTTAAACAGAACACACTCCTAAAATATGCAAATTCCCAAAAAACGAAGTCTTTTTTCGATATATATTTTTTTAACCGAATCTTTTTCTACTGAAAAAACACTTCTAGATTATTCTGACACTTTTTCTAAAGTAAAAAAAAAACAATCCCGGGTTCGGTACGGCCATTTTGCCTGACCATTTGGTTATCCTCCTCTGATCTCTCTGTGCGTTTTGTCGTTCCGCATCATCAAGAGATGTGCGACTGGGAGCAAATGAAATCGAGTGATGTGATCACCGTAAGCTCAGGGGACGAGTTCACTCCTTATCAACAATTCCACTATCAAAGAGTAAAAACAAAAGTAAACCTTGAAAATGTAAACCAACGACATTTTAATTATTGTAAATAATTATATACATATCTACATATGTAATTACTAAATAATATAAATATAGGAACATAAATGTAGTTTTGTTCTTAAGGAAAATTCAATTTTAATGAATTAAATTTAATAATTAAAACTTAAAAAATAATAATTCGAAAAACGAACTGATTAATCTTGACTTTAAATGACTTTACGCTTTTCGACTTTATCTTGCGACTTAACTTCTTGACGATCACTTTACGAGTGCCCTTTTAGTTTAATTTATTAATTTACATAGGTTTTACAATATACAACTATTCAACGCTTTTATGAACGGTTGCTGTTACTGTATGATTGATTACATTATTTTAAAGCATACATTTCTTGGCAGTACTTTACATTTTAAAATAGACTATTCCACATAAATAATTTCAAAGGTAAATATTTCCAAGGGTCTGTTAATTTTAATATAATATCTTGCTCAATATAACAGCTGCTTTTTGTATACAGAAACATTTGGCCAAACAAAGTTTAGCATTATTTAAAGCATCTATTAATAGATATTTTTTTGTAAGAGATTAACAAAACAACAAAAGTGTAAATGCGCGTAATTAGCTTGCGTCGGTAAATAAATTTTCGATAACAAGCTTAACGGATACAGAATTAGAACTTGAAGTAGACTTGTTTTATTTTTGGTAGGTCAGAAGCGAATCAGCTTTGCTTTCTTTCACGGTGTCTAATGCCAGTTTTTCAGGAGGGATAATCTGTCATTAATTCATGTCAATTAATTGCCAAAATAATTGTAAAATCAAATCATTAATGATAAACATTTACACGTGGCAAAATGATGACTGTTTGATTAATAATGTCAATCTACCACTAAAGAATGAGCTAGTTCAATATTCCCCGCGGTGTGCCATTATTTTCAAAATGGTGTTACTGGGAATTTACATAACGCCATTTTAATGGCAATATTTAATGCCAGTTTTCCCTGTCATTTTTTAATGAATAATGTCAACAATATGGAAGAAATAATTGCAATTTGTCACTCGTGTAAATCCGACATACAAAGTTGTTATAATTTTAGTTAAAATGCTTTAGTGTGTAGTTAAACACAACATTTGTTTTTTTTTGCTTTTTTTTGGACTACATGTACATGTTCTTCCATTTCTTGAAGAAATCACCAAACATCAGTTAAAGCTAATTTTTTGGAATGATTCCATAAATAGCACTTTCTTTCTGCTTACATTTCAGGTCAATCTCAACGCGTTGACAAAAATTCTCGTCAGCGCAGATGTCAACAAGCATTATTAGCATCATTTTCCCTGACAATCACAATAAGAAATAGTTTGAAGTTTGGAAATAAGCTTCATAAAGGTTCACAATTTTAAAACACTGAAATTCTATCGAAATTCAAAAATTAATTATTCCATTTTTTGTTAGCAATACAATGTAAACATTTTACCTTAAGTTGGCATTTTTATAACAACACAACATAACAAAAGCAGCAAACTCAAAATACTTTTTACACTATCATTTAATTAAAAATCAAGTATATAAAATGAAAAGAATTTCAAAAGGAAACAAAGTTAAATAGAAAAAGGAATGATTTCTTTTGATTTCATTTGCTTTTGATTTAAAATGTTTGTAGTACCTAACCAACACAAGACGTTAAAAAACTTTATCAAGAATTCCAATCAAAGGCAAAGGAAATAAAAAAAAATAAGATAGATAATAATAAAAAAAGGATTGAAGGGGCGGTAAGCAACAAAACAACAAAAATGTAAAAAAAATCCAAAATTCGGTACAAACAAAAAATAGCCATTTTGCTGCAGAAAGGTACGAGTATAGGTGCCTAGCCAACGGCATTATCTACTTTTTATTCCCGAAAAAAACATTATAACCAAAGGACATTGCTCCTCCCACAAGAGGATAGGTCCTTTCATTAGATAGGGCGGACGCGTACTTTTCATTCGAGAATCCCCATTCACCTAACATCTCACACCGAACATTTTACCCGCGCCGCGCACATGTCATTCTGTTATGTCACTTTTGGAGCACAAGAGCCAGAATACAACAAAAGCGTGATGTGAACAATTGTTGATTGGAGGGACGTCAAAAATAAACAAACATTATTTTATGATAGGAGAAGATTGAGAGACAGAGAGAGATTGCACACTTTGGAATGGAAATTGGAATGGAATTGGAAGGAGAAAGCTCCCCAAAATGACCCACAGAGAGCAGAAAACAATTTCACTTGTGGAATTATTGTTTACAAAAAGTTGAATCTGAGTAATCTCATCTGACATGTAAAATACCACGTGGCGATAGCATATAATTTCTTTGCTCACTGGAAAATTGCAGATAAGAGAGTTGCCATAGCAGTTTTTGTTTAGTGAATTCTTATAAGATTATATACACAGGTGTACAAATTTTGAAATAAAATTAAATCACAAAAAAAGATTAACATTATATTTGATTAATTTTGTAATATGCCCCACTCGCGTATTAGTAAAAAAAGCACGTCCTTCGCCGGTCGTTTATCATATATTGAAATGATTTGCGAAAATCGCGACATACAATGAACCAACCGCATTCGATACAGCATTTACAAAAAAATGTTTCTTTCAGTCTCATTGAGAAAAGAAAAAGTAAGGCAAAATTCTTTTGATTGTCATTTTTCGTTTTAGGCAACTTCTGATTTATGTAGTTAACGGTATAATACCTAATCGCGAATTCTTAATCTGATTTGATATACTGAACATTTTTTATCATTCAATAGCAATTCATTTGATATGGAAATAGACTTCCAGTAAAAACCTAAACCAAAGCTTAAGGTGTGTTCACACCAAACATTTTTTAGAAAAACGTTTCTGAAATGTTTCCCATTTCAGAATCATTCCAGAAATATTTGAGAAATTTTCCTGATATTTTTTTTTGGTGTGATACTTTGAGAAACATTTCTGAAATATTTCTCTGTTTCTGAAATGCTTTTTAAATGTTTCTGGAATATTTATGAAATTTTTCTTTGATGTGCTCACACCTATAAATGTTTCGTTGGTGTGGACCTTTACAGGTTGATCTCGACAAAATATACTGCATTTTAGTTTTTGTGCGCATCAAGCTGACAAGAACTTTAATATTTTCGACATAATGTATTTTCATTTCTGGAATTTGTGTCAATATACAATCTAGGTTTGCATTTAGTCATAGATCGATTGCCTTATAGAGCATAAGTAGGTACCTACTAAACTTTAATGGGTTGCTAAACACTAAAATACTATTTCAGCGTAAGCCTAATGCAAATGAAATTCCACAAAGCAAGATCCAAGAGGTATGAGTGTGGTTCGAATTGGGATTGAAGACTTTTTATGTAACTGTTTCTGTAGTAGCTATTAATCATTCGAATGAATTAGTAATAGTAATAGTAATTACTCGGTTCTTTTTACATGCTGGTAAGTCACTCGAAATACAGGCAGATAGAGTATCTGAGGTTCTTTGTTTTATGGAATGATTTCATATGTTTTTGCTTGCGATATAGGTACTATAGGGCAAGTTTTGCATTTGGAAAAAAAATCGAACTCGATATTTTAATCAAAGTTGACATAACGATAATAGAGAACACCAAAAAAGTTTGTCACGCAATTCCGTCTGTATGACTGTCTGTATGTAGAACGATCTACATCCTAACCCGCTGAACCGATTTTGTTCAAACTTGGTGCCTAGGCGTTTTAGGTGATTGTCCAACATATATTTTTGAATCGTTGCTTTAGCCCCAAAAAATAACGGTACTTTACATAAAAATTTTTCTACCACCTTAATTATCCCGAAAAGGGTTCTAACGATTTGATAAAAATTGGTGCGTGTGCTACTTTGGGTATGGTCTACATTTTGGCCAAAAACTTTTTTTTTTAAATATTTTGTTATTAACGGTACCTGCCATAAATCATTTTATTGATTTTCGACTTTCTCATAAACGGCTCAACGGATTTCGATGACAATTTTTATTCAAACTCTAAATAATACTGCATTTAAAAAATTTTTTTTTTTTGGATTTTTGAAAAAAAACATTTTTTTTTTTGAAAATTCAATATTTCGAAAACGGGTGGACGATTTTTTCTGAAATTTTTGTTTTAAATTTATATTATTAATTATTTTAAATGTTCATACCAATTTTTTTTTAGAAACAATTTAAGAATTTTTAAATATAAAAAATTAAGTGAAAAACGACTTTAAAAATACATTTAGCCATTTCTATTAAGAATCTTTTGCATATGAAGTGATCAAACATAGGACCACATAGGATGTCGTGGATTTGAGCATTTGTTATATTATATGTATATTTAATGTATTAAAATTAGAATTGCTTAAATAAAAAGTTGGAATTGAACAGCGAAATGGTGGGTTATTTAATTAGTTTTAAATGAATTAAACTATTTAAAAGTATTTATTTTATTTCTTTATTTAGGAAAAGAAAGATTATTTACTTTAAATTCATTCATTTTCGTCCCCTCTCTATATTCAAACAAAATATGGAACATGTGCATAGTAAAACAATGGAGTAAATTATTCCAATTTTCCTACTATTTCATGATTCGAGTTATCATTCGATTATTTTGATAACTTTAATACTAATGTCTCGATTATTGAAATCTTTCGATTATGTCCGTTACTAGTTTAGTCAAGCAAACTTCTTTTATTTTTTTTTCATATTTTTCATTTACCTACAATAAGCCAAACGTTAATATAAAAAAAATTGTGTGTTCAATAAGTAAATAAACACAAGGATTTTTGAGAAATAACAAAATTATTGGAAAACAAAAAAAAATAATTCCCTCACAGAATTGGACGTTCTGACTAAGTTGGGAGAATTCAAAATCCTTTCCTTCCTTGCCCAAGAAAACTACTTTGTTTTCAGAATTGTCAACAGACTGCAGCTTACTCGTGCGAGTCTTTCTCACTGTGTTCATTTCCTTTTCCAATAACGTCTTGATAACCTGACTACTCTTGGCCATTTCTTCATCTTGTTTGTTGCAAAAAATCAATACTGAACTAGGATTTATATAAGAATCCGAAAGGATATAGTCAGCAACATCTCTCACATCTTTTTGTATAGAAACCGAATCTACGACGAAGATGACTCCCTTTGCAGTGTGTTTGTATTGACCAAAGAACTTATCACGTACCCGATCATGGCTTGGGATATCAACAAGTGGAGCAGAAAGTCTTCCAGCCTGGTAATTGCCAATTTAGACCATTAGTTTTCCTTTTGGAAGCGACTACAAATGTCTGGTTATAACAGTTGTGCTCATAAAAGTAGGTATTGTTTATGTGGCCCCGCAGGTTCAGAAGGAAATTTGATTTCTGCCCGAACTTGTTGTTTCTTATAGCCGTCCGTAACCGTACGAAACGCACTTTTAATGCTGGCGAACATCTATTACATAACTGTTTTGAATAGACATTTCTCTAGTCTCGTCCTTTTAACTTTTATTTTATTTAAAACGACTATCTCTCTTAAAATTGTTTCAAGTGTTCTTAAAACCGGCTCAAACGATTTTGATTAAATTTTGTACCTGTAACAACATTTTTGAGAAAATTGACTAATTTATGAGTTATTCCCCTATCTCTAATTTCGCAGCCAAATTTACTCACTTTTGACTTATTGCACATATTTGCATTTACAATTTATCATTACATAACATATTATTCTCTGAACTGTGTACTTAACATGTATGTACCTTATCAAAATTATTTATAAACTAAATAGAGTGCGCCTGCATACCATTATTGTGAAATGAATAAAAAAAAAACTATCCAAAAAAATCAAAACAAACGTCACATTCGACATACTTATCGCATATAAAAATAAAAAAATTTTAAGATGTCATGAGGGAGTATCTACAAATTTCTAATAATTAATATTTATCTAGTTTAAATTAATTTGTCAAACATGTTATCTTTATTAATACTCGTAACTTATCGCGTGCGTTCTTTTTTCGCCAATTCAATTCTACCATGTTCGATATCATAAAATAAATTCGAAATAAATCTCTAAATATACATTAGTAATTATTAATGATTTTGTCCGATTCCCCAGCAAAAGCAAAAAAAAAATAAACCTGATTTTAATTGCTAATACCTAGTAGGTATGTATCAATTCCACTTAGCTGACACCTTATCAATAAATTAATATCAATTGAAAAGTCAACTACTCTTTTAATCAGTTACCGACTACCCCTTTATACCCACATTGGTTTTCCAATAACTGGAAGTTCCCATACAGAGTTGAATTTATATTCGTGAAAATATCCAGATTCGAATGGAATGTTCTGTTTTGCTATTTTTCTACTACCTACCGCACCACGCATGTTGGACTATTTCGTATCTTACCATTAACCGCCCTCGAATTCTCTATAAATTCATTGGAAGTTGCATGGCTATTGGCGATGAGATGGTGTATCATCCCCTTTGCTCATTAGATACTCAATTATTTGTATATATGTTGCTCTGTTTTTTTTTTTTTTATTTTCACCCTCTGGGACAATACTATCTCTCTTTCTTGCATCCATCTGCGCCCTCTCGTGGTGGATCATTACAGTATACAGAAGGAGGAATTTTGTGTTCACTTTTTGCTTGTGCTCTAGTGTGCAAACGGAATTCAGAATACTCAACCAATTCATTCGTCGAATAAACGTCGACGCTATCAGTCGGTTTGCCGGAGTATACGTTTGTTTGCTTGTGATACTTTCACCCTGATTCAATTTTGTTGTACACAATATATCATAAAGTGTTGATTAAACAAAATTACAACAGTCAATAAAATAATATTTAATTTAAATCCAGTGAAGTTAAACCACTTGTCATACTTGTGAGAATTAAAAAGATATATTTTGGTGTATACATTTCCATCACCCAATATAAATATTATGCCGGTTGAAGTCTATTATACGTATCTAATTATCACAGATCATTTTTGATATTAAGAGTGAAATATTATTTAACCACTTTGGTATTTATAAACAAATTGTCTCAAGAGTGATTTATCTGTATTTACCTATCCGCTCGAGCCGAATAAAACCTTTGCTGCGAATCCTAAATTTAATCAATTCTTCCATAATATTATTTACTATAGAAATTTGCAAAAAGTAAACAAATAAACAACATCCAAAGCTAAAGTTTATTACATACATACATACATACGTGATATAATTAACGCTAAATTGTAGGTGTATCTCTATATCTTATACAAAAAAAAAACACGTTCCACCAGAAGTATCCATCATAGAATAAATTACTTAGCTATACTTGAGAATATCTTTTTCATAAAAGTTCGTCACAATTGTCGCTGAGAGTTCAATATACGTAAGTGTTAACCTTAATCGGGCTTAATTAATAATAAACATATTAAATTGCCTTCTGAGAAATCTAATCATAATTATAAATTGTCTATTTGCAACATTGTATCTATATGTATCCGTATACTTATATCTTCAGAAAGAAATACGAAACAGAAAGAAGAACAAAAAAATACACAAACCACAAAAAAGTAATTATACCAGTTCATGTAATTTGTAAATTAATTTCGAGCCAATTAGAAAGTTACAAATATAATTAAATTTATAATAAATTCACATTGAAAAAAAAAAACAAGTATCTGTATCTATACGCGTATACTTACGTATCTTTGCCATGGCATTTTGCAGACGCTAATATGCGTGTACGAGTGCTTAAGTTCAGCCAGAGTTTCCTTTAACTCGGGTTGGGTTGGGGTCGTTAATTAACGAGTTCTCCTTCAGTTTTACTCACTGCAACACATTTATTCTGTATGCTGTTGCTCCATCTGACAAATGCGGGAATTAAAAAAAAAAACATAAAAATAAACAGATACTCATTGCACTTTGCGCAAGAGGAATTGCTGATGAACTCATCACGCATTCGGATCGAAAATGAATAATTTAATGTAAATGACATGCAAAGATGAAAAATAACGAGACTTATACAGTAGGTAGGTATACTCATCATATCTACATTTTTTTTTTTTGGTTTAGGAGTTACATACGAAAAATGCATTTAATTGCAGGAAAATGTATTTCATTGTTAAAAGAAAATAATTGCCTGTGCGGATGTGGCTTAAGCAAAAAAAAAAAAAAAACTCCGAAGAATCTGATATTTAAGTCTCTAGGAAACCGGAGAAGCCCTATTCAGAGTCTTGATGGTTTAAACAAGAAATTTTATTGTTGTTCGGTGTGACTATGACTTGGGCACTTGTCACACAAACGATTTATGGTTTGTTGTAGAATTGCAAACTAACTTGCTTATACAGTCAAATCTCTCTAATTCGTATTACACAAAAATCACAACTATTATTGGAAAGAACTATTACTATTCATCAACAACGTTTACCTCAAAGTGTATACTTTATCCAGTTTGATATTTTATAACAAAATTTTAAAGAAAAATATTTTCTGAAGAAGGAGCTATTAATAATTTTGAAGATTTTGAGCTTTTGAGCCAAAAACATATAAAATTCGAGCAAATCCGTTCGAAAAACCTTGAATTTTATTCAATATGACTTCTAATTGAAAACCTAAATATAAGAGAACCAGAGACTTATTAAGACATCTGTCCGATGGGCGAGTAGTTTCTTTTCTTCACGATTTTTTTTTGTTTTAATAATCTACATTCTCAATGTAAACACGAAACCAAATATGCTTTTAATTTGAAATTGATGTGTTTCATGTTCTGTTTGATTCTCATATCTGTCAAAAATAGGCGCGTTCAACTGAGGCCTCTTAAGATCGCGATAAAAACCTACATAAGTTAGAAGAAGAGTTGTTTAAAGTGAAAACAGTTAGATAAGGGCTCCCAATAATGACTATATAGTCGTGTTTTCCATTAAGCGAGTACTATTTAAAATTTTGCGGCCATAATATTTCGGTTGTGTTTAAATTCCCCTGACCAAAAAATATAAAGGGGCAAATCCTCATTTTCAATTGAGAAAAGTTTTGTTAAAAGAAAAAATAAAATAAAAATTTTCGAAGAATTGTATTTTCACGATCAATCAGATATTTTTGTATATACAAATCGTTTAGTTTAGTTTAAATCTCTTCGTATGTTCTTCCTTAACCAAATACTAAATAACTCAAAAAATGAAGTGTGCTATGTAGAGGGGTTCCAGTGCCGTATTGAATTCATTAGCTAAATTCAGAAATGCTGAACAAGTTCTTCGTTAATTAATGAAATTGCTAGAACATAAGACAAAATATGTATGTACGTTTTCACACATTGAGAGGTTTAGTTTTAAAGTAGACTATTTCTGATTAGCAACATTCAAAAGAAAAAAAATATGATGTTTTACTAAATCCCAAATTGTCACATTGTTGAATTGGAATTCTGACAATATGCACTAACAAGAACAAGAATTTTCAATAGTTTCTTAGTTTTTAACTTAAGCGGGATATCCGTGATCCTTAAAAATACAATAGCCCTTTTAGAAAAGGGGCGCAAACAATCAAACAATAACAGTTTACCAATATCTAAAAATCTCCAACAAATGCCGGTATGCCTATTAATTCAACCAGATTATGTCCAATTTCACAGTGGAGTTTAAATTTGAAGTTCAACTTGTCTGGTTTTACAGTATATTCTGATTCAGTTCAATTAAACGTAGTTTAACTAAACTATATTAGCAGTAGCTGGCGGTATTGTACGTTATTGGTACGTCATGTTACTAAATGTAGCTTTTCATTGTCTTTTCTTTCTATATTTGAAACAAAGAATACGTAAACACACATGCAGTATTAATATTTAGCTTCGTTGCAAATGCACATTCATAAATGAATTCTAAAAATCTACAAAATGGCAGCTGTCAAAATGAAACACTCATTATCGTTTAGCGTTGAACTGAGGTTCAAACGGCAGAATACAGTCGTTTAACTAAAACTACAGAATAGACTCAGTTCAAGGTTTAAACCAAACTGTGAAACCGAATAAATTGTTGAACTGAAGTTTAAACCAAAAGTGAAGCTTAAACTTCCACTGCGAAGCTAGGGAAGTTAATAAATTTATACAATTATTTTGCAAATTGCAAATCTGCAATTTTGTATTCGTGATTTTTGGTTGGAGATTTTGACCTATAGGAACTTGGTTTTGAAATTAGGCTTTTGTCAAATATCACTAATATTATTCGATTAAATTAATATAAATATCAAAGAAACTCAATTGAAAAGCAAACAACCTATTTGGTATAATTTCTATTTTCCTTCGAACTCGAAAAACAGCTGATACACATATTTTTTCAAGAGTATGCGGCACATTTATTCACAAACATGAATGAAATTACATTCAAATTTGGAGGGTGATCTTTATAATTGATATTCTGTCATCAATACATTTGTTAAAGGTTACTAATCCTTTTAAATCATGCCTATCCATGACTAAATGTTAATAATTAGCCAGGTTGCAAAGAACGGATAAGATTACTGTTTCTGCAGTACTTAGAACTCTTAATTAATTTGAAAAAAGAACAATGGGAATAATCATATACAGATCGATTCAGAGATCTTTGACTGTAGTTACATTGGGTTGGTCAACTCACTCCATAATGATAACTTGCCCATTCTCCAACGTGTTTATGTCCTTGAAACGACTCTTGTAAAAAATATAGGTGTCCATTGACCACTATTTCTTTTAGTATCAAGGTATTTCATGACAATAATAGATACATGACAATAATTTATATCATATATCACAGACTAGGTATTAAGTTACATTTATTTTCATTGAACTTAAGTTCCTAGATTTCCTTGCTTGATATTTTCTTCTCTCCGATGACCATTCATATTATTATAAAGCATTTTTTTTTTGTTTTAATTTATGCAATGCAATATCTATATACGTAACTAACAAAATTAAAAAAAAATCAATGTTCTAGAAACAACCATATTAATAATTATTCTATCCGATTGAAATTGTTACAAAATTTAAAATCTTGGTATAGATTTTGTCCTGATTGAGCTAGTTGTTGCTTTTATCTGTTTGTTGATGACATATTAAGATGATTTTTTTAATTTTATCAAAAGATTAGTTAGTGTGACAGATGTCTTTGAACTGAACTTTATTTATACTTAAGAAGATACAACATTTTTCCATCGCTGAACAAATTAAATTATCTATGCTTATTTACTCATTTCTATACCTCAAGGTTAAACTAAGTCAAATTGGAATTGTAAATTGAGTGTCCCTATCATCAAACCAAGTGCACATGTGTTGGATTAATGTATCCTGCTTTAATTGGATTAAAATAGGTGTGAGTTTTGACAGTTTTGTTTTTTTTTTTAAAGAAAACTTAACTTGATTTAGTGCATAGATTGTACGTTGTAAATTTCTAATAAATGTTCGCATGATAAGGAAAGTGTTTTGTTTATTTAGCTGTTATACAATGAAAAGAACTAATTTCATTCAAAAATAAATTCCATACAGTACAAAATAGATATAAGATACTTTCATGAACATCATCCAGAAATGTATTATTAATTCATAACCAAGTTTTGCTTATAAGAAAATTGCCTTTGAAAACACAGATATTAGAAAGAAAAAATTAAATTAAAGATTTTATTTCATTAACTATAAACACAAAATATTTATTTTTGCTTATGTGTATACATTTCGGAAGCTATATGCTTCCATCGTCAGTAAGATATATGGTATGATATATAAGTAAGACGATATCAAAAATAAATAATTTAATGAAATTGAATTTTATTAGTGACAAAATATTTTTACAAATAAAAAAATAGTAGTAATATCACAACATAGTATTGAATATAAACATAAGCCCTTTAAGGGTGGGGTCACACCCTGATAAAGAATTAATTTTTTTTAAATTATTATTTTAAGTAAATAAATATGGAAGAAAAAAAGCCAACTAACAACGTTAAGAATACAAACAATTAATGCGAATGAATATTTATTAATGAATTATTAATTTTTTTTCACATTTTTCATCGAAACATTATGAAAAATTAAATTAGGAAACATTAATTTAGCAAGGCGTCTAGATCTATAAAATTCGTATTAAGAAGCCATTTTTCAATATTATTTTTTTAAAAGTGAGTGTGAAGTTATGTTTCTGTAAGAGTAAGGAAGTTTATTAAACAATCGACATGAAGCTACAGTATAAAAACTTGAAGTACGGGAAACTGGAACAGAAACAAAATTTGTGTTTATAGTTAATGAAATAAAATCTTTAATTTATAATAAAAAAAACACGTTAAAATCTCCACTATCTAATTAATTTAATGTCAATCCCATAAAAACTATATGGTATGAAATGACAGCATAGTCCCCATTGAAAGCTTATAAATTCCAAGAGAATCTTTCGAGAATCATATTCCCTACGTTGCGTGCAAAAGAGAGAAACATTTTCATATAATATTATATTCTCGATAAACCTCAAATAATTGTCCTTCCTAATTCGCTCGTTAAAGGTATAAGAACTCTGCGGACCATATTTTGTGAAGAACTATTTAAAAAAAATAAATCAAACTTGCCAGTTCGTAATTGTAAATGGCTTTAGAAAAATCTGCCGTTTTATTGTTAGACAATAAATAGGTACATATTCATTAACAGTCTTATTCATTAAAATACGCTAAACGCGTGCATATCCAGTGTATAAGGACTTATGTAGCCGCTATGCAAATACTTCTATAATTAAAATTTTGCTAATATTTACAGTTTAATGTGCTTATGTCAAAATAAATTCATTTGATCTCTTGTTTTCTCTTTGTGATACACAAGAGAGTTTTGCAACAAATATACACGCACCTGCTCGCAAACATATCTTGCTCGTCGACGATCTCGATCTAGACAACACTGGTCATTGTGTAAAACGAAGTTGATCCAACGATATCTTTTTAAGAATAGCTAAAGTAAAAATGTGTATTAATGGTTTCAAAAGAGCGTCATCATTAGTGCACGCCGAAAAAAACACATTTACCAAAAAAAGAGAAATGAATATGGGCGATGCCAGATGCCTTTTCCATACATAATCAGTTTTATGTAGGCTCTTGACAACCTTCCAACGCGGTTGGCTTATTTTTCTGCTATTGGGGGTGGCCGTGGCGCGATAGTTGGGTGCTCGCCTGTCAACCTCGTTGTTGAAGGTTCGATTCCTGCCGTTGTCTATGTCTTCTTATATTCCATTAAAAACAAATTCTAAAAATTGTCATAAAATAAGTTGCTAATTTGCTCATTACATGCAGTTTAGGCATAACACTAACAACATGTGATGGAGTAAACTAGCATACCCATAAGATATGACAACGCAATAAGTAAAATAATGCGAATTATAAGGGATAAATAAGACACGGTAATTCTCTCCGCATTAGAACAGCCGCCATCCCTGGAGATAAATCTGAGACAACAACCAGCTCTAGTCTCAGAACATCGCGCCACATATCTTTCCTATCCTTCGTTCTCTTCTTCCACCGGATGCCGGCGCTGTGTTAAGAAAAAAATATAAAGGCTATTCATAATCTCTTGAGCGCGTGCAAAGTTTAGAATCCGTAAAAAATCAAAATGATTTCTTGGGTCTCAAAAAAGTTAGTAAAATTAACAGTCTCTAGAAGTGTACATATTATAAATTGGCATAATTCTTTAAATGCAAGAAAATCCAAGCAGCCAACAAAAGTCAGTGTATACTATACTTAACAGAAAATATGAGTCAATAAAAACGAAATATAACATGTGTAGGTATGTGCAATTTCTTACAAACCTGTTCGTACTTAAATCACCACTCCCTCAAGCAAACAAAAAAAAAAGAAAACTGTTATAAGAAGCTTTTTATGGTTTGTTTTTATTCCGTTAAATCAGGCGTAATTCTACCAAAGGAATATCTCCTTCATTTTATGGGGGTGCGAATAGCCCTGTTAACACAACAATAATGGGTGTTATAAAACATCTTTACACGTTTGTGCCTTCAGCAACCCTTTTTCTGGTTCCATCTGTCGCAGTGATTTATATATTATATTTTGATCGTTTTGAAATATTGATTGTAATATATAAAAAGTTACAAAAGTTTTTCTCGAAAACTTACTCGTAATATTAATAAACGTAAATCAATCAGAATAATATTTTATAACTGATTTTTAACGAAAATTAAATTAAAAAGCTAATTCGGAATTTCCATCATACGTCAAACGCTGGAATGTAGAAGATTTTAGTATACGGGATATATGCTGGGATGTAAAAAACTTAACCAATCATACAGATGGATGTTGATGTAGTTGTTGTTCAAATTTCAAAATTAGTAAGCAAAAAAGACAAAGATAATTTCTGGAAATGTCCAATTTTATTAAATGTCAAAATGTAGGATTTTATCAATGGCGAAAGCGACATATATTAATATGATGAATCTGATAGATCCAGATGCAAAATAAAAATAATTACAGTTTTTTTATATTTAAAGAAGTTTGTAGAAGTACGTACTTAATAAAATAATCGTGATATGTATATATTTTAATATATACACTTTTAATAATGGATAACAAAATAACATGTTCTATATTCTTTTTCTTGACAGCTAGTGTGAAAATGGTTGCGTTCTTCTAACCGAACATTCTTTAAGTGTATTGCGTTCTTTTTTTTAATGTAGAATTGCGTTGTTATTTTTGCTGCTATAAGAACTCAGAAATAGATTTAAAAAAAAATGGATGCAACTAATACAAAAATTATATTCTTCTGAATTGTCTTTTTTATCCTACTATTTTTTTTTGCAATAAGTTTGAGAACCTTAACCATAAAATGCTTAAACAAATACTTTAAATTTAAAGTAAACTTTTTAATTAAGTAACCTTCATTGAAAATCATTTTTTGACAGCAGTCGAATCAGAGAGCGGAGACTGTGTCATTCAAGTATTTCATGGATCGTGCGATTGCTTCTAACATAATTAATGTTGTTGTTGCTAAAAATCAAGCAATTTACAGAACATTTCGATTGGGTATGCCACAACATGAATTTTGTGAAAAAAGTTTATGTGACAAGAGAGTTCTTTACGCTAAGTCTCCACATAGAAATGACATAGTGCCGTGCAATTCAGGTTGCATTTAAAAGACCTTAGGTCTTACAGGCATATAGTTAAAATTATTATTATTATAAGAAAAGTGTCATGTAGTCAATATTTCTTGTGGAGGTCCCCTATGTCTAATTTTTTGGATTTTCAGACATAAAAATCTGTATTTATTTCATGTCTTATCAAAAAAAATAAATATTGGAAAAAAATTGACTATTTATGACAATCCACATTCATCGTGGACAAATTTCTCACAAAACATTGTTCATAATTTGCTCATTTTCATGTTTAATTCTAATGTTTCATTACAAAAAAAGCTCTTAGCGCTCCTTGGAGAATTTGCATGATTTATTTTTGCCCACATAGCAAAAAAAAAATAAATGTCAGTAATAGTGTCTGCAATAATATCCGAAATAAATATTTCTAATAGCTTGTGATTGCAGTAGATTTATTTTACCAAACGTGAATTAGTTCGTGCATACATATTTTTTTAATAAAAAGAAATGTTAGGTGGAGACACATGTAATAGATTTTATAAATTTTTGCGATTTCAATAAAAAAAGATGCCCTTCAGAAATTGCTCTTAAAATGTTAGCTAATCAAAATCTTGAATAAAAATAACAATTTGTTTTATTTTTCATGTAATAATTGCTTAATAATGACTTGTGTATTCTTTGATGAAACTATAGTCCAAATTTAAGTCAATATCGGCCATAACTTGGCAGATGTTAGTTTTAATGTGATCTTTTGCAGCGTGAGGCCTGAAATAGTGTAACGGATGAACTTTCCGCACGTAAAGTCGCAAAACACTCTAAATTACCATGCACGCTAGTGGTCTTTTAAAACAATAAGACTGTAATGTTTTAACGAGATCGTAAATATTATTAGCCGTTATAATTTTAAGATCATACAAGTTAAAGAAATAATTATTTACTACAAAAATAAAAAATTATTTATGCTTCTGAAGTAATGAGAATATTTACGAGTAATATATATTGTATCATTATGAGAATATTAAAATAAATCAAACTTAGTTCTCATAAAAAGTGCATTAGTTTGAATTTTGGTTAAGTATTTTTTCTGCTTATATAATTACACCAAAGTAATTAACTTTTAATTATTATTCAGTTTATTATAAGCTATAAATTTTAATTTATCATTTCCCTGCACAAAATTCAATTAAATATACAAAATCTATTTTATGTATTAAGAAAAACAACCTTGTTATTTTGACATACTCGTAAATTTATGTAGGTAGTTACATCAAATCATTAAAAAAATATATTGCCCGAGTCGTCATGATATATCCATTTATGTTAAAGAAAACAAATTAGCATTTTCCCAACAAACATACCTACATTACGCTTATTACACAAAATGCACTTTTAAATTAAAAGAAATACAAAAAAGCAACCCAGAGCGATATAATGAAACGAATTAACGAATCAAATGAGAAGTAACTCAAACTGGAATAAAATTGCATTTGGAAAAAAAAATAAGGAGAAAAACAATTAATTTAAAATTAACGACATTCCGAATATAGCGAATGCAGTGTACTGTGTACCTACCTAAGTATGAAGTTGTCTGAATTTTCTGCATAAACTTATTATTAACTGCAACTTTCTGCGCGCATTATTAGTGGTAATTGCAATCTAATTAGTTTGTATATGGAGAATGTGTTATGGAAATTAATTGATTAATTATGCAGATCACTTTTTGTTGTTATCTTTTTTTTATTTGATTATAAAAAAATGTATACAGGCGTTCAAATGTATAGAAAAAAAAACAAGTCTGTTCAATTTGGATCCAAACGCTCATTAAGAATATAATATTCGAGAATACAAAACAAGCGTATCCACTTATAATTAAAATTTCCCCTAGGTTTTTATTTTTTTTTGTTTCCAAAAAGAATTGGGTTCCGCTTATCTATCATTTGAGAGTTTAGTCAAATACATAGTTTTGAAATGTGGGTTATTCAAATTCATGTCGCTTTTAAGTGGTTCTTTTTCTAGCAAATGTGTCCAACATTTACCTTCATACCTATATCTATTTCCAATTCAATGAATGAATTTTAGATACGGCACTTCTCACGCTTTATTAATAAATGGAATATAACACTGAGTTAGCACTTTAATAAATATCTTGAGAGCCTTTTAGTCTGAACGGGCGACAACGCTCATAGAAGTCCTTCGAATTTTAAATAATACTGAATACTAAAATTTCAGAAAATACTTTTTTTGGATTTTTGAAAAAAATTTTTTTTTTTTTTGAAAACTCAATATTTGGAAAACGGGTGGACGATTTATTTAAACTTTGTTTTTAAATTTATATTGTTAAATACTTAAAATTATTATAACAATATATTTTCTTAGAAAAAAAAATTAAGAAATTTTGTATTACAAAATACAATTTTAAGTTAAAAAGGACTTTAATAATATTTAGCTATTTCTACTAAGATTCTCAGTGGAAAATACAAAATTTCTTTTTTAATTAGTAGTCAATTTTGATTATTTAATAATATAAATTTAACAACGTAAAATCAAAAAACTTTGTGATTTCGAAATAATGAATTCTCAACAAAAAAGAAAATTGATTTTTTTTTGTCAAATATGAAAACAAAAAAGTTGTTAAAGAATTTTAATATGCAGTATAATTTTAAATTTGAAGAACTTCCTGTACAAAAGATTTTGGTCAAAATAAGTTATGAGCCATTAATAAGAAAGTTGAAAATTAAAAAAGGTAAACATTTCCTTAAACCAAAATGTAGACTACACCTATAATATTGCACTAATTTCTTTTTATCAAAATCGTTGGAGTCGCTTTTAAGATAGTTAAGATTTATCAATTTTTACCGTTATTTTTGGTGCTAAAAAAATCCAGCCAATCACATAAGAAGCTTAAATGCCAAATTTGAAGAAAATCGCTTCAGCGGCTTAGGCTGTAGATCGACCTTCAAACGACAGGCACTTTTTTTTGTGGTCTTTTCTAGCATCGTAATGTCAAGTTTGATTAAAATATCGAATTAGATTTTTTTCCAAATAGAAAACTTGCCCTATATTACTTACATATATCTCAAGTAAAACTACAATCTTCCCCATAATACACGTGTTACCTGCCACACGGATAAAGAACTATATAACCCGTTTTACAAGTTAACAAATGTGTAAGTGCTTACTTGTTTTTATTATTTGTCGTTTTCTATTAAAGGAATTAAAGACTAGAGACTGTTATAATAATTCAAAGTTCTATCACAAAAGTTGTTTCAAATAAAATATCTTTGAAGAAATGGTCAAAGATCCAACAGTAGTTGAATGTTTTTTATTAGGCGTGTTTTTTTCTAAAAAATTCGAAATAAATTAGAATACAGCACTAAGAAATAACAAAAAATTAAGTTTTCAACATCTGTGTGGCCCTTAATGTTGATTTTAAAATTATTGTACGTGTTTGACATTTTTGTCAATAAATCAGATCATGTGCAAGTAGAAGGGAATGTTCGTAGAGTGCTTGCCTGCAAAAATGTTAGCGTTCATTATCATATTCACCGATCGAGTTAATTAAGAATAAGTTATATAAAATATGGATGAAAAGCCCTTTTACATGCGTCTTTTATAAATAGATGTAGTTATTTAAAAAAGATGTTATTAAAGCAAAGTTAACAATCTAAATATGAAAGGAATCATTAAACATACAAAAATCAAAACAACCGTTGTACTGAAAAAGTGCTGGGCGCATTCGCATTCGAAGGTTAGTTTCTACACGTTATCGGAATAGAATTGATGTCTTGTAAATAGAATAAAAAGTATTAGGCCTTCGAAGCAAATGATCAGCTGGACTCTGAATTCAAAATGGCGTCAAATTCTATTTTGACATGAATTTTAGGGTAAAGTCAATTATGTTATTTTCTATTTAGGCAATAAATTATATTTTTAACTATTTAAAATAGTTTTTTCCAAGTTTCTCCCAAAAGCGCTAAAATTACCATTTTACGGAGAAAAAATTAAATCTGAATATTTACAATTTTTGTCCATCAAAATCTTAACCATCTTTCAACGGAATTCTACAGTTTTGCCAGAAACCACAGCTAGTGAGTTGCATTTAGAGTCCTTTTAAAAGATTTTTTTGAATAAATTTGACATTTATTTATTTATGCAAAACCAATCGAATACAGCAAAATTTTATGTCCTTACTTACGCACTTTTTTTGCGGAAAGGATTGCGCATTTCTTTTTTTTTTGCTTTCAGAAAGTAATTCAATATAACTTCATCAATTAGTCTAATTTATTTAACGAGCATACTCAAAGTGAAGTTGTTTTTCCATCTCTTCCTGATTAAACCAGTAGTGTTACAGATATAACTCGCTCACAGTTATTTTTAACACTAAAACGCCGGCCGATAAGGAAAAGCAAATTTAAATCTTTCCAGTTTTATTTGGTATGTATACATATAAAAAAAAAACTTAAGCATACAAAATTTTATACCTAGCGCCAATCTTAAAAAAGTCTTCACCGCAGTCATCATGCATTAATAAATCGCTCATCCTTTATGAAACTTGTCATGAGAATTTGTTTTATCTCCATTTGCCTGCGACATGTAATTCCGTAGCGCTATAAAAGTATGCAGGTAGGTGGAAATGGGGCTCTTCAAAGATGGTGGACATTCAAATAAAACCGGAAAATTTAAGACGTCATAATATTTCTTGTTTATCAATTAGGGGAGTGTTCAGAAAAAAAAATGTTTGGCATATTGCTAATTTGAAATATAAAGACAGAATTCTGTATTTCTATACAATTATAAGCTAGCTATGTTTTTTATTTAACCTATAAATCAAGTATCTAAAAATGTTCGTGGGCCTGTGAGTCTATATGCCGACGCTATGTCAACATTTATGCAGATGCTAAACAGGTGTACTAACTAACTTTAAATTTATTTATTCGAATTTCGTGTAAGCTGAAGTGGAATAGATTAACTTAAACTATTTTGATTAAACTTCGTGTTTACCTCCTTTTCGTCTTGGATTTCAGTTAAGCCACCGGTTATAAAAAACTTTGATAATAAGAGAACACAAGGCAAGCCGATGCAAAAATCCAAAGAAACCTTGAAAAAAACTTTTTCAAACAGCTCCAGCGGCATCAGTTTTGGAAATTATTGTAACAAAATAATCGGTTAGTGTCACTGCTCTCTATAATACACTAGATAGTGGATTGATTACAAAATATAACAGTTCGTGTGAATTCAATTGAAGATGACATTTGTAAAGAACCTTTTGACGTCTACCGTTCACAAAAAAGGAATATTTTTCTACATTCCCCCATTTATTCTATACCGACATTTTCTACATCCCAGCTATTGATGTATGGTAGAATTTCTTGCGCCCATGTTATGCATTTCGCTTTTTGTCAATTCATACGGCGAAAGTGAATTTAGGTGTAACACAATTCGATCGAAATGGTTATTTTGAATTCGAACTTGAATTCTGAACGATTTGAAATCACACTGTTTATATTCCGTACATTTTTTGTGAAATTTGTGCAATATAAAAATAACTGTTCATTTCTTGTTGCAGAATGTAAGAACAGATATTTTTTGTCGTTTTTGGGTAGGTATGCACTTAATACTATTTTTTTAAAAATAAATATGCCTATTTTCCGTACTTTTGGAGAATAAATCTTGTTGAATATTATTTTTCTGTTTTAGTCATCCACTTGATCCTCTTGAGGCACTATTCCGATTCTCAACAATTTAAAATTTCGTCCATGAATTTTTAGACTGTAGGCCTTGCCAAGCCTATGTCTAAACCATATGAAATTATTTTCCTTTAAGCTTTTGAATTGATAGTATCGAATGTCCTATTTTCATTAAAACATATAAAAACACATTCTTGTTTAGTCAGATTACCATGAAAACTTAAAACACAATTAAAAATGTAACTTTAGATCTCACATTATGTCAGTCAAATCTAATTTTTTGGTTTGTCTTCTATTTTTGTCTTTAAGTTCTGCTTCCTATTTTCTCTTAAGATCTCCAATAAAATTGCATATATTTTCGTAAACAGTAGTAATTTCACAGAATAAAAATGGACGATCCCACAGTTTTGACAGTTCGAAGCCATTTCGAAGTTTTTTCGAAAACAATTGAAATGTAGAACAAGGATTTTCATTTTATGCTACGTTTCCATCGAACTTTAATCTCTTGTAGATTTACTAATCTCAAAAAGTGTTTCCACCGCTCCAAAAGTAGATTAATTTTGAATGCACTATGTCCCCTTTCACACAGGAAAACCTTATAGCTTTCACATGAAGAAACTGGCACCAAGAAACTGAGAAGGAAACTGGGAAGATTTTGTTGGGCTAATTGGAATGCAAAGCAAAACGTCAAAAAATCTCTTCAAATCGTTGACCGGGGAGATTTTTTTCATTCCCCTTTCTTCTTGCCCTTCTCACCAACAAACTCACAGTTGCCGGCAACTCAGTTTCCTTGTGTGAAAGCAGAATATTCCAAATGCATATATCGTTTCATTTTCTCTTCTGATGTAGAAGTGAGACAGGCAGCTTATGTGTCAACCGAAGAGAAAAATTCACTTTCCCGATGAATGTGTTCATTTCAATAAGGAAATAGGGTAGTTCGATTGAAGATTTAAGTGAGATTTATTTTAAATCTTCATCTGAGAAGATTAAAATTTGTATGGTAAATCCTCAAGATTTGTAGGAGATTTAACTAAATCTAATTAAATCTCGGCTTAGTGGTAGCTGGAAACGCAGTATTACGTAAAATTGAAAAGTGATTTCAATTCGATTCCGATCGAAATGCAGAACATGGTTTTTAATTTTGCAAACATGCTGAACTAAAAGGTAATGTGTGAAACAGATTAAACCAGTAACAGTTACATCGACTGCCATAATTTAAGACCCATTGACTGACAATTTTAAATTCCCTGCTATAAGGTATTAGTATGATACTAGGTACTTAACATTTTGCTAATTTTAAAGGACTTTACTAAAAAATTTAATAAACACTTTTTAATTACGTTCAATCCATTTCAAAATTACATAAAGAAGATTTCAAAAGTCATTTACGCGATGCGTTATAAAACAATAATTAAATTGAAATTTGGATGGTATGTCCTCATATTCCACACGTGCACTTATTGGATTAGATACTTTAGGAAAAAGAAAAAATATAAATTGTATTTTATTTGTTCACGATGTTAATTCGTGTAGAATTATTTGTCCTGAAATTCTTAAATCGTTTTGTATTTATGATGCTATTCAGCCACAGCTTCTGTTGCAACTGCGTCCTAATTGTGTTTTCCTATTAAAGTTTTAGGTTGTCAATTGTGATTGTTATAAGTGTTTTATTCTGTTAAACACAAAATTAGGCAACTTCACTACAGTGCTTAGTGTCTACTTTTGAAAACTGTTTTATGTACAGTAAGAAATTGTACTAAGACTTAAAGTATTGAAAGTAAAACATAGGCTAACCTTACAATTATTGCCTGTTGTCTTATTTTGGACCTAGAAGTCAATATTTTATAACTAATTTTTTTTTCTTTTGTACCAATGTGCCCCAATCTCCCCTATTATCCCTCTGCTTTCAACTCTAAACGACATACTAAAATGCCATCTTAAAGACAATGTGTCTTCGTTAATTACTATTTACAATTCAAAAATGAAAAACAGAAAAAAATAATAAAAACTTCTTCACCATCAACGAGCAAAAAATCTGCGAGTTCACTACTTAATTCGACGAGTGTGGCAAGCGAGCAAGAAGAACTTCATCTCACAATTTATGTAATACATATATGTAAGTGTATAGCTTGTAGAATAATTTATAAAGCGAAAGATACAAAATAAAATTAAACAAACAAAAAAATATTCTTAACAGAGATCTTTCTGGCTGCTTTGGATTTTTCACCACATTGCGCATTCATCCATACTCGTATATGATGGTGATGGCCATGAAGACGGACAAGAGGACGAGTTAGAGGTACGAGTTAGTATAGCAGCAATGGCAATGATTCTGGAGCTAAAGCTGGACGGCAAAAAAAAAATTAAACTCTTAAGCGCAGTAATTATGCTGTTCGCTAATGGGAAGCAATGTGTCACATACGTTTGGCGGCAGTGACAGTCGCTTAAGTGACATGTTGACTGCCAGATGAGACAAATTTATGAGGGCGAGCAGGCAAGAGCAGAGGAATAGAGTGAGTGTAGTTTTTAGACTTGCGTGGGATCCATGATTATAAGAAAGAACGAATTCTTGAGGTTTTGCGCATTTCAATATAAAAACAACAAGGGTTAGATTCAGGCTTGGTTTTAATATTATATCTTATAGTTTCTTTTTTTTTTTTTAGGAAATTCACATGCTCAGGCAGTGTTGGCATTTAAATTTTAATCTCAATATAGTTTAACAAAACAATATAGGTATATTCTAAAAGATTTATTTGTATATATATACACCTACTCCATTTTTCTTGTGTGTGCAACTTTTGTATAGATCAACAAAAAGAAAAGGGAAAATGTTGTTCTCGTTATGTGTAAACAAGAATCGTGTTAAATTGTGAAAACAACACACAATCTACTTTAATGGGCGGGGGCGCGACTTTGTGCTAGTTAACAACCTCTTGGTTAATAGTTTAGCAATTATAATGAGCTTGGTGTTAATTAATAGAAAAAAACAGATAGGCGAACGCGAAGTAATGATTGAGTGCTGAACGAAATATAGATCAATTTTTTTTTTGTGAAGGAATTTAATGCATGACTACGACTAGGTCGCTAGCTTTTGACCGTTTTGTACTGTAATAATATTGAAATTGATTAGAAGTGCTTCAATTTTTTGCTAAACGTATGGATTTAAATATAAACGTTGGCAGATAATAGAATCGTCACGTCAATTCTTATCAAAAATATTGTAAGATGAAATAAAGAAAATATATTTTCTTTAAAGAAGGTTTAGTGAGACAAAAGGAAAACTATCCTTGAAATATTTTGAATAAAACAACAACAAATTAAGTTTGTAAGTATCAAGTTTACACTGCAGCCATTGATAATCCGTTTTTTCGATAGTATCGATAGTTGTTTTTCAATAAAAAAAAAACACTTCAAATGCCTTGACGAAAATTCCTACAAAATTTATGTTGCCCAGATGCACTTAATAATTGTCTCAGTAAAGTAATTACAAAATAGTAGTATAATAAAAACCATTTGAATGAGTAATTTTTATTTTAAATGTGTTTATTTTTTACAAAAAAAGAAAAAGGTTCAAATAAACATAGGTTTTTCAGTGCACGTTCTTCTGAAAGTAAAGGTACCAAAATGTTTCAGCTTTGTTAATTAATAATAAAATAGATAGATTGATAGATAAGATAAAGATTTTTATTTAAAATTAACATTTACATAATTATATAAACAGACAATTCAGAACAATTTATGTATTAAGCCATTTAAAAATATTGGGAAATTAAACAATTTAATTAAAAAAAATTAACAAAAGGAAACTTTTTTTTTAAATAATTTTGCACGCGCTCAAGGGATTATGAATACCCTTTATATGTTTTTAACACAGCGCGGGCATTCGGTGAAAGAAGAGAAAGAAGGATAGGAAAAATGTGTGGCGCGATGTTCTGAGACTAAAGCTGGTTGTTGTCTCAGATTTATCTCCAGGGATGGCGGCTGAACTAATGCGGAGAAAATTACCGTGTCTTATTTATGTATGTCTTATAATTTGCATTATTTTATTTGTGTCGTTGTCATATTTATGAGTATACTAGTTTGCTCAATCACATGTTGTTAGTGTTATGCCTGAACAGCGTGTAATAAGCAATCCAGGAACTCATTTTATGACAATTTTGAGAATTGGTTTTTAATGGAATATAAGAAGACATAGACCACGGCAGGAATCGAACCTGCGACCAAGAGGTTGACAGGCGATCACACAACTATCGCGCCACGGCCACCCCCCAAACTAAAAAGTTTTTATTCATTATTGTAGTTTTATACCTTTGTGCTATTTTGCAGTAATCGTAGAGTTTTACTGCATCCATTTGGTTTGAAATAATAACTTGTTCCTCCGATATAATGTCACTTCCAAATATATCTCTTCTAATTTCCGTGAGAATCGGGTATCTTCCAATAAAGTGAATAACATCTTCTCTTTCTGCTAAGTTGCACATATTACACTCGAGCGGTAAGTCAGGCCTGTGTGGAATGAAGTTCACATTGAGTTGTTCACTACGAAGTCTTACCATTGTAGCAACCGCGTGTACATTGTAAGAAGCACAAAAGTAGTTGCTTTCAACCAGGTTATGATTTAGCCTACTATACATTGTTTTGAATATGGAGCCAGAAGCTTTAGCTATATATTCAGCTCTACATCTTTCATCAACACTTGATATGACTTCATAAAAGAAGGCATTACTGCTTGATAAATCTTGTATGTTCAAATTGAAATAAAAGCAAAACAAAATTTAAAATATTTCAAATTAACAGAACAAAATAGGGGTTACATTAACACTATTATAAAATCATAAATAGATATTTTGTTTATAAAAAGTGAATAAATATTTTTAAAATACCTAAAATACAAAACAAACAAAAATTCCAAACGCAAGATTTCTTTTTCAAAGACAAATTTTTCGAATATTCGAAATATAAACTAAAGCTAGTGTCGTGCAATTCAGGTTGCATTTAAAAGATCTTATGTCTTACAGGCATATAGTTAAATTATACAAAAAAATAGCACCAAAACACCATACTAGTACATTCAGTTCATTTAATTATAATTATTACCACATAATATTTCGAACTTTAAAACCACAAGAAAACCACTGCCCACTGCGAATAAATCCAAAAACCAAAACAAACCAAACAAAAACAAACTATAGAGACGATGGACACAACACAATTTGACTTCAGATCAGAGACACCGATTGTGATTTACGACAAGAGATGAAGATCGAGATCAATCACAAATAATCTATAGACGTCAAACAACTAGAATACACGCATACCAGTGCATTTTGATAAATTTCTGGTGGCGATTTTCATAAAAATACAAGAATGTGACTTTGAATGACACTTACAACTAATAAACTTGGGGTGTGAAAAACATTCGATAGTCCCCTTTCACGCAAGGAAACTGAGTTGCCGGCAACTGGGAGTTTGATGGCGAGAAGGGCAAGAAGTAATTGAAATGAAAAAATCTCCCCGATCAACGATTTGAAGATATTTTTTTTGACGCTTTGCTTTGCATTTCAATTAGCCTAACAAAATTTTCCCAGTTTCCTGCTCAGTTTCTTGGTGCCAATTTCTATGTGTGAACGCTACAAGGCAATTAAATGAAAACGTCAAAAAATCTCCAGTAACTGGTTTCTCTGTGTGAAAGGGGACATAGTCTTAAAATTTTCATTTTGAATTTAAAAAGTTGTACAATCCAAGATGAAGGCCTTACGTTTTGGCAACCAAATTTAAATTGAATATATCTTACTGATAACAAGTGACTTGCTAATGAGTTTATACTGAATCATGATCGATAACTTCTTTTTGCTTAGGTGCACGTTTTATTGTACTTATGTATATCACTTTCCATTTTTTCTCATACCGTTAAATCAAAAACAGAGTTAGCCGTGAAGTTCTACAATTTTGAAAGCGAATTTTTTACACGCAAAACAAACAAAACTGTCTTGTTCATAAACGTAGGCCAGCCTTGAAATTTAGAAGTTATCCTAAGTTCGCTGACAAATCTAAAATACTCGTATCATTGTCTTGCATTTGAAAGAATTCTTTATTCTCGAACAGAATGTATGCCATAAAAAACAATGCGTGAGTGTGATGGGATGTCGTCGTTCTTGGTAAATTATTGTGTCAAATTATGACAAGGAAACGCTTAATAAAGTATATCCGTTTAAATTATTAATTAAGTAACAGAAAATCAGCTTGAATATTATTTTCTTAAATATCGCCGTGAAAAGTTTCATCCCATTGGACCCGCACACACAAGGCTATTTCCTCCGGACTAAGAACAGTTTTTTTAGCAAGGGAAGTGAAGTGTGCAGTATGGAACGGACTGAAATTTCAACCTTAAATTTCCTGGATGAACGAAGACTAAAACTAACACATACACAACAGCTTAAACAGTCAAACACGATAGCCATACTAACACATATAAAAAGAGGTTCATGTATACAATTCTTCGCTCAGCTGAAATCATCTCGCGTGTGCTTGGACTAAAGACGAAAACCGGTTTTAGTCCAAAAATTGTTCATCCCGTGTGTGCAGGCCCATTGAATTGACGAAGGCTTTTATAATTACAAATTGCTTACAGTGAGTAAGTGCTCTAAGTAGTAGGACCCGGAAAAGACGTCTTACTTTTAGCGCGTTTGCTTAAGAGCGATGGTGTTCCTACTGTAAATCTTAATATTAACAATATCCATATGTTTGTTGGTCATATACAGGGTGGCGCACGAATCGTGCTGCAAAAATAAAACGTAATAACTTTTTTCAGTGTGAGTAATCGGCTTATTTTTTTATTTTATAGGCTACTATTTAGATTTATCAAAATGAATGCTTGGGATACCGAAAAAAGGATTTGGATAGTGCAGCTCTACCATTTTTTGCAGTCCGTCATTTCCGTCCAAAGGGAATTTAGGCTGGAGTTTGGCGGTACTCCCCCGAGTAGACGGATCATTATCAGGCTGGTGAACATGTTTGCCGAATCTGGAAGCATCGAACGAAGATCGTATCATCGAGTTCCCAATGTTCGGGTTCAGGATACTATCGTACCTGTTGCATGGGCAATATAGGCAAATCCAAGTGTTTCGACTTGAAACTTATCGTACCAAATTGGAGTTAGCAGACGGTCATTATAACGGATACTTCATGATGACTTAAACTTGTTTCCGTACAAAGTCCAAATTACAAGCAAGTTAAACCCTCAGGATTTGCCTGTTCGCCTGGAATTTTGCCGAAAAATGATTGCAATGGCCGAAGAAGACAACACATTGATAAATTGTTTGTACACGTCGGATGAGGCCCATTTTGACTTAAACGGCAATGTTAAGAAGCAAAATTGCCGTATATGGAGTGAATCTAATCCAGAAATTCTCCATGAGACGGAACTGCACCCAGAACGATTCACTGTGTGGTGCGCAGTTTCATCAGGGTGTATTGTCGGGCCATAATTCTTTGAAGAAAACGGAAAACGGAACACAAACTGTCAATGGGGACAGTTATTTAAAGATGTTGAAGGAGTTTTTTTACCCAGAACTTCGCCGAAGACGTATCCCTTTCAGCAGGATTTGGTTTCAACAAGATGGAGCAAGTGCACACGTAGCCACACAAGTTATGGCGGAGCTCCAACAAAAATTCCCAAACAAATCGATATCCAGAAACTGCACTTTCCGCTGGCCCCCTGACCGGACAGCACCAGACTTTTTTTATGGGGTTATGTCAAGCAGGAAGTGTACAAAACGAAACCCAGGAACTTAACTGAATGGAAGCAGTCCATTAAGAAAATAATTGAGGCGATCCCAATTTCAACCCTTCAGGCCGCAATGAACAATTTTCTGATCAGGTGCCGCTTATGCGTGGATGAGCGTGGAGGTCATTTGCGGTCTATCATCTTTAAAAAACAATTAGTTATTTAAAATAAAATTTAATTTTTAATCCAGTAAAAAAAATTAATGAAATATATCGATTAAAATAAAAGTTATTTAAATTTCTTATTGTAGCACGATTCGTGCGCCACCCTGTATCCATGGTTCAGTTCTGTTTTTATTTTGTTTTTTTTTTTGCAATAGTTTTACTGAACCACTCCAACATCAACACGATGTTTAATATTTGTTTTCAGAAAATGTCAAAAATTTCAAGACACTGGTGTCAAGATTTGAGTACCTGACATGGTAACAGGTATATACAAACAAATTTCCACTGCAGTGTTGTTTCGTCTCCAAATATTTACTCGGCAAACACAAAGTCGAGAGAGTCGAGACTCCCTTGTGTTTACGACATAAACCATGCAAAGTAATCTCCACTCTATTCTACTCTACTCCACTCATCAGTCAGTACCTATACATTGGGTGCTGGGTGTGAAATGAAATGCTTTCTAAATTCTGTAAAAAAAAGTATAGCCTTGCGATTTGAATAGAACGGCACTGTAATGCTAGACATTCGATGGCGGAAGAAATACCTTCAAATCACAATAAATTTATATTCATTGAAGCTGTGTGTTGTTTCACTTAGAATAAATATGTGCTTTTCAAAGGGCTTCACTGTGGGGCCATCCGGGCCACCCGCTCGCTTGCTGGTATGGTAGAGATATTACTATCTGACTCTGGGTTACACTTCAAACGAATTTTCACAGCAACGGAATGTGATTTCACACTTTGCCACAATTAATTAATTGCCACAGCCATTACTGAGCGAATTGACGACGACCGGCGAGGCTATACCGCCGCCATGCCGCGCCGGGCAACGAACGATGTTGTTAGTGCATAAAAACAAAAGCGAATCGAATTAAATTAGAGTGTTGTTTTTTTTTTGTTTTCTAAAAATACATATACATCTTTATCCGTCTGATAATGATGAAGTTTATCTTTTAAGTTTATTTTGATTTGTTTTATTATACAAAGGTAACTATAGGGTTAAATCTTGGGTTCTTGAAAAAAATTAAACAATTGCCATTGAGAGCCTTTATTACTTGCAAAATGGCATGTATGTATAAGTATTACTGGAGAGACGAAGACCACTCGAACAGCGGGTTTGGAAGCAATACTGATCCTATAGCCCATTGATCTATTATAGGCATATCGGCCAGATTCTGCAGAAATTTACAGGTAACAATGTGCACACTGACT
This sequence comes from Philhelius pedissequus, assembly GCA_910595825.1. Lineage (NCBI taxonomy): Eukaryota > Metazoa > Arthropoda > Insecta > Diptera > Syrphidae > Philhelius > Philhelius pedissequus. The sequence goes on from OU343162.1 coordinate 1,243,902, forward strand.
ACATGTGATCAAGTTTAGATTTAAACAAATTCTTCCAAACTTGGTGAACAACGAAACATTTACTGATGAGTCGACAATACCAATTACACAGATGGCTCAAAGATGGACACTGGGGGTTGGTGCAGATTTCCTATCAGAAACCCTAAAACTAGCTAGTTCCTCTAGATTCCCTGGCTTCCCATTGGCTTCCGAGCTGAGGAAACTGATATCACCTTTTTTATGGACAACCAAGCAGCAATAAAAGCGATTTCTGTCACAGTTAATAAAGTCAAAGCTTGTAACATTAGACATTGATGTACCGGGTACCGATAGAGTTGATGAGCTGGCGAGTAAGGGTTCAACACTTGGCCCTACCCAGATAGAAAATCCCCTTCGGTACTACTAAAAAGAAGAAATGAAAGGTTGACCTATACTCGACACCTAGCCCAATTTCAATAAGAAAAGAACAGAAACGATTTTCCACTCAAAAAACGATTCACTTCGAACTGTTATAAGCGTAATAACCGGACACAATGAGAGTAATGATGACCTATGCTGAAGTTTCAACGACGAAGACCAACACGAGGATACCTCTTACTTCCTGTGTCATTGTCCAGCAATCTGTTATACAAGGAACAAATTCTTACGCAGCTATTTCTTCAACAACTTGGAAGAGCACTCGAATCTTTCAGGCAAACCCCATGATTGAACTTCATAAAAACCTATAAATGCCTTGATCATTATCATCCATGGGATATATAATTAACTTTATCTAAGTGTGATACTAACGAGATCAACTTTCAGCTTATGAACCTAAACCAACCTAAACTAAGTAAATGGACCCATTTTTAATTGTGTGTTGTCATTCTTTACGAAATGGTACAGTATTTCATTTGACAAGAATTTATAAATAATACTACGTTTCCTCCGAACTTTAATCTCTTGTAGATTTACTAATCTCAAAAAGTGTTTTCACCGCTCCAAAAGTAGATCAATTTTGACAGCACTATTCAAAATGCATACATTGTTTCATTTTCTCTTATGATGTAGAAGTGAGACAGGCAGCTTCATCTGTGTCAACCGAAAAGAAAAATTCACTTTCCCGATGAATGTGTTCATTTCGATATGGAAATAGGGTATTTCGATTGAAGATTTAAATGAGAAATATTTTAAATCTTCATCTGAGAAGATTCAAATTTGTATGGTAAATCCTCAAGATTTGTTGGAGATTTAGCTAAATCTGCTTAAATCTCGGTTTAGTGGTCGGTGGAAACGTAGTATAACAGGTTTAACATGTGTTGGCCATTAAAAGTGTGAAATAATCACAACTGCGTGGACAATTGGTGCGGTTGTTTAAAACAATTACGTAAATAAGCTCTGGTCGATTGCCCTTCTGATTCCATAGCGTCACGTACATAAACAGTACCTTTATAAAAAGAACTGTTATAAATGGGAATACTGGGAGTAATTTTTAAATGATATCAGATAATTGTAAAATTATATGGCATTATTTTTTGACAAAAATATTGACAAGTTTTTAACAATTCACACGGCTACGTTACATTACATATTTTAAAGTGGCAAGCAAACAAAGGGTGTTTTCATAAACGTCAAAAATCTGCGTTACTGAAATCGTTTTTCTACTTTGTTAAATTAATGAACGCACTGATTTTGCAGAACGTTGTGCAGGCCTGCTTAAGTACAATTTTCAGTAGTCACTTACAGCCCTATTAATAAAAAACTCATACTTCACCTTTAGTCCATGGACTAACAAAACCATGGAATATGTAAGTGTTAGACCATGGACTAACAGTGCCTATTAATAAAAAATCGAACAAAATATATTACAATAAGTATCAAATCTATCACTTTTATTCTATGTCCCTGTAAATTTTGTGCTTAAATGTCAATTCTAAGTCCTTCACTAGACCACCGTCTTCGATGGTCTAGCGAAGGTCTAAGTTGGTAAACGTCAAATAGCAGACATTTTTTTGTATTAATAGCATTTCGCACTTCTTAGTGCACGGAATAAGTCCTAAACCTTCCCTAGTCCATGTATATTTATTTGGGGGTTAATGTTTATTAAACGTCAGACAAAAGTCAGAAATGAGTTTGGAAGAAGTTGTTATTTGTGAATTATTATTGAATGAAATTGACAACAAAAAATAAAATAAAAAAAGGCTAAAATGAAATTTCATAAAATTAAAACAAATATTAAAAACCACAATTCCGTTTATAAAATAAAGATAAATTTAATTTTAAACGAAAAACTTACAAAAATTTCCAAAACTTGAATTTTTCGTACTTTGACTCTTTGCTGCGCTTTCTGCAGCCAAAAAAATATGGATGCACAATCTGCAAGACACTAATGACATTTATGACGCTTATTAACATATCTTCTGCAATTCATCTGCGTTTGTGCGATCAAAATATTACTTTATGAACACGCCTAACGCAGGTCTCAGTTAGGCAGAGGTTTATGAACACATCCAAAAACAATATTGGTAACTTATCACTATAGTATGCTTCTTAATTTGTGAGAATCGCTTTAGCAGTCAACAAACGATAAATTAATCTGATTATGATTAAAAAATTTGGCATAAGTATACACACAATACACACGATCATAATAAATGTTTAAATTTCGCTCCATTTTAGTACGATGTACTATTACAACAAATTATCAGAGCTCTTATTAGTGAAGCACAGCTGAAATTCAGAGAAAAAGTGTTAAAAATTTGAGCGGCATAAGGGTGATCTTTTGGACATATTGTATTCTGTTATTAACTTCAGAGTTTGTCCTTCAAATAAAATTTAAAATATCGAAATAATTAAAAAAAACAAAAAAACTTTTAAATATTCAATGATAAATAATCTACAATGAGACCCCTATCGCCACAATGTTTTGCAACAACATTATCATCTAATTGAGCAAGTACATGGGACCAAGTTTATTTTACTTAATTTTCCGCCGTTCACTACAATCTGGGACGACTGGATGGATTTAGTATACAGACACATTTAACAAGGGAAGCTTTGGTGCATGACATGTTACTCGTATCTGTGTCCAACCAATTATTGTTTATGGCATCCACTTCCATCACATACCCTATTCGAAAAAGGGGTTTTATTAAATTAGAAAATTTATAAGATTGAAAATTCACATTTAATTTAGGGTGAAGCAAATGCAAAAGAATGGAAACATGCTCATCAGTGCGATGTTCAAGTAAATTTAGCTGTCACATGGGAGCGAATTCAATTTCTGGAGTGTTTGTTGTTGTGTATGTGTTGCTCGTAGGTACATATACATATAATTATTATCATACTCGTAATTGTCGTCTATTGTATCAAAACAGGCAAATATGAGAATCTGTTTGTGGCATTTGGTGTTGATGCAGAGAAACGACGCGTTTTGCGCTTTGAAATAAATTAAAATTTGAGTGTAGTTTTTGAGAGTGGTTTCAATTTTAAGGATGCTTTGTAACTTGAATACCATTGTTATTAATTTACAATATGTGCAAGTTTATTTGTATGTATATGCTTGAAGAGAATATTATAATTACTCGCCTGATTATATTTTTTTCTTCTGCTTACAGATGATTTATCTAGAATAAATAATTATATAAATCTAAGCGCAAATAATTTTGTCAACCAAAAAATCCTCTCACGAAAAATAATCAGCGATAATTTCTCGACTTCGATAGTACTATTATGTCTAATTTCTAATTTAATAGTATTGCTAGATAAATATATGGTCTAAGAAGATTTGATCATGTTTTTTTTTCTCATCTCTGTATGATCTTTCATTTGATAATTTAATCCGCTATAGAACTTTAATCTTACTGTTTCGAATTATGGTCACTCATCAGCCCTCTTACTTATTCTGTGGAATAAAAATGTCCTCATCAATCAGAACTCAACAAATCTTACAATTTCGTTTTACATGTTTAACGTCCGAACGACAATTTTTCGTCCATGTTTCGCGTCTATGGAATAATCTCTCACGGAAAATAAAGTTAATAGGAACCTTGAAGCGTTTCAAAAATCAACTAAAGATACACCTTTCCACAATGTAAATGTTTTCATACATTTTTTTTTAAATATTAAATTAATAAATAATATACCCATTTATTAATTGCTTATTTTCTTTTTTCTCTTTCTCTTTAAAAAGGTAAAGTAATAATCATGAATTTTTATGTATAGAAATTTTAAATTTTAAATTACTATAACTTTGTTAATTTTAAATATGGATTTTTTTCCTTCTGAAGCTATTTCATTTGTCAATTATAATTAACACATATGTATACTTAAAGCCTTGATAAATTAACATATATATGCTTGTATTAGCTTATAAGATATTAGGCCTTACTAATAATCAAATTTAGTGTTAAGGTTAAAAGAAAATCTCCAGATTTTAGAAAATCCACATACCAATAACGAATTTGATCTCCAGTTTAGTCGTTAGCAAAATGTCTAAATTTAATACACGGAAATCCATGTTTAAAGTCGAACATTAAATGAAAAGTGTTGCCTTGGTGCTGTTTTATGGTACGAAAATGTGTATTTAATACCTAAATCTAATCCCAAGTTATCTGGTCGATTATATTTATGAGTTGGTTTCAATCTTCAGATTTTTGTTTTAAAGTAAGAATGAAGTAATTAATTTAGAAATACTTTATTTATTGTTGTTTCTGAAGTGCAACATAAGCTGTTTTTATTATTGCCAATGATCCAAATATCATTCCCTGAAAATAAAACAAGACAAATCAGTGTAAAGAAATAATGTTATACTCCCACTTCTTTTAAACTTATGTTTGTTTATTTTTCATGTAATTCTGGTGGTCTTTCTTTAAGGTGAGCTATAATTGTCGACTGGGCACTTAAGTTTATGTCAAAAACCAACGAAAAGTAGCTTTCTCTTTTTTTCAGTCCTACTTTAGCGAGATGCCAGTTTTTCATAAATAAGGTGCGCTTACTCCCCTCCGAAAGCAAAAAGTGAACGAAACTAAAAAAAAAAGCAACTAACCACAATTATAAACGCATCATTTGATTTAATTGTATTCGCTTATTTTAGTAGTTGAGCTTTAAGGTTAGACCGCACACAACTGCAGCGGAACTACACTTCACGACGCAGCAAAATATTATTTATATGAAATTGTATGAGCTATTATCGCACTAATACTATGTTCCCACTGAACGAAATTGCGCAATTTTAAATTATTTTGCCGAAATCATCTTCGGAATTGCACAATTTCCCATGCAATGACGCAATTTCAAAATCATCTCAAATCACCTCAATTTTCCATGAAATTTCGTTTTATACCATTTTTTCGATAAAGTGAAAAAAACAGAACTAATTGGTAAAACAAAAGTGAGTTTGGCTTTGTCTGGTTTGTTTCCTTTTAATTTAGTACTAAAATACTTGATGTTAAAAAGAACACGGCAATACTTAACTTTGAAGAACAACTACTTTTTTTTTTTAAATGTATTTTGTGCCTGTGCGTCTGACATCTGTGCCGCGAAAAATAAATTGTTTTAAGAAAATATTACATATTTTTATGATGGATAAATAAATAAAAAAAAACGAGCCAGTAACTGGACGCGTGAAATGAAAGAGCTCTTAGTTTCCTGTGTAAAACCCCTCGGTCACATAATCGATAGCAAGCTTAACAGCCTGCGTATGATAAAGAAAAAAAGTGAGGCTTGGGAATAAAATAAATAAGCTTTCGAGGAAAATGGGCATCAGACTTCCCACCAAACAATTGAGGGATGAAAAAACAAAAACAAATATCGCGGAATAAAATAGCATCAATCAAAAGAGCACAAAAACATATATTTAAAGAAATAAATTAGATATATATTTTTGCATGAAAACAAACAAAATGATCTTTGACAGTTCTGACAGTTCATGCAATTTCTTTTCTCATTTGTAGTAGATTTTGTAATAGATTTAAGGAAAGTCTTGAGACTAGTTATTTAAAGGGTTAAATTGTTTATTGGTAGTATTTTGTTAAAGCTCAACACTTTGTTTTAAACTTCAAGTTAACTAATAGCCATTGTATCTTAAAACACTAGCACTCCAATAAAGAAATAAATAAAATAAATAAATTGCGACCTATGAGTTGAACTGAAGCCAAAAAAAAAATTAAAACAAAAATGGTTCTATTTGATTCCTATATCTGTCAGAAATAAGCGCGTTCAATTGAAAGTTTCTAAGATCGCGTTAAAAACCTACATTATTTAGAAGAGTTATAAAGTTTAAAATTGCCAAAAAGTTAGATAAATGCTAGCAAATAAATGCCTTCGTGAAAACACGGTCGTGGTTTTCCTTAAACGATTACTGTTTAAAATTTTCCGCTAATTATTCCAAAATTGCAATGTACCTACCTACAACTGTTACCACATTTAATTCCTAAACTTCGAGTCTTCAAACTAAGATATCTTTGACTGCATTAAGCGCAAAACAAAACACTCAATAGTCCAGACGCAACCACTTAAGTAGCCATAATCATCATACAAAATGCATTGCACGTCTAAGTGGATAAGAGCCAATCATTCAATTACTGTAGACGGATTCAGTTGACTGTAACATGAATCCCACAACAAATAAAAAAAAAAAAAAAATATAAACGAAACAAAAATTATATAAAATACTACTTAATGAAATTAAATTAATATAATTGGATTCGTTCATTGTCATTTGCAGTTAATTTCAGATGAAACGCATCTGAATGCCTTGTAATAACCTCTCAGCAGCGCATAATTTGCATTTTGTGGTCTCGTCCAATGCCGAAAATACGTGTGCAGCATATAAATCTCACAATCAAGTATAGTCTCCTGAACAACTGATGACAAAGGCGTATGAGGGTTGAGAGAGGAAAAAAAATGTTTACACGAAATATATCACTTTGCCACAATTTACTCTACAAAGCGTTTTCATTCGATTTGCACTTATCTGCACTTTACACTGCACTTACTCCATCGAAATGCATCTATCGGATATACGGAAATATATATTCATACGTGTGCCTTGTCTACCTGAAATCTGAGAGGTAAGGTGCACCAAAATGACCAATTGTGCATCAGCATGGAAATTATTTACATACTATAACTGTAATTCCATCCCTGCGGCCAGGCCGGATATAATATGTGTGCTACAAAGCCGAACACAAAACATTCCAGGGATGATATCAGTTAATAATTGAAAACAGTAACTGGATAAAGATACTGTTATGTAATTTTCAGCAAACAATGCATCTTTGTCTTGCCATTTATAACTGTGATTGTTTTTTGGCTTCTAGAAATGATATGTTTGAGCACCTGTTGGGAGAGTTTTCGATTTGAATCTTTTGACATTTCCAACAAATTTTAAGGTTAAAGTGCGTTTGTCGAGCCAGGTTTTCGAAATATTCTAACTTTAAAACTTATGTACATAAAAGTTGTTCCATAATTCAGGCAAAATTTGAATTTTGCGCCATTTAAAAGCACAGTGTTGCCAACGAAAAAAAAGATAACAATGTTACAGCTGACAGTTCGAGGTTAGAAAAAACGGAGCATTATTTGAAACAAGATCAAGATCTGTCAGCTACAGTCCGCAATTTTCGTACAAAATATGGCCGCCAGTTATTTAAAACCATCAACTGTGAAGAGAATAATTGAAACATTCAGAGAGATTGAGCCTCCTGTCACAAGTCATTCAACAGAAAACATCAAAGCAATCCCCAAGAGTGTTACTGACAGTTTATGAACATCAATTCGGCACCGTAGTAAAGAATTGGACATTTTCAGAAGCTCTCTACTGCGAATTCTCACGAAAGACTTAAAACTTCATGCTTAAATTTAAAAATAGAATTTCAAAAAACATCGTCCATCCGCTTTCAAAATGTCGAATTTTCAGAATTTTTGTTTTGTTTTTAATCCAAAACAAATATTTCTCGAAACCTTGGTAAACAATATTATTTATAATTCGAGGAACACACTATTTAGACCCAAATCTGTTAAGCTGTAAATGAGGTGCAGTTACCGTTTACCGTTAATAACAAAATAGGCTACACTACTAATACACTGATTTTTTTTTTATAAAATCGTTAGAGCGGTTTTCGAGATAATTAAAACTTACCAATTCTGCTTCAAAAAATTGTATGGCACGTAACTTGTTTTTGGGGCCAATCACAACGCTTAAGTATCAAGTGTGAAGAAAATCGGTTCAGTCGTTTAGATTGTAGGTCGACCTAAAGACAGACAGATAGGCAGCGCAATTGCGGGATCCACTTTTTCGGAGTTCTCTATCACTGTAATGTCAAGTTTGATTAAAGCCTGGAGCTCGAACTTTTTTCAAATGCAGAACTTGCCATATAGCACCTAGGAATAGGGTGTTTTTTTAGAAGCTTGAGAACTTTAAATAATAATACAAGATAGAAATATTTTTGGAATGAATTTTGTATATAATTGCATGGCATTTATTTTTTAAATATAATTTCCGGCATATGTCCGCTGCTACGAGTTACATAGTCCAATTTTTTACTACTTTTTCCACTAAATCTGGCCGTATGGCGTCTATGGTGGCTGGAGTATTGGCTTCCAATGCTTAAAGAGTTGTTGGTTTGTCGGCATAAACCAATTACTTAACACAGCCACATAAAAAGCAGTCGATGGGTCTTAAGTTGCACGAACAGGGGGCCAATTACCATGACCGCTTCTAGAAATAAACTGTCACAAAATTGATTTTGCAATAAATTTATAGTTAAGTCCGCTATATGGCAAGTTTTGCTGTCTTGTTGGAACCAAAAGTCGTGATTCGTTAATTTTTGAAAACAAAAAGTCAGTCAGCATGGCTTGATAGCGTTCGCCATTCAGTGTAACGGCAGCTTGTTCCTTATTTCGAAAGAAATAAGGACCAATGTCTAAACCGCACAAAACTGTCAATTTTAATGGATGTAATCGTGATTCATTAATAGCTTTAGGATTGTCTTCGCTCCATTTACGGGAGTTTTGTCAATTGAAGAAGCCATTTAACCAGAAATGAACTTCAGCACTGAACACATTTATTCCGTAAAAATGATCTATGAAATTCACGAAGAAAATTATTTTTTTCAAAGTAAATTTCCACAATTTGGAATCTCTGTTCCGGCGTTAAATGATTCAAGATAAATTGGCAAACCGTACTGGACAGAAATAATATTCTCAAATGAATAATCAAATCAATGTAATACTTTAAAAACTCTTCTTTTCCACTATTTTTCAAAAATGAGTTAAGAGAATAAGGAAATGTTCTTGAGGTGAGGCCTCATACACGTATATGACTAAATTTTTACTCAAAAAGTGGATTTTTTTCTTCAAAACTACACCATCCCCGTCAGTCATTCATTTCAAAAGTCGTATTTTCCTGTGCAAGCCGAATTTTGAAATTCACCTTTTCCTATATGGAAATCAAAGTACTAGTCGGTTTCAAAACTCGTGTATTCCAATGACATTGAAAAAGGCCAGTCGAAGCGTTTTATACTACAGAATATGAAATCGGGTCAAGTACCGGCGGAGTCTGAAGTTTTTTATAAGTCGGATGTGGGATTTTCAAAATCTGTGCTTATGGCTAGAAAAAAAAATCCGATATGAAACTAAAAAATGCTTTGCCTATGGGTGTTTCCATTAAAGATGAAGAGAAAAGGGATGTCGCAAAGCAGCTGATACTCGACTTCGGTGCTGAAATAAGTCAAGTTTGTGAAGAACAAGAGGAAAAATCGAAGAGCTTCGTGTATAAGACTTTTAATGTTAAATTTACTTATGAAAAAAAAGGTTTTCTTTTCATTCTTCACAGGTTGAATTAAAAGTCAACTATTCCAATCGTAATTTTCTCGTCTGTTCCAATTTAAATTGATTAATTATAATTTTTAGGTTCACCTTGTAAGTTCGAAAGCAAACAAAATGGATAAAACTCCTAACAAATCTATATTTTGACATTCCAACTAATGGCTTATATCATTTTTATAGTTTTAGACAGTTTTTTTCGTTTTACTCAAAATTATCAAAAGTGGAAAAGAAGAGTTTTCAAATTATACCCCTCAACTGTCAAACTATAAACAACAACCATCGAAGCTTCTCATGCAGCTAAAAAAATATACCCTATAGTTCAAGGTACCTAACAATAAAATTTGATCAGCTTTCGGTATACTTGGTATGAGCATCACAGACCACCGCTTGTGGAATGAACACATATTTGATGTCACCAAAAATGCTGCAAAGTGTTTGGGCTTTCTACGAAGATACAAGGAATTCTTCTCCACCTATGATCTGGCTGTAATCTATAAGGCCTTCATTCGTCCAAAGCTGGAGTATAACTCTTACATTTGGGCAGGAGCTCCCAACTCTCATTTGAATCTTTTGTATAGAATTCAAAATAGAGCTCTAAGAATGATTGGCGATAGAACTATAGTGGGAACATTTACATCTCTTGAACACCGTCGAAATGTTATATGTCTCTCATTATTTTATAGCTTTTTTATAAGCAATGTTCCAGCGAAATAGCCAGTTGCATTCCTCCCCTTAAACTATTCAATCGTAATACTCACGCTTCCAGGAATGCTCATCAGTTTACCCTTGAGCCCAACTTCGGATGTACTGTGAAGTACAGTAAATCTTTCTTTAGTCGTACAACGCGAATGTGGAATACTTTACCTGGCTCTATTCTCCCCCCCCCCCCATTTTAATATTCAGAAATTCAAAACAAATGTGCATCGGTTTCTTCTATTACATCCTTCCCTTTTTTCCTAATGCTCGCACTGTGCTTGTTCATTTTAAGGGTAGTCAAAGTTCACTTGGAGAAAATACCGGTTAAAAAAAAAAACAAATTGTGACAAATCGCCGCTTTAGTTAAGCAGACTTGACTGTGTTGTTTATAAAATGTGTTTTAATACCTGCAGCTATTTTAGAAACAAATAAATTTGATTTACCCCTAGACGATATGGGCTAAACATTTTTGCTTCAAAGTTTGCAAAAATATTTTAACTTGATATCAAGTTAGAAAAATTTAATTTAAAGTTGTTAAAATAATTACCAACATAAGCGCATATTAATGAGGCGACTCGGTTTGCTGTTGTCATAAAGCTAATTTAAATATCTGTGGGTTTTTCCACTCTTAAAAATAAAAGCAGCATAATTTGGTTGCCGTGTTTAATTAATAAGATTGAATTAAAAAAGGCAGGCAAAACCAAACATTCATTTCTAAAATCAACAACTCAAAACGTCTGGATAAAACAGGAAAAATACCTTTAATGTTTAGAGATCTGGAGCGAGTGCGTATGACTCGCCTAAGCACGAATTATGCAAATAACTTCTTTTTTTTTTAAAGTGCAACTCTCATTTAGAGCAATTTCAATGGAGACATATTTTAACTTGACTTATGTATTTAGTACTTACATATGTATGTACTTAATAATATGTCTGTTATTTACTTGCCTCAAACACCGTCAATTTCTAGTAGTTATAACAATGGTGCAAAATTTTAAACAGCCTGATGTTTAATGGCTTAGCATGATACCACTTTACAGTTTGCTAATACTAAACTAATATTTTCCTAATTTTAAACACTTTTTAATTAGCACCATACTAAATCTCTTTTCTTAATAAACTACAACTAACACGCCTAAAATAGTGCTAAAATGTAAGCGAACATAACTTTTTGACGTTTGTAAATGTCAAAGTGACATATGTATTTAGTACGATACTAAAAAAAAGGGTAGCCATTTTGTGATTTTAACTTTAGTAAAATGTTAAGAAAATAGTACTATACTAAACTGGTTTAAAATTAGCAAAATGCTCTTTTTAGCCTAGTATCATACTAAAGATGATTTAACATATTACTAAATCGACTAAAATTTTGCGCCAATGTATTTAATGCAAGGTCGGTCGTAAGTTTAACAATTACTTAAAATGATAAATTTACGCAAAAGTTTGCATGAACGTCAATTTAGTAATTTGTGTATTTGCTGTGTGAGTGATTCAGCTTTTCAGTTTAAACAATATATTGACGTGTGGTTAATTTTAACAAATTAATATTTCCTCACCAAATTCGTTCGTAAATTTAATCCAATGTGTGTAAATCATTTATTTTTGATTAACTTACGCAAATATACAAAAGTGGTAATTTACATAAACATACGTAGTGTAAATGTAAGTGCCACAATAGTATCTGCAATATACAATCTTATACGTTAATATAACCACTTGTCAATGAAAAACAATCACATAATAAAAAGCTTAATTAAAAATACTAAGTTCCAATTAAAATGATTTCCAGTCATTTACTTATATCACAAAACTTCAAATACAGAATATGCACTGTGAACAGTTTCCTAATTTTCATTTTATACAACAACAAAAAAAACCAAACCAAGGACCACTTCAATTGCAAGAAGTTCCAATTAATCATATGAAAACCACTTGGACAATAATCAACGACATTAATTATAACTGTTGAGATGAAATCATACCCGGTTAACTACTTCAGTACTGCAAATGCAATGTAAATATAGGTATAAACTTGTTATTGAGAAGGAGAAATGCAAACAATATAATTTTAATCACGATAACCTTTTGCAATTACCTATATAAACTGGTGATGGTGGTGCTGTTGCTGCTTCCATTGCATGTTCAACTTAAACATTCTGCCAATGCTATTGAGTCCAGTTCTAAAGTACAGTGTGCTACGGTTCAATTAATTAGTGTAAAATTCACTGCAATTGTGTAAACGAAGTAAATACTCTAATTAAAGAAGCTCGTTCAGTTAATTAATTGACAGATAGTGTTTTATCAGAAGGAACAAAATAAAACAAGAAAAAGACATAAACAGTAGTTCAATGCAAACTTTGTGAATTCAAAGAGCGGTTTATTGCACTTTGCTCTCAAAAGTCAAGCATTTGACCACTTTATCGACAACTAGGCGTTGAAGAGTAGTGTGTGCAAAGCTCTCCAGAGATTGTAAAAAAACAATTGAAACCATCACCAGTATGACGTGTATACTGATAAAAAAAAAAGAGCCAATGGTATTACAGAGGAAACAAATTGGTGCAACAATTTAACATTAAGGTATTGGCTTAATACTATTTTAAAATTGGAGAATTTTTAAGCAGTTTATGTAGCAATAGTTTTAAAGCCAATTGAAATATTTTGTGACCTATAGTCCAAACTGCGTTTCGCCCGAGCTCGATAGTTGGGCTCATCAGTTAGATGATATCGTACCCTTCTAAGACGCAATATTTTTGGTCGATGTCTACCAACAAAAACAAAAATAATATGTAAATATAAACGGTGATTTTTTAAGAGCTTGGTTTTTGAAAATCCAAAAAGCACAGAAACTTGTAAAAAGTGAATGAAATTTTTATTTGGATCGATAAATCAATTTCTGCCATTTACTTTTTAAAAATAATTTCACTTAAATGTTGCCCGCGGCTACGCTTCAGGTGGTCCATTCTGAAGGTCCAATTTTGGCAAACTTTTTCACACATTTCGGCCGGAATCTCACCAATGACGCGTTCATCCAAGGCAGCAATCGTGTTTGGCTTGTCCCCATAGACAATAGACTTAACATAGCCCCACAAAAAATAGTCTAACGGGGTCAAATCACATGATCTTGGTGGCCAATTGACTGCGCCAAAACGTGAGATCAACTGCTCACCAAATTCGCCTCTCAATTGATGCATGGTTTCGCGTGCAGTGTGGCATGTGGCACCGTCCTGTTGGAACCACATGTCGACCGAGTTCAATTCTTGCATTTTCGGCAAAAAAAAATCTGTTATCATCGAACGGTACCTTTCTCCATTGACCGTAACCCTGCGGCCTTCATCGTCCTTGAAGAAGTACGGCCCAATGATGCCGCCTGCCCATAAACCGCACCAAACAGTGCATTTTTCGGGATGCATTGGTAGCTGCTGAATTGCTTCTGGCTGCTCTTCACTCCAAATACGGCAATTCTGCTTATTCACGTATCCATTTAGCCAAAAATGAGCCTCGTCGCTGAAGACAATTTTGCGATAAAAGCTTGCGAAACACATTTTTCACAGAGCACGAATTTTGATAATAAATTTCAATAATTTGCAAACGTTGTTCAGGCGTAAGTCTATTCATGATGAAATGGCAAACAATACTGAATTGAAATGTCAAATGTTCGTGGAATTTGTCAAAAATATAAACGTCAAAAACCAAGTAGCAAAAAAATCACGTTAGTAATAGTTTTAAACACTTTTTAATTAGTATCGTGCAAATTGCGGCACAAGTTTCAAACAGTAATAGTTCAAGCTAAAAAAAGAGGAGACAACACTACAACGTTTTTGAAATTTGTAAACGTCATTTTTCTGTGTCCGGTGGAAATCTTCAAATGGCACTTGGTGGTAATCGGTACCACGTAGTGTGGGGCTCTTATCGCACCAAAACCACCGGTAGATCAGGACAGGACCAATCTATGAAACATATTATCTTTCTTTCTTAATTTAATGTCGTTTAGCGTTAGACCATAAGCTCATGAGGTTTTGCTCTTCTTAACCTCCGAACATTTACAGCCATTTTCTTCAGTACAATTTGAACTCAACATGAGGATTTTTATTCTCAACTTGTGATTTTGTTTTTCTTCACTCAAAGCTGATTGTTTCAACATTCGATTCTCAACTCTCGAGTTGATAAACTTCTGGTTTTCTCAACTTCCGAAAATAATAGAAGTTGAGAGAACAAACTTGAAAGTTTTCAGTCAAATTGAAATTTGTAATACATTTTGTTGAATCTTCTGTGAAAAATTATTCTCGGTTTCAGTTTGAATATAATTTGTTCTGAGAAAATTATTATTGTGAAAATCATCCATCGTCTGCTTCCGGAAGCGAAGATGAAGAAGAATTGTTGGCGAATAGCGATTGAAAGAAGACAATATAAAATGTGTGCTGAGGTATTTTGCATACTCGGGTCAATTCAGTTGGCCGTTGCTGATTTTATTGGCGTAAGTATTCAACAGTCAATCGTATTCTGAAGTGGGTTTCAAATACAATAATTATCAACTTAGCGCAAGAGAATATTATGAAATAGCCACATATCCAAAAAAATTGGCATATTTAAGTATGGATTATCTGAAAGGATCCAATGACCCTACCCAATCATCTGTCGATGTACATTATGTAATCAGTGAATTTCTATAAAAAAGGATTTTTTTTGTATAATAACTGTGCAACAAGCATTATCTTTGATTTTGATTATTGTCACGTACAGAATTATTTTCACATATGTGTGTATATACAATCGCATAAAGATTCAGAATCTTCAGAATAAAAAAAAAGTGTTCAGTTGTGATCCCGGATCGTAGAGGGATTCCGGATTGCCAAATAAAAACGCCATTGAGTTTGGTTGAATGTTATGCCTTAATTTTGTTACCTTTGTTACGTACTCCACCGTACAGTAACCTAATTGAATTTATAACATACCTATTACATCTGTACAGAATTGTAAAGAACAGAATAAATCTCCTTTGCCTAATATGATAAAAGGAACATCGGCCCTTTTAATAGAAATTGTACGTATATTTTGAACTAAAATGGAAACTCATGGTGTTGAATCCGTGTCGGTACCAAAATTATATGGTTTTGTCGAAATAATCCAACAGAATAAATTCAAATGACACAGAATAAATTCAAATCTAAAGTTGAAACATAGTCAGGTATTACACAGCGCGTGACTGTAACGCGCAAGTCTTGGTTATTTTCTTTTGAACTTCTATTCGGTAACGCGCGTGTTATTACACAAAGCCTTTTTCTCATTTTCAGACAGCTATCTTTCATTTTATATTCTTTGCCCAGTGCAGATATTTTTTTTTTTTTTTTGGAATTTAACTATATGCCTGTAAGACCTAAGGTCTTTTAAATACAACCTGAGTTGCACGGCACTAGTTTGGAACAAAAACTAATTTTTAAAAGAAAAATGGAAGGCAAAGTTATTTATATAGGTATTCCGGACAAGGATTGTAGAGAATAGAGTTCATTTGGTAATTTAAAATATGCTTAGCAGTTTTTTCTTTGTTCCATTTAAATTCGTCAGCCATTTGGATTGGTGTTCATTCATCTACGCAAAAATTAAACGAAGCAAATCCGATAAAGAAAGAAAGAGTAGAAAGAGAAAGGTCAAAAACGTGCAAGAAAAACCCTACCTGCGCGGGGTTCAGATAGATTTATTTCTGTTTCATCTTTTCGTTCTTTCTTTCTCTTTCGCACTTCATTCACGCAGGGGTAAACGCGCTGTATAATACCGGACATACGTATCTGTCGAAAATTTCCCAGGGAAAATTTTTAAAAACGCAAGTTGGCTAACTTTTGAATTCCAACTCTCGAGTTGAAATTTAAAGTAGTGAAGAAAAACAAATTTCAACTTGTCCCTCAACTCTCAAGTTTGTGTCAACTCTAGAGTTGGCCAACTTGTGAGTTTGCGGCAAGTTGACAAATAGTGAAGAAAATGGCCCTTCAGACGGTCTCCATCTCGGTGTTGATATGACTTTGCAGTCGTTGATAATGAGATACAGCTTGTTTTTTAACCACTTCTGTAGTATTGGCTTAAGGTACATCTCTATAGTTTTTTTTTTGGAACATTATTTAGCTTGTTGTTTGTAACATTTATATGCGTCGATCTTGGTTCGTTTTATTTGATACGCCATCGTTGTATCCAATTACTATTATTGTATCAACTTGCATTTTGCAATTTTTGAGTAGCCTATATAGCGGGATTTTCTGGCCATGATAACGTGGTTGTCCACTGGAATATCTCTAGTATATAACAGATAGAGGCTTGCTCCTATGACACTTCCTTGTGGTACTCCGGCTTCAATTTTCTTAAGTTCTGAGTAATTTTGGTCGATTCCGTTTTCTAAAGAGTTAGTCCAAACCTTGTCAAATGCTTGACCAATATCTAAGAAGAAAGCAGGACATACGTCAACATATAAAAAATCTCCCTCCTTATCAGAACAACGTAAAAGGTTGACTTATAAACGATTAAGGGGAAAAATAAGAAAGAACCCGAATGAACAACAACAAACTTGTGTGGCTAATAAAAGCGCTAGTCGTTTCAATGCAATTGATAAACAGAAAAACCTGCATTGGGTTGGATCTGATCATGTGGGCTCGGTGGCGTGATGCGTAGTACGTTGGCTTCTAAGCAGCTTGTCATGATTCAATATACGATGAAGGCACAAGAATTTTTTCAATGAAAAGTAGACCAGCACCACTAGAGTAAAGGGATCTGATGATCAACCTTGGCAAGTTGTGAAATAGCTATAATTCCAGCTAAAAATAATATGAGAAAAATTTGGTGGTAGCACACCCAAACTCATTAGAATGTTATTTCTGTTGGTGATTTACGTTGCGAAGGTATAAAAATGACTCCTACAATTTTCCAATAATGTGGCGCATCTCATTTGTCCCCACCAAGGCGAAATCTGAGATTTCAGCAGAAAGCTTCGAAATTACAAATTGGTGTTCCCACCATTAAATCCACGATTTCGTCTCTCAAAAGCACAAACAATAACCATTTTTGTTTTCCTAATCCATCAACCCACATGCTCATTTGCATTTCTCCAAGTTCAAATGTCAAATAGAAATGTATTCTCTCTCTTTTTATCTCCTTATCGTTAGAGTGAAAGATTGTAATTTGCACATAAAAAGCTTTTTACCTAATTATGGTGAAGATTAAAATGGACTCGTTCACTATGAATGACCGCATTGGCAATGTGATTTTATTGAGATCTCAACGAAGTCTCACATTTCGAAATCCCAAAACTATATGGTAAAATGCAAAGACTTGGACGGAAATCTACGAAATTTGAGATTTCGTTTCGGTGGGAACATAGTATTAGGCATGCGTTTATTATAAATTTGAATTGTTTGAATGCCATTGAAGGTAATTCTTTCAAAACCTCGGCTGTTACAAGATCCTACCATGCTGATTTTTTTGGTTACATAACTTATGGTAAAACATGCTTCTTACTTGTTTTAGTGCGACAAGGGGATAATTTCATATTCGTCGCTTCTATCAACAGTATTTGCTAGAAATGGCTTAAAAACATTCGCTAGATGGTCAGCAAATAGGTCACCCTTTTGTTTCGGGTTGCCAATCAATTTAACCTCTTGAGATGTCATAGGTCGGTTTTGTGCCTGGGGTTTTAGACGATAAGATTTTTTCCATGGGGACTATTTGATGGAACCGACCGTCGTCAGACTTTTCAGGAATTTATCTACGAAGTGAATGATAGAACTGACAGATTCTTTTCTTTAGGTTTATTATTAAGATGGTTAAATTCTGTCTTATTGCCTGGAAAGCTCGAAGTTTGCCATTTTCTTCGAGCTCTTTGTTTTTCCAACATTAGCTCCCTTATTTCGACTTAAAATGATGAAAAAGGTTTCCTTCGAACAAATTACTTATGCGACTGAAATTTATATCATTTCCATTACGTGCTGAATGAATTAATTAGAAAGTCAATATTTTTGTTTCTCTCGACGCTAAAGAAGTTGCGAAGCCGATCGTACCTGCTCTTATCTTCGCTCACATCATAAGCATAATATGTTTTTAGTACATACAGCTTATAACATTTTCAAAGTCCTTCGAACAAAATTTTGGTATGTAAATTCTAAGTGTCTAACAATATAAATTTACAAACATAACTAAAAAAACGACCACCCGTTTTCGAAATACGTATTGAGTTTTCAGAAAAAAATTGTTCAAAACGTTCAATAAATTCTTAAATTATCCTTGTATATTTTTCATCAGTGTACAAGGGAACTACCAGGGATGAGGAAGTTGAGAAAAAAAAACAAGATGGTCCTTACAACTTCATAAAAACTTCATTGCCTAACAGCTGTGAACCAGAACAGGACATAAATTCTTTCTAAAAAAAAGGTTTACCAAAACAACATACATTCCGGCAAATAAATCTTATTTGAACTTAACGCAGGAACACACCACCTGACATTCGATATACAAGTGTTCAAGCGTTTGTTGGCAATTTCGGTCCACTTCATCCCCTTTTTTGTGTAATTTGGTTGACTGTCTCAATGTCTCTCTGTTGAAGCGTATTGGTAATAAATACCAATCAATGGCACATGTCACCCCCAACAATACACGACTGCTGACGAAAATTAAACGATCCAAATATGATTTTAAGTGTTTTCGCAATAAATTTTCAAGGACCTATACAATTTGAACATATCCAAATATTGTACCTGTCGAGTTGATATGTTCATCATGGATGGGATATATGACGCTTATTATTGCATACAGTGTCCAGAACAAAAGGACGTCATATGCAATAACAGTAAGACAATGGGTACAGACAGTTGACAGATCGTGGCATGCTAACATTAGAACGCTTAACCTTAACAGATGAGTTGATGCTTTTAGAAATCAAGTTGGACATTGACATTCGAGGCTGATTGAAAATATCTGTTTTTTGCCAAAGCAAAATCACAATAGGTAAATTTCCAAATGTGTCAACGTCAACAGTGACAGTCATCATTTAAGAGAAAATGAGAAATGCAATATTTTAAAACGAAAAAAAAACAACAAAAGATGTTAAAAGCAGCATATATTAGAACAGAAGATTCAGAACTAACTAAAACAACATAGATCTGTCAAACAAACGCCAGTTTTCAAAATATTTATTTTTGAATTTTAATGAGTTTGTTTCTTGTTGATTGTTTTAAAAATATCATTATGAAAAACAAACAGAAATCGATTAACATTAACGAGAAACCAAAAATGAAACATACCACCAAGCACAAAAGCAGGAACACGCCAATCGATTTTGACAGTTTTCAATATGCTGTCCTAATCTCTTCCTTTCTGATCGGAATAGTTCAGTTCAACATCACTGAACACAGCTTATGTATATATAATTTGCGAGATGAACTTTTTTATTGTCTGCTTAGAACAAACACGATTAAAAATATTTGAAAAACGAATCCTTAGCTTATTTTGGAGTATTTTTTTAAATATGGATTCGCACACCAAAGAGGTTTTGAACATTGATCATTGATTATTTAGCGATAAAAAAAATGAAAGACATGAAACATTTAGACGGTGCTCGAGAGATGAAAATATTTCCATTACAGTTCTATCGCCAATAATTCTTAGAGCGCTATTTTGAATTCTATCCAAAAGATTGAATCCTGTCCAATAAAGAAGATATTCATCGATACGCATTTTCGATACGTAAGAGAGCTTGATGCCAAACCCTATCAAATGCTTTTGAAATATTAAGCGCACGATTTAAGTATGCATGTCATTGGAATTGAAATTGCACATTTTTCAGAATTTGTTTCCCTCTCCGGAAAAAAACTGACTTTAAGATTTTTAGGTGACATTTGAAAAAAAAATATCAAAACGTCAAAATATAGTTGTCAAGCCATGAACTGTCAAAATCTATTGAAGGATGGCTTCGATTTAAATGGATTAAAAAACCTCTACAAAATTTAAATTTTACCCTAAAATTGAGAAATTACCAACTACCATTTGAGAAACCTTACTATATATTTTCAATCTGGAGCCAAATTCCGCAAGCGTGAGTTTCTCTGTATACACGAAAAATCGGGTACACATACATTTTTGCGATTCCGCAAGGGTGCTATTGATTTTTTTTTGACATATAACGTGTACACAAATAGGCAAATTTATGCACGCATATTTTGAAGGTGAATCATTTTTTTGCACGGAAAAACATTCACGCATGCGGAATTGGGCCCCTGAACACGCATCTTATCTCACGTCTTTTTACTACCAAAAAAGCAAGAAAGAAACCAAGACTAAGGATGAGACCAATACCTAGACGAGACTGCACATTAAAATTTTAACGAGAAAATGGCGGGACCAAGAGACGAGACAAGACGAGTCTCTCCTCGTTGCCAGCCCTACTTTTTAGACACCATTTGTTGAAATCTGTTTGAATGAATATGTTAAATATATAAAAGAAGAGTCTAAAAGCTTTTCAGTACAGGCCTTATGGGAGAGCTTTTTCAAACACACTGGTGCCGGCTGGTGTTTGCATGGCACACAACTTAAGAAATTTCTTCTGAAATATTCCAAAAACCCACTTAGATTCCACCATGACCTGTCTGCTCACCGGCTGAGAGAAGACTGATCACCAATTTGACTTCGCTTATAGTGTTTATTTATAAAATAAATACATTGATTTAGAGTTACCATTTGTCCGTTGATGGGAAATCTTATACTCTTTTCTTTGGTTTTCGTTATGGAGCTTTCAGAATCGACGCTTTCTTAGAGCTTTTAAGAGCATATATTTTCAGTTTAAGGAGAAAGGTGTTGTCGGTGCGTGCTTTTCTGCGGTGCAATTTGAGGTGATATTATTATATAGGGTCCGCCAAATAACCTTTTTTTTTTTTTTTGAAAATGGGCGCAAAACATCGAGTGTAGCTTCGGCTGTGTGGCACGTAGCGCCGTCCTGTTGAAACCAAATATTGCCAATATCCTCCTCTTCAATTTTTGTGAACAAACATTCGTTTAACATGGCCCGATAACGATCGCCATTGACTGTAACGGCCACTCCTTTCTCATTTTCGAATTATGCCTCTGGACCAAAATCCGCACCAAACAGTGACTCGTGTTGGGTGTATCGGCTTTTCAATGTATGCGTGCGGGTTTTCTGTGTCACAAATGCGAAAATTTTGCTTTTTACATACCCGCCAGGATCAAAATGAGCTTCATCTGAAAAGATGATTTTTTTTTGGCAAAATCGGCATCTTCTCTAAGTCGATCGCAGGCCCACTTAGCGAGCGTTGTTGGCGCGTATACACAACCATATTCGTTCAGCGGAAGGATAAAACTAATTATCTGTCAAATCAGACATGACCTAAGTGTTACCATTCACGAAATAAGCACTAGTTGAAAAAAAAACGTTAGATGGCGGACCCGTTATTTGTGTTGTGTCTATTTATGTTTAAAATGGCTTAAAGTTCTTCGAAGGACACAAGTTCATTATTATACCTTATTTATACGTTTTTTCTGTGATTTATTTTCACGTTAAAATAGATTAGGCTTTCTGGAGAACTCTTAAAAAAACGCGCCTACTATCTTACTTCTTGGTGGTGTGGAGAAATATAGATTTATTTTTATTTGCATTTAGTTTAATTTGTTTTAGATGTAGTTTACGATGTACATGTTTCTGTTCATGAAATTTAAATTAACAATTGGTAACCCTACAAACATTTGTGACAGAAGTATGCTAATTTATAATGCTCACTACGGCAACCATGGAAATGGAAAAGCTTTATAGAAATAGAGATAGCTTATTGAAATCCATAATAGTAAGGGTGAAAGGCAAATATCCTAACTTCCTTGTACTGAAAATATAAATTGAACAGAGTATAGTCATTAAATCTTAAGAAAAATTTAAACTTTGGCTTACAAGGTTCCTATTTAAAAAAAAATAGTTTGTTAATATAAACTTAAATACAGGTCGGAAATAATTGTAAAATAATAAAAAATAATATTTGTTTATTTTAAACTCACATTTACAAACATAAAACATTTACATACTTTAATCCGAAAAGCTTACAGATCTGAAAATTTCATGTAATTCAAATATTGTTGTTTTTTTTTTTTAATTTCTAACAAAATAAACAATTACATAATTTCCTCTGGAGTAATTATTCAAAAAAAAATCTGACCGATAATGACTTTCATCTGCCAATATTAACCGGTTCGGAAATTAACATTGTCTTTCCACGCCACAACAGTCACGTTCCACGAGCTGCGTTTAACGTAATTAATTCCCGTAATGCGTTAGTAAATAAAATTCTCCATTTACCTCCACTTCACCTATACTCGTACCTATAATATCTGTAGTAGCCAGCAGTGAGTATAGGCTATGAAAAAAAAATTGGAAAAAAAATCACAAATTCCGCCAAACTGCAGTTCATCCATTGCACGTTATCTACAATATGCAAAATAAATTAATTACCAATTATCGCCCCCATCATTAAATAATGTACGTGCGTTGCAACGGAAGAGTCAGAGGCAGAGTGAATATATGTATACCTACTGTATATATATGAGCAGAAGCATCAGCAGCAGCATGGATATTATTGCATTTTGCTGCACTGTTTTAATGTTGTCATATACCTCGATATATTTGGTTTCTCGTTGCACTTTACGTAACTATGCATGTGCCTGGCGGTGCCGGCAGAGGGCAGCAGCTGATGGTGCGTGTTGTGCATTTTATGCGAACACGAAAAGTGTTCAACAGTCTGTCAGAATCGTGCCGAGAGGGGTTGATGAGGTCGTCCGCCGTCCGCCGCTGTTACCGTCACCTCGCCGGTCGCCGCCGATGCTGCTGCTGGCACGATTTGATGTTATTACGCACGAACCTATCGATGTGCAAACAGGACATGTGAAAGGACACACCATGTACGAGTATACGCCATATGCCAATGACTACAAATTTGTGTGTGTGTTTTGAAATAATTAAATTTTTGAAAATACGACACCTCGTGTTTGTCATCTGAAACTCACCACTAATTAGTGTCATTAAATACGCTAGGCGCTAGGCATCAGAGGCACACAGCACAACAGCAATGTTCCAGAGCGAAAAAACCACCGAATAAATACCGCTTTGCATACATTTCCGCCTCCTTTCGTAATACCTCTGTGATGTGTAGGTATAGGTAGGGTATATACTTTCACTCCATTTTGGTATATCACCAACGTTTGATGTTTTGGAGCTGATGATGATGGTGATGGTGATGGTGGTGGTGGAGCTTCATTCTGCTTGCACTGGCGAATGACTGTGAAAATATTCCCCGTCAGCATCGTTCGCCAACATACCAATGGATGGTGTCATTCAGTTATCCTTAATTCGGTTACTGCGGATCCTGCAACATTTTACCCAGTGGCCACAAATGTTGTTTCTATGGTTGGGAGGACTCGTTTCCGCCTAAACGCACATGTGAGATGTGTGTTTTTGAAAGGGTTTTTCCAATGGAATTGGATTGTGAGATGCGTTGTTGTTTTTGCCGTAGTCGTCCCGTGCGTCGTCCGCGCTGATTTAACGCTAAATTATGTGATTTGTTGCTATGCATACATTTTTGACAAAATCCACTCCATCTCTTCTCTACATCCATCAACTAGAATCTTGTAAGGGATCACAAGACAATTAAATGCGGAAAACAGAGAGTAGAAAAAATAAGTTAAAAAAATGTCCCCCAAAAAAATATGTACCTACCTACAATTATTTATGGATATATGTACGTTATTTCTGTTATGTGACCCCTGAATTGTTCTATACGTGTACCTACCCCTCGAGCAACAACATAAACAAAAGAAAACTTTAGACAAAGGCAGAGAAAATTGGCCATGGCCAGGCCAGGCTATATGATATAGAACTTGTAACCTCACAAGGGGTAAGTTCGGTGGTGAGGCCAGTCACAACGCGCATTGAAACGTGCGGAAAATTCAAATTACTTGTATATTAATTTTTTTCGCAGAGTATATCTTTTTCTATTTTTTTTTTATTATTAAAATTAAAATACCGTTCTAGGGCTTCAGCTGTTGTTTTTTTCTAGTTTTTCTATTTTATTCCCATTTCCATAAGCTTAAATGGTTTCTGATTTGAATTTAACTGTATGATGAATGACCAAGACCAACCGCCGACCCTATTTAATATGAACGAGGGCATTGCACACGAACCTGTGGGTGATTTGATTGCAAGGTCGGAATTAGCCATACACAGGCCCTTTCTGTGACATTCTGGGTTATTCGCCATGATATGATGATTCAATCACGATTACTAATATTAATTAAACATTTCGACTTCTTTTTTCTTAACTTTAAATAAGGAAAAAGATATTGCTGTTGTTTTTATTGTTGTCTAGGGTCTTTCTTTAAAAGAAGATAATTTTTGTTCGTTAATAAAGTTATTTTTTATCAATAGCTTTCAAATTAATCTACTTTCTTTTTTCTGGAATTGGCAGATTACAATTTATTTATGAAAACGCTACTAGATGGCGTATGCAAAGCAAAAGGAGAATGGGTTACAGTGAAAGCTCCCATTAGCGGTCAGCGACGGTCGAGACACCTTTGTCCGCCTAAGGGAGATGTCCGTTCATGGGAAAAAAATGAAAAAAAAAACAATTTAAAATAGTTTTGCATATAAGTAAATATTATATATACATATTGATAAAAAATAACAAAAATTAAATTCTTTTGAAAACCAAAACAAAAACGATTTTTTCAATACACGAACAAATTAAAAATTGTTTCACAAACATAATGAAATACATATATTATATTTTTTGATAAAATGTATCAAAAATTAAATTATTCCAATTGCACTTCATAGCAAAAACAAAAAAAAAAAGAATTTATTTCAAATGGTATGCACATCAATTTTTTTCTTTTAAACTGAATACGTTTTGGTGGCATCATGAAATTTTTTTTATCAAAATAACATGAAGATACAGTCAACAAAATCCGTCAATAAAATCCGTTATGCATTCGTTCACAGCTCACAACCATTGGTATTGTGGAGCATAAGCCACAACCTACACACACACTAACAATTTTATTGTTTTACTTGTTAAGTTAGTTAATTTGGCTTTATCATTCGTAAACCAAGTACAAAACGCTATGGGAAAGTGTAGCTGAAAAAGTTATTGTCCGCTTAAGAGAATTAAATTTACCAAATTGTGGCTGATGTGCCTGTCCGCGTCCGGGTAAGGGAGTGTCCGCTTAAGGGATCATAAAATATATGGAATTTAAATGCAAGAACCACGGTCGGGAGAATTTGTCCGGTCAAGGGGATTGTCCGTCTAAGGGAGGTGTCCGCAATGGGAGCTTTCACTGTATATTCAACTATTATTTTATGGTATAATTATTTTAGATTGTCATATTTGGTTTATTATGTTTCTTACTGGCAGCTTGAACTTAATTTATTTTGTTTTTTTATGAGAATTATATATTTATTTGGATTTTTGTTAAAAACGAAGTAGATTAGATAAGATTCTATTTATTAGATATACAATTTTACAAATTTTCTTGTTTTTTTTTTTTAATTTTTACAATTAAGATTGAATGGCTTTAAATTTTCATTAATTTACGTCTTAAATCAAATTTAAAATGTTTGCTTTTTTAAAAATATTAAAATAAATCATTGACTTTCGTTATTAAAATCAATAATTTGTTTAAAATGTCAGAACGGCTCGTAAGGAGGTATGCTTACCCACTGCAACCCCCGGCTTGGCCAAATATAAAATTTGGCGTGGGGTCAAGTTTGGGTGTATGCAAAGTTTTTTGTGTAACATTTATCAAAGTACAAAACGTGCTAGTCGAGATTAAAGGGAATTTAAAAAAACGGGATTAAAATATATCGAGATTTTAAAAAGAAGGATTTTAAAAGGCGGGATTAAAGAAAAAACAGTATTTTAGAACACGGAATTTTAAAACTATTTTTTTCGGAATTAAAAAAAGACGGGATTTTAAAAAGCGGAATTCCTATACGCTCTCAGTTTTGGAATGACTCTTAGAAGCTTTCACCTATAAGTCCCCCAAATCACTTCGGTGTTGGTATACAATTTTGATGCAGCATCTTCCCTCTAATATTGAAAACATTTCTGATAGTTTCCACTGAGATATTTCATGCAAAATATCATTCTGATGATGTATGATTTCATAGGGTGAATTTTTCAGATCCCACTGATTCGTTCAATTTCATTAGAGGTGATTCCACAGTCAGCTGCCAGCTTTCTGCAATCTTCATAGCAACCTTTTCTATATTGTTTTGCATGTTGTTTGCCAGATTACTTTTGGTAGCCTTGTGTTTTAAATTGTATGTATCTTTATCAAGTAATCCGCTTTCAGTTTAAGTGTTGAAATAAAGAGATTTGCCAGACCGCTTTCCAAGTAATAAAAAATATTTTGGAGTTGTTATTGAAATTGAGAACATTTTTCTAATAAAGAAACGAAGTATGTTTTCCACACTATCGATTCACGATCCCAGGAAAAATTTTGAACGAATAAAATATTTCGTGGGAAATTAAATTGCCTGGGAGATTCCCGATATAGGGCCCAATGTCATCCTCATCAGCATACAAGATCACCAATTTTAAGTCCACACGATAGCCAATGTACCAGGTCGTAAAGATACTGACCAAAAAGTAACGGGCTAAGATTGAAACCCTGCTTAAGTCGTGGTTTCATTTCCATTTTTTTTCGGATTTTTTTCTTTCCCGCCAAACACTTCTGCAAACTACGGATGGAACTTGTCCAGTCGGTATCCCTCTTACACAAGAGCGAAGAATATATTTAAAGTGAAGAATTTAAAAACGATATTCTTCATTAGTTTGTAGTATCGCGGGGTTCCGTTTTTAAAAATAGACTAGATCGGGGCTTCGTAGAGTAGAAGTAATGTGGAGGAATATTGAAATTCAAGATAATATTTTAAGCGTCTGGTAACTTTTTCTTATCCGGTTAAGTTGTATTTAAAGAATTCTGTGGGAATGCTATTTGACCAATCCGCTCTACCGTCCTTCATTGAATACAATACTACCTCTAGTTTCTCAAGGTTTATATCTACGTTCAAGATATTGTTTCGAAAATACGGCCGGGCGTTTTCAAAACTACGGTGCTCCTCCATTGATGAACTCAAAAGTTTGCTAAAATATTCTTTTAGGGTTTTTCATCAATTTATTTTTGCAGTGACGTTTATACTCCTTATTTTCTTTAATCATAACAAAGTCTTAGGCTCACAAGAATTATACAAAACTTGAAAAACTCGGTTAAAATGAAACGCCACATTTTTCTTTAATGCCACTTAAAGCTTTTTACATCTATGTAAACTCTTGTGTAAAATTTGTATTCGAAGTTATGTATACGTCTTTTTTAATTTTTTTTTGACCTCCCAGTTTTTCAGTTCAACAATTAATTCGATTTCATAACTTCGTTTAAGTCTTAAACTGAGTTTAGTCTATAGTTAATGTTAAATTGCTGGTGGTATTCTTGCGTTTAAACCTTAGCCCATCATTTGGAACCACTCGAAACCTGTTAACAGAGCCCATGCCATGTGTTTGTTTGTTTCCATTGCACTTTGTCTGTATGTGTGTGCACATGTTTTTGACATTTCTAATGGACTACACTAGTATATGCCAAATCAACAGCTGTGTGTTTACTCTGTATTAGAACGAAACACATCGTATCGGATAGCTCTGCACATATTTCTGAATGCGGCCATTATAATTTTTGTTTTGTGTCAGCCTACAACGGTAATTACATTGCAACTTCCTCCGAATGTGCACATCACGAAATATTCGTTGTTGCTTCGCGTGTTCTTTATTTGAGAAAGAGAAACCCTCCACTGTAAAACTGGGAGTCACTGATATTTTAATTATGGGCCTTATGACTAAATTGACTGCTCCGACACTGATGTTTCCTTGTTTTGTTCTTGAGTTTTGTTTACACTGGCTGAAGTACTAGGTGAGGGTATAGGTATAACTTCTTGGTATGTTATATGAAATAATTAAATCTGACAATTAAAGGATTTTTTGCTGTTGTTTTCTTAAAATACAAAACAAAAAAAACCCGACTCGCTATAGGAGGTATGCAACGGGTTATTTGTGTCGTTTACGTGCTTGTGATATGTGAGATGGAGTATTCGTTTTCTGAGTGTCCTTTTCTTCTAATTAAGTACAATCAATATTCAGATTTGTCGTGTTTGTCAAGTTGTACCGACCTAACCAGCAAAAGCCGGCGGCGGAAAGTGGAAAATTGACGGGTTTTTGCTCGGAGAAAATTACCGCCAAACACGAAAACCACCGGAAACTAGTTACGAGAAATTGCCGCAAAACTGTCGCGTAGACGAAATTTATGATGAGTTTAAATTGTTACTTTTTCTTCGAGTTGTTCCATAAAATGTATGTATTTTTTTTTTGGTTTGTAATACATGAACTGAATGTTCATAAATTGAAATATTATTTATAGGCTGAGTTCCCTTGGCGGGCGTCATGCACATTGGTTGTTAGTGGAACAATATTTTAATGTGACTCAGATGAAATTTCAATAAAAATGTTAGGTGTTCAGATTCAATTTTCAATTGATTGTTTCAGCAACATTTCAGTCATAAACTAGTCCTTCATGTATAAAAAAGATCCGTCACAGGAATATTTTTAAAAGGTTTTATTTTAAAATAATTTTTGCTCAATACTCTCAGTTCTATAAATTCTTTAACATTATTTGCTGATTGATATTGAGCCTTGTTGCTGTTGTCGATCGATAATCGATAACGAGCCGTTGATCGCTCGAGAATATGAGAAATCGGTATTGTAGTTGTCGATTGCATTCGACAACTATCGATAATCAGATCGCTCGTTGTCGACGTCACTTTTGTAATCGACATGGTCTATTCAACAAAATAAAAATTATGCCGGGAACAGATGTTAGTCATTTTATTAAAAAAAAATGTTTGCTTATAAATAAATTGTACATATTTAATTATTATTCTTAATGCAGAGTGAAACAAGTTTCAACGAAAAATCAAATAGAAGCTCTCATGAATTTCATGGCGAATAACAAGGGATATCGAAACAGGAGTTCGATGGCAAAACCTTGCTTTGGATTTAAATATTTTGGGTCCTAAGGGTACAGTAGATTAAGCCATCCCAACAAAAAAATCATTTCCCGCACTTAGTTCATATGATCCTTGTGCACACAATTGTAACGCGGTGCACATCATCTAAAGGATATTGGGAAGTGATGATTTTCTTATTCCCGGCTTGTTTTCCATCGATTTAGAAAAGTAAATCCATAAAGGCCTGCTTGGATAATGGAAAATAGCTTACAAAGCCACAAAAACAAATAAATGAAAAAAAAACTGCCGAATCAAGTAAATCCGTACAATTCATCTGCTAACTCCAAGGGTAATCCCTTATATGCCGCCGTTTTCTGATGGTCTTTAATGGGGTTTTCTTTTGGTAATTTCAGATTTTGATCGGAAATTTGATTTTTTTTCGTCGCGAATGGTATACGATTTCAGATAGATTTTTTTTATCACGGTATTAGTGTCTGTGAAACCATTAAAAGTCGCAAATGGCTCGAAAATTGTTTCTTCATTCAAGTTTTTTTTCTTTTGTAACACGAAGCCATTTCAATGTTTAAAAAATGAATGCCGAAATAAATTTGGAGGATTACTCTTTTGTAAATACACAATTGCTATTATCTTTTAAAAATGTATTTATATTATGTATTTATATTATATATTCACAACCTTATTTCACTATTCACATAATTACTGAAAACAAAATTTTGTCAAAATGATGGCTGTCAATTGTTCTGATGGTGTTTTAGTATTAGTAAAAGAGGGGTAAATCTGCCGAAAAATCCAGATCTTAAAAATTGATTTCCGATTAAAAAATAAATTGATTTGTTTGCTCATTAGAAGGCTTTCATTGCAAAAATCTGTGTTTTGAAAGATCTGAAGGTGAAACAAATTAATTTTTGTTACTAAAACAAAACCCCATAAAATTACATTTCTTGTATATTCTTCTGAATCTGTGACAGTTAACCACGCTTCAATTGTATCCATTTTTTATTTTAAGTTATATTTTTATAAAAATAAAGAATTTTATTGGAAACTTCACCTAACGAAATAAATAAATAAGCAATCTAGTCTCAAACGTCAAAAAAAGTATGAACAATTCACAGTTTATACTTTTTCATTCACAATTACTCAGATACTAGTCGATCAAGTTACGTAATACCCATTGAGAAATCAGTCGAAGGTTATGATCGTTCATGGCTGATCGGTAACCGCAATAGGGCCCATTGAAAATATATCAACATTTCTTGTTTAAAAAGAAGAGTTTCGTAGAAAGTTCATGAAAATTCGGTTTATCCATCATGCACTTTACTAAATTTGCAAATGGTTTTGAATTTGCATCACAGTATCTTATCTTCAAAATAAATATATTTTCTTTTACTTGATTAACCTAAATTATACTTATACAAATTAAACACTAGGGGTATTCACGATCCGGTGTATCTGGTCTTGTATCATTGTAAAAGAGTAAAAGTGTAGCATTTTTTTGCACTACAACAACAAAATATACTGAATGTCAAAATCTTACACTTTTACAATACCCGAACCGTATGGTAACAGAAAAATATACAAAGGTGTAAGATTTTTTTAACACAAACTTAAGCCTTCTTCAGAACAAATGTGAAACAGATTTTGACATTTGCTTCAGTGTTGGTACAGATTAGTAAAAGTGTGTTCACAGTCTGTTGTAAAAAAATAAAATTTTACAATTTTACAAGACTTGGTACACCAGATCGTGAATACCCCTACTATGTTGGTTATTGCACATTTAGATTATCAATGAATAAAATCTATTAATAAGAACAACATGTACCTACACAATAATTATCTGTAAAACCAAAGTTCAGTTAGTTTTATCTTTTGAACAAAATTTCTCTTTGCAATCCAATCTTTTCTCAAAAACTATATTGCCAATTGAAGATCTATGAGTGCAAATGAAACAAATCAAGAGTTAATTAATCATTGGTCGTTTTAAATTCACTGTAGTGAAAAAAAAACTCTTGCCAGACGGTCGCATTCCCCTATTAATAATGGCAGTAAATTATAATAAATGATATAGACCAGGAGGTAGCGTTGAATGATTTTCGTGCAAGTCAACCGATTTTTTATTGGTTGTCTTTCAACTAAGGTTTTTAAACATTTTTACATAAAAGTATATGAAAGAATAATAAAATTTATAAGCTATAAATTCTGATGGTGAAAATATTGTCTTTCTCTACTTATTTTTGGGTCAATTTTTGGTCGAGAGTGTTATTGATTATTGACAATCGCAATCCATAGTCGATTTATTTGTGTGTATATCGATAATTTGATCATCAATTTAATAATAAGTGCAACATTTAAAACAACATTCGTTTAAGGAAAAATACGTTAGTAAAAAAGTAGTGAATTTGCAAGCATTTGTCAAACTTTTTGGTAATTTTAAACAAACGCTTTAAACAACTCTTCTAACTAATGTGGGTTTTTAACGCGATCTAAGATTGTTTCAGTTTAACGCGTCTATTTTCATATGAGAATCAAACAGAACTAGAGTTAAAAATAATCACATGAAACACGTTAATTTCAAATTAAATGCATTTGCAATTGCCTTCGTGTTTACTTTAAGAATCTGGATTTTGAAAACAAAAAAAAATCGGCTTTCCCACTATAAAATAGTTGCGAAAAAAAATCCATGAAATTCCATGAATCGCTCTTAAAATATTGAAAATATTGAAATTTTGGGTTTATTATTACCCACATAGGTTTGGTGCAGACATCTTCCGTAAAAATGTTAGGTCAGAAAAGCAGCGATTTATTATGTACGACTATGGGTCTGTGTTATTTCTTAACACGTATTACAATTAAAACAACAACAAAATTCCAGGTTTCTATCTGGGTTTGCAAATATTAGTATTAAGTTCTGCGAACAGAGGGTACATTTAAGTACAAATTTTTCATAACCCAGATCGTTTTATTTTCACGGGGTCAACCATATGGGTTATTAGCGATACAAAAACATGAATAAAGACTTGAATTTGTCGCGAAATATGTAGACTTTGTGTTTTGTTCTTTTCTCTCTCATATTGAGGTCTGCAATTAAAAACCAAATAGTTCTTTTGTCAAATTGGTATATTGAATAAAATGCAATATCCTCTACTTTATATTTGTTGGATTTCTAAGAAGCTCAAAATTTTCAAAAATATTAAAATGTTCCTTTTCAGCAAACACTTTTCTTTAATCGTTTCTTTTAAAATAGGTTTATAAATGTTAAAAATTTTGCGTCACTAACTTTTAAAGCGAAATTAAATAATAATTTCGTAATGTGTTTAATTTTTCTTGAAATAGCTATTTTTTTTCAAAATTATCGTTCATAGAAAAACGGTGTTCAAATCTATATTGTACAGAATTTCGTGAACAAAATGACCACTAGGTATAAAAGATATTCAAAATGTATGTCGTTGTAAAATAAAGTTTTTAAGCTTAAAAAATTGTGAAAGTATAGGGTTTTCCAATAAGAGGTGTTATTTTGATATTCAAAAAAAAGAAATGCGTTGTTGAGGCGTGTATCGTTCCATTTTTATTAATAGCGTAGTTTCTACTTGTCAAATGTCAAAAAATGACAGCTTCAAAAGTGACAGCTACCGAATTAGCGGGCTATTCAAAATAACACCTCTTATTGGAAAACCCCTTATTTTTAATTTATATCTTTTATTTACAACCTTACCTCCCATACTATGTATATCACTACATCATTTTGGTTTGCCCCTCTTTAAGTAATAGCGTAACTGATGTTGGGTAATATGCTCCCAATTAAAAAAATACGATCCTCCATGATGTTCCAGCCAGCTTGTACACACATATGTATTGGTATAAATACAGTTGATACTTAAATGACAATTGTGATTTTTCTTATTCCCTCTTCCTATTTCTGCGGTTCTCTTTTGTTATGTTTCACTTAAAAATACTGTCAAGTCAAACGTTTCACGTGTCATTTTTACTTGAGTGCATTTCTTGAACAAACGTAAACGTCATGATAATAATATTTTCCGCCCTTTTCCTCCTCGAACACAAAAACTGGGAATAAAAATGAACTCGGAGCTATAATTTTAAGTCAACCAGGCATGTGTAATTAGCTGACAAGTGAAGATTGTATATTCACTCAATGGTAATTAATTCGACTTGGTCTATTTTTGTTCGAAATTAATTCTCTTTAAAACTGTCAATTAAATGTCATAAACATTTTATTGAGAATGCCATTGTGATTTACATTGAATAATTTTCGGTTGGTTAGTTTTTATATACAAAGGTACCTATTGTATTTTGTTGTTGTTGTATTTTTTATCTAAATAATTTAGCAGCGGTTGATTAAATACTCGTAGGACGAGTTGTTTTCCTTAATAAATTTTTTTTTTCAAAAGAAACAATAATTTCAATTTATTTTAACAAAATCATATCAGGTTTGATTGTAACCTGATAATAATGTTTTTGTTGTACAAGCCTGTCAAAAGAAAGTTGTTGTAGTGAAACGGTTGTAAATAAATTCTGTAATTAGCTTTAAAAATGGCAGCTCCACTTATACAAAGCATGACAGTTAGATGCGGTTTCTGGATTGTTATAATATTAGCTGTGTCCCCGTGCAGCACAAAAATCAAAAATTGAATTTACAAGGAATTGGTAGAGCAAATAAAATATTTTTTTAATTTTTATTACCTTTATTTTTGTACCAAAACGACATCAGTTTTATTTCTTGAAGTGCCTCAGAATTGATAGTCAAAGTTTTCAATGATGAGTTTCAATGAAAGCTATAACTTACTTACTTACTTATCCGGCTCCCAATCCATGGAGGGTCGCTGCCTGACATATTGCGGTCTTCCATCGATTGCGGTCCCTCGCACGCTCCCTCCAGTCGTCGAGACCAAGCGCTGGGATTCGAAGATTTTCTTGGCTGGAGCGTTGTTATCCATTCGCTCGATGTGGCCGAGCCAGTGTAGTCGACGCGCTTTGGCTCTTTTGACTACATCCACATCTTGGTACAGCTCGTACAGTTCTCGATTGAATCTTCTCCTCCATTCGCCCTCTTCGCATATAGGACCAAATATCCTCCGAAGAATTTTTCGCTCGAAAGTGCCCAGTATCAATTCCGCTTTTTTACTTATCGTCCAGCACTCGGCACCATAGAGTAGAACTGGTAAAATTAGTGTTTTGTATAGCGTGTCCTTTGTCTTTCGAGACAGGAGTTTTGAACCCATTTGTTTGGCCAGTAGCAGCGGTTTGCTAGGGTAATTCTTCGTCGGATTTCCACTAAGGTGTCGTTCGTGGAATTGATGTTTGTTCCGAGGTAGGTGAACTCCTTGGCTACCTCGAAATTACTGCTACCAACAGTGACGTTTTGTCCTAGGCGATGGACAGATGAGGCTTTGTTTGTTGATATCATATACTTGGTTTTGTCCTCATTCACTTCAAGACCAACGCATTTTGCCTGTTCATCAATAGCTGTGAATGCTTCAAGTACAGCTCGCTTTGAGCGGCTGCTGATATCGTCCGCATAACCAAGCAGTTGGGAAGACCTGTTGAAGATAGTCCCTTACAGGTTAACACCACTCTTGGGTACTATCTGCTCCAGGACTATGTTGAAGAAGTCACATGATAGCGCATCTCCTTGTCTGAACCCTGCACACGTCTGGAAAAGGTCAGATGAGCTGTTTCCCATTTGCACGTTGCACCGCGTATTTTGTAACGTCATGCGGCAAAGCTAGATCAGTTTTTTCGGGATCCCGAGTTCCGACATCGCCAATAGAAACTCTTGGCGACTTATGCTATCATATGCGGCTTTGAAGTCGATGAAAAGATGGTGCGTCTCGACTTGAAATTCTTTGGTCTTTTCCATGATTTGCTTCAATGTGAAGATTTGGTCTATCGTTGATCTGCCTGGCCTGAAGCCACATTGGTACGTGCTGATGATAGTGTTGCAGAAAGGTTTTAGACGCTCACATAGTACGTTGGATAGGATCTTGTAGGCAACATTAAGCAGGGATATGCCTCTGTAGTTTTTGAGGGACACGGAATCGCCTTTTTTGTAGATTGGGCATATGGAACTATTTGACCAGTCGCCGGGCATGCTTTCTCCTCCCACACTTGGTTGATGAGCTGGTGCATGCGCCCAACCAGGACATCTCCTCCGTACTTGAAAAGTTCCGCAGGTAGGCCATCCGAGCCGGCGGATTTGTTGTTCTTAAGCTTGGGGATGACTTTCTTAACCTCTTCAGTACTGGACGCTGGGAGTGGATCTTCATTGACTGGTATCATGCTTCTCATTGTTCTCCCGTTGCTTCCTCTACATAATGCCCATTAAGCAGTTGCTGGAAGTGCTGCTTAAACACGTCTACAATTCCCTGTGCTTAGGTGACTAAGTTCCCTTCGCTGTTTCGAATAGCTTGCGTGCCAGTCCTATAACCAGATGCCAATTGCTTGGCTGTTTTGTAGAACCGGCGTGTTTTGGTGGCGGTGAAAGATTCCTCGAGATACCTAAGCTGAGAGGCTGTGGATGCTCTTTTCTTTCTTATAGCTATAGCCATAACTAGCGCCTATATTTTCTTTTATTTTCAACTTTTTAATGTCACTCCTATTTTTTTTCTTCTTACCATTTAAACTTAAACAGATAATATAAACTAATAACATAAAGACCCGAAACCTCTGCAGTCTTTTGACATTTGCCTACAAGCTGAAACACGCACACAAGTAACTTTTCCGTGCCTCTTCCAATAGACACATTATTGATAAAAACGCACACAAGAATCTATTCCGTTCATCTTCTTATAGACATAGATAAAACAGACCTAGTAATTTGTTTTTGGTTTGTTTTTCGCTTTCACATCTTTTCGTGAATAGAGAGTCAAATGTTCAAATACAACATGAAAACAAATGGGTTTTGTGGGGTGAATCGTGCGAAGTTTTCCAATCTTGGTATGACTTATTTGTGATGGAATAAATTGATCAATAATTATCAATTACCAGTGACTCAATAATTCCGTGAAAATTAACATAAATTGTGCCGTCACTTTAGATTTGCCGATTTCTTTTGACAAGAATCATCTTTCCAAAGAACAAACAAAAATTTTCAGAAAGACTTGTCCAACAGTTTTGTTGTGGCAGCCATTTTATATAAAAGCCTGCTTACCAATTAAGGTCAACGCAACAAAAGTTTTCGATAAAATCCATTATTTAATAAAAGACGACCGGCGCAATGGGTGAAAGTGTGCCAGCTTGAAGACGGTACAGGCTATGGATAAGTTTTACACAATAATTTTTGGACATTAAACAACTTTGCGCAAGATGGTTGCCGCGTTTGCTCACAATCGATAACAAACGCATTAGTTTGAAAACGTCAAATGTGTGTTTGGAGATTTTGCCAAACTTTTAGCGCCGGTTAAAAAACCGTGGATTAAACCCGAAATCACCACAACACGTCAGAAACAAAGTAAAAAAGGTCATGACGATCATTTGATGGGATGTACGCGTTGTTATTCACATCACGATCACCAGTCCATATTACGTAGTCCTACTGGATTGGTTCCAAACCAAATACCAAGACAACGCACTGCAATCGCTATTGCGAATCCAGCATAATCCGCAGATTTAGACTCCTATGACTATTCCTCTTTTCCAAACATGAAGATATGGGTCGGAGATAAGAGATTTGGGTCGAATGAGGAGGTCATTACTGAAACAAACGCTTATTTTTAGAGGCTCGATAAATCTTATTAATTAGAGGGCATATACAAATTGGAGAAAAGTTAGATGAAGTTTATCGAGCTAAAAGGAGACTGTGTTGAAGAATAAAATGTTTTTATATCGAAAAGAGCATTCCTTATATGAACAGTCCTATATAAAGGACAACATTTGGCTGATATTGTAGAATCGACAAAATTTAGGTACGTTTGATTTTGATGCGTTCCAACCTTTTGTTTAAAGACAAATTATACACTATTCTTAAAACTAGCAAATGGAAAATACTGAACTTTTTGAGACAAAAGCCGAACAATGCCCAACAAAATTTTCTATCTGCAGTTGGCATATTTTTTTCTTATAAAAAGACATATTTATTACTATGGATTTCCAGCTGGAAGTTATTATATTGGATATTGACCATTGTGCGTTGTGTCATCTGTGAAAACAAAATACTCAATCCGCCAAATTTTGAGAGTCTAGTATTTTGCTCATCTGGTCATCATACGCCGTTTTATGTCTCTCTCTCCATTTAGCTCTTAAAAAAGCATCAGGAGCACAGATGGGGCAAAAACAACCACGTCTACGAGTACGTCATCAACCCACGTGTGGGGGTCGGTTTTATGGACGATTGCTTCATAAAAATTCAATCAAATCAATTTATGCAAATTAATCGCTTGGAAATCGGCGCACACATGTCTAATTCAATAAGCGACAACGACAACGATGACAAAAATAAAAAATAAAAAAAATTACGACGACAGACGACATGAAACCCCTTGTTTGAAGAGCATACAGTATGTCTATTTTTGTCCATATAGATTCCGGTACCATCAAGTATACACATTGTGGGATTCCATGCATTTGTCTTTGAGACCATGAGATGATGGAACAACGTTTCATCGTTAGCATTCCGTAAAGTAATTAGCACATTCTACATGTGGGGCTGTCTTGCCACTGTCCAGTCTACTGTGGCCTATTGGCTATCTCTCCATTATGTATACTTGTTTGTTTCGCAACGCTGCAGTAGGTAGGCCCGCAAGCTTTTTGCCTTGCCAATACATTTTAAAGTGCTAACATAGTTATGAAGACGAGAATGCGAGAAATGGACAGAAGTTCTTGGTCTTGCCCTGGTCGTAGCTAAATTAGCAAATAGTAACTCAAGTGGCGTATGGTGACATCTTTTCTGTTTAATGTTCGCCCATAAATGTGTTTAATATGTCCATTGCACCACATCCAGTTCATTGCACTGTGGGCCTTTTGTTTGTTGAAATAAAATTGTTTGAGAAGTGCAAATAATGCTATGTGAACAGATGAGCTCTATGAGTGATACCTATGTACATAGGACTATTTGACAAATTTGGGTGGCCAAAAGTGAATTTTTTAAATGCATTTCAATATAAAATAAAATGCACGACTGGATCGCATGTACGTGCTCCTATGTTCGATCACATTATATGCAAAAGATTCTTAATAAAACGGTTAAATATATTTTAAAAGTTTTTCACTTTATTTTTTATATATAAAAATTCTTAAACTTTAAAAAAAAAAAAATTGGTATGAACATTTTAAATATTTATTAATATAAATTTAAAAACAAAATTTCAGAAAAAATTGTCAACCCGTTTTCGAAATATTGAATTTTCAAAAAAAAATTTGGAATGCAATAATATTTAGAATTTAAAGGAGGTCCTGTGTAAAATTTTTTATCGAAATCCGTTAAGCCGTTTATGAGAAAGTCGAAAATCAATAAAATGGTTGTAAGGCAGGTACCGTTAAAATCAAAATATTTTAAAAACTTTTTTTTGCCGAAATGTAGACCATACCCAAAGTAGTACACACACCAATTTTTATCAAAATCGTTAGAGCCGTTTACGAGGTAATTCCGATGGTAGAAAATTTTGTATGACAAGTACCGTTATTTTTGCGGCTAAAACAACGATTAAAAAATCTATTTTGGACAATCACATAAAACTCCAAGTTTGAACCGAATCGGTTCACCTATTTAGGCTGTAGATCGTTCTACAGACAGACAGACAGACAGACGGAATTGTGGAACCCACTTTTTTGGTGTTCTCTAAGATAGTAGTGTCATGTTTGATTGTTAGAAAAATTTGTTTTTTTACGAATACATAACTTATAGTACCTATAATCGCGTTTATAATCGTGGTTTAATAATCATTGATTTTAGAACTCTTAAAACTAGATGTATTCACGATCCGGTGCAAGATGCCTAAACGTTGCAAATTGTTAATTTTACTTATTAGATTATTTAACGCATTCTTTTAATAAGTGGGACCACTGATGTATATGTTCAAAAAATATCATACAAACGATAGTGATACTGCAATTGGCGTGTGCTCGCGAATACGCGAGTGCTAATTTTACTTTGTTACATACAATTTTGTGTTGCAATATGTTTTGGGTATAATAACTGTGTTTGCAAGATCTGAATCAGCATATTTTGTTGTTGTACAATCTTTTTCTATTCAATTTCGATCTTCCCTATACTCCAACGCCGAGGAGTTTATAAAGACTAAATCATATAACCGAAATCGGAAATTGGCAACCCAGAAGCGTTCGGACTTTGGGGACCCGCAACCTCTTCTGAAAGTATTCTATTTTTGTGTGTGCTTTTTGCTTTCCAGACGAGGTTTTGCTTGCCGTACTTACAGGGTATCTCTGAAGAAATCTTTATTGAAAATACATCTCTTATTAATATAACAAATAAATCTTTCATAGAAATATTCACACCTTAATGAATGAATGAATGATTTTGGGTATTGATGTCCTGCGACCTTGAGATATATTGTGCCCCCTACAGAACTGGATGAGATATCTCATTTTGCAGTACGTCCTTCAAGTTAATTCCTTTGAGGAACTTTAGTATTTGTGGTATTTCGATAAAGGGTAGTTCGTTTTCCCAAAAAATTGTATCTCTGGTGAATGATGGCTTCACAACTCCTCTAGTATGTGGTCCGGTGCCATCTCCTCGTGCACCTTACAGAACCTACAGAGAGCATTGCTCTCCAATCGCAGAATATTGTTCAGTTTACAGTGGCCAGTGAGAATGTCTCTTATTACCCTTACTTTGTTCCTACTTAGGTCGATACAGGATAAGAACCGTTTTTGGTTGTGCTTCCCAAGTAGTAACTTAGTCTGTCTTAACCTGGGGAGTTTATTCTAAATATTTGATCTTTTGGCCTTCTCTTCGTATCTGATCTTGTTTTTGATCACGTTTTCTCCGATTCCGCAATAGGGCTCCATTAAAAGTGACGGTGCTCCTATTTTTGCTAGAGAGTCCACCTCTTCGTTGCCCTGGGTTCCTATGTGCCTAGGTACCCAATGAAGCGAGACTTTATTGCACCTTCCCAGCTCATTCAGTCTGCACACACACTCCCATACCAGTTTTGAGCTGATGGAGTAAGAACTTAGTTCCTTTAGTGCAGCTTAAGGATCTGACATGATGGCAATGTTTTTGTTTCTGTAGTTTCTTTCGAGATTACGTCCTGCAAGTTCCACTTATTGATAAGTCGGACTACGCCTTTTGCGTTTACAAAGATCTGCAGGTACAACGCCCCTGCTGGCATAATATCAGCTAGTATAAGGCTATATACACCGATAGATTAGTGGGTGCTAAAGTCCCTCGTGGTAATTATGACGTTTATGCTTCAAACTAATTAGCCGCGTGAATTCACAAAAAGTGGAATTAT
This sequence comes from Philhelius pedissequus, assembly GCA_910595825.1. Lineage (NCBI taxonomy): Eukaryota > Metazoa > Arthropoda > Insecta > Diptera > Syrphidae > Philhelius > Philhelius pedissequus. The sequence continues at coordinate 1,284,903 of OU343162.1, forward strand.
TCTTAACTTGACAATAATTCAATTTTTTGTTTACAAAAAAAAAATACGTCAAAATCGGAAGAAAGTTGAAAAATATTTAAAATTCACCACAGCCTGCGATGTTACATACCAATTTACATATATGTACATATATGCAATCAATGTGTCCGCCCGAGAGTAGTTCCGAATTTGGCCAATAGTTTTGGCAGCGTGAAAACTAATTTGAAATGTCAAAAGCAGATAATTCTTGGCGTTTAACACTATTTTCGGAAAAAAGGGATGTTATCGGCGTGTTATCGATATTTTCTATTGAAATCTCAATTTCTTTACCGATGTTGTTTTTTTCGTCCGATTCCTCTCGCGAAATGATAAAAAAGCTTACGTATAATATTAAATTCAGTAGAAGAACAGCCATTTTGTGATATCTCTTTTTTTTAGCCCAAGATTCTAATGTTAAAGCATTTTCGCATGAGAAATACATTGGCGCAAAATTTTAAACAGCCTGATGTTAAGGTTTAGCATGACACTACTTAACAGTTTGCTAATGTTAAAGTACTTCTATTTAATTCACTAATTCTGAATACACTGCAGCTCAGCTGAGCACACCCAAAAGAGTGAAAAAAACTAAGCTAACATAACTTGTTGACGTTTGTAAATGTCAAAGTGGCATATGGATTTAGTACGATACTAAAGCATACAGTAGCCAGTTGGAGATTTTAATTTTAATTTAGTTTTTTTATGACCTTTAGTCCAAATTATACGTTTCGCCCAGGTACTACAGTTCGTCTTATCATTCAGTTACAGGTACTACAGTTGGTCTTATCAGTCTTATCTGTAGTACCTTTCTACCGACACAATTAATTTTAAGTTTAGTAAAATGTTAAAAAGATAGTACGATACTAATTAACTCGTTTAAAATTAGCTATATCCTTTTTTTAATATAGTATAATACTAAAAATGATTTAACATGTCACTAAATCGTCTCAAATTTTGCGCCATTATGTTTTTATCATTTTTCTTAGTTTTAATTATAGTTTAGGTACTAACTTTATATAATTTTTAAACAACAGCTGATTCATGAAATGTCTTTTTGTTAATATTTGTTAATAGTTGTATAGTCATTGAATTAAATTTCACGTAAATAAATAACAAATTTGAAATGTTTGTCTTAAACTACAATTTTACAAGGTTTACGATGTTGCATGAATATCCTTAACAAAAATTGAATAGGTATAATGATAAACTCGATTATAGTCGCAATTGTATAAATTTTTAGCTAAGTATCGTATTCTAGGTAGAAAAGCTTTAATATTTGTGTAATGTAATGTTTCTTACCTTAGTATTTTAATGGATTAAATAAATAAATTAATATGTCATACTAGTTATATCGACTTAAATTTTGCGGCATTCATTTTAGTTACCGACATACCGACATTGTAGTTTTGGTCTGTTAAATAACCCCATGTATGTACAATAGAACCTACATGTGATAGTGATCACAGTGCACAGACAGCAATTAAAACACTTCCAATTTCCAAAGCTAATATTTCGAATAACGCAGCGTCCGCCGCACTGCCGACATATGACGTATATGTAGATAACTGCGGCGAATATATCATCAAATAGACTATCCATTTGTGGGGCACAATCAGAAAAATAAGACTAAACCAACACTTTTTTTTCGGGAAAGTATCCGCGGAATGCGAAGTATCCTTTCCCGTCATAAAGTATGCACACCAGCTAGCCTCAGAATGCACTGCACATTGCATGCCATCAGCCATATCGAAGTCGGAGTAGAAGCCAAATCCAAAGCCGATTTGCCAGGCCAGTCCCTCAACAAAAGATATATACATATATACTACTATGATGGTGTTCGATTGCAAGCAAGTTTTCTGCCTCAAAAGGCCGAAGGTATTTCTCTTGGACGGTTTTTCATATTCATAAAGCGCGCAGCAGAATATAAGTCGTTATGGCGTTAAACTAGTGCCAAAAGCGATAGCATCTAGAATGCAACAACTACTATAACTGATGGGGGGCTTTATAAACTTTGACTGCATATTACTTTCGTTTGGATGCGGATGCTCTTTTATTGTTGGAACAGCGTTGCGTTTCAAAAAATCAAAAATAATGCAGTATGACATACTATCGCAAGTTTTATTACTCATGTGGACTAGAAAAGTTGTACAAAGTTTTGTTTGAGGAAAATAAAAAAAAAAATAAAAAAAAAAAAGATTTTGGTTTTGTTGCCCCCTGTGAGGTTTGAACTCACGACCCCTGGTTTACGAGACCAGTGCTCTACCACTGAGCTAAAGGGGCTCGATGACTGTCTCTGTCCAAGTCCACATATAAATCTGTCTAAGCTTTTGATACTGAAGAATATTTTCTTGTATGTGTATGTATTGTGTTTGAGAGTATCATTTTTGTTATTGTTTTTTTGGGGTGTGGGGGTGTGTTTTCCCATAAGTGGGTAGGAACAGAATAACAATGATATGACTTTTATTTTATTTTGATTTAAAATATGTACATAGATAAATATTTTGTGATAAGAGTTGTCTCTTTAATATTTTTATTGATAAAAAAGCTCGTTGTACTTATCTAAATCAGCATTAAAAATAATAAAGAAGCTTAAAAGAGAAAATTGACGTATGGACAATGTGGCTCGTTGGTCTAGGGGTATGATTCTCGCTTCGGGTGCGAGAGGTCCCGGGTTCAATTCCCGGACGAGCCCACGACGCACGTGGTGTTCAGCAAGTGTGGGAAAAAAATTTGTATTTTAACAACAAACCGAGATCGCTGATCAATTGACGCTCTAAATAAGAATAACTATTACAATAATTAGAAAAGTGTAAAAAGATATAAATGAGTAAGCGATATATAAGCTTGATCTAACCAAATGAGCATTGTAACCACTGACTGCCAGCGGTTGGGGAAAGCTGCGCCTTATATGTTGAGTGTACTTTAACAACTGATTTTTCTTTTTTAAATTATTTATGCAATTATCAATTGTTTTGCATAAATGCTAATTTAACTTTTAATTGTGTTTTTTCTTCTAGAATACATTTAATTACTCCCCATTCATTAAATCTAACGCAGGGTGATTATTTTAGATGGCTATGTTAGGGCTACGGGATTTTAAATCCTAAATTTTGAAATGTGGAGCTTAACTGCTTTGAGATTTTCGTAATCCATTTAGCTTTATACACAAGGGCAATACGGAGATAGGTCTGGACTCATCTTCTTTTGCATTTTTGGGAAGTGGTAGGATTTTAACTACCTTCCATAAGTTCGGGTATATTCCCAGACATCGAAATATTTTATAGATGGAAGCGTTTTTGCACTGATTGAAAAGTGAATTATTACCGATCGAAAGAAAAGACTGTACGCTTTGAATTTATAACAAGAATTGCGTATTGTATACTTTATCATTAGCTTTGATCTATGTTTTTCTATGTAAAATATATTATTTTTGTAGGTAAAAAGATGTATCGCCTTAACGCCTAAAGTTGTGGCGGCAAATTTAAATGTTTCGTTAAGTTGATAAGCTATATTCGCTTAATTCAAAACAGTAGTGGTTTTTTTCATCCGATTTCTCCGGGGTTTGGAAAAAAACGCACCTTCTGTTATATATTGAACAAAATATGCACGATGCAACTCATTTAATTGGTACCTTTTCCAAGATCTATACGCTTCATCTCGTTGGTGCATTAAATTTATTACATTACGAGTAAACAATGGCTTTCTGTTTAGTTTAAGAATTATGGTTTTTAAGTGAACATGAGTATCAACCAGAAATTCAATATTTTGAATCTAAAACTGAATATTTTTTATTTACAAACGCCAAAAAAATGTGTTTTGCGAAGTTTTTGCAATCTTAAATCGATCAAGCTGAAGTTTACCAATATAATAGCTTCAATATGTTGCCATGTAAAAACTGTTTAGAATTAGAACATTTGTATTAAAGTTAATAATATTATCAAGAAGTTTTATCACACCAAACTTTAAAAAAATCGTTCAAAGAATTTTCTTATTTCTACTATACCTACGGTGACCATCCGTCCCGTATTTCCAGGGACAGTCCCGTATTACGCTCGAAGGTCCCGGGTAAATTTTAAGAAAACCCGGGACGTACAACTGTCCCGTATTTTATTTTTTGTCCCGGGTTTGTCCCATATTACCATATATTTATATTATTTGAATAACGTTAAAAAAAATTAACAATTTTATTGTAATGATCTGATTATAGTTAATTGTGCCGCTTACGATTTAAATAACTATTCTTTTGTTATCTCTACACTGTACATGTTGAAACTAACTACTAACTAGACTAAATACTTCAAACTAGTCCGTTACAGAAAAACTAGTTGGCTATTTCTTAAACAAGCTATTAAGAGAAAAATACAACTAAACATTTTTCAAAAAAAAAATTCAAAAACGCCAATTATATATACATATAAATATAATTTTTGAAAAAAAAATTAATGAGCAGTTTTCGAAATATAAATACAATTTTTTTTTAATGATTTTAATTAAAAATATTGGTACGCGGTATAATTTGGGCAACCTAGACCTATATACGTGTGAAATTTCGAAAGGATCGGTTGAGCCGTTTATGAGATAGTCGAAAGCAAAAAAATCGGTCCTATGGAAAGTACCGTTTTTAGACATTTTTCTAATTTTTTTTTCAACCATATGATCGGTCATAGCTAAAAAGCCGCACTGATTTTTTTTAAACCAAAATCGTTAGAGCCGTTTCCGAGAAAAATAGGTTTGAACGTAACGGTTATATGGTAGGTACCGTTATTTTTTGAGCTAAAAAATTAATTTCAATTTCGCCTCTGTACAATACCTAAAAAACTCTATATACCAAGTTTGAAGCAATTCGGCCCACCCGTTTGGGCTGTAGGTGTCTATACATACATACAGACAGACTGACAGACTGACCGACTGACAGACTGACAGACTGACAGACTGACAGACTGACAGACTGACAGACTGACAGACTGACAGACTGACAGACTGACAGACTGACAGACTGACAGACTGACAGACTGACAGACTGACAGACTGACAGACTGACAGACTGACAGACTGACAGACTGACAGACTGACAGACTGACAGACTGACAGACTGACAGACTGACAGACTGACAGACTGACAGACTGACAGACTGACAGACTGACAGACTGACAGACTGACAGACTGACAGACTGACAGACTGACAGACTGACAGACTGACAGACTGACAGACTGACAGACTGACAGACTGACAGACTGACAGACTGACAGACTGACAGACTGACAAACTGACAGACTGACAGACTGACAGACTGACAGACTGACAGACTGACAGACTGACAGACTGACAGACTGACAGACTGACAGACTGACAGACTGACAGACTGACAGACTGACAGACTGACAGACTGACAGACTGACAGACAGACAGACATACAGACGGACAGAATTTTTAGACCATCTTTTTTCATCTTCGCTATCGTCGTAATGTCATGTTTGGTTGTTATCTCAAAACTTTTTTTTTCGACGAATGCATAACTTGCCTTATATAGTAGCTATAATCGCAAGTAAAAAAGTTTGATTATTGAAAAAAAATGTAAAGTTTTTGTGCTGTTTTTTTTTAATTCTGTTTGTTTTTGAGAATTTTGTCGATTTTGTACCAAACACGTTTTTCAATTTTCAAATTTATGTCCCGGGTTTTGCTCAGAGAAATATGGTCACCGTAACTATACCCTACGAAAAAACATGACTTACTAAATATTTCTGTCTAGGTATGTTCAACTAAAATTTTTGTCCGTCTATATCAATTTAAAAATACTTCTATTTTTTTTATTTTGTGTTTCAAAAATTCCTTAAAAAATATTTGGTTAAGCTAAAAAATGCCTCGTTTATGAAATAACAAAAAATGACCACTTGTGGTCGTGTATTTATCCATTCAATTGCATTCATGTGGAACGACAACACTTGAGAAGGGTAGTTTTGTTCTGCCCAGAACAAAAACATCATTTTAATATCCTTTATAAGGACGATTTTGTATTTTTTTTGTTTGACTAAAATCATATACAACCCAGACATCACGTTAAAAGGGTAAACTTTGGCGTAAAAAGTTCCCACAACTTTTGGTAAACATGCATAAATCACCCAGTAAGAAAATAGAAACAAAAGATTTCTTCTTGTTTTTTGTTTGGTTTCGATGCTTCCACTATGTCTGCACCTTTATATTGGATTGCGAATCAGTTTTATTGCTGCGAAGGTGATGGAGAACGTTTTCAATTCTTTTACTTTCTTCGTTTGCTTATATCGCAGAGTTAAAGTGTTATATACAAACTTTTTTAATGCGTGCAGTAGATACACGTTTTGATTGTTTATGCCCCAGATGCCAAGTGATGTAGGTACGGCATTAACGCTAAGGTAAGCGGCCACCAATAAAGCACTAAAATAAACGTCTTCCAAGGACTAATGTAAAGTTACAGGAGAAAAAGTTTTTTTTCTTTAATCCAAACTTGCCCCTGCTCACGTTTGCAATCAAACTTTGAAGAAAATTTCTCTTTTCTTTTATTATCTGCTCGAGATGTGATGACACTTACGAGCAAATCCCTTTTCTCCAAAAGGGTTGTAATTATTTTTCAAGTTAAGATCTTTATTAGCATCACTCTTGTATGTTTCCTCTTCTGTGATTTATTTGGCGAAAAACCGCCATTTAGTCCTTTTGAATATAAATCTTTCTTTTTTTAAACTTTCCTATATAAATTCGAGGACAAAAAAAGCCACGCTTTTCGTGACTGTGTAACTTGTTCATTCTTTATTCGCCAAAAAGAAAAGGCCAAAGGACCACTGGACTGTGTATTCGCTGAATGATTTTAATTAAAATAACTCTCGTCTGGTAATGGAACCGTTTGCACAATATTTATTGCAGTTTGTTCTTATTTTTTAATTACTCCCCTGAGATGATGGCTAATTGTGGAATTTTTTTTCTTTGTAGATGATGACGATGGACGTCACCAAAACGGAACCCTCCGCGGGTCCTAATAATCCCAACAACAATAATCAACTGTGCGCCGGGTGCGGCAAACACATCCAGGATAGATATTTGCTGCGGGCCTTGGACATGCTCTGGCATGAAGATTGCCTTAAGTGTGGTTGCTGTGATTGCCGACTTGGTGAAGTCGGCTCTACTTTATATACCAAAGGCAATCTGATGCTTTGCAAAAGGGACTATCTGAGGTGAGTTAAACAGCAAAAATTAAATAAAAGAACGATGTATTATCTAAAGAATTTACATGTTAAATGCAAAAAAAAGTAATTCTTGTTGCACTTAGCTGAGTGGAGCTAAATTCGTATTCCAGTGAAAACTGTGTTACCGGTGCGAATTAACTAGATATTTGTTATCGATAGTTTGAAGAGAAACGTCAATTTTTTTCTTTAATGCCGTCACTAAGCCCTGATGTAGATTGCCTTCGATTTCCCAAAAAAATGACTTCTAGATTCCTATGATGGTGAACTATAAACCGATCATAATTTTGACATTCACGAGAGAACAACGCAATTTTGACAGCTTGTTAAAGATAGGCGTTGTTCATCGATTTTAACAAAATATCGATGAAAAAGAAAAAAACATATTCAGACAAAATTTCAAACTGATTTTATAATAATTTTTAACTATAATATATTAATTCCTATAAATTCATAACTGAAAAATATTTTCATAGACCTGTAAGCAATAAAATTATCATATTACCTCGTGTCCATGTTTAGAAAGTCACAGCTTACACGTAATTTTTTGGTTACGTTTCATCATTTCGCAATATCGATAATTTTTGAGAGAAAATTGAAACATTTTTATATAAAACAATTTAATGTGTCCTATCATAGTATCCAATCGGAACGGAATTTTTTCCGAATCTTAAGAATTATTAGAAATATAAAAAAATATCTCTTTTATTTTACCCTTTTCAACCGCACATTGAAATAATTTTCCGGAGGTGTAGACGATTTATAATAAATTTGTATCATTGAAATGAAAAATAGAAAAACATTTTGAATGAGTCGGAGAAGTTTCCGTTCCGATCGGATACTATGATAGGGCACAATATTTATTCCATTAACGATCAATGAAACAATTTTTTTTTAATTTTTAAACGGGCTATTATTTTGATGGCTGAGATGTCAAAATACATACATACTTAATTTTATTTTATCCTATTTGGCAAGAAAAAGGAAAGAAGAACATCGATATATAAAATATTCATAACAATAGTTTTTTCTGAGTTTCGAACTCAATCATGTAACATGGTTTTTCTTTTCAAAATTATGTACAGATAAACACGACTGAATGTATTTTCTTAATTAGTTTAAAAATATCAATATATCCCTTTCGATAACCATAAACATCGATGCTGGGTCTTCGATTATTAACATCGATGTTAATATAGTTGTTTTTTCAATATTGCTCATCACTACAGCTTGACAGCAAATTTATGGCAGTTCAGCACTTAAGTCTATTTCAAAATTAAATCGGAGAGCTTTGATCATACTCTAACCAGAGCTAACTCAGTTCGCACTGGCTCTGCTCAGTGATCTTCTCGGAGATAGAAAAAAAAACAAAAACGCCTATTGTTGTTAGAAATACTGAATGCTTCCTTCCGCCACAGTGTTCAGCTAAGAAAAAACTATACATCTTCGCCGTCGCCTAAGAAATGACGAAATGGATTCAGAGTAGAAGCCGAAACGAATTTTTCAAACTGCTAAAGATGAGTAGACAACATTTTTATTTTCAATAAATTAAAATTTTCTATGCAGCATTTTTGAGATAATAGTTAAAACCGTTTTTCAAACCGCTGCTGAATTCAACTTGACCTATTTCAGAATCAAAACCAGAAGCACCACATACTCATGACTCACACCACACCCACTGAATTTTAAACTCTAATTCAATGTCAAAAACAATGCCAGGCAGGGATGAGCTTTATTGAGCAAACATCGATGTTAACATCGAAAAAACGACATCGATGTCAGAAATTAGGAATGTCGATGTTTTTTAATGCATTTTTTTTTTTGAAAAATAATAGCACGTTCAAAAATTGATTAAAAATGCAAAATACCTTCATTGTTTTGAAAATTGTAGCAATACTTTTTTCTATGTCGCACTAAGCGGTAATTGAACTTTGTTAAATTTCACACAAATACTTCTAAAGTGTAATTCCACTAAAGTGTGCGGTCTAACCTTTATAAGCATGAGGTCATGGAAAAATGATTTTAGCCTTTTTTAAGTCGTTGCTTTCAATCTTATTATCGATGCTACGTTTTTCACAGGCTGAAACATCGATGTTTTTTTTCTTCGAACATCGATATTTTGCCAACATCGATGAACATCGCCCATCCCTACATTATCATGTCATTTTTTTGTTGTTGTTGGCTGTAAATTTTCTAAGTTTCAATTTTAAGGAGAACTAAAATTTTGAATATTCCAATAGTCTTACGTAATTTGCTGCTGTCGTCATGATCTTCTTCATCATCATCGGATGAGGAAGAAGTTGCTGGCAGTAGAATTCTTGTTACGAGAATTTAATAAAAAGACAAAAGTTAGGAATTTCCTTGAAGACTCGTTGTACAAATTTCCCGCCGTACACATACACTCACACTTCACTTCAACATCAAGAATCTAGTGTTTACTTGTTCGATTGGAATCCCGGAACGGAGAATTCTTCCGGATTACCAATCGAAAATGACATAAGTAAGCCATGTCTCTTTTTCAAGAAAGCTATCTAATAAAACAAAACTATGATATCGCATGATGAATTTTCGAAATTAAAACTTAAATAGCTCTGTATTCTATAATTCTCATATATCAAAACTCCATAAAAACGTTTTAAAAAGTTTAAATATAATAAAAAATGTTATTTTTTTTAGATTGTTTGGAAACACCGGCTATTGTGCTGCTTGCAGCAAAGTTATACCAGCTTTTGAAATGGTGATGAGGGCAAGGACGAATGTCTACCATCTTGAGTGTTTTGCGTGCCAGCAGTGTAATCATAGGTAAGTTAAGCCACAGAATTATTTAAAAACATAAAACTCAATGAATAATATTTTACGGCCTGTTAGTCGGATAAATCCTTTTTTAATCTGCCATAAAATAATCCCTCAATAGTCCTTTAAATTTTATTACACTGATGCTCTGCATTTACATATATTTATTATTCAACCCTTTTTTTTTGTTTTATTGCCATTTCGATTTGTGTGTACCTACTCTGTACTGCTATGTTGGTCGACTCGACTGCGGGATTGTATTGTTTTCGTTATACGAGAGTACGAAAGAGTTACCTTAGCTTCATGAAGCCAATTCTGATACGAAACCAACCCCGTGGGTGTACTAATGAAAAATCGCTGAATTTATTTCGGATCCAATTCTTGAAATGTCACTCATGAGAATATCGCAATTCGGCAATTGAATGGGAACAGGAAGAGTGGGTGGGCCCCCTTCCCATTCAGGCCTGGCCGGCAGCAAGATTTCACATTACAAATTCATACAAATTGCTGCAGTTTTCCGCTATAAAAACTAAATAAAATATTTAAATTGAAACGAATCGGTTGGTTTTGCCATTGTGTGTTTTATTTTTTATGAATTTCTGAGCTTCGAGAGTCGAGACAAGGCCAATTGCTGGGATATTTGCTTTCAGGCAGGATCAATTCGGGATGAAGAAATACATATATATGTATGTGTTGTGTATTTGTGTATGCGTATTTGAGAATTTTTTATTTATTTTTTTTTCTGTTGTTTTGTCCAGCAGAAATACCTACCTGTATATATTCACTGGTCACAGCTAATCAATTTTTAAAAATTAATTCAATTGGCTCGAACTCATTGAAGCGTTTCAATCAACATGCAGTCAACAGTGTATCATTGTAAGGGCATTCGTCCGTCGTCGCGTTGGCCGTCTCGATGACGGCTCATGTCGTATTAATTCAGCATGTGGGCTCTGATACGTCACCCAATATCCCACCAAACTCCTTCTCGAAGGCAAAGCTTGCATAATTTTCTGACGATATAGGGGCGCGTTGATGTGACGCCGGAACCAAAACCCACATGTTACATAAAGTTCCTTTAACACAATCAGAAAAACAACACACACAAAAAAAGCAAAGAGAAAAACAATCGTTTCTGCTCTTAACATCATAGAACAAGTACGAGCACCTACCCTTCACAGAGCAACCACCATCATCCGCAATATTGTCCTGCCACATGTTGATATTCAAATATCTACGACTTGTTTCTTTTATTTAAGGCAAACTGTCAATCGATTTTAAATCAAACCATTGTTTTTGATATTCGTGGTTGAGCCCTTTTGGGTGTAAGGGTTCTCTTTTTATTTTGAGTCGGAGCGGAAATTAAAAAAAGGCTTACCTACAAGCTACAACTTAAAGGTGGGGTCCATCAGCGACTGAAATAAACTGATTCTAAAATGCAGATTTGTAAAAAGGACATTTCCGGTGAGTGTCCCTGCCAGTCCAAGTGGAATGGGTTCAATTGTTAGCATTATAAAAATGAGAACAAAAATAAATAAAACACTCGACATCCTGAATTTTTTATCGGTTTATCGTTTGCCTCGTGAAACTTCTTCTTGTGTCCGAGTTAAAATACATTACCTATGTATATAGAAAGAGGAATAAAGGAGGATTTTAAACAATTTGCGAAAGCTTTAATTTTGTTTAGAGGGATAAACACAAATTGAAATGAAAAGCTAGTTCCTAAAAAGATTTACTAAATGGCGCCCGAGTGAAACCCGACTAAATCGACGATTCTTCTCTTTTATAATTGATAATTTTAAGAAATCCTTTTGACAATATATATTATTTTTTCAATGTCAATTCTTTCTTTTAGATTCTGTGTTGGCGATCGTTTTTATTTGTGCGAAAATAAAATCCTGTGCGAGTATGACTACGAAGAACGACTAGTATTCGCTTCGATGGCGAATCATCCAATGCTTAAACGGCACGCTAGCTCCATCGGGCAGAATTCACCATCGGCAGGCGGAGGTGGTGGCGGTTTATTGGGTGGAGCAAACGGTCAAGTTGGCAATCCAAATGGACCTCGCACTCCAGGAGACCACAATAACAATAACGGACCTCAAACGCCAACAAATGGTAGTCCATTCGGAACAACCTCCCACATGAAAAGTGCCCTTGGGGCGTCCAGCTAAAAGAAAGCCCATGATGGGCTCCCTAAGAGGTACCAAAGAAAATTTTATGCTAGAGATTGACCAACCATCGACCAATATTGATGTCGTGAGTCAATATAAATGACAGTAAATAAAGGATATAAATTTACTGCGGATGGCCTCCAGCAACAAAAATAAACAATATAGTTAATTTTGTATCATTATTATTAATACTATTTGTTATAATGAATTGTGTATATATTTATTGAAAATGATAAACGTGCAATGATATAGTTGGGGTAAGGTAATATTCTTTATTAAACTTCGAAAAGTCTGTGCCAAAAAAAAAAAACTAAATTTATTTTGTATTAGTCATCCCCACCGAAGTTCAACAACTGTGAAATTCTTGAAGATTTATATAAAAAAAAAGAATAAAACAAAAACAAAGTTCGCAAGATTCCATCATCCTCTAAAAATAGTTATATTAAGTGTAAATAATTAAATTGTTATTTATTTTTTAAGTTATTCTATACGAGGCTGCAAATATTATATAAATATAAATATAAAATAATATAAATATTCATAAATATAAATTAAAAGAATAAACTAATAATTGTTATTCGTTTTGAAGAAAATATTTCTTTTTTTCTATAAAAAAGTGTAAATGTTTTGGTATACATACAAATGGTGAAACCTTACATTACACTATAAAATATTGTAAATACATTATTAAAATGTAGATAATCAATCTTTAAAAAATTAAAAAAAAAATGTAAATCAATAGATATTCTCAATGAAATCCAATATTTAGTGTATAAATTAAAAAAAAAATACTCGCTCCGAGATTAAAGTAATATTGAACTATCTTATTCAGTACTAATTTTATAAATACATAAATGTGTAGAAACAAAAGAATTATGAATGACATCAGGATTGATGTTTTTTAAAATTGGAAACTATGAATGCTTATGACAAAAATATTACAACCTAGGATTATCCACACCAAAGAAACTCAAATCGTTTGTATTCATAGAAGCTATGGATATCAAAAATAATTTAATTAATAAATTAAATAATATGCTAAATTAAATATGCTTTTTTATTCTCCACAATGACAAGTTTTTAATTAATTAGATTTTAAATAGGTACGTAAATATCGTTCGAAGTGGTTTCAAACCAAAATATGGACTTAAAAGGAAGTATTCACCCTTATTATGATTGGCGTTTATCTTGAATTATTTAGATACTAAAACGCCACTCGTTGTCGATCGAAATACATTCCACTGAAAAAAATAATTTTCAATGCAACTGTCATTAATTTTTCAATTCATATTCAATTTCTGCCGATTAAATGAATAAAAGTCGCTAAATAAATAGTGTTGCTGCATTTATTTGCTCAAGTAATGCGAACAAGAAACCAACAAAATTGATATACATCATTAAAAACTCCAAATCAAATCCGTGAGATTTGTCAGATACGAAGTAAGTAGATGGACAAATCAAATTCCTGATATTTTCAATTAAGATTATTCTCTTCTTTCCCGATTTGTAATGCGTATAGATACTTCAGGCTGAATTACGTAGCCTTTCTTTACAACAAAATACCACAAGGAAGAAGGATATTGTGTGTCAATTTTAAAATTTGGTGTTAAAGAATTCAAAGTTGTGCTATGATTCCAATTTGATTTTGTTTTGTGCATTTTGTGATACCTCCTCCTCTCTTAAAATTTGTTCCAATAATCCCAAATTTAATAAAAAGTGTTAAGAAAGAATAGGTATACAAAACAACAAAACTTATATTTATAAACATTTTTGTTTCAAAAAAAGAGCGTATTAGTTGGCGTATAAACAAGGCGTAACGCATATTGAGTGACGTGTTTCTCAAAAAAAATTTAAGCTCCACTCGAATTCAGGCGTTACCCTGAGAAAAATGACTATACAACGCCAATCGTTTTTATAGTATACAAATATTTGAAAATGACATTTGTTATTTAAGCGAAACGCCATTCGTAATAAGGGTGATTAATTCTAAAAAAATATGGGAATTCAATTATTCAAATTCAAATTAAAAAAAATTTATCAAACAGTAAAACACATTCGCATGCACAGTAAAACCCGCTTACAGCTGCTAAGAAAAGAAGATAACAGCTGAAAAACACGATAGTTTAATGTGTTTTTTATTGCAGCTTGGCTTGACTATCTAAGGTTACTTTCATTTTTACATTGAAAAGTATTCGAACCAAAAAATAATTAAAAAACTTCACGTCTGAGTCGCTTTATTAGTGAACAAAAACTAGCGATACGGCGGGAAAATACTGCATGCATTAGCCGTGTTTTTTTTTTATCGCCAATAACCCATATGGTTCACCCCGTGAAAATAAAACGATCTGGGTTATGTACTTACATGTACACTCTGTTTGTCGAATTTAATACTAATATTTGGAAATCCAGATAGAAACCCCGATAGAAACCTGGATCTCGTGTTGTTTTTGTAATACGTGTTAAAACATAACCCAGACCCAGACCGGTAGATAATAAAACGCAGCTATTGTCATCAATTTAGCTATCGTGATCGCCATAGAAATTGCATAGGTTTGCGTGAGGCTTTATTATCGCTCGATTTGCTCGGCATTTCTAAGAATTTAATATGCAGGGTCTGTTATAGGGTTGCCAGATTGTAATTGGCGTAAAGAGGGATATCGGAGTTTTCTAGTTGGACAAGTGTTCAAGAGGGGGTCAGAATGCATGTTAGATAGTGTGGGGGTTAGTTATGCATGTTTAAAGCCGATGTAAGGAGGATTACCTTGATAACTTGTCGAATGAATGATTCATAGTTATCCACAAAAGTATATTCAAATCTAGAAAAAAAATAGATTTTAATTATGTAAGTTAGGAGAGAAATATGTACCTACATACTCGTACATGGATGGAACATATATGAGTAAATACATATGTACTTATGATAATGAAAATGAAAGATGTAGGTTGGTAGGTAAATTTCAAAAATCGTTGGAGCAGTATTTTAAAAAATTAATTTTGTATGTATAAAATTTTGAAAAAAATTTTACAAAAATAATTGAAACGCCATTTGAAGATATTATTAATATACATATAAAATTAAACTTCACATAATTCAGTGACTGGATTTTGAAAAATCGTTTTTTCGAAAAAAAAATTTATTATTTTTTAAAAATCGAAAATTCTTTCTTTTTTTTCAAAATTCAAATATGCAGTTTTATTAAAGATTTTAGGGGCATTTGTATAAAAAAAATTATTTATATCGGTTCATCCAATGTTGAGAAAGTCGAAAATATGAAAAGTGGTTCTATGGGAAGTACCGTTAATAAGTACGCAAAAAAAATATTTTTGTACTTTAAAGTGGACTGTGTTAATCTAAGAATACACACATTTTTTATTAAAATTCTTGGAGCCGTTTTCGAGAAATACATTTTTTTCTTAACGGTAAAATGTTTAACATTTGTATGGGAGGTACCGTTGTTTTTTATTTTAGGAATATAGTTTTTTTTAACTATTGAAAAATTCTGGCTTGCAATAAGCTTTAAGCTTTTTAGAAACTTCTGCGTAAAAATTTCAAAAAAATCAAATTAACCGTTTCCCATAAAATCGAAAACCAAAAAAAATGGTACTACTAGAGGTACCAAAAATAACAAATTTGTTCCAAAAAAAAATTACCGAAATGTTCCTTTTTCCTCCATTAATGCACTGATTTTTTTTTTAATAAAAAGCCGTTGTAGTCGTTTTTGAGAAAAATAAAATTTACCTTTTTGGCAAAAGAAATGTACATGGGAGCTACTGTTATTTGTCGTCTTAAAAAAAACAATACAAAAAACAACTAGGCATATTACCGAAAAAACAATTTTGTACTAAATTTGAAGCAAATCCATTCAAGCGTTAATGCTGCAGACTCGAGGACAGAGACAGACATAATTGGGGGACCCACTTTTTTGGTGTTCTCTATGATCGTAATGCCATCTTTGATTGTTAGAATTTTTTTTACGAATACATAACTTGCCTTATAGTACCTATGTATAATAATAAAAAAAGCACAGTAAGTGTTTGTAAATTCATAATCACCTCTATCACCAGAATCTCAAGTAGCAAAGTTCCGAATGTTTTGTTAGGATACGAATACGAATAAATTCACAACATAAGCCCCGAACGAAATCAAAATACCATTGCCACAGCAACCCATGCTTCGGAGTTTAAAATTCATCTGATTTACGTCAATATTATGAGACGGAGAATGGATTTCAATTTTTGTTCTTAATCTTTTGACAATTTAATTGTTTTGTTAATCAAAAAATGGATTTAATAGAAATTTCGAATATCCTTGTACGATTTCAAGAATTTCTTGGAGCATTTGAAAAAGCCTTTTTATATTAAATGTGACTTGTAATTGCTTTGTTTGCTCTTTGAAAATTGAAATTATTATATATTTTCACATTTAATTTCGGAATAAACTTACCTCTTTCAGTTCAATATTTTTGTGCGATGTGCCTATTTGTCTGCAAGTATTTTTTTTATTTTTCTTTCACTTCCACAGGCTGCTACGAAAATAACTGTTCGTAGAAAAAACAGTCAAACTTCCTATTCATTCGGAGCTAGTGATGCCAATTTTCCCGAACTCCGAATTTCGTAGGGAATATTCTTAGTATGACGGGGCCTATAATACATTTGTTCGGGATTCGTAGTACGAATATATTACGACATGAACTCTAACATTAAAATTAATACAAAAAATATATCTACGATTTAGTCGTACTTTTGCTCTACTTGTTTTTTTTTTAATAAGCTGTCATTTTACTTTTAAATACAAACGAAAATATTTTGTTTGTAAACAAAAAATGACATGGACCAGCTTTGAAAGGATTTTATCTTCAAATGGAAATACTCAGAGAATATTTTTATGCATATCAGTATTTAATGCAAATTTTGCAACAGTCTTCAATTGAATGTTTTCGTTTTTTGACTTTTCACATAATAAGCATTTTGGTATGAAAAAGGGGGAATGTCCCCCCTAAATTGTGACGTTGCTGCTTTTTGCCTTTTCGACTTCTTCAAGTTGCCTTGTCATCAGAGGAAAGTGAGTTGGGTATTTAGTAATATGTATCTTATATATTAAAGTCTACATATTTACAACCGAATGTTTGCTTAAATTGTTTGATGGTTGGTACGCATTGCGTCAAAGAATATTATATGATCTATCGGGAATTTCGTTTACTTCGAAATATTTTATTCCTTAGCGATATTTCCTGCGGTCTTGAGTTTCCCATGCAATAAATTTCCCTCGAACGAAAAATCGTATGAAATGACCCCAAAATTTGGAGTATAAGGGCAAATTCCTAAACGCTAATCTTGCGCATAATATGCTAAGCAAACCTCCCCTAAACGCAAACAGAAAATTCTCTGCTAGGCACACTGTCGCAAAACGCAGTTCATTCTTTTTTCTTGCGCAAACTTCATTGCAATTGTGCAAGTTTTAAACTTGTGTTGCGCACTTCACTTGCCTTTTAATTTTTACCGGGTTCGTGCTTTTGCTTAGCATGAGACTTGCTTTGCAAATATTGGCTTAGGAATTTGGCCTTATTTTGCTTTCAATACTGCTATCCTTAGCTGTAGCTTTATTATCTCGAAACGGCTCTGAAGTCAGGTATAGATTTGGTGCACGAAAATTTTCACATAAAATGTTATTTTACGGTTGCTCTTTTGATTTTCCAGTTTTAAAATTTTAAATTTTTCTTGCATACATTGATGTTGGTCGTTATTGTAATAAGCGTACGACACGTGACCCACGGCGCGGCGGTGAGCCGAATGTCATTGTTAGGTTAGGTTACAGTCACACTAGTCTTTTAAAATGTGAAGCTTTACGACGTGTACGTACTCCGGATTAGTACTTCTACTACTATGGTAGACCTTGATTTGCCGGTGTTCGTCTAAGCTCGCTTATTATTATTTCGGTAAGAACTGAGTGTGAATTCAAAGTTCAGAGAAAAACTGGAAATAATATTCCACTCCGGACACTATCTGGTCAACAAAATTAGTTAATGAATATTTTAGTTGAATTTTAATTAAAGCCGGTTGTTGGGTAGGGTAGAGATGTTTCATTTCAAAAATTATGCGAAACATTTGTAAAACCTGCTCTTTAAGGTTCGGTTCAATGCAAACTTCTTCTAGGGTCTTATCTCCAAAGTGTTTGGTATTTTCTTCGTCCGAATTATTCAACAACATTTACAATGGAATGTGTCAATGGATTATGAATTGAAATTATCTATTTAACCAATATCAGCTGTTTATGTGGAACGTATTTTAATCCACAACTACTGACGTTTAACTAATGTAATATCGAACGGTTCGGTAACACGCAACAGGATGCATGCAATGGGATACACATTTAATCCCCAGGCTTGCAGCCAACTGCATTCAAATTAAGACACTCATATCAATAAACATGCAAGTCTGTTTTAAAAGTCTAAATTAAAAAAAAAAGGAATCCATGAACTTATTGGAAGTGTGGCACGTTAACTCAAATTTACAAGGTTTATTTCTGTAATACACTTAGCTCATAGGACACCACTGTTATACAATATTTAATTAGGAAATGTAATTCTAAAACACAACATTTTTCATCGTATCTCTGCTCTGTTTCTTTCCCCTTCAACTATATACATCGGCATCAAGCTAAAAGCATTTGTTTCATTATCTTGAATAGAAAAGATATCTCTTCAGTGTTCTTTTTATACAAAAAAAAAAAAAAAAAAAAAAAAAAACAACAACAAAGTTTCACAAAATCAACATTTTCATCCCTGCTCAGCGCTCAATCTGCATAAATAATCTTCATTAATTAATGCTGTTAAATTATTGTTGGATTTAATTTCTTCCTTCCCATTCTCTTAAGCCCGACGGAGATTTAAGGAATAATGAATCCCCACTTAAATCCACAAGCACATTATATATAGTATAATAAGGACTACCACATATATACAACACCAATAGCACACTTTGACAAATAAAGGTAGGTAAAAAAGTCCTTAAATGATTTCATTTACGTTACTAATAGCCGGGATTAAGTGCGTGCAGGCTCAGCAGCACTTCGGTGTGATTAAAAGGATTTCAAAAATTTTCCCAAATTAGAACGACAATTTCTTCAGCTGAGCGTGTGTGTTTGTGTGCGTGTGTTCATATCCACATGATTGGTGTAATTGGACTTGAAAAGCATTTATCAAGAAGACGAAATATAGAAGGGATGAAATGAAGTGTGTATATTTACATACACCGACTCGTATATTTAACATATATGAGATAGGAGGATGATGGATTTAAGCGCTTTCCAAAACCAATTAAGACAACTCAAATGGTGTCATTAGTACGTAGAGATACTTTTTGTTACCTACTACGGTACGACAACTTTGTGTACACATACACATACATACATATTTTTAAAAGAATAAAGAATATTAGATTGCTTATGGTTTAAATTGCCACTTTAAACCTAAAAGACCTAAGGGTGTGTTTTTATTTCTTTAAAACTGCCAACCCCCCTCATAATAATAATAATAATTAGTCTTAACAATCGAGGTATTGCTCAAAATTTCAAGAAGATAAAAAAAGTTAGTCTTTCTATGGCGCGTCGGGAGTTAAAACTTTGCAAAACCGTAACTTAAGGTGAAACGTCTTCATTATGCATAAATTCGGCGTTGTTGTGCAAAGCTGCTATGTATTTAAACTTTCAAATGATACATCCGAGGGAAAACAAGCTGCCGACTCAAAGAACAGACTGGGGGTAAGAAGCTGTCATAGTAGAGCACATGAACCCTGCGCCAGCGGCGTCACCGACAATAAAGTCATTTCAAAACTTGCCATCAAGCCTACAGGAGATGAGTTGTGGTATTTCAATTTCTAAGATGAAACTTTTCAAAGATAATGAAACTCGTATGCACTGTAAGACAATACATTTATACATATATGCGAAGTCGAACCAGAAGCTATACTTACTGGCTGTGGCTGAATGGCATACCCGCCTTTTCGCAAAAGCCATACATCATCAATTTCTTGAGATGGCGATTAGGCGTTATCGAACGATGGAATATCATCGTCGAACGCCATAACAATAAAAGCCATTTTAACAGCACAGCCACAAGGAATTGTAACTTTGGCAGTTCTATTCACATCATATATTAGGTCCTGGGAGTGCTGGCTGCTTTGCTCATAAAGGAAAAGGAAGCCCCAAGGAAATATTAAAGTCATTGCTCGAACTCTAACCACCACAATCCATTTGTTTTTATTCACTTGCTGCATTCGTGGCGTTGGTGATGGTGATGGAGTATTCTCCTTCTTTTTACGAACACAATAGGGCGATGTGATAGTGCGATAGTGGAGCGTCATGTGTATAAGGAATAAGGATTCGAATATAGGAAAATATGAAAACCCTGCTACACCACACCACTGTGTCAAATAAAAATGATCGCTTATGAAAATGGTATAGTTTCTTATCAGTTCTGCTCGGTTGTTTAAAGCGGTTTTTTTTATGGCATTTAATAAAAGTTGTTCTTTTGGCAAACGTTATGCTTTGTTTGAGAAAAGTTATATTCTTTGCCATTTGCAATTTGATATTAAAACTTAATTTGTTACTGTTACTTGTAAAAACCGAAATAAAAGCAGCATTCTTTGATAAGACTTCGTTATAGTCTCGACATATATTTTTGATGAAAATTAATAGTTTCGTCTTTTTTTGGGAAAAAATTATAATCTTTATGTAAAGATTTATTTATAACTTTAATAAACTTTATAAATATATAACTCTATAAATAAAAACAATTTTAAAAATATAGATTTAGGTATGTAAATGGTTCCACATATTTTTTATCTTATCTTCACTTAGGAATAACTTTATTTCCCTTTTTGAAAATCTTACATTTCCCGCGTTATTTAATAGAAACAAAAATATCTGCCGCATTCGATAAGATATCCGGATTGGTAGGTATAGTGAAGGCTCTAAAATGCGGACACTCATGGTCGTCCAATTTTTGTCTGGTTATGAGAAATGTCCGATTAAGGGAAAGAGTAAAAAAGCACATGACTTAAAAAGGAAAGCAAATGACATGTGCAACAATGGATCGCCACCAGAAAAGAGAACCAAACACTTTCAAAATTACACCAACATATAGTGAAAGCTCCCATTGCGGACACCTGCCGTAGGCGGACAATCCCCTTGAGTGGACAAATTCTTGCATTTAAATTCCATACATTTTATGACCCCTTAAGCGGACACTCCCGTACCCGGACATGGACATCAGCCACACTTTGGTAAATTAAATTCTTTTATGTGGACAAAAACTTTTTCAGATACATTTTCCTTTAGCTTATTTTATATGGTAAGCGAATGATAAAGCCAAACGAAATAACTTAACAAAGAAAACAACAAAATTGTAATTGTGTGTGTGTGGTCTGAGTGTATGCGCCACCAAACCAAAAAAAATAAAATGCACGACTGGATCGCACGAACTTGCTCTTATGTTCAATCACATCGTATGCAAAAGATTTCTATTAAAAATCT
The DNA here is from genome assembly GCA_910595825.1 of Philhelius pedissequus. NCBI lineage: Eukaryota > Metazoa > Arthropoda > Insecta > Diptera > Syrphidae > Philhelius > Philhelius pedissequus. The sequence goes on from OU343162.1 coordinate 1,306,627, forward strand.
AAATATATTTTTAAGGTCATTTTTAACTCAATTTTGTATATGCATATACAAAATTTCATTAATTTTGTTCTAAAATAAATTGGTATGACAATATTAAATATTTAATAATATAAACTTAAAAACAAATGATTAAATCTGTGTAATTAAAGAAAAAATAATTAAAAAATCTGAAATAAATACTTAAACTAATTTGAGCTCAAAAAAAAGTACGCCATTTTATTTCTTGGATAAATTTGAATTTATGAAAAAAAAATTTTTAAATCTGTGGAGCGGTTTTTGAGAAAAAAAGTTTTTTTTATAACTTTATAACATTACAAAAAAAATCAAAAACGCCAATTCATAGGTAATCAGAAAATACAAATAAATAATTTTTTTAAAGAAAATTTAATGAGCAGTTTTCGAATAGTAAATTTTTAATTTTTTTTAAATGATTTTAAAAATACAAAAAAATATTAATTAAAAATATTGATACGCGGTATAATTTGGGCAACCTAAACCTATATTTTTGGGAAATTTCGAAAGAATCGGTTAAGCCATTTACGAGATAGTCGAAAACAAAAAAAAACGGTCCTATGGAAAGTACCGTTTTTAGACTGACAGACTGACAGACTGACAGACTGACAGACTGACAGACTGACAGACTGACAGACTGACAGACTGACAGACTGACAGACTGACAGACTGACAGACTGACAGACTGACAGACTGACAGACTGACAGACTGACAGACTGACAGACTGACAGACTGACAGACTGACAGACTGACAGACTGACAGACTGACAGACTGACAGACTGACAGACTGACAGACTGACAGACTGACAGACTGACAGACTGACAGACTGACAGACTGACAGACTGACAGACTGACAGACTGACAGACTGACAGACTGACAGACTGACAGACTGACAGACTGACAGACTGACAGACTGACAGACTGACAGACTGACAGACTGACAGACTGACAGACTGACAGACTGACAGACTGACAGACTGACAGACTGACGTACAGACGGACAGATTTTTTAGACTATATTTTTTCGTCTTCGCTATCATCGTAATGTCATGTTTCATTGTTATCTCACAACTTTTTTTTTCGACGAATGCATAAGTTGCCTTATAGTACCTATAATCGCAAGTAAAAATAAAATAATAAGCATGGATTCATATAGTTTTTAGGTCGAAAGACATTAGTATTAAGAGATATAGTTTAGCTTGGAGTGCCCGTAAAGGGCCAGTAAGTTATTTATAAGTTATTGATAAGTAGGCTAGTTTTATGAATTTTTGTCTAGCTTTAAGTTAGTTATAAGTTAATGGTAAATCAAAATGAATAAGAAAAAAATAAGTAGATACATAATGTATATTTACAAATGTAAAACTTTTTTTTAATTTTTTAAATCTATTAACTCAATGTATTCGCCATGCTTGCGTGTTGCTTTATTTCATTTCCTATTCAGTTCTTGCATTTTTTTCTTTCCCACTCATTTCTATTGGATTTCTCTATCAATTCAATTGCTGCAGTACTTTTTCCAGTATGGTTATTATTTGTTTCTTCTCCGTACAATTAATTTATTTATTAATTTTTTTAATTTAAATGGATATTCCATTTAATTTCGTAGAACTTTGAAGCTATGAAAAAATTTAAGAAAATTTATATTAATTTTATTGAGAATGAGTTTCTTAACTTTCGTAAAGTATGTTCACTTCTTTTAGTGTTTATTAAAATAAACTAAAAGTTGATTTGTATTTTAAATTTAATTTTATATATCATTGACTTATATCTAACTTAAAGTAAGACAAAAATGCATAAGTATAGCCTTCTTATCAATACCTTTCAACGAACTTACTGGACCTATAGGGGCGCTCTAAGCTTAACTCCACATCATATTTATAATGCATTTCGGCGTTAAACCTATATCTTAATACTCTCGTTTGATGTGGTTTCATTTCTCACCAAGAAAACGCGATAAAAAGTTGAGTTGTTATCATCATGCAAAGACGAGCTTAGGTTACATTAATTACATATAAGTACTAAATATTTTCATACATCACACAAGATTAAATTTATGCGATTCAGTCGTGTATTTTTTTTTTTCAAATGATCGTCATTCATTTTGTTGATAAAAGTAAAAAAACACAACTCTCTTGGGCTCGTCCGGGAATTGAACCCGGGACCTCTCGCACCCGAAGCGAGAATCATACCCCTAGACCAACGAGCCAATTGATCGAGCCGTGCCAAATTTAATATAAGAGCTTAGACCGCTTACCTACATTAACTATATATACTTCAATAAAATGATAATGATGAATGATAGTGATAGTGACTCATCGAACCTTATATTTATAACTGATGAAGTGATATCATCGTATACGAGTAGGTATACCTAATAGCTAACTATTTCTACTTGAAAGTTTTAATCAAAACGTAATTAAACTCTTTTATGTGGGTCGTTGTTCTTGAAAGCAAAAACAGTAATGACTCGTCGCGCTTATAGCTGGCAAATATTATAATAAGAATCTAAAAAATGTCGCCTTTGAAGTTGATATTGTGAATCAAAGAAAATTCCAACGTCGAAAACTGTCATCTAACACAAATTCCACAATTTAAATTAAGGAAATTCCAAAAATGTATTTAATTAATTCATTCAACCCGATATGCCTTCGTGCGGTGCAAGCAAGGGTAAAACGAAAATATCTGTCACAATCTGACACAAAGAAAATGCTCCAAAGGCATCTGATAAATAATAACACTCCCAATGACGAGCCGAACACACCCCTCAAACTGAACTGAAAGTACCTACTTATCAAAACAGGCATTCTATTTCAAAATCCCAGTACCCAGTTTCCGGTCTAATAACACAACGCGTACGACGCGGTTGGGGGTTATTGTGCCTAATTGGGCTGATTGGCGCAAAACGGCAAAACACCAAAATGAAATCGGTCGCCAATTTGAATTGCCAAAAATGTGGTGGGTGCTGTTGTAAAACAAAACTTTGCAAAACTGTTTTTGTTCTGTGTTTGTGTTGTTGCCATTGCTACTATACTTGGTAACGATTTGTTTCGTTTTTGGATTTGGCGGATGACAATGTTTTGTTGTTGGTTGGTACACATAGACGGATGCGGATTTGGATTTCGGAAAACGGATTGCTTGTTTTCTAACCGAAAAGGATACAAATACAGTATTGTTGTTGAAATACTGACTATGGGGTTTGGGGTTGGGGTTCATTAATCAATTCCCGAACACAAATGTTATCTCCAATCAGATTTTACCAATGATTAATGGCAGCACATTGTGTTTTGCTAGTTTTAAATTTATCCCGTTCCCGGTGCGGGTCCTTGTGTTGGTTACTTTTTTTTATACTCGTATTGAGCTTATGCATGCGAGGAACTCGCACAGAGTGATAATGGAAAGGATCATCGGATTACAAAGGAAGCTCCCTGAGTCTTGTAGAGAGATAGCTCTATGCTTTGTGTGCTATGAAGGTATTAATTGCATTTAAAAATAAAACAAAATAATTGAACATTTTTTTGTTTCAAAATCTTTACATACCTACCTACTTGTTTTTGGGAAAAAAATATTATTTGCTTTCTTCGATAGTCTTACTGTGTGTGTATTTACATATATGAGAGGAATTTTTTTATGTACTCCCTTTTTCTAGGTATTTTAAAAAAGTCTCACTCATCGAAGGGAATATGGAAATGTTGAAAAAAATTAGTGTTAAGGTTTAAAAAACAATATTTGAACAATTTTATTATACTTTAAATGAGCTCAACGGTTTACTTTCTCGGAAAGTGCTATAACGATTTGGAGGAGGACTTAAGAGCTTGGTTTTATGGGCAAGAACAAAAAATTCAAAAACGTGTTAAGTAAGATCCGCTGGCTGCCACGCCCACTTTTTTATTTTATGGATTCTCGGAAATGGCCCTATTTCTTTGAGACAACTCAAAACTTTTCGGTTCGCCGATTTGTCACTAACAATTTTTATTTCACTGTGATTGACGTTTACTACAGCGAAGGAATTTTTTTTTAATTCACGAACGGTAATTCTGTTGCCAGTATATTGTAGTTTGAGTTAAAGCCTCTTTCGAATGCTGGCGATAGCGAACTGTTATATGTTGAGGGCATTCACCAAATTGTTTGTTTGTTTCGCAAACTATAATAAGGGTCTTAGTTAAAGCAAACAAAAAAAAAATGTCTTTGTTTTTATAACACAAAGTTATGCTGCCAGTTTCCTTGGTTCTGTTTGTTAACTTTTTCAGAACTCTGATACAAACTGGTAAAAATAAAACATAATTATGATTGATTCTAAAACAATTTTAGTCAATTTTACAAAATTAAAAACTAAATTAAGCTTCTGCGATCATATTTTAGCCAAAAGATCCTTAATTTAAAATGAATTCATAGTTTTTAGGTCGAAAGACATTAAAGTATTACATTAAAGTATTAAGGGATATAAGACCAGTGAGTCAGTTATAATTTTTTGATAAGTAGGCTAGTTTTATGAATTTTTGTCTAGCTTTAAGTTAGTTATAAGTTAATGGGAAATAAAAATGAATAAAAAAAAAGAAATGGCTAAATATATTTATAAAGATGTTTCATATACAATCTTTCATTAATTTTTTCTAAACAATTTTATTTTTGCGGCTTAAAAAGTAAACCTAAATAAAACACATATAAGGTATTTTTTTTTCGTGATATTTCTTTTTTATTATAAAGTTTGAACTTTGACATTATGTGTGAAACACTACATCGTTTAAATGACTACCACGCGAATTGTTGCAAGCATCGATTCTTTTGAGGTAATTTTCGACCACTTTTTGACACATTTTGGGTATCCAATACAGCTTGTGGATGCCGGATCGTCTCTTAATGGACACTGCCTTCCGTGGACACATGCAGCACAATGAAAGACGAACTATTTCTTTTACTCGGAAGAGTACAACTTTTATTCAGGAATCAATCTGTCTTAGCCACAGTCTAATTAAATACAATATGTTGTTACTGTACGAATTTATTTTCTTTTGGGCAGCTCTTCATGTAACCCGATTTAATATTTTGAAGAAAAATTCTTAAAATGGCGACTGCAAATAAAAAAATGAAAAACTCTTTGACGGCTGCGAATTACGTCTTTCATCTGTGCTGTCCGAAATTAGAATGCCGCCACACCCATGTATGACAGCAGTCAATTAATTGTGGTAATAGATTTTGAGGCGGCTGCATTCAGCCGATGCTGTGGTGACTTCTGTATTTACACGTACGCTACATCACTCCCTGCATTCAGCCGATGCTGTGGTGACTTCTGTATTTACACGTACGCTACAACATATTGGGCGGTATCTCAGCCATAACTTGACGAATGTTGGTTTTCAAGTAGTGCTCAAGAGTTAAAGGTTTATCTGCATAAACACGGTCTTTCGCGTAGCCTAACAAAAACAAGTCCAGCGGTGTCAAATCGCATGATCTTTGTGGCCAGTTGATATCGCCACGACGAGAAATTACGCGGCCAGGAAATGGATCGTGCAATAAAGCCATATTCGCTCGAGTTGTGTGACATGCGGCACTGTCTTGTTGAAACCACATATTCTCCAAGTCATATTCTTCAATAGCAGGCAAAAAAAGTCGGTTATCATCGGTTACCATAACGCTCCGAATTGACGGTGACAGTCGTTCCATCGTTGTTTTCGAAGAAGTAACACCTCCGGACCAAAGAGCGCCCCAAACAGTGACTTTTTGTGGATGTAATGGCCTCTCTCAATTACTTGAGGATTCTTAGAACCCCAAATACGACAATTTTGTTTATTAACATACCCACCGAGTTAGAAACGTGCTTCGGCGCTGAAGAAAATTTTGTTCGAAAAATCGCCGTCCCCCGCCTGTTGTTCAAACATCCATTCGACGTATCTACGACCTGGTGAATGGTCAGCTGGCTTCAGTTTTTGTGTGAACTGGCCTTTATATGGATGTATGTGTAGATCCAAATGCAAAATACGCCATAATGTGCCGTAAGACAGTCCTAATTCCTGAGAACGACGAGGAATCGACACATTCGGGTCTTCGGCAACACTTTCACTTACAGCAGCGATATTTTCAGTGGTACGAGCGAAACGATGGTGCACAGGCCTTACAATATCTGTAACCAATCCAGTCTCTTCAAATTTCTTCACAGTTTTGCCAATTGCTTGCGTAGTTGAAAGATTTTGTAAACCATAATCTCCTCTTCAAACACGATATGTGGCTGTGGCAGAATCAGTATTTTTGTAGTAGGTTTTAACAATTTGTATGCGTTGTGCGATAGTTAGGCGATCAATTTTCGTAAATGTCAGACTTTCAACTGAAAAGCAAAATTGGTTTAACAACTTAGTTCGACAGATGTCGAGTTCCAGCCCTATACTTTTGAAACTGCAAAATGGATAACCCTATATATTGCAATTTTAGATATTTAATAATATAAACTTATAAACATATTTCAAAAAAAAATTTCTATCCGTTTTCGAAATATTGAAATTTCAAAAAACCCAAAAAAATATCGTTCGAAAATTTTCTCACCTCCTTGTACTGTAGTTACACCTCTACTCAACATTCATACTAACTCTTATACTAAATGAATTTTCGAGTATAATGCTAAACTCTCCCCCTGTTTTGCTTTATTAAACAGGTTTGATATAAAATGTACTTAGATGATAAGATGAAAAATAGTTGTTAGCAAAGGACAGACAGTAAATAGCATTGAATAAGTTAAGTCGTTTGTTTTGAGTCAGAGCAACGTAAAAAGACATAACACTCATGTATAAAACTTTTTCTTGAAATCCGTTGAGCTGTTCATGAGATAATCGAAAATCGAAAAAAAACAGTTATATGACAGGAACCGTTCATAACATTTTAACGAAAACATTGTATTAACCAAACTGTAGTCTATGTATATATTCGTGCACTGAATTTTTTGTTATCAAAATCGTTAGAGCCGTTTTCGAGATAATTGAGATTTACCATTTGCCATACAAAATTATATGGCAGATAGCGGTAGTTTTGGAGCTAAAAAAAATATTTAAAAAACGAATTCAGTCAGTCTTTTTGAAAGCACAGCTCACCCACATCAGGGCGATTGACAAGCTTCATCGCTAAACAAAATTTTCTTGTGAAAATCGCGGTCAACATCAATCTTATTTCGAGCTGATATAAATCACCACAATTTGTGATATTTTGTTCAGCCGTCAGTCGATTCATGATGAAATGGCAAATCAAACTCAAGATAAATCGCGTGGCAGATGACAAAATGGCTATCAACGAAAACCGTGTTCCCAATTGAAAGTCTTATACTTCTTAAAAAACACAATGGGAAGTAAGTAGTAAATAAAACACCACGACAATTTTTGTACACTTAACTTATGATTTCTCGAAGAAGCAAGAGTTTCACTGAATATTAATCCAATAATATGGATCATTTATGTAATTTTACAAGTGACGTTAAATTTTAAACATTTGTGATCATTACAAATTATATAGTTTGACCAAACGTTCAGAATTATTTTTAGTCCAGGAAAATTAGATACTCACTTCGAAAAAATTCCGACAAAGCTGAATTTCAGTGGAAAGCTTCATTTTTACGTTTTAAGCAATTCCTAAAAAGTACCGTAAATTTGGAGCAATTTTTAGAGGGGGAAGCGGGTAACATTATTCGAAATGTATAGGTTCTTTTGAATAAAGTTCTATAGGTACGCATTGTAGCTCATGTTATTCTACACAAATAAAATTAAGACACTTTTTATCCTACAATTGATAGATTTGGAGAAATATGGTCGAACAAATTGGGATATAGTATATTATTCCAAAAAATGTAATAAATTTATGTTTTTGAGTAGGGAATATTTTTGTTTCTAGTTATGTTTTGAAAAACATGTTCTATTAAAAAAAACTAAGTTTTAAGTGTGGCACCGGAAATGAAATTAGGTCATCTTAAAAACAATAACTTATTTTATTTTGTTCAACAACTCTCAAAATCTTTATTTTTCTCAAAATTTAATTGTTCATCAAAATTGGAGCTAGTTGTTTTAACGAATGAGTTTAATCTATATATCCATTTTAATGAACAATTAAACTTTAGTACGCTATAGCTTAAGAACGAATTGACCTACAGAAGTCGGTAATATGTCATTTTGTAGATAATTGTAGTTGCTCCTAGAAAATTTTGATAAAAATAAAGATTTTGGGAGTTATTGAACCTTATTGTTTTTAAGATGGCAGAATTTCCTTTCCGGTCCCACACTTAAAACTTAGTTTTTTTTTAATAGAACATGTTTTTCCAAACATAACTAGAAACAAAAAATTACGCCACTCAAAAACATAAATTTATTGCATTTTTTGGAAAAATATACTATATCCCAATGTTTTCGACAATTTTTATCAAAATCTACCAATTGTACAATAAAAAGTGTCTTGATCTGTTTTGTGTAGAATAACACAACTTTTTTCAAAAGAACCTATAGATTTCGAGTAATTTGGAAAAAACTGAATTTTGACCCGTTTCCTCCCTCTAAACATTTTTGCGTAGCTCCAAACTTAGGGTACTTTTTAGAAATTGCTTAGGACGTTAAAATGAAGATTTCCAACTAAATTCAGCTTTGTCGGAATTTTTTCGATGTTTCATCATTTTTTTATCTAATTTTCCTGGAATATTTATGTTACGGCTTTGTATGTTAAAAATTAAAACTATTTACTTTATATTGAAAATCACATGCATATATATATTAATAACTTAAATTTATGACTGATACATATAAAATAGTTAATCCGGTAAATATGTTAAAATTACGAAAGTACAATTATACTTTTAACGTTTGAAATTCTCATAAATTAAAATGTCGTCTCTTCGCTTCGGCTAATGGTATGTCGAAATTTATTTAAGTTTACTAAATAATTGTTTGAATTTTTTTTTTGTACAATGATTATAAAACACAATTCGTTAAAATGATTATAAATTTTGATGGATTTGTAATATTTGAACTGAATTTTCCGTTGGCGCGTGATTTTTTATTAAAATACGCTACTTATTTTGATTGCATACTTTAGAGAGTCATATTAATAGCAACTTTAATTTTTTGGTAAATATTTTTGGGCTTTAATGTTTGTATGATATTCAATAAATTTTTTTTTCAGAAGTCACACAGGGTTTTAATGAACTGCAAATATGTATGTATTATAGCTGGATAGGTAGGTAGGGAAACAGTTAAATAGGTACCTGCAGACATGTATACCTACAATTAAATAATAAGAAATAGGTACCCATTTAATCCTGATAAAAATAAAAAAAAATTCTTGCGCAGATTCCTGAAAACATTAACAAAACCAACAATAAAAACTTGTCCCTATACAGGCGTGGCCTCTGAGAATTATGTCACCGCCCCATGTCTTAAAACGAAGAAAAAGAAACTTGCAAAAACTCTTAGAAAACTTCCACTAAAGCACATCTCCCTACTCCTCTTTCATCCCTTTGAGGATTTTCAACTTTTATATGAATCGTGGGGTTTGGGTTCGCTGGCTGGTGATGGTGACTGAGCATATTTCTGTACCACCTACTCTGAAAGCTAAAGAAATATACACCTACATGGAATAATTCCAAAACAAGGATTGTTAGAAAAGTGGCTTCTCTTATCAGATATAAGTACATAGACAAACTATATTTGTTTCACAAGGAATCAATCACAAAATGAAATAAGCTCGCCGTCTTACTGTATAACGTGCTCTGACTCACGCATTTACATATTCACCGCACATCTACTTCGTTTTTTTTTTCTTTTGTAGATATTTTAGCTTGAAAAGTTTTAATCCTTGAAGATAAGAATCCTAGCTGAAGCAATTTGTATACATTTGATACCACTTGCGATTTGCAGGCAATTTATTTTACTTGAACAAACTTTCCTTTAACTAATGACTTAATTTATCTGCTTCAACCACCCATAGGATTCGCAGGAATTTCGTTGAATATCCCTTTGTACAACAAGTAATCAAACACAATATCCTACCCATACCCACCCCCACTGCCGCACCCACAACCACTTTCTAAACTGTAATCCTCATCGAATTTGCAGCGTCTTAATCGTTCTCCATTAATCGAACAGTTTGGGCTACAATGGGGTTAATCGGGGGTAATCTCTGTTTCTGCTCCTCAATTTGTTGTAAAACAATGCTGGCTCGTGATCGTGATGGGCAGCCGAAAACACGCATTCTCAAAACCACCCACCAGGCAACACAAAACACACGAAATCGAATAAATGACAGATATTAGCAAATCTATCATTGTCATTATCCTTCGATTTGTTTTGTTTCTTTTGAAATTCGAACGAGGGAGGGACAGGGGTGGGGTATTTAGTATTTTGGATAGGACTTTGATTTAAAGGGATATGTGGGTGACCGACCGAGGTCTCTGTACATACATGGAAGGCGTTATACGATTAGATGTTGTCGTTTTTGTTGTTTTGCACTGCCTGAGGGCGATTTATATATATTTAGACGTTGCTGTTGGTTGGGTGGTTAATTAATCGAATTAAAGGATTCGATTGAGTATGTGTGCATCTGACAGTGATTGCCTGGATATTAAGAGATATTGTCCGTAGCCTTGGGCTAAATTGAGTAGATTTATAATTTGAGAATATGCCTGTTAATAATATGAAAAGGGAACGATATCGATTGTCTTTCGCTGTGGTGACCATAGCGAAAACAAAAAAAATCTATTATTTTCAATCGTGGTTCATAAAATAATTGTTTGTTATAAAATATGTATATAAAGTTTTTTTTTCTCCACTGGGCTGATTAAACTAAATTATTTGTACATGGTGGATTGTGTAATTGATTTACAAATTATAAGAGCTGTGTAGTTTTTTTTAACAAAAAAAAAAATGAAATACAGAACTGAAACGCAAGTACTTGCTCTTATGCTCGATCACACAAGATTTTTAGTAGAAACAGATACCAATATTTTTGAAATTTGTTTTTTTTTATTTAATTTTGTATACTTATACAAAATTTCGTTAATTTTTGTATTTACGTTTTTGGTTATGCTAATTTTAAGTATTTAATAATATATATAAATTTAAAAAATAATTGTTCAACCGTTTTCAAGATATTGAATACAAAATAATTTCTATTTTTCAAAAATCTTATAAATTATTCTGTCTACCATTATTAACATTTAATGTAAAACTTGGCTTATACAAAAATGTAGACTTGCCCTTTACTGCAAATAAAAACGTATGGTGGGGCTATTTCATCGTGTGAGGAGAAAGAGTAATTTTCTATTTTTTTTTTTTTAATACGAAATACCTGATTAAAAACAACACTAAGAATCTCATGCTTTAACAGTTGTTCGCTATTATATGAAATGAACACCATCACGCTGTTTTGTTAAGCGAGGGTAGTGCTGAAAAAACAACAACCTAGAAGGGCATTATAGTGCCCTTCTGACGCTGTGTATGGCTTCATAAATTGTATGATGTACTTGTATAAACATTATACACAACTGATATAAGCTGGCATACTTATCTAGCTCACTCACTTTCTAAAACCCAGTAATATATTCCGAAGTTATAAGTCTTAGTAGAATTGTTTATGTTGAACAAAATTATTTTTGAACTCAAAATAAAAAAAAAAATAAAAACAACATTTTTTCAAACTATTTAGATCAAAATCGGATGATTTAATCTCTTGTAGTTTTTGAGAAAATTAATAGTTTATTTAATTAATTTCATCAATTGATACATAAATCTGCTGACTACAAAATTCATATTAATATTTAGAACACATTTGTTCAAATATAATTAATTAGATAAATTTCAAATGAAAAGATTAAAAAGTTATAATTTAGATATGCGAAAAAATTATTGATTTGAATTTATCTCTTTGCATACAAAGGTCGACGTCAGTGCAAACTGAATTGAATAATTTCAGAGAACGTGCCACAGGTTCATTAAGCCCATAGTTTGTCCTATGTACGGGATTACAAAATAAAACATTACGACTTCTGAGCCGTCTTTCAGGAACATAAAAAGAAATAGATGAAAGAAGTTCACTAGAATTCACTCGATTGTCAAAAATATCTTTTACAAACAAAATACATTGACACACTTTTCGGGATTCAAGTGTTTTCATATTATTTAGAGCACATCTTGACAGATAGTCTGGTAAACATTCATTCTAATTAAGATTCCGTAGTGCAAACCGGGTGAATCTTTTCTGTATTCTTTCGATTCTTGATATACTATTCTCGTAAGATGGAAACCAAATTACTGAACAGTCTTCCAAAAAAGGCAGAACTAAACTCATGAATAAAGTTTTAAGAGTATACATATCTTTGAAAACTGTTGAATTCCGCTTTAAAAGGCCAAACATAGAGTTACCTTTTGAGACTATAAAATCAATATGAGCTCTAAAGCTAAGTTTCGAGTCAAAAAACACTCCAAGGTCCTTAACTAGTATTCCAGGAGGTTGAACTTGTTGCGCTAAATATTTTGCATTTTGCGAAGTTTAACTCGAGATGGTTTTCAGCACACCAAACTAAGAAGTTTTGTAGATCAGATTGCAAATTAGAACAATCCAAAGGAGAAGAAATATCAAGAAAAATTTTTACATCATCCCCATACATTAAGCAGCAACTATATTTAAGAAATTCAGGTAGATCATTGATAAACAGAATGAAAAGCAGAGGTCCTAAATGACTTCCTTGTGGAAGTCCTGAAAGAACATCAATAAAGTTTGAGTAACACCCATCAATTTGAACAACTTGTTTTCTGTTACACAGATAAGAATTTAACCATTTAAGAAAATTATTTCTGAAGCCTAATTTTTCCAGTTTTTGAAGAAGTAGACCATGATGTACACGGTCAAAGGCTTTTACAAAATCTGTAAATAACACATCAATTTGTTTGCCCTTTTCAATCTTATTTATCCAAAATATATAGAGGTTATATATAGAGGTTTGTTTTAGTCGATCGACCCGTAACAAAACCATTTTGCTTAGTGGAAATTGCCTTCTGAACGGAGAAGTAGAGCTTTTGGGTAACTAATTTTTCAAAAAGCTTTGGCACAGCCGACAACTTAGAAATTGGTCTATAATTTTTAATTAAATGTTTTAGACCCGATTTAAAGATGGGATATATAAATGATATTTTCCAGTCTCTTAAAAAGCAGCTTGATAAAATTGATTTATTAAAAAGAAGAGTCAGAGCAGGGGCAAGAGAATTGGAACAATTTTTCAATAATATAGGTGGTATATTATCATAACCAGCCTTCTTAGAGATATCCAAGCTATTTAAACCTCTTATAACATCATCCTCTGAAAACTCATCAAGAGAAAAATCAGTTATTGGGGATAGATTTAAGTAACTGTTACATATATTTGGAATAATGTCGGAGTTATAAGACGTTTGAAAAAATTCCGCAAACAGATTGCACGAAGATTGCACATCATAAGATGTATGAGACTAATACTCCATACATTGAGGAAATATTGAAAATTTTCTTTTTGAATTATTGAAAACCCAACATGCCTTACTTTTTGTCTTTATATTTGCTTCAGTATAGCTTATGTAACTATGGTACAGAAATTTATTAAGAAAAGCAATCTCTTTCCTTAACCGTAGAGAATTTTGACGGTCTTCTAGATTTTCTGTTAACTTAGAATGTTTATAGGCTTTATTTTTTGCATTTTCCAAGTTTATTAGCCTTTTGTTACACACCACGGAAGCCTAAAAGATTTTTTCTTATTTGAAATTGCTACAAATCGTTTAATATCATCAAAAACAATATTTTTAAAAGTGTCATAAGCGTTTTCTAGTGAACCACCCTTTAATAATTCATTCCAATTAAAATGTCTGTAGAAACTATCTAATGCATTGAAATCTGCCTTTGGAAAATAAAAACACTTCTTTTGGTTGAGCAGAACTGATGCAAAAAAATAACAATCAAAAACTATTAATTAATAGTTTTCGAATTTTATTATTATATTAAATAAAATTATTAAATATCGTGGATCCCATGGTCACCATAATTCGTATGTGTCAAACCTAAATGAAGCTATTTAAATAAAATAATATATGCAATTGGATTCTCGATTAGGTAAAAGTAGTTCTTAATTAACCTTATTGATATGCATTAACAATTTAATGGACATTATTGAGAGAGATAATAATGCAATATGTCTATGTAGGATAAATCTTAGTTTAATAATTTCAGTTAACACGTGAAAAATAAACAAACTATTGATACAAACGGTAAATACACATCTAAGGTCTCATTTTTCTGAAAACTTTCCTAGTGTGGTAAGCAAAAAACCAAAAATAAAAAAACGTTGACTCCGAAATAGGTGTCATGGTGTGAGTTAAGAACAAAATCATGCCGCAAGCTCGGTGTGACAAAGTTTTTGTTTTGATATGCAAACATATGAGAAAACAATTAAATGTATTTCTCTAACATAAAGATCTTTCAATGACGAAAAAGTTAGAACAGAACAGAACAGATTCGTGATAAACTTCAGAACAAAATAGAACAGTCAGTCATCTGACAGAGATTATTAATTGTTTACCTACAATTCAAGTTCATTTATTTTTGCAGAAATATTCTTAAAAATAATCTGAAATTTATTTAAAAAAATATTTTTCATGAAATTGAGATGATTCCGACACGGAAAATGATTTATCAATTAAATCTAAAATCGAAATGCTTTTTTTTAACAACAACAATTGGATTTTTTCGACAGTTCTCACAAATTTGTTCTAACCTGTTCTACCTAAAAAACAAGTGCAGAAAATCATTTTCTAAAGTGTTCCAAACTGACTCATTGAACGCCAAACCAGAACAGTTTAGAACAGAAAATTTCTCATTGAACAGCAAAATCATGTCCTTTTCTGTTCTAAAATATTCTAATCTGTTCCCAACAGCGTCATTGAACACACATATACTTTAAAAGAAAATCATCAAAATGGTCAATTTCAATTTCCGAACAATTGCTGTTACAAATCGAGTTTATATAAAAAGCTACAACCTTATTTATAAGTGCATTATAGCGAGGGTATAGCGCTATGCACTCCTTATAATGCCCTTATGCAACGTTGAACAGAGAAATTATAAGCAAAACGCGAGGCTTAGAGGTTGAATAGAGCCTACATACGGAAATTATATTGTCGAAATATCATTTTGAGCTTGGAGAATTAAAACAAAATGATTTTAAATTTTGCATAATGAGTATAAAGCATTTAAATAAATAAATAAGTCCTCCATTTTAAATGATTTCAATAATTAAAATGCAATACTTCCAACGCCAAGAAAAAGAAAACTGTGTAAAAAACTATTCAATTCAATGAATCTTTGAAATGAAGACGTAACAAATAAAATGAACTACTGGATCGAACGTACCTACTTGCTCTTATGTCCGAGCAAAAGATTTCTATTAATATTCTAAATACTATCTGACCCGCCGAACTCTGTTTCGCCTTAGCTTCAATAAATAAGCAGATTTTGTATTTTATTAAGTTTAATTTTTGATTAGGATATAAAAATCAGCAAATTAAGAATTTTGATGAATCTTTATTGTTTATGTATTTTAGTTCATAGGTTGCCCTCTTCAGTTAAGTATCTTGTAATACACGACATTTTTGGTTTTATTATCAGGCGCTAGAACAAACAACTCAGATGATCTTCCGACCCGTGAACATGTCACATATAATTGACCATAGGAAAAACATGGATAATCCAGATTCAAACCAAACTTTCAAGGGTTGGTCTTGTGATTTGTTGATGGACAAGGCGAATGGAAGACGGATCGGAAATTGAAGTTTTCAAACTCAAGCGGCATGTTTGTTGGGATCACCGGGATCCTCGGAATGAGAACTTCATTTCCTTAGAATTTTCCTTTGGGTATCGTCGCGTAAATCACATTGTTCGCCAATTTACTTAACACCAAACGCGTAAAGTTGCACAGTTTTGGTTGGCTTATGTTTCGAAGCATGATTACTACGAAACCAACCCTTAGCCAGGCACATCCAAAGAGTTTAAAAAATCAATTGGATAGTTGGTGGCTTCCATCTTCATTATTTTGCTACACAGTCAATAGATTTGAATGAATGCATTGTTGCAATGATCTCATTCTGAATTATGTAGTTTAGATCATTTACATCTTTGTTCTTAGCCGCTAAAATTGCTCGCTCACTCAACCATTCATTATTTTTGCAGTTAGTACATAATGATGTTTGGGAATACCTTGTTGATAAGTTCAATTTTCGATGAGACAAAGTTACAGAAATTATGAGGAAATGAAATCAATCCGCTCGATTCGTCGACAGGAACTCGACCATTACCGATAGTCAGCAATTGCTCGGAGAAATCTTCAGCAGTTGTATTTTTTTTGTAAACGGATGCGCGCACTAAAGGGGTTTTGACTACCCTTAAAATGAACAAGCACAGTGCGAGCGTTAGGAAAGTAGGGAAGGTATCATTAAGACATGCAACTCTCATGTTTGTTGTCAGCTGAAATTTATTCACATAGCGCCCTAGATTCGATGAATTGAGGCTATTTCTTCGGCAGCCGTTGGTCTTAGAATAACTGACAGTGTTTGGCGGAAAAATCATTGCTCTTCCAAAACATCTCGAGCCATTGCGTAGATCTTTTAATATTCGGTTAAATGCTTCTAATGCACGTTAATGCAGATAATGATTTTTGATGCTGATAAAACTTTGGCCATTGCTTTGTTGTTTGTAATAGTACATGTTGGTTCTTCAATAGCTTAAAGATTTAACGGCAATTTGAAAGCTGATTGAGCAGTATGGGATCCTTCTACAAAATGGCTGCTATTCCAAAGGAAGCAACTTCAACCGAAATGTTGGATATCGCACAGTGGCTAGAACTACTGACATGAGGAATGTCTTCAAGTTGCATCATGGGCATCCAGAAATATAAACCACCATTTCCATCATCAATAGCCTTCATTAATGTAACACAAACTTTCTTTTTTTTGGAGTCAACAGGGGCACATTCGTTTGAACTACTAAATCTTATTCCTGGTAATCATATTCACGTTCCCGTTCCAATTCTCGATTAAATGTGTCATTCATTTCACGATTTGGCGCTGGCATTCATAACCTGACTAATAAACTACCGCACATGAGTTAACACATGTTTTCGATCAAGAGTAAAGCCCGATTATAGGCGTTTTTCTTTTTTGGTTCAGAGCAGAAACTGAGTTGTCAAAAAATTTGTTTGTGTTTCTTTTTAACTCAGAGCATGCAGAGCTCCAAATGTGTGTTTCTTTTTTCGTTCTGAACATGTGTAGATCGCACTCGACGTTCTCGAACATATTTGACTGAGCATGTGAGTAAATTGCTGAACGCACCAAATGCCATGTGTGTCAAGTAGGAAAATGTTTAAAAAAAGATAATTAGATACATAAGTTAGCGAAAGAATTTGATCGCTTGTTGATTTTCTGTATCTGGTGTGTATAAGTGTACAAAAAAGGGTAGGTATTGCTTTTTATGGTTAAAAATGAAAATGTATTCTGATTTGTGTGGTTCAAGTGTCTTTAAAAAACATATCAGTCTTCAGAGCTCGCTCTGTTTGGAACAAGTTCAGTGCATAATTTATGTGCTCGAACTCTGTTCAGTGCTCTGCTCTGAAAGAAAAAAGAAAAAACGCCTTATGTATCTCCTCATTCATCTCAATATCGTGAGTTCTGGAACTGACACGAATTTAATGTAAAATATCTTCATATTATCCTCTTATTTGTATTTGTGTCACAGGTTAGATGAATTCGATAGAAAGCCTGTCGAAATGATGATAGCAAATAATGTGCGTATCTGACTTGGAGATGCAGCGATAATGGCTTCAATGATTGTCGAATCCCAATTGGTTTCGTTTTCTAGTAAATTGAGTTATTCACATGCAGTACGATATGTTGGAAATATTATACCATTAACAGTCCCTCCGTAGTGTCTCAAATGACGTTGGGCCCAATCCACATTTACCACCATCATTTGCAAAGTATTCCCTGATTATTTAATCCTGAAAAAATTAATATTTATCAAATGTTTAAGCATACTAAATAGACTATATTACGTTTAGCTGTCATTTGCGTTTTGTTATTCAGTGTCAGAAGCGTTTTTGTTATACCACGTCTTATAGTGAGTTGCATTCTCTTTGACGTCTTATGTTACGTCACACGATAAAAATCCTATCCTATGTCCTGGTTCTAAGCTACCTCCTCACGAAATCGTATCAGCCGTTCTTGAGTTATTAAAAGTGTAACTAACACGACTTTCTTTTATATATTCTAATTATATTTTTGGAGTCTTTTTGTTAACTTCATTTTTTATATACAAAATTTCTTTAATTTGTATGACAATTCTATATATTCAATAATATAAACTTAAAAACAAAATTTAAAAAAAAAAACCATCCACAAGTTTTCGACCAAAATGTAGAGTACACTTAAATATGTGAACATATTTTTGTCTATCAAAATCATTAGAGCCGTTTTCGAGGTAATTGCGATGCTAGACAAAATTTTATGACAGGTACCGTTAGTTTTGAACCTACAAAAACGATTTAAAACTCTATTTTAAGCAATCAGCTAA
Source organism: Philhelius pedissequus (assembly GCA_910595825.1). Lineage (NCBI taxonomy): Eukaryota > Metazoa > Arthropoda > Insecta > Diptera > Syrphidae > Philhelius > Philhelius pedissequus. Next base: position 1,325,240 of record OU343162.1, read on the forward strand.
GCCGCTTATAAATACAAAGTTTGAAGAAAATCGCTTTAGCCGTTTGGCTGTATAGTGCTGTACACACAGACAGACAGACGGAGTTGCGGGACCCACTTTTTTTTGGTGTTCTCTATCATCGTAATGTCAAGTTTGATTACAATCTCAAAAAAAAAGTGTCTGGGGTGCTGGATCAAACAACTAAGTACCAGAGGTCGATTTCCCTTCTGATCCTGTGGGCCACATAAAATGTACTTTTTGAACAGAACTGTTATATATTTGGATTTCTAGAGTCACTCCCATTCAAAAAATATAGTAAAATTAAACAAAATTGTTCTCTTGAGCAATAATCATAATGTAATTACAATCTAAATAAAATAAAATACGCGACTGGATCGCACGTAGTTACTCCTATGTTCGATCACATTATATCAAAAGATTCTTAATAGAAACGGATAGATGAATTTTTGAATTGGTTTTTCACTTAATTTTTTATATATAAAAATTCTTAAATTTTTCTATAAAAATGGAATGAACATTTTAAATATTTAATAATATAAATTTAAAAACAAAATTTTAATTAGTATAAGTTAGTAATATCTAGTTTTAATTATTTTTAGTCTATATTTAGTTAGCTTATAAGATAAAATTAATGCAAATGTTAAGAGACCAAGTTTTTTTTTCAAAAAGTTTCTTGGTGAAAACTAAAATATAATATATAGCATCAATTCAAATAGTTCTTAGGTCGAAAGACATTAGTATTAATAGACATAGCTTAGCTTAAAGCGCCCGTAAAGGGCCAGTAAGTTAGTTGTAAGTTATTGATAAGTAGGCTAGTTTTTATGAATTTTTGTCTAGCTTTAAGATAGTTATAAATTAATAATAAATACAAATAAATAAAAAAAAAAAATTCAGAAAAAATCGTCCATCCGTTTTCGAAATATTGAATTTTCAAAAAATATTTTTTTTTTATTGAAATTGAAAAAGAAAGCACTCCAACTAATAAACGCAGCGGCATTTACCAAATCTCTTGTTCTAACTGCAACAAAAAATATATCGGACAAACGAGCTGCAGAAACGAGATTCAATGAACATCATCGGTTAGTAAAAAAGAAAGAGATAGACAAAGCAATAGCGGCACACATATATGATCCAAATAATGAAAATCCTCATACAATTACATCATTTGACAACAATTAATAATTAAGCTCATCAAAAAAGTAAACAAACCCCACAAACTAGACGCATATCAATATAAATCCACTTAAACGATAACCTAATTAATTTGGACTGATTGACTCTCATTTGCTCAATGCCATCACGAAGGAGACAAAATAGAAATTGTTATCACTCTCATTTGTTTTGTTTTTTTAAACAAATTAACAAATCGTATGTACCAACTGTGTATGTCTGTATGTAGATTTTGTGTAATTTTGTTTTAATTGTCGCCCGCTTAAAATGGTTCCGCAGCCGAGAACCGAAATGAATTCGTTCTAAATATTCAAACAGAAACGTTGGTTTTTTAAAAGCGTTTTCGATTGTTTTTATTTTTAATTTTTTGTTACGATTTTTGCGGTCAATAAGGTAAAAAATTTCAATCAATTAATCTGACCACAAATCTTGCTAGTTTTTTACGATTAAATTGTGAAATAAATTAAAAATATTTTTTTGTTCAAAAATCCAAAAAAAAAAAATATTTTTTAAAATTTTGATTTGCAGTATTATTTATGATTCCAAGGAGCTCCTGTATAAAGATTTTTATCGAAATCAGTTGAGCCGTTTGTCAGAAAGTCGAAAATCAATAAAATTGTTGTATGGCAGGTACCGTTAATAGCAAAATATTTTGAAAAAAAATTTGACCAAAATGTGGATTATAACCAAAGTAGTACACACACCAATTCTTATCAAAATCTGTAGAACCGTTTTCGAGATAATAAAGATGATAGAAAAATAATTTTTGGGGCTAAAAGAACGATTCAAAAATCTATTTTGGACAATCACCTAAAACGCCTCAGCACCAAGTTTAAACAAAATCGGTTCAGCCGTTTAGGCTGTAGATCGTTCTACAGACAAACAGACAGACAGATGGAGTTGCGGAACCCACTTTTTTGGTGTTCTCTATCATCGTAATGTCAACTTTGATTAAAATCTCGAGTTCGATTTTTTTTCCAAATGCAAAACTTGCCCTATAATCAGTGTAACGAATAAAATATTTTTAGCAGGATTTTTGAAATACCAAAACTGCTAAGAAAAATGCTAATTTTTGTTTGAAAAAAAAACTGCCAAAAATGCTGCCAACTCAGGAAATTCTGTAATTAGAACGCAAAAAACGTAATTATATGCCTGGACCAATCGAACTTGTCTTAGGGAGACGATTAAAATAGGTAACGAGTGTGTATTATTTGTAGTTTTTTACTTTAGTATGTTGAATTTTAAATAATTGTCAAAAAAGAAGTTGTTTATTTTGTTAAGTTTGTTTAAAAAAAGGAAATAACCTTAAAAATAGTTATATCCATTTCGCAATATAAAGAAACAAAAAAAAAATCAGGTACCAGAGAATGGTAATCTAATGCAGTTTAAGGTATTCATATAATTTTTTTACTCAACAGTTTTCTGTTTAAAAAATAAAGCACAAAATATCACAAAATTCTTGTTCTTCTTCTACGGTAAAATAAAGTTTTGATAATGCAACTTGTTTGATTATATAAGAAGGAATAATGAAGGCATCACATTGTTTCTCAGATAAATTATCTCGGATTAAAAGTATACTATTTAGCAAATCAATTTTCATTCTATACCTTCTTTGATCCTTTACAAGATTCATTAAACTTAATTCATTCAACTTTCAACTTCAGCATTTGAGATAGGGAAGACTAAAAACGAATTGACAAAGTTTGATAAGTCTTTGTAAGGGTTTTCATTGGATGCATCGGTGAACCTATTTATCTCGCACTAAAATTCAACAGTATTTTCAATATTCTCCCCTTTATTTGGATTTATGGTGTCCCATTACGATTTAATTCTGGAAATAATTTCAGAATTCATGTTTTATCTTTAAAAAAATCTTTAATGGTTGTTTCTGAATCCGCAAACATTTTTTAACATAAAAGAAATTTACTTCTAGTGGAGTTCGCGATTGAAGCTCTATGATGAGCGATAAGCATTTATGTTTGATTGAGTTTTAACTTTTTAAAGTAATATCTTATTTTAGGCTTGAGAAATATGAAAACCTGCTAGATTTACTGCTAAAAAAACTGCGGGCAGGATTTTAAAATAAAAAATGTTAAAGCAAACTTTTCCGGCTAAATTTAGCAGGAAAAATGCTAAATTGGCCACATTGCCATTATTATTACAAATTCTTTATTTAGATTTAAGAATACATATATGAATGACAAAGAAATATTCAAAAGAAAATAGAACATGGCAACAAATGCCATCTGTCGAAAATAATTTGACATATATTCATTAATTTGTAAATGAAAAAAAAACTGAAAAAGAACTATTGGTACATTTTTTTGATAATTTAAATTTTTGTACTAAATTTTTATTTGTATAACAATTTGCATTGAATATTTTGTTAAATAAATTCAAATATAATATAAATTTTAGGTATTAAAGTTATAATTAAGGACGACTAACAAAAAATTTAAAAGTGAGATTACAGGTCAAAACTATTTCGATATCTAAGTGCATGATCGCAAAAACTAAAAATTACTCTGCAACCATTTTTACCGTTTAAAATATCTTTGGTTTCAGAAAAAGATAAAAAGCTCTTTTGAAAGTAAAGCCTTCTCAATTCTTGCAGAATCGGACAGATAAGTACGAAGTGATAAATGTCTTCATTTTCATTTCTATTACATAGATTACCAATTGGTGAAATTTCTGGCCTGTGCGGTTTGAAGTTAAGTCCTACGATTTCAACTCTTGCTTTGAATATGGTACTAATTTGGTAGGTGGACAGATAGTTATTAAAGTAATTTTTATTACCTAAGGAGTGGTTGAGTTCTCTGTAAATCAGCCGACTTGAAGAGGATTGTGCGCTATGAATGCATTGTAGATAAAAATGCTCATATACTTTTGCAATGCATTGCTGATTAGATATACTGAGATCCACTCCATATTTACCCGCAATATAGAACCATTCCCGAAAAGGAGTTAGACTAAATCTCAAGGCATGCATCATTATTTTCTTTTGCAAATTCGTGTTTGGTCGCACCACTACTTTGACTATGTAGTCAGCATTCGCTTTCAAGTTTTTTGTATAGATTTGTGGTATACCTGATTCTACATACAAAGCATAAGTAGGTGTTGTCGATGGAAGCCTAAGAATACTTTTGAAAAAGAAGCGTTGTACTCCTTCAAATTCTTCAACAAACCTGTAACCATATATTTGATTTGCGTAGCAAAGGCAGGTATGGAAGCCTAAGAATACGTTTGAAAAAGAAGCGTTGTACTCCTTCAAATTCTTCAACAAACCTGTAACCATATATTTGATTTGCGTAGCAAAGGCAGGTATTTATCGTTGCGTCTAGAACTCTGAATTTGGAAGAGGAATCCACTTTTTGATTACAAAAGAACCTGCTTCACATTATATTAATAGCAGTTTTAGCAACCAGACATTTTTCTTTAATATGAGGACGTAACTCCAAGTTGCTTGTTATTAAAAAACCGAGATATTTATATTGTTTCACAACTTCTATGGGGTCTGAACCAAGAAACCACTTATTTTGTGGTAAAATCCTCCTGTTTATGAATTCAAAAATCATAATTTTCGACTTACTGGTGTTAATTTGTAGATCCCATAGGTCGCAATAGTTTTTAAGTCGATTAATAAGGAGCTGAAGTGAGGAAGGGGATTTAGCAAGTAAGACCAGATCGTCTGCGTAAAGCAGGATCCTTATAAGTTCGTCACCCACCCTCACTCCGCCACCTATATCGCAAGTAAAAATCATACATTCCATTAAATTTTGAAAAGAAAAAAAAAATCCTTAAATACATACATATGTATATCTACTTCGTTATTGGTTAACGTTATTAAAGTAAACTAGAATTCTTCTCAGCTCTAATTCCCGACTCCCAAATTCCAGATATATATGTACTTCATTTAAATGTAAATCATTTTTATTGTCTCCCTACTGCAATATTGCCAATTGCCAGTAAAACAAAAGTGAACAACAGAACAATGCTTCCATGCTTCGAATAGTCGCCCCAACCCATCATATTTACTTTTGGCAGTTCAAATAATAATTTATTTTTATTACTATCACCAAATCGGGCAAGGTGATTCGCCACCATGCCACCCCATAAATACTAATTTCACGAGTTATAAAGAATAACATTCAGCTTTGAGATACACCATTCTCGTTGTACTTGAGCCTAACTAACTGCTCCAGGATGTTTCTGAAAGTTCCAAGAAGAGTAATTCCATTATTGCGAGTATTGAAGCCTTTCATAAAAGTTGCTGCTTTCCTGGGTAACCAGGTTGCCTTATTCGTACAGTTACACTTACAATCGACCCGTGGAACGTTAGCGGCAAATAGGGAATATACTTTATCAATTTAATTTCCTTTTTTTTAAGCGGGAGCTGCACAAAATCAAATTGCCTGTCGAGTCGGCAAAATTTTGCTAGTTTACCCAAACATTTATAAAGTGGTGCGGGTGCAGGTGCGACCGGATGGTTAGAAAAGCTTAACCTACGCGGAAGGCATCTGGCTGAATAACGCCTCATAAATATTGTTAATGGCCTTACGTGTGTTTGATCTAAACTTGCTTTATTGGTGCGAATCTAACACTTTGCAATTTCCAAATGGGCTTTTTTGGTTGGGGGGGCGCAGGGGGGGTTGTTGCAAATGCGTGTTTAACCTTTCGCTTAACATTGTTTTGAAAGCTATATCATATACATATATATAGATGTGAATGCAGGAGGGGTTGCTATTATTATTAGCATTAGTATCACTTGCTGATGTACAAAATTAAATGATGAATGGTTCAAAGTCGCGAATGTTTCGTTTGCGTGAATGTTGAGAGAGAGGACTGAGGAGTTATTCGGCGGAATGATTTGCATCTTCACAGGTGCAATTAATTGCATGTACATTAACTCATAAATTATTGGCTATAAGCCTTTGTCGAATGTGTTTTGTATATGAGCTAAAGGACATTTTCGCATGTTTTGTTAACGGCTTGATTAATGGTTGTGTAATTAGAGTAATTAAAATCTGGGAAGGGTATAGATCTTAAATGAATGCACATGAGATTTTATTTAAACCTTTTTGATTGTGATAGGTAGGTTTTCACATGAAGCAATACATTCTGTGTTCAAGAACGTAGACTCTTATTCAACTTTAAACAACAGTTATCAAGATACCGAAAAAGGTGATTACACTATTTTGTACAACTGCCGCATGTCTTGGAAATTGAAGACGCAACATTACACAAATATTGTTTAAATTCAAACCCCTTATGAAAACTACACATAAAGTGTTTGTTCTTAGCAATCAATTATATTAACTACCATTTGATCTAAGTTACACACTTTATGTGAACATCTGCTATTCGTTTGTGATGATTATTTTTACTCTATTTGAAACTACACACAAAAGGTTTAACATTTACACATTAAATATTTAGAATTAATACGTGCGTAAAAATACTGCAATTATGGTAGGCAACACGTTTCCTCGCTTTTTGATAGTAAAATTACACGATTTTTTTTAGAGTGTATGCTTAGTATTATTCTAAGGATCTATTTATTTGTGTTAATTTGTACACATTTTTAAGCAACATATATAGGCAGACAAGCGTAAAATTTTGTTTAATTCTACTTATTAAGTAATACATCTCCGCAAAAAAATTAAGATTAAACTTCCAACAAAATTATGTACGAAAATGCATACTATTAGACCTAATGTACGTGATTTCGCTTTTAAAAGCGGTTTTAAAAGCGAAATCACATAAATTAGGTTTAATTTTAAGCGTTTACACATTGTTTGCGAATTTCGCTACAAATTTACAAATAAAAAGTTTAAATTTACACATTTTATGCTTAAATAAAAAAATTTTGCTTAGATTCTGTTGAATTTTAAACATAAATTATGTATACGGGTGATTTTTTTGCTACTTGGTTTTTGACGTTTATATTTTTGACAGATCACACATGACAAATTCCACGAACATTTGACATTTCGATTCAGTATTGTTTGCCATTTCATCATGAATAGACTTACGCCTGAACAACGTTTGCAAATTATTGAAATTTATTATCAAAATTCGTGCTCTGTGAAAAATGTGTTTCGCAAGCTACGTCCGTCAGCGACGAGGCTCATTTTTGGCTAAATGGATACGTGAATAAGCAGAATTGCCGTATTTGGAGTGAAGAGCAGCCAGAGGCAATTCAGCAGCTACCAATGCATCCCGAAAAATGCACTGTTTGGTGCGGTTTATGGGCAGGCGGCATCATTGGGCCGTACTTCTTCAAGGACGATGAAGGCCGCAGGGTTACGGTCAATGGAGAAAGGTACCGTTCGATGATAACAGATTTTTTTTTGCCGAAAATGCAAGAATTGAACTCGGTCGACATGTGGTTCCAACAGGACGGTGCCACATGCCACACTGCACTCGAAACCATGCATCAATTGAGAGGCGAATTTGGTGAGCAGTTGATCTCACGTTTTGGCGCAGTCAATTGGCCACCAAGATCATGTGGTTTGACCCCGTTAGACTATTTTTTGTGGGGCTATGTTAAGTCTATTGTCTATGGGGACAAGCCAAACACGATTGCTGCCTTGGAAGCCAACATTGAACGCGTCATTGGTGAGATTCCGGCCGAAATGTGTGAAAAAGTTTGCCAAAATTGGACCTTCAGAATGGACCACCTGAAGCGTAGCCGCGGACAACATTTAAGTGAAATTATTTTTAAAAAGTAAATGGCAGAAATTGATTTATCGATCCAAATAAAAATTTCAATCACTTTTTGCAAGTTTCTGTGTTTTTTTGAATTTTCAAAAACCAAGCTCTTAAAAAATCACCGTTTATATGTATATTAAGCTAAAGCATCTTTATTTGAAATTACACATTAAAGATTTAACATTTACACATTAAATATTTAGAATAAATACGCGTGTAAAAATACTGCAATTATGGTAGACAACAAGTTTCCTCGCTTTATGATAATAAAATTATACGATTTATTTTTAGAGTTTAGAGCTGGTAACGAGGCGAAACCAGGCGAGACTTTTGTTAGTCTCGTCTCGGTCTAGTTAAAATCGAAAAATTTCAGTCTCGTCTCGGTTTCGGTCTTGGTCTTATCCTTAGTCTTGGTTTCTTTCGTGTTTTTTGGTAGTAAAAATGCTTAGATTGAAAAGATAGAGAACGGTATCTCAGTAGTTTGTTGGTTTCCAAAATGCGGTGTGGATCCATTAATCCATTTAAATCGGAGCCATCCCGCAATTGATTTTGAAATTTCACGGCTTGATAAGTAGGCAACTATACTAAACTATATTTTGACGTTTCGATAATATTTTTTCCAAGTGTCCCTTAAAAGTCTTTAAGTCACCTTTTTCCTAAGGGGGAAATAAAGTCTAAAAATGAATAATTTCTATTCTAACGAAATGCATATATAAATCTTTCTTTGGATTTTCGCAGTGCGCCCATCTGAGTATAACTATGTACATATGTGGTTTGATATTTTAACGTGCATAGAATAGTTTACAAAAAAAACTTATGAATATTATACAAATTGAACCAATTACTAAAAAATAATTAAATACAAAATATTCCTTCTAGCTAAAATCGGAACCGAGCCACCGAGAAAGCCGAGACCAGCGATACTCTCAGCGAGTTTCGGTTTGCAAAAATACGACCTCGTCTCTTATCCTAAAATAAAGCCTTTACGCTACGCCATTTCTTAGGCAGTTTAAAATGTATCTTCCTTAAAAAAATCTGATTTCACAATATTGACGCTGAACAAAATCTTCCAATTTTAATGATTAAGAATTTTTATCTTATTGTATATAGTTCACATGGGATTTTTGTCAAAAGATCCATGTAAAATGATTATACTGAAATTAACCAAAATTAAATTAATAACTAGTCAACTGAGATCACCGGGATGAAAGGCAAATTTTGTGGACTAAAAGCCGTAAAAAGCTATTTTGAATAAATATTGTTTGTACTTAGAAAAAAAACTTTTTAGTTTTTTATTAATTTTCAAACCAGTCAACAGTTGAATATTACGATTTTTTTTCCATCTGTTTCTAACCTCAAAATCATAACTGCCGCATTAGTATGCAGATACTGAGCTGTTCACAATTACAGCGAAGAAAAATTATCCTGTCCGATATGGTAAAACAAAATATGATTTATGAAAAGAGGACATGCGAATCCGAACATGTGTGTACATTAACTGTAGGTCGGTCCCATTCCCGTCGTGCGTCGTCGTCGTCCATTTAAAGAAAAGCCGGAAGATTAGATAGAGTATCCTTCGCTCGACAAAAGTAAATAAAAATTGAATTCTCTGCAGCATTGTATTTGGTTTTCATTCATAGAAGATGAAATTTATTGCGGAAATGATAACAAAACGAAAAACGTCTACAAAATTCTATTATACGTTCGGTTCGACCAGATATAAGGATTATAAACTTCCCAAATGAGAAATGCCGGATGTATAAAAAAAAAACATATAACGGAGCATACAAATAACCGGAAGCCATGTTGTCAGTGACTAGTGTTTCCTATTTTAAGTTTTTCTCTTAACTTAAAGTTTGATTATGGGTGGGGGTTTGGGTTGGGGGTTGGTCGTAACGAAATACTTCTATGACATATTTAATAAAAAGTTTTTCGTTATGACCAACAGCAGAAACAAGAACAACAACTGTGCGATGTAGATAGAACATTTTGAATTTAACTATTGCACATGGTATATTGTCGGCATGTTTTGAATTGGAAGGAGGCAGGAGTCGTGTTTCGCCTTTCATGTAGCCAGTACCCACATCTGTCCAAGACATTCATTATCCGGTCACACAGGCAAACGACAACGGACCGTACACTGTCCAAGGCGAAAAGATATTAATTGAATAATTATAATGGCCGTCGTCTTGTTATATGGGTTATGACATGGGTTAGGGTTTATACGATGTGGAATCTTGCTAATTGTCTGTTAGGATACGCACGACATCATCCGGTATGAGTGGTTTTGGTTCATATAGTCATGTATGTTTTGTATAGAAGGGATGGGTGATACTGCTTGTCATATAATTATTGAAGTTATTATTGTGTGATTCCTATTTATATGTAGATATGCTTTGTAGATTTGTTTAGTGAAAAGACACCTGTGGCGAAAAACTGTCACTTAAGTCAAGTACAATTAAAGGATATGATGTTTGGTAATGGCAACTGGCATAAGTACTCACAATATTTGTTAGACAACAGCTTCAAAGGAGGAAGAGAATCTTATCTATATTAAATCTTTAAGACTATTTCATCAACAAAAATTGAGCACAGACCATTCTTATTTCTATTCCTTCTTGCATTCCCTTGTTTACGTATCTTCTATTTTCTCCATAAATAAAATACCTTAAATTTCCTGATTTTTTTTACTGATTGCTTTGAAATTTTGACACAAATTTGAAATACTATATCGAAGGGCACCATCTGTTAATAAAAAATCAGCGCAATCATATCGACATAAGTAGCCACAATACATAAACGTAGAAAAAATTCCAAAAATGTCGAAGTCCGATTATTTTATGATAAGATGAATGTTTTTGATTAACAGATACCAATACAATGATTATTTGAAAACCACAAGACTTGCATTAATAAAGAATAAACCTATCGTCTATAAATCTAGAATTCTACAAAAATCCTAAAATTCACCAATTCAAATGACAACAATTTCGAAAACGGGTTTACTGTCATACTCGTACGTTCCAAGGTTATAGTTTAAGTTAGAATTCACTTGAATTAATTGTGATTTTTAAATTCAGTATTCTAAGTTTAAAAATCATACTATCTAACACAAAATTTTCTAAAAACTTGCATATATGTATTAAGAACACGTTTCATTATTTTCTTGAAAAAAAAAATTGATACCCTAATTTGAAACTTCTTACTTGCGGTTATAGGTACTATATTTTTTTAACAATCAAACATGACATTACGATCATAGAGAACACCAAAAAAGTGGGTCCCCCAATACCGTCTCTCTGCCTTTCTGTCATTCTGTCAGTCTGTCTGTCTGTCTCGAGTCTACAGCCTAAACGGTTGGTTAGATTTGCTTCAAACTTGGTACATATTGTTTTTTCGGTAATATGCCCACACGTTTTTTGTCATTTTTTTTTAAGACGGCAAATAACATTAGCTCCAATACATTTTTTTTTGCCAAAAACAAAAATCTTATTTTTCTCAAAAAATGCTCCAACGATTTTTATAAAAAAAAAAACAGTTCATTAATGAAGGGTACCTTCTGATCATTTTTTTTTTGGAAAAAATTTGTTATTTTTGGTAGCCAAAATTTTTGAAACAAATTTTTTTTGGAAACTATTTTTTTGTGAAAACTCAGAATTTTCAAAACGACTCAATAGATTTTTTCGAAACTTTTTTTGACATTATCTTGAGTTAAAAAAACTATTTTTCTAAAATAAAAATCAACGGTACATCACACACAAATAGAACCGCTTTTCATATTTTCAAATTTCTCAATATTGTATCAACCGATTAAAATATTTTTTTTTATACAAATGCTCCCTAAAATTGTTATTAAAACTGCATACGAAAATTTTCAAAAAGATTTTCGATTTTTAAGAAATAAATAATTTTTTTTTGAAAAATCAATTTTTCAAAAACATGTCACATAATTTTTTTGAAATTTGAATTTTATATGTAGGTATATTAATAATATCTTATTGTTAAGTTATTGACCAATTGGTTAAATTATTACAGGTGTTCGAGATTTAAATATACCTCTTTTGGCTGTTTTGGTCGTAATGTATTTTTAATGAAACAATTTCATTTCCTTTCCCGACGTTTCGACGGTGGTTGCCGTCTTCTTCAGGGGGTCTTTTATTAACAAAAATAAAAAGAACATATTATACACATAAGAACATTTAGTGCAAAATTTTGGCAAACTTACATTTAGTACGTATCACAGATAAACATAAATAATACAATACAAATATAAAGCAATGATAAACACAAAAAAAAAAAAACACTTCGATTGAAGTTAAATTGTCACAGATTCTGCTTAGTCACCAAAGAGCAGTAAACCGATGAAATGTTCTGGCTGTCTTGTTTACGATTCATATTGTTTTTGTATTACGACCAAAATATATTACGACCAAAACAGCCAAAAGAGGTATATTTAAATCTCGAACACCTATAATATTAATAATATATTCAAAATGGCGATTCAATTTTTTTTTTTCTAAAAATGTTTTCAAGATTTTATACATAAAAGCTTAATTTATTAAAAAACCGCTCCAAGGATTTTTGAATTTTTTTTTGATATATTCTTATTTATCAATGAATTCAAATGGCATCTTTGTTTTCGCTCAGGCTATTACGACTAAGCAATATAAAAGCATTTAAGTATGTGTATTATCCATTTATTTCTACCTTATAATTATTCCCTTTGTACAAATTTTTGCTTATGTCACTGAATACTAAATATAAAGTAGGCCCTCATACATTTATATATACATATCTGCTTTAGAACCCAGCATACATTTTAATTCAGAAATGAACGATAATTAATTCATAAAAGTGAAGAAACCGGCCGAAAAAGAATTCACTTTTTATGCACTTTGAATCCTTTTACTTGGGCTCTTAGACACCAATTTGAATCATTGTAATGATTCATTTATGATCTGAAAATTCGTCATTTAAATGAACGTATATAAGGGTTCCATATATTCATTTAAATGATTAATGCCTGAATCTTTTCTAAATCATAAAAATAATTCCAATAATATTCAATTAAGCGAAGGATTTCCAAGTATATAACTTCACTTTAATTAATCGTAGAGGAATCATTTTTGCGATTCAGAAAAGGTTCAGGGATAAATCATTTAAAGGAATATATTTAACGGTTATATACGTTCATTTAATTGCAGAATTTTAAGATCACGAATGAATCATTAAAATGATTCAAATCGGCGTCTAAGAGCACAGGTAAAAGGGTTCAAATTGCATCATAAGTGAATTCATTATGATTGAATATTTTATCGGTGAGCCTCTGGAACATTTTTTGATATGTCTCTTGTATGGCTTTTATAGCTTCCAGGACTTCTTAATTGCTACACGATGCTATAATTAAAGAAATGATTTTTATATTTCTAAGAAAATTTAACACCATTTTTTACATACCTTTATGTTTTATCATTTGCTTTTTTATATATATTTTTTGTTAAGTAAGTAGGTACCCATTTACTATTAAAACACAAGCTGATGGTTATATACCTATCTAAACCGATCTTTCGAAAAACTTTTCCGAACTGATAATCGACTATGCAAACGCAACTTTTGTCCCTACAATGACCCGTCATCATTACCCCTTGGTAAAAAAAAAATAAAAGGATGAACTAAAAAGGATCTTCATATGAAGGATCCAACAACAAAATCTGAGTGTTGTTTTTTTTTGACACAAAATACATATCTCTTTGTGTCTCTCTGGTAAGAATTTGTAGGATCTTTGTATATATTCATAATTCATTCAGAAAACTGAAGGTTTCCTGAATATTATTCTTCATTTTTGGTGATTAGAATCTGAACCTTCAGATAAATGTTTGCTGGGTATATAGCTACCTACCCACCTACATCATTCATTTGTATTGTTTACATGTTTACATGCTTAGGTTCCATCTATATATGTATGTAGATACATTTTACTCTTCTAACTTACATAATTAAAATCCATAATTTAGATTTGCATATACATTTATAGGTAGGTACCTATGTAACTATTCCTTGAATCATCCATTCGACAATTCATTACCTACATAGGCCTTAAGCCTGCATATGATAACTATACCTAACTAACTAAACCTCAATGGTTAGCTACATTAAAGTTATTAGCTACAAGAGCAAGTTCGTGCGATCCAATCGTGCATTTTATTTTCTTTCATAATGCTATGTCAGCTTCAACATATTTCAATTCCATGGAAATCGTTCAATCAAAGAACAACTAAGTTGATTTCGGCGAGTGAAGTGAGGTCCAACGTTTGTTTAAATTTTTGTTTATCAATTTCAACTCATTGATTTTCCTCAGTAAAATTTCGGGAAATCAGGACTAGATTTAAGAAAGAATGGCTCACAATGCGCAAGAAAACGAGACGAGAGCGTTAAATGATTCATTGTCTGCAATTTGTAATTATAAAACAATTCCTCAATTCAATGCGAAGAATTTCACGACGTGATTTAATAAAACTGATTTTCGTACGTAACGTGAAGACGTGTATACTCGTCACTAATTCTCGTTTTTTTATTGCATACATTTTATTCAAAAACAAATAATTCTTCCAAATGCATGGCAATGCTATTTTAGATTTGTCATCGGACTTAGGATTCCTCGTATATGGCAATGTTGGTCTACGTTTGTCAATTATATGACAGTTTTGTTTATTATATAATTTTTTTTTATTGAAGAAAAATTAGTTTGTTTGTGAATTTTAAGTAGTTAGATTGTAAGTAAATTATAAAAAAAAGTTAAAGTATTTATGGATATAAAATTAAAACAAAATGAAAAAAAAATGGTGGTGTTTTTTTTTTTTTTGAAATGAAATTTGTTTTTTGTTTATGATATTCGATCTTCGTTGAATTTAATTTAAAAAAAAAAACGGTTTCATATGGTTTGTTAATTAAAATATGAGTTTAAGTGTTTGAATCGGTTAACCTTTGTGTTTCTTTTTCAAAAAAAAAAAATTCTTTTTCGCTATGAAGTATATTTTTTAAATATTTATTTATGGGTAAAATTTTTTTGAGAGCTAAAGCAAAATGTGCCGCGAAAAATTCTGCCGGTTTTTGAGAAAAAACGTGGCGTATCACTGACAGCTCCCTAGAAACTTCTTAGCCCCAATATCGCAAAAGAAGTTTATATCAAAAAACTAAACAACAAACTTATGCCTATGGCGAGGTCTGAAATTAATCTGTATCTATTATTTATTTATTATAGCGGACCAGGCGAACTTCGTCTCGCCCCAATTTAACGCCTTTAAATGAACTGCAGAGCTATAATAAAAAACAAATAGTTCAATTTTACCAATGTGATTTATTGAATGGAATAAAAATCAGTAGAGAGTGATATGATAAACTATGTTTTTCAATTTGTTTTCCGGCGCAAAAACAAACAACAACGACCGTTTACCAAGCTTTCAACGGCGTCCTTTTGAGATTTTTATAATTTTTTACAATGCCGGTTAGCACTTTACTTTGGTGATGAATTTCTCCTTCAACGTTGCTAACTCGCAAAATTTTGCCGGGAACGATATCAATCCAGTCGGGACATCGTTAGAAATTTTGCCATTGCTTAGTACCACTGCAATGCGACTTTCATATTTGTGGTCAATTTCAACTTCTTGACATGCCGGCACAAGGACGACGATTTCAAGCATGCATTGAATTCATTGGCAGCAGTAGATTTCGGGATGACGGAAAGCCTTCGGCGAAAATCTCCACTGAGCAAAATCATATCATATTCAAAAGCAGCGCGATTGAAGTCTACATTCACCACTTTTCTTCCGGCAATCAATTTTTGTCGAATTTGTGGTTGTGATTGTGCAGTTCGAAGCTGTGAAATATGGGCAGGTCTCTTTTTATATCTTCTGCACGCACCTCTTGCGTTTGATTATCACGGACATTCTGATTAATTATTGCAAGACTTGTATTTCGTCCAGGGTTAGATCGGAATCAGTGTAATAATACTCAAAACTCGAATCAATTGCAGCAAGAAAAATAGCACATTTGCTGAATAGAAAATGATAATGTGAAAAGGACACCTGTCAAATCGCGCACAGGCTATGTCAATGTATAGCGCAAGTATAGGGTTGTGGCATTGATCGCAGCACGGCGTCATCTACATAATATATATCTCGTAAACTACTTTGCACATCACTATCCAAGAGTCTTATGTTTAAATTTGAATGCCTTGCAATGACTGCACACAACAGTCATTAATCCAATTGAAACCACATCAAAAGAAGCATAATTCAGATTTGAATCATACGTAAATGCACCACGCACCAGATTTATTCATTTTGCAGCTCTCACATGGGCTTTACGCTGCCGATTAACCGCATTAACATCAGCTCGTTCATGATCTGTTTGAGCAGCTTTGACTACTATTCTAGCTGCAACTTTCCGAGTTGATCTGCCCGAATTACTTCGTGGACGTACCATATTATTGTATTCAAAACGGATCATTTAGAAATCTTTTTAATTTTTTACGCAACACAAAAACGAATTTTCACTCAACGGTCAAACGATATGTATTGAACAAACGAAAAGTAGTTAATGTCAAAGAAATACACTGGCTGAACTAACAATAGTGAAATCAGGAATTAAACGTTTTGACAACATTTTTTTATATATATATTTGTTTATGTTTATGTTTTTGTGTATTTGTTCATGATATTTAACAATTTTAGTACCTAAGCATTTTTAAATTTTAATAGCACACAGCCATAAATCGAAAACCAATACACATAAGCACATAGCACATAGCTTAAAACCATCTTTTCGACCATATCTTTCATAAAAAAGGAAATATATTGAAAAAGGTCGAATGCCAACTGAGATCATTAGCGTCATACGTTTTTGACAACATTTTTTTAAATATATAAAGATTTATCTCTCTGTCTGAGCGATTTCACATGCAAATTCCATCACTTTGTTTAGCTCTGACTATAAGACCTTGTTTAACTTTTAGAAATGTTGATTGAAAAAAAAAAACATTTTTATGGCCATTAGACAATCTACATTAATGTCTGATTTTTACCACATCAAAGCCTTAAAACATAACCCGATGTGCGTTAGTGCACGACTCAGGAATTATGTCTGAAACAAAAAAAATATATTAAGTTCGACCCACATCCTAAGTCTTGGTACTTAGCCGTTCCAGGTGATTGTCCCGGTTCTTTTCTTAAATCTTTTTTTTTTTTAGCTAAACTACGGCAAGCGATTTTGTTAAAAAAATCTATGCACAGGTACATTTTGGTCAAAACTTTCTTGACCGCCACATAACTTTTTTTTCCGATTATCGACTATCTCATGAATGGCTGCACGGATTTCAATCAAAATTCTTACAAAGAAAGCTACATACCAAAATTTTGAAAAAATATTTGAAAAAAAAAATTATGTTTTTTTTGTTTCTGAAATGATTTTTTTTTACATTATGTTTTTAAGTTTATATTATTAAATAGGCACTTAAAATTGTCATACCAGTTTTTTTGAACGTGCGTTTGGAATGCGTGAATTTTATTTTTTTTTATGTAAATGCTCCCTAAAAGTATAAATAATATTGCATATTCAAATTAAGGGAAAAAAACGGTTTTCAATTTCTAAAAAATAAATACTTTTTAACGGAAAATGAGATCTTTTTCCATTCAAAGTTCAAGTTTACACGTTTTATAAACAGTCTACAAAAAATTAAAAAAAAAAACGACTTAAATCTAAATCAATGACAAGGACAGGAAATAAAATTGCAGTTATTGATTTTCTTAATTAAAATAATATAAAAAAATATAATATTTCATCATTATTTTAAAACATTAAACGAATAATACTCGAATCATGCATATTTTCGTCAGCCTGAAATCTTAAACTTACGACTTTGTTTTCCCCTAATCAAGTTTTAAAAAAAACAACCAAATTTAAAAGCATTTTTGCGGTATCATTGAGATGACATAATGACAAACAATTTTTTCCAATCAAAACCAAATGCAGATTTAATCACACTTTTGGGTATTTTGACTAAAGCAACTCCCCCAAACCGATGAGCATATAGAATAGCTCCTTTCACAAATCACAAACGCAATAATACAAAAACAACTCCTGCTGTCCTGTTGAAGAATTCACACATTGTATCCGAGACGACGACGACGACAGAAGAAAGAAAGAGCGTGTTACCAAGTATATCGCATCCTATTGCCAGGATAATGATACTGATGTTGATGATGATGAAGCGTTTATAGTCTACGACAGGGTAGTTAACAACCCTTAAGTCCTGTGTGCAAAAATAATGTATCCATTCATATAGACTCGCATTGGCATACAGCTCATTGCGTTTGCACCCACTCCATGTGTAGACGCCTAGACACCAACATCGGCCTCCAATCCCCCAGACCCCCAACCCCAACTAAAACTGTTCGGTTGTTTTTCTGGTTTATTGGGCTAATTCAATAAACGAACATGAAGCCGCAATCCTTGTTGTGTAGCTAAATATAATAGCCTTGTCCTTGTTGTGTTTATATGGGCTAGAGCAAGAGTTTACCGTCTCTGGGATTTATTCACGCTCAATCAGATAAATTAAGTTTGTTTTTTTCCAGCTTACCACACAGGAAATTTTTGTGGATGTCCCTTTAGCAGTAAATCTATTCATATCTACATGGAAGAGTTCTTTTGTTGTTGTTGTTTTTTTTTTTTGAAAATCTTCAATGGGAAATATAAATATCGATTAGATTTTAAGGCAAAAAAAAAAACACCCAGATATACTGATATTGTTGTGGTGTGGATGATTAAGTCGTAAATAGATACATTTAAAATATTTTCGTGAAAATGGTATCCGGATAACTTTTATCAGAGAATTTACAGAACATTAATTTTAGGAATATTTTTTGTATTGGAAAACATTTCGAACGAAAAACACAAAATGCATTCTCGAAACATTATTTCACACATTTTATGTTAAGGAGCACAGACTTTATGTTAAGGATCTAGTGCTTCTTATACAACTAGTGAATAATTATAAAACTTGAAATCCTTCTGTATGTAATTTTATCTTAACTATATTTAGAAGTCCCACAACCCTTCAAAGGTAAACTATCGTAAACAAAAATAAACAAATTAAAATTTCATTCTTCATTCCGATCTCAAATATCTAAATACATTTTGTTTTGAGACTTCCGATCAATGAAAGTTCTAAAAATGTTTATCTGAACTAGAAACGTTTGCAATTTAGAGGAAGTTCTACTTAAACTTGTCATTTTGATTCTCAGAAAACTTAATAAAGGGATATTATAATAGCTAGTTATGCATTCGGCTTTATGATAAATCTTAGGCGGGGATGTAAATGAGGTGCACTGAGTAACGAATGTAAAGGGTTATCCATTTTGCGGTTTCAAAAGTATAGGGCTGGAATTCGACATCTGTCAAACTAAGTTGTTAAACCATTTTTTTTTTCAGTTGAAAGTCTGACATTTACGAAAATAGATCGCTTAACTATCGCACAACGCACAAAAATTATTAAAACCTACTACAAAAATGGTGGTTTTGCCACAGCCACATATCGTGGTTTAAGAGGAGATTATGGCTTACATAATCGTCCAACTACGCAAGCAATTGGCAAAATTGTGAAGAAATTTGAGGAGACTGGATGGTTACAGATATTGTAAGGCCGGTGCATCATCGTTTCGCTCGTACCACTGAAAATATCGCTGCTGTAAGTCAAAGTTTTGCCGAAGACCCGAATGTGTCGATTCCTCGTCGTTCTCAGGAATTAGGACTGTCTTACAGCACATTATGGCGTATTTTGCATTTGGATCTACACCTACACCTATATAAAGTCCAGCTCACACAACAACTGAAGCCAGCTGACCATTCACAACGATACCGATAGATACGTCGAATGGGAGCTTGAACAACAGGCGGTGGATGGCGATTTTTCGAACAAAATTTTCTTCAGAGACGAAGAATATTTCTCACTCGGTGGGTATGTTAATAAATTAAATTGTCGTATTTGGGGTTCTGAGAATCCTCAAGTAATTGAAGAGAGGACATTACATCCACAAAAAGTCACTGTTTGGGGCGCTCTTTGGTTCGGAAGTGTGATTGGACCATAATTCTTCGAAAACGACGATGGAACGACTGTCACCGTCAATTCGGAGCGTTATGGTCATGTGATAACCGACTTTTTTTGCCTGCTATTGAAGAATACGACTTGGAGAATATGTGGTTTCAATAAGACGGTGCCACATGTCACACAACTCGAGCGAATATGGCTTTATTGCCAGAGACATTTCCTGGCCGCGTAATTTCTCGTCGTGGCGATATCAACTGGCCACCAAGATCATGCGATTTGGCACGGCTGGACTTTTTTTTGTGGGGCTACGCGTAAGATCGTGTTTATGCAGATAAACCTTTAACTCTTGAACACTTGAAAACCAACATTCGTCAAGTTATGGCTGAGATACCGCCCAATATGTGTCAAAAAGTGGTCGAAAATTACAACAAAAGAATTGATGCTTGCAACAATTCGCGTGGTGGTCATTTAAATGATGTAGTGTTTCACACATAATGTCAACGTTCAAACTTTATAATAGAAAAGAAATATCATGAACAAAATATATTATATGTGTTTTATTTACGTTTACTTTTGAAACCGCAAAATGGATAACCCGTTATAACTAACTACATATTTTTGGAAAATGAAAAGATAATTAATTTTTTTATCACTTGACTAAATTTAGGTTGAAAATACGCTATTATTTCAAAAGATTTTGTATTCAAATTTATTCTAAAAACCTTTAGCACAAATCGTCAAACAAAAGAATTGCAGCAGCAACCGAGAGTTCGTTAATAATGAAATTAAGATAATATTATAAGCATGGATTAAAATTTAAAATTGAATTAAAACAAATTAGCTTCAGAGAAGTAACTATGATAACTTATGACAGTTACATTTGGATTTTTAACTTTGACAAAAAATCAAAACGTAGTTTGATTTGAGCTGTAAAATGGTTAAAAGGTTCATAGAGTTTGGCAGGTACCGTTAATAACAAAATATGTACATATGTGCACATGCTTTTTTATCAAAATCGCTGGAACCGATTTCGAGATAATTAAGATAGTATACTCTGTCCAACAAAAATAGTCAGTACATTGCTTATGGGCGAGTTTTTTTTCAAACCAGTGGTGCCTGTTTATACTGTCACCACACTGAATTAAAAAAAACAGCCACTGAAAAAGATTCAACCCACTGATCAACTTACAGAAATTGGTGTGGTAATTTCCTGCAAAATATCGTACAACTCACCATAACCGTCATCAATCCATGCCCAAAGCAAAGCAAAATCATACTGATCAGCGTTGCACGAAACAAAATTTTGTAAGTGCCAATTCTGACAACAGAAAGTGCCATTTTAGGCCACTGGGTGCCACCAACAAAAAAGTAACAAAATTCCGAAGATTTCATATGTAATTTTTAGTTTTATTTATTGCGCCTCAAAACTTAAGGAATAATAAGAATAAATGAACACAAAATTAATAAAAAATAAATTAATAGATAAAATAAAAGAACTTGATATAACGAAACATACAAAAAAATAAATAAAAGCATCAACTAACAATATGTGTGTTCAATGAGTATGTTCGGAACAGATTAGAGCACCTTAGAACAGAAACGTACATGATTTTGTTATTCAATGAGAAATTTTCTGTTTTTAACTGTTCTTGTTTGGTGTTAAATGAGTCAGATTGGAACACTTTAGAACAAAGAACTGTCAAAACCAATTGATGTTGTTAAAAAAAATTTGGTGTTAGATTTAGTTGATAAATCATTTTCTGTGTCGGAATCATCTCAATTGCATGAAAAATATTTTTTTTAAATAAACTC
Organism: Philhelius pedissequus; assembly: GCA_910595825.1. Taxonomy (NCBI): domain Eukaryota; kingdom Metazoa; phylum Arthropoda; class Insecta; order Diptera; family Syrphidae; genus Philhelius; species Philhelius pedissequus. The sequence continues at coordinate 1,347,036 of OU343162.1, forward strand.
AGCTCCATTTCAATTTATTTTTAAGAATGTTTCTGCATAAACAAACGATCTAGAATTGAAGGTAAACAACAATTTTTTTTTTATAATCTCTGTCAGATGACTGACTGTTATAATTACCTCCATATACTTTAAGACTTCAATTGATTAGCCTCCCATCTCTTTCTGGTCACATACAGTACTTGCAGTTCTGCTTCATAACTGGTGTAATGAATGGATCTATTTTATGTCCATCGTTTCACGTTCGAATACGTTTCAATATGAGTCAGACTAGCTTAAGAAGGAATCTACCACTTCGAACTATTTTTAGCAGATCAAACTATGGCGTTAATAGTACTCTTAATCAGTTAATCAAAAATTTCAATAAATTCCCTATTATCATTGTTTCTGCAAATGATAATTTTAAATCTGAAAGCTTTGCTCTGAGTAGTTGAAATTTTATTATAATTATATTTAATTAAATTTTTGTAATTTCAACGTTAGCATTAGACGTATTATCTCACGAATCTGTTCTGTTCTGCTCTGTTCCGTTCTATTTTGTTCTAACTTTTTCGTCACTGAACAATCTTATGTCGTTTTTATTTGGCAATCCGGAAGCCTTCCGGACTCTTCTGAAAGCGTTCACTTGGGAAAAAATGACAGTTCTAATTCTGAAAGAAGAGAATGTTGCTTTTGGATTTGAAATCAGAATCAGAACCAGAAGTACTCACACATTCATATAAGTGAACGTCAAACTCCACTGTTGTCATTTTGTGTATCATAATTGTGCAACAACATTTTTTTTTAAATTTGAATATTCTCACGTACGCAATTATTTTCACACATACAATCTCATTAAAATTCAGAATCGTCTGAATCACACAAAGATATTCAGTTGGGATCCCGGATCGGAGAACAATTCCGGATTGGCAAATAAAAACGCCATTAGTATAAATTTTTAGGTGATATGATTTGCTGGCAAATTTAAGCCTTTATTATTTCATTAAACGACAAAAGTGATTTTATTACTTTATAAGAAAGTCCATTTTGATTATGGATTTTAATGTTATTTAAGCGTGAAACAACTCTTGGATATATTTGAAAACATTTGCCGTTGATCCTAGAGTGCCATTTAAAGCGTTTGAGTGCCAGAGTGCCATTTAAATTTAAAAGTGCCAAAAGTGCACGATCGTGCAACTTCGGCAACGTTCATACTGATAACTGATGACTGATCATTTAATAATTTCTACCAACAGAGTTACCAATACCTATTGAAAGCAATACAAAAGAACTTTTTCAGTTTTTTTTAATTTTTTAGCAAATGGCTTTCTGTTTTTAAGCTTTTTGAGAACAAAATTAATTAAGGTGAGGAGGAGAAGTGTTGTCGCTTCGATTTTCTCCTTTTTATTTGGGTGTCTTTTTAAATAGACAGTTAAAATGCAGTTAACTTTGTTCACTTTCGGTGTTTGTTGCAGAAATAGTTCTTTGTGCAACATCAAAGTAAATTGAGTGGATATTCATTACTAAAGGTTTTATAAAGTTTATAAAGTGAAATTTTGTTTTATCAACAGTGAATAAGTAATTGATATTGCGTTTGTTAAAAAGTGAAGTTAAATTGAGTTAAATAAATAGTAAAGCGATATTATATAACTTTTAAGGTTTTCGGAGATAAACATACATTGCGGCCATTTATAATGATAAGTACGGAAACCCTATGAGAGCTTTAACTTGAGAAAGATTTATGCAAGCCAATGCAACCAGACTAAGGCTGCGCGTACAATGGTGCGACAAGGCGATGCGATGTGAGAAGCAACTTCCAATTAGAAAGGATGAAATAAAAACACAACATAAGCACTGAAATTATATAGTTTAATTTTTTTTCTTCTGTCAGTCTGCCAATTCTGTCAATTCTGTCAGTCTGTCTGTATGTATGTATAGACACCTACAGTCCAAACGGGTGGGCCGAATTGCTTCAAACTTGGTATACACAGTTTTTTAGGCAGTTTACAGAGGGGAAATTGAAATTTTTTGTTTAGGTCAAAAAATAACGGTACCTGCCATATAACCGTTGCATTAAAGCTTATTTTTCTTTGAAACGGCTCTAACGATTTTGATTTAAAAAAATCAGCGCAGCTTTAAAGATACGACCGGAAAACTGAACTCCTTTAATGAGATTTGTGATGTCATGTTTTTGAAAATGGGTTTCTTCCAATTGGGTATCAAAATGTGGATCTACATTGATCTAAGTGTGGGGGTAACTAAATCAACTGCCAGCCCACTTACCTAACCTAACCTAGGTACGACCGATCCTATGGTTAAAAAAAAAATTAAATGTCTAAAAACGCTATTTTCCATAGGACCGTTTTTTGCGTTCGACTATCTCGTAAATGGCTTAACCGATTCTTTCGAAATTTCACACATAGATATGTTTGGGTTCCCAAATTTATTTTTAATTATTGTTTCCTTTGTATTTTTAAAAACATTAAAAAAAAATATTTATATTTTGAAAACTGCTCAATAAATTTTTTTCAAAAATTATAGTTGTATGTATTTCCTGAATACCTATGAATTGGCGTTTTTGAATTTTATTTTGAAAAAATGTTTCCAAAAAAACTTTTTTTCTCAAAAACCGCTCCACAGATTTTAAATTTTTTTTTCAAAAATTCAAATTTACCCAAGGAATAAAATGACGTACTTTTTTTTAGCTCAAATTAGTTTAAGTATTTATTTCAGAATTTTGAATTATTTTTTCTTAGATTAAGCCGATTTAATTTTTGTTTTTAAGTATATATTATTAAATATTTAAGATTCTCATAAAAATTTTTTGAGAAATAAATTAATGAAATTTTGTATATATAAAAAATTAAGTAAAAAACGACTTTCAAAATATATTTAGATTTTTAATAGAAATCTTTTGCATACGACGTGATCGAACATAAGAGCAAGTTCGTGCGATCGAGTCGTGCATTTTATTTCCAGAGGCATGGCGCGTTTGTTTTTTATTCTTAATTCTTGAAAAAATCGACTAGCTTCTAAAAAGAATATTTATATGTTGCTAATACCGTAATGAGATTTGTAGAGGAAATACGTGATATGCATTCTTAGGATTCGAATTTAAAGTATCATAAATCTTCGTATAAATAATAACAATCATCAGAGATCTAAGCCTCACATTTAAAGCCCAGAGTTAACTCTGAACCAAGCCCTTCTTTGTGACTTCAATATAAGTGCCAAAGATATCTATACATTTTCTAAGAAGAAGATTTCAGAACCAAATAAAATATAAAGTTTAATTATTTCCTTAAAGCTGCGATTCAGTGCACTTCTTCACCCACACTTCCCAATCCATACCGACCCCAACCACACCTCTTGAGAATTTCATTAAATAAATACCACAGTTATTTATTTTCAAAAAATAAAAAAGGTGAACAAATCTCGTCACATTAATAAGGTTTTCTTTTGTGACAAACAAACAAAGAAAATGAGAAGAAAAAAAAATTAAATAACAACAATGCCATCTCTGCCATAAAATTGATGCTCCACAAGGATTCCCGACCCCGAACCATCCCACAGCTACAACACATCAAAATAGATGAAGACCTATATAGTTAAAAGATTCAAAAATATTTTTCACGTTTTTTTTTTTTTATTTTGATTTTATTATTCCTGATGCCAATGTTGGTTTCAAAAATGACTCCCATTAAAAAAGATAAGAAATGAAACACGTTGTTAAAATCTTCCATTTTTGAACACCCATTCCCGATGAAGGTCCTGATTGTCTCCTCATCACAATGCCTTCATTTCATGTTTAAAGGCGGGGGATTGTTGTAATGACTTCTGTTAATGTCCCTTTTGGTCTGGAAATTATATTATGTTATTATATTCTGCAAAAGGAGTTGCCACAAGTACTTGTGTGCGCTGCCAAACAAATGAGAGGGTGTCATTTTTGTTTAATTAAACGAAAGGCGAGAAAATTTAGCAACCTTCATCTGCAAGCCCCTGTGACCCTTGTGTGAGTCGTGACTCGTAAGTGAACATCAGGATCACAGTCGCAAAAGGGTTAATGTTGGCGTTTCCCCAAGCTCGTTCTCTCTCTCTCTCTCTACTCGTACCTTCAATTATTATAAATTATATAACATTACACATTTTTAAGATGAGGCATTTAGGGTTTTGTGTGATAATTTTGATAAATGTTATGGTTTTCCTCTGATTGCCCTGATTAAGGGTGCGGTGTTAGTTATATGCAAGGGATGTAAATTCATTGCTTATTTTTGTTTAAATCAATAAATTCAATTCAAATCCCTAGTCGAATAATTGGAAAACGGATTTCGTTCCATTTCTTTCGAATAAAAAATCACAAAAAGTATAAGAGGGCAGCAGATTTTTCTATCCACAACTTTTAAAAAATCTTTGCTTTTCCATAATTGCGGGTAATTACGGGTGGGTTGCCATCCGTTATAGGATTTTGATAAAAGAAAAACAAAAAAAAATTAAACATCGATTCGAAAGGACGAGGGCCTTAAATCACCACGAAACCGCATGGAAGAATAATGAAAAAGTAATTTTATTATGGAAATTATGTTTACTTAGCTAGGCAGGTTGTGATTTATTTTTTGTGTTTTTTTATTCTTCATTTCCTTGCTCTATTTTATTCTCGTTACCCCAACTCCTTGAAAAAATCTTTCAATTGGTTGAAAAGAGAAAGAAACAATTCTCGTAGAATCAACGGGTGGAGTTACAATTTATTTTCATTAATTTCTAATAAAGATTTTAACCCCTTTTTTAAAGGACAAGATATCACATTTACTTTTCGGAAACGAATGCCATCCTTTCTTTCCCTTTTTTTATGCATACTCAACTCTTAAACTTAACCCTTTTTTTACTCGTAATATGAAATTAAAAAAAAAAAAAAAACTAATTGCAATGGCATGCCGTTTATACCTCGAGATTTGCATTTTAATATACAAATTAATTGCCAAAGTTAATCTTATTTTCATGGCGGAAAATTAGCTGCCAAAGATTTTAATACATTTTTTATATTATTAAGGTATGGTAGGTATTTGATAGAATTTTTAGTTCAAATGTTAAAATTTCGTTTAATATAAATTTTATTTGCGTTGGAAGGGCCGATGAGTTCTGAACGGTGGGTTCTGAATATTAGCATTTGTCTTGTTTTTTTTTATTTTAATAAATTTTGAGAGAAAAGTAACCAATACCATTGCATTTGTTTTTGCGTTGAAAGTAAGTAAACACCATTCAATCATGTCGATGAAAAAGCCATTTGATTTGAAACTGCAAGTTTGTCTACTGACAATTTTAGCGATTTCCCGAAGCAATTTTCCTCTACTTCGCACGTTTTTTTTTCTTAATTAAAATTGGAAAAGAGGAAAATTGCTTCGGGAAATCACTAAAACTGTCAGTGGAAATCATGCCTCCATTAAAATCAAATTATAGACAAGTTCGAAAAATGCAATACTATAAAGAACTTCAAGCATCTACCTAAACGGATTAATGAACGAGAAGTAAGACAAATTTTATTATAAATAAAATGCACGACTGGATCGCACGAACTTGATCTTATGTTCGATCACATCATATGCAAAAGATTTCTGTTTTTACTTAATTTTTTATATATACAAAATTTCTTTAATTTTTTTTTTAATTTGTATAACAATCTTAAATATTTAATAATATAAACTTAAAGTAGAAGATTAACGGCTTAATAAAAGAAGAATACATAATTCAAAATTCTGAAATAAATACTTAAGCTAATTTGGGCTAAAAAAGTAAGCCATTTTATTTCTTGGATAAATTTGAATTTATGAGAAAAAATTTTTAAAAGTCTGTGGAGCGGGTTTTGAGAAAAAAAACGGTTTTTTTTAAATTTTGTGACAAAAATTCAAAAACGACAATTCATATTTATTCAACAAATACATATAACTGTAATTTAAAAAAAAATTACAGTTTTCAAAATATAATTAAAATTTTTTTTTTCCTAAAAATGCTTATAAAAATACAAAAACAAAAATATTAATTAAAATATTGGTACGCAGTATAAATTGGACAACCGAAGCCTATATATGTTTGAAGTTTTGAAAGAATCGGTTAAGCCATTTATGATATAGTCGAAAGTAAAAAAAACGGTCCTATGGAAAGTACCGTTTTTAGACATTTAAAAAAAAATTCCAACCATATTTTTCAACCATTAGGCCGTGCCTAAAAAGCTGCACTGATTTTTTTAAATCAAAATCGTTAGAGCCGTTTGTGGGAAAAATAGGCTATTACGTAACGGTTACATGGCAGGTACCCTTATTTTTTGAGTGTACAATACCTAGAAAACTCTATATACCAAGTTTGAAGCAATTCGGCTCACCCGTTTGGGCTGTAGGTGTCTATACATGCATACAGACAGACAGACTGACAGACTGACAGACTGACAGACTGACAGGCTGACAGACTGACAGACTGACAGACTGACAGACTGACAGACTGACAGACTGACAGACTGACAGACTGACAGACTGACAGACTGACAGACTGACAGACTGACAGACTGACAGACTGACAGACTGACAGACTGACAGACTGACAGACTGACAGACTGACAGACTGACAGACTGACAGACTGACAGACTGACAGACTGACAGACTGACAGACTGACAGACTGACAGACTGACAGACTGACAGACTGACAGACTGACAGACTGACAGACTGACAGACTGACAGACTGACAGACTGACAGACTGACAGACTGACAGACTGACAGACTGACAGACTGACAGACTGACAGACTGACAGACTGACAGACTGACAGACTGACAGACTGACAGACTGACAGACTGACAGACTGACAGACTGACAGACTGACAGACTGACAGACTGACAGACTGACAGACTGACAGACTGACAGACTGACAGACTGACAGACTGACAGACTGACAGACTGACAGACTGACAGACTGACAGACTGACAGACTGACAGACTGACAGACTGACAGACTGACAGACTGACAGACTGACAGACTGACAGACTGGCAGACTGACAGATTGATAGACTCTTCCCGTGGAAGAAATTTGTTTTAATTTTTTATAGGGCTCATAATAACATATCTGCTTATTATAGAAATAGCTAACATAGCTTTTGTTCACAAGATGCCAAAAAGTACATACACATACAAACATGCGAACACACACATTTACAAATACACAATCGATTATCACATAGGTCATTTTTATCTCGAAAAATGGAACCGCACGTTTCCTATGGAGAGGCTTTATTATTAACAGAGTATATACTTGGATTTGTTAATAAATGCCTCATCTATTGAATGGATTTCAATGAAATTTGGTAAGCAGCTAGAAGATTAGCCATGATTTATTTTTCGGAACCTTATTTTTGTAGTTCTCTTTTCTTGAATCCAATATAAAATCTTCGCTTTAGTCGCCCACATGACCATACACGACGAAGATCAAAGCCAACGAACACGACAAAATCAAAATTTTTCGCCAACAACAAGCGGCTCGCGAACCAGCCCATTTACAAGAAGGGCACAGCGAGCGTGAGCATGCTGGGCGAGCATGTTCGTCGCTTGTGCCTACATTCAACGGCTGAACGGTTTTTAATGAAATTTTGTGGGTGGATAGATGATTTCATTAAATTCCTGTGGATCCGCATCATCGCACGGGTATCTGCTACTTCTTAATATTTTACTGAGACGCGCGCTGTGTAATAACCTTGTTTGCCACTTATTTACCAACGGTGAAAATAAAGATTTGTTAAGGGTTCTTACTGCTGAATACTTACATGCTACTTAGATTTTTGTGTTCGAAAAAAATCAGCCAAAAAAGTGTCTTAATATCCCAAACTGTCAGTATCAAATATTTAATTCTAAATAATCATATTCTATTTGACAACTTGGAGCCGGCCGGAATTGTTCTGACCCCCACAAAATGACAGTTGTTACTCTAAGCAGAACAGAAAACTATTCTGGATTTCATTCCAGAATCGAAAACAGAATCACTAATATACTCACATAATTAAAATGCCAAAATCATCGGGTTGATTTCTTTTATATAATTTCGATTATTTATTGAATTTAAACTACTTTTCTGGTAAAATAAGATAAAAAGAAGCAAGTGTGGGTGGCAATGGCGCAGCGGATAAAGTGCTTGAATGCTAACTAGGACGTGTGGGTTCGATCCCCACTCTAGGCGCATTCTTTTCTATACCTCCAATTTTAATTGGATGTCGCCTATGGGTTAAAATGAGACGGTCAATACCTGGTTCTCAAATACACTGTGCCAAACTAGTGCCGTGCAATTCAGGATGCATTTAAAAGACCTTAGGTCTTACAGGCATATAGTTAAATTAATTATTGATACAAGAAAATGTGTATCTAAATTGAAATCAAGTGTTTTGGAATTTCTTTTTAGTCGATCTGATTTTTTTAAATTTAATTTTCACAAATACAGTGATACATACAATTCAGAATCAGTCCAATTGTTTCCGGGTGTTTTATTGTGTGAACGTGTTCCGGACGGCCAATCGAAAAGGCCATAAGTAATTATATTTTAATCGAAAAAATTGCTGTTAGTCATGCGTTTGAATTTCCCCTTTTTACACGACTATCTATAGCAAGCCAACCCTCGATCAAACCTTGTGTTTATAAATTCTATAACTAATCCTTAAACTGGCACGAAAATGTTAGAGCCATAAAGCCATTTCTTGGTTGAACGAACCGATATAGGCCTGTAGGTGTGCTTGGCCTTGGTAAGTATGTTGTTGTTTTAAAATTTAATTTATTACATTTGCAATAAGCCGAACCCTTACATCAATTAAACTTAACAAAGCAAAGTTAAAAGTCATTAACCATCGATTAATCCCTGAACATTGCTACTATCTGAACAATGTTTCTCTTTCGAAAGCCAAAAATGCCTACATGCTTATGTAAGAGTATCTACGAGTATGTATGAGCAAAAAAAAAAAATTGTCGGAAGTTGGAATTCATTCGATCGGATTCAGATAAACGTTTGGCCGACAACAGCAAACCAGGCCAACAACAATTCCTACATATATATGCAAATGTAGCGATTAAAATTGGCACTCGTAATAAAACATTGGTCCTGGGTTTGGTTTGGAGTGGTCGTGCAACGCTATACCACCATTGAATGGGATCCCTATTGTGGCAACTATACAGATTCCACTCAACTGTGTCCATGGAACCGGAATTCGAAAACCTATCAGGATATAAAGCGCCCCATTAAACGGACGTTTGGTCATTGTATTAATGGATGTTTATGGTCAGATGGCGTTCGGTTTACAATGCAGACGACCGAGGACTACATACGCACGAACCCCGGTTGGGTTACAAAAAAAAATGAATTTTATTGTCGATTATTGTTAAATGACTTCTGCAAAATTTACTACGAATCGAAATTTGCATCATGCAGCATCCGATACTCGTATATCTTCTTCACCCGTTCGCCAGCCGGTTATCCTTGAAACATATTTGTTGTGCTTCATTTTTAATTCCAATCCATCATAAGTAATTTCCTCCCGGCCCGGTGCGGTAGTGGTGGATCCTCCTTTTACGTTTTGTTTGTATTTACCTTTCTTTTTATTTTATTAAAATGGCGAAAATCTCAAGAACTTCTTTAAATACCATCGAGGACGGAAATAACAAAATAAGCAAATTGTCTGCGAAATAAAAATTACTTCCGGGAAGATTTTCTCTGGAATTTGCCTTTTATCAAGGATTTTTTTCTCTCTATCGGGGATTTCCTTTTTTTTTTTGTGAAGAAATTCTTATAGAAATGAACATTTTAAGGGGGTGGACAAGAGTCATCGCAGGGGATGTTTGATTTAGAGAAGAAAAATAAAAAAACTGGGGGAAAAAATGTTTGACCTGTTGACTCTTAAGAATGGCTACGCTTTGAGCCAATAAATTATGCAGGATTAAATGGACATTTGTTTGGTTGTTATTTTTTAAGATTGACTTTAAATTAAGTGCAGCGCGGGGTGACACTAATAGGTTTTATTAATTAATTTCGTTTTGGTTTATACCATGACAGTTTGTGCTTGAAAAATGATTTTTTTCTGGACAAGTTAATGTAGAGGGTGTGAGCAAGGGAAATGCAACACAGTTGAAAATGGTGTCATTCGTCCTTTAAATAGCATCCTTATTTTCCATAGAATAGGAAAATATAGTCAAGATCTAGCTTCACTGTCATAATTCAAAAATAGTTGTATATGTCATTGGCACCTTGCGTGAACGGCTGGACCGATTTCGCTAATTCGTTTTTGTTGTGTTTGTAATTGTCAGGAGAAAGTTTCTTAATAAAATTTAACGACTATCACTTTTTTTCGAAAGTTCTTATTTACCGACCGATTTCGTCGGGACTTTCACTGGCCGATATCTGATGTTGTAAATAGTACCTTAGTCTATTATAACAACCCCCTGAATGAGTGGTGCTAGGGTCACTTTTTTCGGAAGTTCTTATTTATGGACCGATTTGATTAAAAATCACACAACATAATAATTACATAATCTGTTCTAAATTTCGCTCATTGAAGCGCACATCAAAAAGTAGAACCATTTAGAAAATTGTCTCAAATGTAAGCCGAGTTGCAGTCTAAGTAAAAATTTGCGTTTTGCATGAAAATATTGTATGGGCACAATATTTATATATTAATTTATATTTAATGTTTTAGGCCTGAAAAATTACTGTTACTGCGAAAGTATTTAAAAAAATTTGTGAAGATAGCAAGCCGGGCCGAGCTCAGGTAGTTTATGTATAAAAGTGCTACCATACCTATATGAATTGCAATAAAATCAGGTTTCGTTAAAAAACATCATACATTGTAAAAGTTTTTCGCACCCAGTAACATTTTTACTCTCATAAGACTCTCCAAGAGCTGAAGTAGACTAATTTAAGGGAGTTAAAAGAAATCTTATTATTATATTCCTCCTATGGGTTAAAAGATATAGAATGAAAATATGCCTCTTGTGCTCTTGTCTGACTGTAATAAAGCACGACTGAATCCTTCATATTCAGATTTTATAAGAAAAAAGAGTTACCGTGGATATTTTGGGGATCAAATAAAATTCAAATTTACTTTTAAATCTGTTGACTCATTGGCGCAAAATTTTAAATGATTAAGTAAAATGTTAAAGCCATTTTTAGCAATTTACTAAGCTAAAAAGATGATTGAGTTAATTTTAAACGATTTTAACATTTTACTAAAGCTAAAGTCACGGAATGGCTGCTTTAACTTTTAGCAATTTACTAAATCCATTATGGAATATGATAGTATATCAGCCTTGCACGCGGGGTGCCCAGGTTCGAGTTCTGCTGGTGCACATTTTTGTTTTGTTTTTTTTTTTTGGAAATAATGAAGTTAAAATGGTGAAACTAGAAATCACTAATTACTTTTTAGACCACATGTTGGGTTTTCATCAACATATAATTAATTTACAACGCATAACAACAATAATTGTGTTCATCAAAATTCAAACCCTACAAATGCTCAGCTTTCTGATTAATTAGCAATTTACTAGTTTAAAAAAGTTTAAAAATCTTGAAATAGTTATTGAATCAATGAGCACTTAGGAAATTGCTAACTAGTAAAATGTTAAGACCTTAACAATGGGATGTTTAAAATTTTGCGCCAATGATTTTATAGCCTTTTAGAAAGTCGCTCCTCAACTCTTATTATTATTATTACGTATTATTTTCTTTATTTTTTTTGTCATATTAAAGTGTTACATCAATTATAGAGATTTACAATAGCATGGCTTCATGTGCCGTCTGCCACTTAAAAAAAAATTTAAACATTGAAAAGAGAGATTAATAATTTATAAAGAAAAAGTAAAATCTATTTAATTTGCAGTGTGTTTTTTATATAAGAAATAAAAGGAAAAGGATTATGCTTGGAAACAATTAGAAAAAAAGAAACAATTAATAGATAGTTTCGTTAAAGCAAAATTTTTATTATAGATCGGGACTCAAAACAAATTCAAATACGTATTTCGGTAACTTTTTGCGTGTAAAATATAGTGTATAAGTGGTTTCCAACCAGGATCTCCATTTAGAACTCTAATACATTCTTCTAAAGTTACAAAACTAGATCTCAGATGAAGCCTTCGGATCTCTTGCCAAATCGGACATATCCCTATAAAATGTAAGACGTCTTCATTCTGATGAAGCTTACACAGTGAGCAAATGCGGTTTATATCAGATCTGTATGGCCTAAAATTGAGTTCCAGCATTTCAGTTCGAGTTTTGACAATTAAACCCATTTAAAAAGCTGAAAACTCGTCTCTAAAGTAGTTGTTCTCACCCAGTCTTAGATAAAGTTGTCTATAAATAGCTCGAGATCCTGACACTCTTGCCCTCTCAAGGCAACAAGAATACATTTTGTCATCAACTTGAGAGATGCAATTATACATATCTTCAAGATTTTCCACTTTGAAATGATAACAATAACATTCTTTTTTGTAGGTTCAGATCCGACCGTTTCATAACTCTGATAATATAATCGGCGTTTGAGTTTAAATTTCTAAGAAAAATTGGAGGTAAACCGGACTCCACATGAATGGCGTAACTAGGGGTGTCAACAGGTAACTGAAAAATGCGCTTGAAAAAGTATCTTTGTATATCTTCCATTTCATCAATCTGTTGGTACACATAGACTTCTTTTACATAACAGAAACAACTGTTGATTGTAGCGTTATAAACCTTAAATTTAGACACTGGGTCTACATATTTGTTAGTGAAAAACCGTGACCACATTGTGTTTATAGCTATTTTTGCAACTTTAGATTTTTCCTTAATATGTGCTCGAATATTTAAGTTGTAAGTGAACACGTAACCCAAATATTTTAATTCGCTGACAACTTCTATTGTTTCACCATCTAACGTCCAGTTACGCCCGTAGTTAATAGATCGATTTTAGGATCTGAAAACCATTATTTTTGATTTGGCTGTATTTATCTTGAGTTCCCACATATTACAATAATTTTTCAACTTATTAATTTGGAGTTGTAAGGTTAACGGATTCTCAGATAAAATTACCATATCGTCGGCGTAGAGCAGTACTTTGATTGTCAGATCTCCAAAACCAATCCCACCTGGAATATGATGTTCAAAGTCGTTAATGTATAACGCGAACATTAACGGACTTAAAATGTAACCTTACGGTAAACCTGTTTCGCAATTAAAAACCCTGGACAAGCCTTTACCGTTTTGTACTACTACAGTCATGTTTCCCAAAAGTTTTTCGTATACTTTGATAAATTTAGTTGAAATTCCTATAACTGCAAGCTTAAAGATTAATGATTTACGGTTAATAGTGTCGAAAGCTGCCTTTAGGTCTACAAAAAAGGCGTACAAACATTTTTTTTATCAATTAAACGCATCGCTGCAGGATTTAGAACGAAAATTTAGTCGACCGTCGAAAGGTTGGCTCGAAAACCAGTCTATTATAAAGAATTCTTTTAAACAGTTTTCTTAGGGAGTTCAGAACAGCAATACCTCTATAGTTTTCAGCCATTTTTAGATTACCTTTCTTAAAAATGGCAGAAATTTTTGAACCTAGAAATTTTTTGGGGATGATCTCTTCCTTAAAAATCTTATTAAAAAACACTAATAAATATATAATCTAACAAGTCTGGTGTTGCGTTTTTGTAAAATTCTATGGGAATACCATCAACACCGGAGGCTTTATTGTTTTTCATTTTATTTAAGGCAGTAATGAGTTCACACATTGAAAATTGGCAGTCCAGGTCTGAAACAATAACACTTGGGAGAACAAAAGTAATTATATTTTGAATGGGGTCAGGTAGTAAGAGTTTTTCGAAATGGGTTGCTAGCAAATCAACATCAATTTTGAATGAAACTGTCTTACTTCGATCGCCCAGAGTTCGAACATTATACAAGAAACCTTTTGAATCTTTGCATTTCACAAGCATTGAAGCAGTTTTCTTGATATATAATTCCTTCTTTTGTGCACATAATTTTTTGTAGGCTTTGTTTTGCTTTATGTACAAGTTTTTAAAAGCCGAATTGTTTGTTCTTCTGAAAAGTTTTAAAAAGGTGAATGATTTCTGTCTGCTTTCCGTACAGTCCTTGTCATTCCATTTGGACTGGTGCAAAGAATTTTGCGGACTTGCAAGGTGAACAGCAGATTGTCTGATTGCAAACGATATACATTTTGCAGCCTCTTCTATTGGTGTTGAAATTGGATTGGGTATGTTGACAACTTGTTGATTTAATTTACTTTTGTATAAGCCTACTTTTCTTTCAATCCACTTTAGTTTGTTTTCCGCGGTTTTGATTTGTTGGAAATATGAATAACAGTTTTTAAACTGACAAGAAGCAATTATGGGCAAATGTGATAAAAAGTTGGCTGGAAGAACTTCAAAGTCTTATTTTTATTACTTTGTTCGGCAGTATAGTTGTCAATGAAATTTATAGGACTATTTGGTAATAGCATAAGCTGTTAGAAAGTGACGATTTTAGACCGGAGCTTTTTTTGTAGGCTACAAAAGCTCACATTATCTGGCAACTTTTTCCTACGCGCTCTATTATTTTTTTTGTCATATTTTAAAAATTTTAGCTTTCTTATATTTTTTTATTTTTCTTTTGTAAATGAACTACAAATATGGTGAGTTTCATAATTGTATCTTTACAAATTAAACCACAGTAAGCCAAATTGTTCATTATTGAAAACAGATGATTTTTGAGTGAAATAATATTGTCGTACTTCCAAAGTCCCTTGGGCCACAAGCCAAAATGAAATGAACAAAGCGAATTAGAAATGTTTTCTTTAATTATTAATGAAAGCAATATGCTATCTAACACCGCAAAAAATAAATACAACAAATTAGAATTGTTTCCCTGTTTGCCCCACTGTGCGACGAACCACAGAATTGGGTGCTAAAATAAACTATTCCTAAATGCAGGCTATTCCGTTTAATAATTGCATTAAAATGACATGTCTGCTTTAGTACATATCTTCTTGTTGATTTGGTTTTTTTCGCATTTCTACCAAAAAACCAAATCAGGCAAAATATGGTATTTTTATCAACTGCGACACAATCTGCTTCTTTAACCAAGAAATTAAAATTTCTAGTCTTTCATCAAAAAAAAAGAAGAAATTGGAAACTCATTAATTCTGCTCGCAAAAGGGCCAACTTTTTTTTTGCCAAAATATTCCCAATGATGCTCAGCTCATGCCCTTCGCATATACTAGACCAACCGTGTTGTAATCCAATTAGTTACATCATGTTCGTGCTCGATTGCGCTTAATGGACCATTCTTACCATTAAAATTCATCTCCGATATGGCCTTGGCTATATTTTTGGACAAGATAACGATAACGGGCCAACTTTAACTGCGTCAAAATGTCATTATGGACAAAAACTTTCCCGTTTACAGATACGACAAAAAAAAGTTTAAACTGCAAAAGGTTGGTGGAGGGGGGTGTATTTCCAAATGGGTCCCCCAATGAAGATTCTTTCCCGTGTGGGTATGAAAGTATAGGTTTGACAGAGTATTATAGATGTTGAAAAATTTCCGGCCATTCAAAAATCATCGTCCTTCGTAGTATATCTGAACCTAACTTAGAGGTAGGTATAGTAGTCCCTGGACTAATACAGCGAACAGGTGATAATTCCAACGATAAATAACCAGCCGTTCAATACGTAGTGCAACCCGGTGCGGACATCACCGGCTTCCGTTGTCGTCGATACCTTTTTCATGGACCCAGAGTGTCGATTAAGCGAAAGTGCCACTTGTACTTTAAAAAAAAATCCTCGATTTCAACCCCTATTGTTCGCCGTCGGTTACTAACTTTTGCTCATTCCATTTTTGGTTTGCCACCGGAAATTTGTTTCTTTCGGAAGTACGTTTTGGGTAGTCAGCCGGTTGTATACGAGTATGTGTGTGAAGTGTGGTCCGTAATGGATCATCGTGATTGGGGATATAAGGGTAGCTATACTCGTAGCAGGCAATATACGAGTATAAGCTTCAACCTGGCAATCTATAAAGCAAACAAACAAGCCAGCCGACTGGCACTGGTCTGCCCACTGGACAGGACAATTAATTACCCGGTTGTAAAGTCGTTCCCGTATCCTTTGCTATATAGGTCTGTGCTCCCGGTTTGCATAACTAATGATACAACTTTGTCCATCACATAAATTGTGGTAGATACCAAGAAAAACCTAACTGTTTGTATTCGTAAATTTAAAGAGAAAAAAAGGACTTTTTCGCTCCAAAAAGGATTCAACTATGATCTCTTCTATTAATTCGAATCGCCTCCACCTCTCGAGAATGACAAACAATAATGACCGAACCGAAAAGTAATCTTGGTGGTCATTGCCATGAACCCTCTTAATGAGCCACTCTTATCATAATATTGAACAATGACAAGACAGGACATGGTCTATAACATGCTGTTGCAGTTAATTCCATAATCGAATCCCTTGTAATCATCGTCATGATAATGATTATAATCTTTATCCCGGTTGCCCAAAAACGACTACGACTACGACTTCGACGACAATGGCGCCCGCAACTAAATAAGCAATAATAAGAAATAGCATCAGAAGCTCAGGTCCGGGAGGATACAAACTTTCTCAATAATCCTGTAGACTCCATTATATTTCCGGCGGTGGATTTTTTTGTTTTTGTTTTTTTTTTGTTGTTTTTGTTTCTACTGTGGAGCTGGGGTCTGGCAAATAGGGTAGTTATATCCTCATTAAACGATTTGCAACAGGAGCAAGAAAAACTCGCAAGAAAAGGCCGTTAATTTCTTTTTATGAACCAGCTGGGAATCATTATGCTTTGGAGTTAGTCTTGGAAGCATATAGCTTAGACAAAGATAAACATCACCTTGGAGAGGACACGCAAACAATGTCAGCAGGCAAATAAAAACAAAAAGAGGATAACAACGGTAATGGCAATTATCTAGTTCATTCCTTCCGGGATGTAAGAGAATGGACTTGGCGGGGATAAAGAATTACTGAATTGCAGAATTTTTCTTTTCGGCCAAGTGGTAGTTGAAGGACAATTTGGTCATCTACTTGACGTTGTCTTTAAGCACCTCTGAAACTGTGAATTGCTGTTCTGATTAATTCTTTATTGAGCTTGCGATTGAAGGGGGTTGTCTTTGTTTAACTAAAATCAACCCTCAGCGTGTTTGAAACTTGCTCAGGGTGGACATTTCACCAGTGCAAGTATTTTAGTATAGAATATGTTGTTCAACAATAAATTCTTTTAATATCATTGCTTGTGAAAATGTTTATACGAAATAATTCTCAAACCAAAAAAAATGTTTTTCAAATAAACATAATTTCCGATCATTTACAGCTCTAGTGGCTGAACTGAAATGTACAAGCGCACAAGACAGTGGCTTCTAGGAGAATTAAACTCTAAGCTCGGTAAATAAAAACAGAAGGAAAAATTATCTACATCAATCCATCAACTGACTTGAAAATGAAAAGTGCTGAGTATAAAATATCTGAAATTCTCTATAACTAGCTTGCCTGGGAAAAACAAAGGGACATGAGTAATCATCATTGATTTGGTTGGTTCACTGATCGAGTCAACTTGTCAAGAAAACCTAATAAATTTAAATTTTAGTCGATAATCATTAAATCACAAATTTCTCTTATAAATTGTATGTTTTTCGATATTACTATATAATTGAAACATTTGATATTTATTTAACAGTCATAAACTTAAAACTTGGCAAAGGTACTTTTAAATCTCACTGATGAAAACCTTACTTCGTACGATGTAGCCTCCACGTCAAAACCAACTCAACTGGTGTTCTAGTGCACTAAAACAGATCCCTTAGAAGACCCCGACCAAAAGAAAATATTATATGCGGAAGTCTTGTACAATAAATAGCAGGACAGATGCCTTAAGATCGGAACATTCCAACATGCCTGAATTAAACCTGGTGAACCACACAGGTTGATCACAAGGTGTGTTATCACTGAAGTGCCATCTTTAAATCGCCGTTGAAAGAAACGTCAATATTTAAGGTAGCTCAAAAAGTCCCTAAAAATTAACACAAATTGTGTCACCTTAAATTAATCATTTTTACTTGCGATTATAGGTACTATAAGGCAAGTTATGGATTCGTGCAAAAAAAAAAAAATCTAACAACCAAACATGACATTATGATCATAGGGAACACCAAAAAAGTGGGTCCCCCAATTTCGTCTGTCTGTCCGCGAGTCTGCAGCGCAAACGGTTTGAAGGATTTGCTTCAAACTTGGTATATATTGTTTTTTCGGTAATATGCCTATACGTTTTTTTCATTTTTTTTTAAGACGACAAATAACAGTAGCTCCCATACATTTTTTTTTCTGGCCAAAAATAAAAAACTTATTTTTCTTGAAAACGGCTCCAACGATTTTTATAAAAAAAAATCAGTTCATTAATGAAGCAAAAGGGAACATTTAAATAATTTTTGTTTTGGAAAAAAAATTTTACTTTTGGTACCTCTAGTAGTATTTTTTTTTGTTTTCGATTTTCTGCAAGCGATTAGCACAGCAGCTCCTGAAAAGTTTATACACACATTGTAAGCCAAAAAATTTTTTTTTTTGAAATTAAAAAAAAAACTTTTTTTGTTGAAAACTCAAAATTTCGAAAACGATTTTTGCGAAACTTATGTATGCATATTCACCTAAATTATAAAGTTATGTATACCTACCCACCTACATCCCTCATGTATATTATTATATGAACATGTTTACATACTGAGGTTCCATCTATAAGTATATGTATGTAGATGCATTTTACTCTCCTAACTTACATAATTTAAATCCATAACTTAGATTTGAAGATACATTTGTAGGTGAGGTACCTATGTAACTATTCATTTAATCATTAATTCGACAGTTCATTATACTAATAATCGAGGTAATCTTACCTACATAGACTTTACTCCTGCATAGGATAACTACACCTAACTAACTAAACCTCAATGGTTACATAAAAGCATAAATAGCTTCATAAAAGTTGTTAGCTACAAGAACAAAATCGTACGAGCAAGTCGTGCATTTTATTTTACTTCCGATATACATAGGTACTATAGACCAAGTTTTGCGTTTGGAAAAAAAATCGAACTCGAGATTTTAATCAATGTTGACATTAGAATGATAGAGAACACATAAAAAGTGGGTCCCATAATTCCGCCTGTCTGTCTGTAGAACGATCTTCAGCCTAAGCTGCTGAACCAATTTTGTTCAAGCTTGACGGTTAGGTGTTTTAGGTGATTGTCCAAAATAGATTTTTGAATCGTTGTTTTAGCCCCAAAAATAAAGGTACTTGCCATACAAATATTTCTACTATCTTAATTATCGCGAAAACGGCTCAAACGATTTTAATAAAAATTTGTATGTGTACTATGCATGTACTTTGGGTGTGATCTACATTTTGACAATTTTTTTTAAATATTTTTTAAATAACTTTACCTGCCTATTTTATTGATTTTCGACTTTCTCATAAACGGCTCAACGGATTTCGATCAAAATTCTTACACATGAAATACTTCAAATTCTATATAATACTGCATTTCAAAATTTTTGAAAAATAGTTTATTTGAAAAAAAGTTTTCTTTTGAAAATTCAGTATTTCGAAAACGGGTGGACGATTTTTTCTGAAATTTTGTTTTTGAATTTATATTATTAAATATTTACAATGTTCACACCAATTTTTTTTTAGAAAAAATGTAAGTATTTTATAAATAAAATAATAAGTGAAAAACAACTTTAAAAATACATTTAGACGTTTCTGTTACGAATCTTTTGTATATAATTTTTTTTTTTTTTTTATAATCTACACGCACTCAAGGGATTATGAATACCCTTTAAATGTTTCAACACAGCGCGTGCGTGAGGGTGAGGTTAAGGAAGAGAAAGAATGATAGGAAAGATGTGTGGCGCGATATTCGGAGACTGTAGGTGGTTGTTGTCTCAGATTTTATCTCCAGGGATGGCGGCTGAACTAATGCGGAGAAATTTCCGTGTCTTATTTATCGATGTCCCTTATAATTCGCATTAATTTTTTTATTCATTTGTCATATTTTATCGGTATACTAGTTTTTACTCCATCACATGCTGTTAGTTCTATGCCTAAACAGCATGTAATGAGTAAAAGTAAACCAGCAACTCATTGTATGGCACTTATTTTTTTTAGAATTGGTTTTTTTTAATGGAAAAATAAGGAGACATTGACTACGGCAGGGATCGAACCTGTGACCATGAGGTTGACAGGCGAACACACAACTATCGCGCCACGGCCACCCCCAGTGATCGAACATAGGAGCAAATACGTGCGATCCAAATGTGTATATTATTTCCTTGCAAATTGCATGAATTAGGCGACGAACTCATCCCTCACTTTCGAATCGATAAAAATAAACAAAAAAAAAATGTTTGTTTTGTTGTTAAGATGCCAAAATGACTTTTTCATTTTATCGCCTTCCACTGGAAAATCCCACTCAAACAAATTTAATATTTCAGGTATCGCCTCAATTTACAGAAACCCATTTTTTCAGAGGTGTTAAGTGAGGAAAAGCTATCGCCTGAGTTACAGAACATGAGCCCAGTAATCGTATTTTTTGGAGGGCATCAAAAAATTTTAAAAACGATGGAAAATAGTACATGCCGAAAATAGTGTTCGTTATTTCATTTTTGAGGGACTTATTGACCCTCCCCTGCATATATAACTAGAATTAAAAATATACAAATTAGCTCATATTTCTATCGATCGCATTGTTGTTCCTTATATTTCCTGTGCCAGTTTTACATTATGGTATGTGCTATTCTATTAACTATTCGTAATCGTTGCTTTTTGGAATAGTGGCATTGCTATGCTTTCGCAACCATTTTAATGTTGGACGGCAGATATTTTAAGCAACGGATGACCATAATTTACATATGTATAGGTACATACTCAGACATTTGTACAGTTAAAAGTTTCAAAAGGTTTGAAACAATTTTTGAAATATAGAATACTTATCTCTTAAAATCATATATACAACATTTACCTTATGCAAGTTGCAGAAAGTAACATAAACCAACAAAAACGCCCTGAGAATTTTCTGTCAAATAAATCTTACCTTATTCGATTTTCCAAATGTTTTATCTATTCACTGGTTATGGTCACATCTCGATCAAAATATTTAACCAAGCACTCGCTTAACTCTAACCCCCAATTAATTTATCTTTTATAGTTCCCCAGGGGGCCATTAAGCGATCTCGCAGGCACAAGCATCAACAAACAGTATACTTTTCTCATTGTGCCACTTGCTGTATTCAAAAAGGGATTGTACAACATAAATATACTATACTCCCTGACAAAGTCAATGCCAGTGTGTCCTTATAATGGAATTACATTATTACAATATTATACAAACCTCCCCCGCCACAACGTCTTTTCTACGCCACACATTTTGCATGTGCTTAAAATGAAATTAAACAACCCCACGAAAAATTTCGTGATTTCATTATTTTTTGTTCTTGTAGTGTCACTTGTGCCACCGCACCGCCTAGGCCGCCCAAAGAAAGATATGTATCTTTAGCTTAATGCCAGTTATGAAAGCTAAGAATATCGCGTAGGTATATAATAATTCGAAAAAGGATTACAACCAAAATGTAAAAGTCTATCCACACCGAAGGGGTTATTTTATTCGCTCGATAACGCGAATACGAAATGATTTCATTTTCCACTTGAATTAACTGTAAAAACAAAAGTCGGTTCTTAATTAACTTTGGCGTCAATTAAAACGAATTGTTTTTTCTAACTTTTTGTATTATATTTTTTTTTTTGTTTTGCTAAAGAAAGAAAATATTTAAGGTTCATAAATATTTTCAGACTAACGATTAGAGTTTAATCTGATATTTAATACAAGACTACAAAGTGGAACTAAAAACTTTAAGTGGAACTCAATTTTTTAGTTATAAATTTTTAATAAAGGAAACTAGAAAAGTCTCGTTCTCGCTTCGATTAAAAATAAAAACCATTGGCGCAAAATTTTAAAGGATTTAGTAGTATGTTAAATCATTTCGTATGATACTAGGTTAAAAAGAGGATTTTGCTAATGTTTAACCAGTTAGTATCGTATCTTCTTAAGATTTTACTAAAGTTAAAATCATCAAATGGCTACTTTAATTTTTTAGTAGTATACTAAATCCATAATATCATCGGATAGTATATCTGCCTTGCACCCGGGGGGCCCAGGTTCAAATCCTGCTGGTGTAAATTTTTTTTGTTATTTTTTTTTGTAATGAAGTTAAATGATTAAAATATAAACATCGAATATTTATTTATTTATTTATTTATTTATTCATCAATGGATTTGATTTAACAATCTGCTGATAACAAATAGGTATCTATTTGCATTAATTTTAATTTATTTATTCTAGCTCAACTTGAATGAAATATATTTTGAAATTATCCCTTCTCATTGACAGGTCGACTTCACTGCAAATGGAGTTATACAATGGTAAAGAACGAGTTACAGGATTATTTAAACCATAATTTGTACGATGAGTTGGAACATAAAACAGATCATTTCGTATTCTTAGATTTCTTTCTGGAACGTACCAAGAAACTTGCGCAAGTAATTCTTCAGAATTTATACAATTAGTTGATATGTCTTTTTTAAAAAAGGACGCATTGGGCTTGTCTGCGGCTTTTAAGTTTTTTTAAATCTAATAACGCACATCTTGAAAAGTATGCAGGCATTCCGTCGGATCATCTCATATTTCGTAACGCGAAAAGCGAGAACCTTTTTTGTATCTTTTCTATTCTTGTAATTGCATTTTCGTAAAATGGTGACCAAACTACACATCCATACTCTAATATAGGCAACACTAATGAAACAAAAATTGTCTTCAAAGTATACACATCCTTAAAACGCGAGAAGTTCGTTTGAGGAAACCTAACATAGAATTAGCTTTCGATACAATAAAATCAATGTGGGAAGAAAATGTGAGCTTGGAATCAAAGATAACACCGAGATCTTTCACCTCACCTCAGTGACCCTTAAGAGAGTTTCCATTCCAAATTTATAAGTAAAAGTTAACGGAGTTAACGTTCTGTAAAAATTTGCACTAAAAATTTTACATTTTGATGTATTTAGTTCGAGATGATTATCTGGACGATCTGCTTACGATGTGACAGATAGGAGCTCAACCATTTCAAAAAATTTGTATTAAGTCCCAGCTTTGGAAGTTTGTGCAATAATATTCCATAATGAACTATGTCAAATGCCTTAACAAAATCTGTGTATAAGACATCAACTTGCTTTTTGTCTTCCATAGATTTCAAACAAAGTTGGGAAAAAAGGCACAAATTAGTCGAAGTTGATCGGCCACTAATAAATCCATGTTGTTTTGACGTTATTGATTCCTTGACTACGAAAAGTAGCCTCTGAGTCACTTTTCAAATAACTTTGGTTTATTTTAGACTATTTAGATCCCATGTTGGGTTTCCATTAACATATAATTAATGTACAAAGCATAAACACAATAATACAAACCCTACAAATGCTTTGCTATCTGGTTAATTAACATTTTACTAGTTAACAAAAGGTTTAAAATTTATAAGAAGTTAGTAGACTACTGTATACATATATAGTAAATTGTTAACTAGTATCGTGTTAAAGTCTTAATAATAAATTATTTAAAATTTTGCGCCATTGTATTTTGTAAGCAGAAATTTTCTTCGACGGAAAATCACAGATAAGAAGATGTATTATATTATTTCTATTCAATCAAAAACTATATGAAGATTATGCAAGCAAACATGTTGTAGATACTCTAGCGATAAGGCCCAACCAAAAGAAGTATGGTTCAAATAATTTCCAACACCATTCCATAACAGAGGAAATTTCAATGAAATGTTTAATCTTTTCTTCGATGATTTCCCGAACAGATAAGTTTTCTGGTAACTGAAGTAAGTTGATGGCTCTTTTAATCTGTAATCGGAAACAAGGGCAATTATAAGATTCTGTTGTGCTAGAATTATTTTCCGCGAAACCCATCACTATTCTTCAGTTTGAGGCCAAACTTCGGTATCCTTAAATCGTTTTGGAGAAAGTAAGTGTTGTGTTTTCAACGTTGAGTATCAAATTAAAAGACTTTGCTTAATTTAACATATATATATATTGAATTCGTTTAAATTAATTGCAGGAAAAGATTGGATAACCTCTTAGGCGGAAAGCAGAATTCAAAGTGAGGTTAACCATGAGGTAGGAATTCACAAGAAAGCAAAATATTGATAAATGTATAAAGAGAAGAAATGTCATAATTTTATATGCAAATAAGAGTTGCCATTGTACTATCAAGTTGCTGATGCAACAGTAAGTTATTTCAAAGGCATTTGATAGAGTTCGGCATCAAGCTCTTCTACCAAAAAATGCATGCATTTGGTACCGATGAATCTCTTCTTCGTTGGATTAGAAATTACCTTTCAGACCGCTCAATACAAGTTGTATTGGACGGTTTCAAGTCTGATATTCATAAAATAAATGTTTGTGTGCCCCAGAGCTCCCTTTTGTCTCCAATTTCTTTTGTCTCATTTTCATTATTGATCTCTTATTTAAAATTTCTAATCCACGAAACTATTTTGCTGACGACAGTACTCTCAGCTTATCATATTCGTTTTCAGATTCACTTCCTTGTTTTTCGGACTTAGAGCTGCAACGGCAGCTTATGATAAGTTCAATAAATTCTGATATTGACAGCATTGTCCAATCTGGAATAAAAAACCGTGTAGAATTTATAATGATTCGAAAACTCAGTAATTACTTGTGTCGTTAAGGCAGAATCCACCTCACATGCTCCCCATGTGCGGCACTTGCATTGAATAAACCGGTCAGCTATCAGTTCTTAGTATATCCATCGCAGACTACCTCTTGTGGAATGGCCAAATATTCGATTTGACCAACAATGTAACTCGCGCATCATTATAAAAAAGTACAACTTTTTAAGTGCTTAACAAGAGAGTACTTTGAAATTCT
This sequence comes from Philhelius pedissequus, assembly GCA_910595825.1. Taxonomy (NCBI): domain Eukaryota; kingdom Metazoa; phylum Arthropoda; class Insecta; order Diptera; family Syrphidae; genus Philhelius; species Philhelius pedissequus. The sequence continues at coordinate 1,372,056 of OU343162.1, forward strand.
ATAAGGTTAGTAGCACCATTGTTAATTCTAGCTGCAATAGGTATTGGGCTTTATGCAACTCTAGCCGAACGAACGTGGAATTCGATGGGTGATATTTTTCTTTTTGCAATACCTTGACTATGTGCTTTTTCCAATCAAAATTCTGTATATGACTAAAAGGCGACCAGCCGGAAACTGGAAATTGTAGAACGTAAAGTAAAGGAATCTAAGGTCTTCAAAATTTCTGAAAACACTGCTCAAATAGCAACCTTTAGGAAATCGTTCTGTACCTCAGAGTGGGAAAAAGTAACGTAAGATTATATTTCTCCAAATAAAATTGCTATGGGTATGATGTCTAAAGAAGTGTAATGACTAAGTTACGACTGTTTTGCTAGAACTTGTATGCACAACATATGAAAAGTGTTCGATTTTGTCAAAAAAAAACTGTTCTGAATAGATAAAATTTCAATTTGTTGGAGAATATCTTCAGTAAAGAACTCTATTGGACACCGCACAGCTCGGTTTTGAAAAAAACTTAATTACGACACAAGCAAACTGATGGGATCCTCTTACGCAATATAGCAGGAGAGCTCGTGCCTGAAGCAATTCTTATTTCAAAAATGTCAAAAAGGTAATTTAGCAATAGTTGTCTAGACCTTAAGCACATTTCCAAAAACATGACTGGATGGCTTGTAGCACTCTTGTTAGTAACATTTAACAAAATAAATGTAGTCAAGTTCGGCGGAGGGTCAATGTCATTTTTTATTTGTATTATAAAGACATTCAGTAACAATAAAATGGTAACATCCAACCTCTTTTAGAAAATTTTATCTATTGGTAGATCGTGTGATGGAAGGTTATAGAAACATAGCTTTCTCAATAAGCTGACCTGTATGGGAATAACGATGGCATGGAGGTCTACGCCACAAGCAGGACTGAATATTATTCTCGATGAATTATTAAGGTGCACAGCAGCCAAACCTGCACTTCGCCTAAAAGAAGTGGGTTCTTGTAAGTACAGTACCAATGGTCATGGTCATGGATCTATCTGGCAAAGGAACTTGATGTGACCACCTCAAATAGATTTTAATAAAAACGTCTCTAAAGCCCAAGCATAGTTATGGGTCAAAAATGGATGAAGGAACAGGAGCTGTGGTGTTTTTTGGATCTCTTAATGGTATAGGGAATCATATAAACTCCAAGATGAGTGTAGCATTTTTCAAGCTGGGATTTACGCTATTGAAAAAGCGACCAAAAAGATTCATAGGATAATACTGAGCTTCTCAAGAATCACATTTTTCGCGAACAGCCAAGTTGCTATCAAAGCGTGGTTAAAAGAAAGAGAGACATAACAATGAGAGACCAAATCCATAACTCCTTGATATCCAGAAACTACTGTGCCATCCCTAAAAGTCTATGGTCTATATTTTATCAATGAGTAAAAATAATATAAGAGCCCTGATGGGTGTACTAACATGACATTGTGCCATCGGTGCAAACGTAAATTAGTTGTATTTGCACCCGATTAGTGTAGAAGCTGGAAAGATGTTACAAAAATAGAAACTACTCAACACAATCCTGTCCAATTGCACAAACAAATCGCATCCGCGACTTCGGAGACAGTGGCAAATATGAACAAATATGTAGAGAGCACGAGCACGGGCTGGTTCATAAGCCAGTCCTTATTAAACATAACTTTTAGGAACATCTCTGCATGTAAGATGATCACAATGGGCCAATAGGCCGTCTTGTATACACAAGACTTTGAGCTGTGCACGCCGTTTTCTTTTCTTAACAGTTTGAGGAAGATCTTGACTTCAATTCTCTATGAAAGGTTTAACAACTGGATCGAGAACAATAATATTCTTAGCATGTTCCAAACAGGTATTCGATCGGGTTTTTCAACGATGGATCACATCTTTGCGCTGACAAGTATTGAAAGAAGTTTATTGAAAAAAAGAAGAAACTATACACCTGTTTTGTAGACTTTAAAGCAGCATTTGATAATGTAAGCAGACATGCTTTTATATACAAGCTTTCATCAGTGGGAGTATCCCGTAAATTCTTGATGATGTACCTCAACACTCTTGTTTCAACCAGCTCCGTTGCATGGGATGGATCGGAATCGGATCGGAATTTTCTGATTGGTTTGAAACGACTACAGGAGTTCCCTAAGGCTGCATTTTGTGCCCAATAATATTCGCTTTGTTTATCGATGATATTTGTGATGTTCTTCCAGGAGGAGTTATCTTCGCTGATATACCAGTTAAAGTTTTGCTCTATGCAGACGACTTAGTGTTACTGGCGGACAATTCTTTCTTTCTGCAGATGCAAATTAACAGACTAAATACTTTTTGTGAAAAATGGGGCCTACATGTCAACATAAACAAAACAAAAGTAATGACTTTTGAGGCACGTCAAAGAAGAAGGCTTGCTGAAAAAAAACTGGTCGCTCAATAATGTGCGTTTTGAAGTTGTGCAAGAATTTTAATACCTTGGAGTTTTACTAACGCATAATTTAAATTTCTCCAAAAATGTCCAGCAGAAAAGTAATTGCTTTAAATTTAATGATGCCCAAGTTTTTTGGGAACCAAAAAATCGATCTGGTATCAAAATACCTCGTGTTTCAAGCAACCGTCAACACATGTTTGTGCTATGGCACTCAGATTTTCGGATATTTACCCATCGAGGAATTTGAATCTATTCAAAGGCATTTCTTCAAACGCATATTCAGATTACCAAACTCAACACCGAATTATGCGATATATGTGAAATCTGGTGTAACGCCAATCTACATTCAAAACCTAAAAGCTACTTCTGATTACTTAGAGCGAGTGATGAAAAGAAACGACGGAAATCTCCACAAAGCTTTTATGTTGAGACTACTGCAAACAAATGCATATCCTTTCAAGGAATGGAATCAGCTAGCTCTAACCCACGAATCTAATTCGGCGTTAATAGAGTCCAATGTCGATGTATGGCAGCGTATGTTTGCAGATGTGACTGCTAATATTGAGGAAAAAATGTATGCTCAGCATTTATCCAGAGTAACTTCGACATCATCCAGAAGAACTTATATAAACCTCAATCACCAACTACCATCGGAGGCAAACTATTTCCGCAACGAACTATCTCCTGAAGCAGTGAGCTACATTTTCAGAGCACGTGTTCAAATGTTAAACCTTAACTTCATGCCCCATAGAGCTGATCTGACACAAATCTGCGATTTATGTTATAGAAGAGAAACGGAAGATGTAAGTCACTTCATTGCAAATTGTCCAATATTACAAGAAATTCGTCGGTTACATTTCGATGAGAGTTATCTATCACCAAACAGGCTCTACGAAATATTGAATGGAGCACTAGGGTGGTCTACCTTATACAATTACTGTAAACATGCTATAAATTTGAGCAATAGTTTCTTAACGTAAAGTCAAAAGTTCAGCCAGTTACTGTTCTTTAAATCTATATATTGTTATTTTGTGTTTCAAATCACGCTAAAATTGAATTTTTTTTTGTGTGTTTCAAATCATTTCAAAATTGTTTTTAATTCACTTTTCAAACATCTTATATGATTAATATGCTACATTTACACATTCATTTGGCTAAATAAAACCAGAAATGTTAAGTTTAATAAAGCAAAATATATTTTTTTATTTTTTTAATTTTTTAATATTTTTGTAGTATTCTTATACACTTTTTCCATATTCTTTTGATTAAATTAAATTAAATAAAATACGGCTAGTATTTTTAAATACAGGGGAATTATGTATCCCATCTCATTTCCTTTAGATTCCCAAAATGTATTTTTCGATACATTTCCTTGAAAAGCTTCGTTGTTGAAAATTAATTTCCACTTCGTTTATGTATTCTGCTCACAAATTTATCAAAACACTTCCAATACCTTTTCAGATAACCGAATCCCCATATGCCCAAGGATATCTTATGATGTGTAAGATAAATGTACCACCACCTTCAGTTCGTCTTCTATGCTTTACCCTACCATTATCTTTCCGATTAAATTATTTTCGTTAATTCCCCACTTTCAGTTTTAATTACTTAAGCGGGTAGGATTATTCCGTACATGCTAAGCCCCTGCCAACTGACAGACACTTTAACTTTCCCGAAAGGTATAATATAGTTTTTGGAAGTTCATATGTTATTCGACTACCGATTCCCCAGGGGTGAGATGTGGATAATAAAAGTGAGCACTTGAAATTAATACCTTCCGCTTTCAAATTGCCTGAAAGAGCAAGTCTATGTGATTTAATTATGAGTGGCATATTCCACTCTCTGTTAGCATAACTTTCGAGGACATACTTCCAACCAGGTGTTACTGCGATGATAACACACCTAAGTGATTCCATTTCAATTTGTCAACCAAACACAACAAGAAGTGTCAATCTCAAGACCGAAAAACTTAATCTTTCCTCAAAAGAAAAAGCTCAAGAACTCGACAGTACATAAAAGTAAATAAATTGAACTATACTCTTAGACGAAAAGGCAAAAACTTTTTGACATCTAATTGAGTTCGAGGGAATCATAGTTTCGATTTGTACCGCATTGCAAACTGCCAAACCAATGAAAGAGTAAATATATAAAAGCCGGAAAAGTTTTCTTCTGATGTGGTATTAATAATTAAGTTGGACCTATACCTATACAAGGATGATGCTCCCATAAAATTAAGTTTAAGAAACTGTGTTTGCTTTCTCTGTTCTGTATTATAGTGAGCCATTAACATTTACGACAACGAGTCCTGGCTCTTGCCTGCACCCCTCTCAAAAAATAATAATTGTCCTCGAATATAAATTTGCGTTCAGTTGGAAAATTGTTACTGTCACAGTCTCTGGTGACTAACGAACAGGATAAAGTTCCACTTGTCTGAGTTTTAATTTTAAATTTGTCCCGCCACATTCTGACAAACGATTATCATATTCTGATTAACATGACTAAGACACTCGAATGTCGAAAAAGAGTTCTTAGATAAAATTTTTAATTTATGCGCGTCGTCATTGTCGTTGTCGCATTTATGCAGCGTGCATAATACCGCTGTTTTAAAGTGGGTGAATTTCAACAGGGTGGATATTTACATATATTTTTTTTTATACTTAATTGGGAACTGGTTGAGCTTACATTAAATATTACTCTACTTGGAACTTATTTTGTGATTTAGGCACCTGCTTGGCGGAGTCCGAATGAAAAAGAAAGACATTTTTAAATGGCGCCCGAGAAAGAATATTTTGAAAGTCGAATCGAAAATGAACTGGAATCTTTTAAAATTATTAAATTTAGAACTTATGAAATTACCTTTCCATTATATAACGGTCAAAATACTCATAATTACCAAGTTAAATAAAATGCACGACTGGATCTCTTGCTCCTATGTTTTATCACATTATATGTAAAAAACTCTTAATGGAAACGGCTAAAAGTATTTTTATAAAGTCGTTTTCAACTTAATTTTTTAGATATAAAAATCCTAAAATTTGTTGTAAAAAAAAATTGGTATGAACAATTTAAAAACAATATTTCAAAAAAAATCGTTCACCCGTTTTCGAAATATTAAATAAAAAAAAATATATATTTTTTTTTATCCAAAAAAACAATTTTTCGAAAATTTTGAAAAGCAGTATCATTGAGAATTTTAAGGAGATCCTGTATAAAAATTTTGATCAAAATCCGTTCAGCCGTTTATGAGAAAGTCGAAATAAAAAAAATGGTTGTATTGTGGGTACCGTTAATAACAAAATATTTAAAATTTTTTTTTGTAAAATGTAGACCATCCTCAAGGTAGTACACACACATTTCTTATCAAAATCGTTAGAGCCGTTTTCGAGATAATTAAGATGGTAGCAAAAATTATATGGTAAGTACCGTTATTTTTGGGGCTAAAACAACGATTCAAAAATTTATTTTGGATAATCACCTAAAACGCCTAAGTACCAAATTTGAATAAAATCGGTTCATCCGTTTAGGCTGTAGATCGTTCTACAGACTGACAGACAAACGGAATTGCCGGACCCACTTTTTTGGTGTTCTCTATCATCGTAATGTCAACTTTGATTAAAATTTCAAGTTCGATTTTTTTTCCAAATGCAAAACTTGCCCTATAGTACCTATATCGCAAGTAAAAATACATGTATCAGTTTTGCTCAAGTGATTCTCTGATTTTTAAGCACCTGAATATTAGGTACCCATTGACAAACTTGTTTAAATCTGGGATTTTTCTGGTGTTTTCCAAAATGTCACTGAACCGGTTTTAATGAAACTTTCGGAATAATCATTGGTAAAATATGATATTATAAATAATAATTTCCAGCAACCGCCTTTTTTGGAAAAATTAATTAAGGCGCAATCTTTTCGGCATAAAAACATTTTATTTTTCACTCGATACACTTCATCCAACGTTTCTCCAATCTGTTGATGCCTTCCAACTAATACGATTCAGCGATGACCTCTTAACTCCGAGCCATTTATATATGTTTGGGAACAAGAAATAGTCGCAGGCTGCTATAAGTTGGAAATATGCTCGATACAGGAAGAGTTCATGGCCTAACTCCTGCAATTTCGCCATTGCGACTTTATTTGGGGTTGATCCGGCAGCTCTGCGTAATATGCGCGGGTGATTGTTTTACCCTTTACAGGTAGGAGTAATCGATGTGAGAAACACCACATGCATCCCAAAAAACTGTCGCCAAGACCTCGTTTGCTGACAAACCCATTGTCTTGGCCTTCTTCGGCTTCGATTAACCAGGAGATGTCCATTGTTTTGACTGTTTCTTGTTCTTGGTGTGTTGTGGTGTATCCAGGTTTCGTCCATGGTTACGAAACGGCGCAAAAACCGCGGTAGAAATTTTCTCGAACATCGCCAAACACCATTTGTGAAGTTGTCAAACGAATGCGTTATTTTTTGTCGATTGTAAGCAAACGCAGCACCCATCTCGCGGAAAGCTCTTTCATGTCCAAATGTGTATGCAACATCGAAATCACTGAGCAATGTGATAAGTCTGTGGCCTCTTCAAGCTCGCGTACTTTCACTTGCCAATCATCCATTATCAAACCATGGATTTTGTCGATCATTTCCGGTGTGGTGGTCACTTGTGCTTGAAAGACCAAAAGTAAGCCAGTGGTGAATGGTTTCAATCGATGGTCAAGAATCACCATAATATTTGTCAAGATTTTGTTTGGTTTGGCGTAATACATAGTTTTTTTTCTCTAATGAGTGATCACTCGGAATTCACTCATTTCTCTTTTAACGAAAATGCTCAAATAATTTGTTCGTGACAGCAATTTTATATAGATGTATACTTATATAAAACTGGTGCCACAAAAAAATTAGTTGACAGTACGAACAGTTTTTTTTTCATTACGATTGTGCGATAAGTGGACAAATTCAAAGTGAGTACCTGCTTAGCTAAAGATTTAAAAGTCTTAACTCAAAAATACCTTCAAACTAATTATTTTATAGTGACATCAATTACGTCACTGATGTGCAATCTGTTTCGAGTTATCTAACATTTAGAGCGCTTCAGATCCAGTGTTGCCCATCAGATCTGTTTCGTCGCCAGGCAAGTGGTAATGCTGTTCCATCTATTCCTATTCCTACCTGCTTCGTAGAATATGTAATGTTGTTCCAGATTTGGCGAAGTCTTCAGACTTACATAATTCCCTACAAAGTCCCTATGGCACGGAACTCAACAAAGGTAAATATTGAACTGCTGTGCCGCCTCTATAAGAGATGATAGACATTTTCGGGCTGGTATACTGTTTGTAGAGACCGAGTCCAGAGATTTTATATAGCAGATTAGTAATGAGACGATATCACCAGTATCGCCCGATATCTTAGATAAAACTTCCTTTATCGCCAAAAGTTCATCCTGGAATAAACTGCAATGATCAGAAAGACGAAATGAAAGACTTAAACTAAGTTTATCAGAGTACCCGCCTCCACCGACGACCAACCCTACATCACGTACTCACATTTGGATCTGGAAGTATATGTAAAAATTTTGACGAACAATTTTTTTGTTGATTTTAGAAAGGCCGTCCTTTCTAAAAAATTTTAGAACAATATTTTTTTTTTTGGTATTTATGAAAAAATTTTTTTTGAAAATTAAATATTTTGAAAATAGGTTAAAAAGTCGATGTAGAGATTTTGATCAAACTTGGTATTAAAATTATAGAGAACACGAAAGAAGTGGACACACCAATCCTGTTGTGTCTGTCTTGGAAAATGGTAAATCTCAATTATCTCGTAAACGGCTCTAACGATTTTAACAAAAAAAAATCAGTGCACCATTATTATATGTAAAGTACGAGTAGTATATATACAAATTTTTTGTATTGAACTGTTATTAACGCTCCCTGCTGTACAATCGTTTTTATTTTCGATTTTCGACTATCTCATGAATGGTCTAACAGATTTCGATCAAATTTTTTATACAGGAGGTCGTTCCAATTCTTAATGATACTGCAAACCAAAATTTTTGAATAATATTTGTTTGGATTTTTTGCTAAAAATCAATTAATTTTTTGAAAATTCAATATTTCGAAAACGAATGGATGATTATTTTATAGTTTTAAGATTATATTATAAAATACTGAAAATTGCCATACCAATTTTTTTTATATATATAAAATTAATTAAAAAACGACTTTGAAAATATATTTATCCGTTTCTATTAAGAATTTTGTGCTTAAGATATGTGACCGAATATAATAGGAAGTCGTGCATTTTATTCTAAAATAGATATACAGTGAACGCTCTAATAAGCGGACACTAATGGTCATCCAATTTTTGTCCGGTTATGAAAACTGTCCGGTTAAGGGAAACAATAAGAAAGCAAATGCCTATAAAAAATAATAGCAGAAGGAAAGGAAATGAAATGTGCAATAATGGAACGCCATCAGAAAAGGGAACCATTCACTTTCAGAATTATACCAACTTAATTACCCGGGTAATGCCCTAAGAAGTTTTCAACAAAACATCGCTCCGTCCGGTTATTAGAGTTTCGCGTCCGGTTATCGGAGATTCTCCTATGGAATTGCTTACGTAGTAAAATCAAAAGATAAACTATACTTAGAACTTTCCTTTCGTTTTTTTGGTTGCTTTATTTCTTGATAAAAATAATCCCTCAATAAAATTATGTGTCCGCGTATTCTCTAACTATAATGAGCATGAAATGGTGTCCGCTTATAAGAAAGTAATTTGTATGAGAAATTCAAAGAAGAAGTTTGTTCCCGAAAATGTGTCCGCTTATTGGAGCTGTCCGCTAGTAGAACTTTCATTGTACATATATTTAAAACAGAAGTAAATTTATCAGAAAATTGTAAATAAAACTACAAATCAAGATATAAACCTTTGCCTGAACTTCGTGAGGTGCATGCTCCAGTAGTGTCATTCAGGAGTGATCATGGATGCTCAAACTAATATGTATATTAAATTCAACAATTTCTTTACTTATTCAATTTATGTACATATTGTAATTGTAGCTTATGTAATTTTAAACGTAATACACTCCGCAAAATGAATTTATAGCAGATAGAGTTACTTAAAGTCCAGTTTGCATGACAATTGCAATGAAAAGCAATTTTCACAAAGGCTTTGAATTGTTAATAAGGATACAATCCTCTACTCCTTCTGGTAGATAAGACATAACCCACAAGATTAAGACACTATACGAGTATACAAGATAGTATAGTACATTACACACTACTTGTACACAGTGGTTGAACAATATTGTGTGTGCGAATAGACATGAATTAAGAATGTTATTCCCAGAGTCACGGCTATTATGTACGTATTCATAGGGAATAGGGATAAGGGATAACATTGTGTGCACTGACATCTTCTTCCCACAATTTAATACGCATTCAAGTGTTTCATGAATGGATATGGGAGTGAGGAGAATTTATTGGCAAGTAATTGTTCTACGACGCTGACAAATGAGCATTTGTCGGCTTAACTTGATTACGTATCTATTAATGGAGTATCGTGTATATGCAACATTAATTATTGTATTCTTTTATTTAAGTACGATATCTTATTTGGAAGGTTTCCCTTCACTAGCTGAGTAATAGATTGAACTAAAAAAGAATTGTGTTAGTTTATTTTATTTAAGAAATAAATGCAAAATAAATCGTTAATTCTTAGGGAGGAGTTAACAAGTCAAACTAACGTCCATATAGTTATGGCAGACAACTTTCATATCTTATGCGCACTATCCCAAATAGGGAGAACGCACTATAAAGCTCCAATAAAGCTTCACGATGTATATGTAGGGAGGGGCCTTAAAGTGCCTATTATTTTAGGTATTATCAGCAGCACTGTTATTTTTATGTTTCAAAAGCTTATCTGATGACAGATTTTTGTTTTGTTTTTTTGTTTAAGTGTCGGGCCTGGTTTCAGGGTAATGACATTTCGTAAACAAAATATAGGTATCTCCTCTTTTTTTTAAAAACTTTTATGGTGGAGACTATCACTTTGATTCAATTTTATTTTTTTATTTCTTTAAATTTATGTACCTTCATATAAATGTATCTATCGAAAACACGAATGAAGTTTTCATCGGAAATAGCAAAACTCTGCTGATGAAATGCCTCAAACGAATTTTGTATGAAATAATCCTGTTGTTTTTTTAGTTAAAGTTCCAATTTCTCCACTCCCCATTAAATTTTAAATCGCCAGTAAAAATGAGGAATTTAACGATTTAGAAAAAATGTAAGTATTTATTCGGCCACCTTTATCTAATTAAAACTTATTGTATTTAATGAATTAAGTATTTAGTTTAAAGTCCGTTTTAACTATATACTCTTATCTTACATTGAGAATATACATGCTCTTAGAAGGGGTATTAATAATTCTAGTAGACCAACCATTCCTACACAGTTTTGTATTTCATCATATAACGGGTGATTTTTTTGCTACTTGGTTTTTGACAGATCACACATGACAAATTCCACGAACATTTGACATTTCGATTCAGTATTGTTTGCCATTTCATCATGAATACACTTACGCCTGAACAACGTTTGCAAATTATTGAAATTTATTATCAAAATGCGTGCTCTGTAAAAAAGTGTTTCGCAAGCTACGTCCGTTTCAGCAACGAGGCTCATTTTTGGCTAAATGGATACGTGAATAAGCAGAATTGCCGTATTTGGAGTGGAGAGCAGCCAGAGGCAATTCAGCAGCTACCAATGCATCCCCAAAAATGCACTGTTTGGTGCGGTTTATGGGCAGGCGGCATCATTGGGCCGTACTTCTTCAAGGACAATGAAGGCCGCAGGGTTACGGTCAATGGAGAAAGGTACCGTTCGATGATAACAGATTTTTTTTTGCCGAAAATGCAAGAATTGAACTCGGTCGACATGTGGTTCCAACAGGACGGTGCCACATGCCACACTGCACGCGAAACCATGCATCAATTGAGAGGCGAATTTGGTGAGCAGTTGATCTCACGTTTTGGTGCAATTGGCCACCAAGATCATGTGATTTGACCCCGTTAGACTATTTTTTGTGGGGCTATGTTAAGTCTATTGTCTATGGGGACAAGCCAAACACGATTGCTGCCTTGGAAGCCAACATTGAACGCGTCATTGGTGAGATTCCGGCCGAAATGTGTGAAAAAGTTTGCCAAAATTGGACGTTCACAATGGACCACCTGAAGCGTAGCCGCGGGCAACATTTAAGTGAAATTATTTTTAAAAAGTAAATGGCAGAAATTGATTTATCGATCCAAATAAAAATTTTATTCACTTTTTACAAGATTCTGTGTTTTTTTGAATTTTCAAAAACCAAGCTCTTAAAAAATCACCATTTAAAAGCAAGTTATATGCTTTTCTTCACCATATCACTGAAATTCACCCTCACAAGATTTATTGAGATTGAATAAAGTGAGTTTAACCATCTGGTTTTGATTTAATGCTGGTTCAATTGAATTTGGGTAATTTGTGAATCAGTGTGATTTTTGCGAGTCCACAAAAACAACTGATAGGTATTTCGAATTCCAGTTGATTGGAAATTCATCATTTAAAGTCACAGACCGGTGGAATAAGTTCATACAAGTCCGTCGACTACGTGCGGTTGATCAAAACGAAGCCACCAACTATCGCACGGAACTTTTGAATTCTTTGGATTTTCCGAACCTTACCGACACAGTAGTGATGGGCATAATCGAATGATTTCAATAATCGAGATATTAGTAGTCGAGTTACACAAATAATCGATATCAACAAATGTTAAAAAAAACCGTTAAAAATGTATTTTTAAAAAACGCCTCCAACAATTTGATAAAAATGTGTGTGTTCTTAAATTAGTCCAGCAAAAAATATTTTATTTTGTGTACTTATTAATGCTACTTCCTATAAAACAACTTTTCATATTTTCGACTTTGTCACTATTGGATGAACCAATTATAATTATTTTTTTATGCTAAAGGTCCGTAAAAGTGTTAATTAAACTGAATACTAAAGTTTTCAAAAAAAGTAAATAAAAAGTATTTTTTTGATTACATTATTTTACAGAAACCAGTCACTGAATTTTTTCAAAATTTTATATGTACATTAATAATTACTAAGAAGGTGTTTTTTTATAATACAATTCTATATACTACTGAAATTACTCAGCCAAGTAGAAGACTTAGCATTATATTTAATTGGACTTGTTGAATTATTGATTCCGTTAAAAGCTACTTTGAATCATTATTAATTACTTCAAAATTGCTTTTCAACTTTTTTTTAAATGATTCAAAAATCTATAAATAAATAAATAATTTTTTTTAGGAAACCTATTCAACGATATTAAAATTTTTTTACAATCAAATTGCAGCTTTTTTTCTCTCAAATTTTAACAACTAAGCAATCTGAAAAGATTTTTTTATGTGTATCATCCATTTATTTTTATCTAGTTATATTATCATTACTTTCACATTTTTATTATACATTACATTATATTCTCTGCACTATGCCTACCCCTACATCCTTCATTTTCATTATTATATGTACATATTTTCATAAGTTCCTTTTATGTATGTAAGTAAATATTACTCTCTTAACATTCATAATTAAAATCTATAATCTAGGTTAAATATACATTTGTAGGTAATTAACAATTCCTTGAATCATCCATTCGACGATTCATTATATTAAAAATCAAGTTAGTATTAAATAGATCGGCTTTAAACCTGCATATCTAGACTAACCTTACTATTAACTTCGTCAATGTATAAGTATTTGAAAAAATTGTTTGTGACAAATTAAAGTTTTTATTAAAAGAAACCATATCCCCTTATCAACACGATTTTGTATCTGGTAGAAAATCCGTATCCAGCAACTAAGATGGCTCGACCATGTAGAGCATATGAATATCGACGCTTCAGCGCGCAAGGTTTTCGACTGAAGGACCCAGAAGCAAAGGAAGACCTCATCTCCGATGTAGCGACCAGGTAGAAGGATACTTCCGACTGCTTGGAGTGCAGAACTGGAGACGGCAGGCTAGAGATAGAGCCATCTGGAAGGGCATAATCAACCAGGCCCAGGAGCACCAACCTCTGTAGCGCCTGAAAAATAAGTAAGTAAGTAGTGAAGTATAGAAATTGAGAAACCAGATAAGAGATGAGAGATCATTCGAGTGATGATTGGAAGTCATTCGAATGATTTCAAATCGAGATGTCTCAAACGCACCTCAATGCACCGAAACTTCGCGCCTGAAAATAAATCGAAAAATGAAAAGAAATGAAAATCATTGTGTTTTGATTGAAACATATCAAGATTGTTATACTTTATTTAAAAAAAAAACTTAAATTTTGATTGACCGAATTTAGGAATGTCAACGAAATGAATTTAGCCAGGCAGCTAGTAGCTATAATTCCCACGATTAAAAATATATTAATAAATATAGGAAAAATACCCTTGCAAATGATTGTGTCTCTGCCTGTCATTTTTACTTGCGATATAGGCACTATATGGCACGTTTTCATTCGGAAAAAAATATTTATTTAGTAAAAAAAAAGGACTTTAAAAATATATTCAGCTGTTTCTACTAAGAATCTTTTGCATACGATGTGATCGGTCGAGTCGTGCATTTTATTCTTTAATACTTTTGTAATATTTTATTTTTGGTTGGCTTGAAACGCCTAACTTTTAGGTAGCAATTTCGAATAAAAATTTGTTTTATGAAAACAAAATATGTTATATTTACTTAAAGGAAACTATTCTCGCATTTTCTAAAAAAAATAAATAAAATACGCCTGAACTTGAACACTGGTTGTCCCTTTTGAAAAATTTTCTTATTAATAAACATATTTTTGCCTTATGTTAACTTTCAAGTCCTTATCACTGACAACACAGCAACACCTTAAAAGCTTAAGAACTATTCCAATGAGTTAGTTGAGCCATAACGTTTTTATTTCCTTTCATAGGTTTGAGTTGAAATGAAAAATACTTGCTTCTTAAAGGCGACTGGTGTGGTGGTACGTTGCACTTTATGCGGACGTCTATTCTCTATTCCACAAACGAATTGCAGAAATACAAAATGAATTTTCAACAATACTTTGTGAATATTGCGGCAGAGTTAATTTCAGTTCTTTATTCAACTGGACAAATAAGCTATTTTCACTAAGATAACTCGTATGGCAATTAGCAAACCGCTGCGCTCCCAGCCACATTGACAACCCAATGGTTACCATAGGTCTTACCGAGTGAATAAGAGACATAATCTTCCCACATAAGTGTTTGGTTAAATGTTTAACGTTTAATGTTTAATTTTTAACGTTTGTTAAGCACTTCACCTAACATAATCCTCGCATAGACAGGAAGTATCAATACCATTTTTAGATGAAACGATGGTTTGACATTTATTTATATTCAGCCCATTGAGAAAACCCTCATGACTTCCAAGTTCAAGCATCTTCGACCATATCAATGGGTATCTCAGATAAATTTAAGGATCATCAGCGTGCATTATAATTCCAGAAAATTCGAGCTTGGGTGGTAGATCATTTATGAAAATCGAAAACAATAGATGGCTCTAAATTGACCCTTGTGGGAACCAGGACCCGGCTCTAGTTAAGAGAAATTCGGATAAGTGTTTTCAAAAACAACTTGATATCTTTCAAATGTCGCGATCGACATTTTAAAATTAAAATAGTTTATTTTGGTTTTCCTAAAAGAATACTATGAGACACCGTGTCAAATGCCTTTGAAAAATCTTTTAATTACAGGGTAGTAGCTCGCTCTATCAATTTGTAGTATTAAATGGTCAACAACTTTCAGAAGTGCCGTTGTCAAAATCCATAATTAATCTTTTTCGAGAATCTTTGCGATGTAAAATTTGTTTGAATGTCTTATTTCATAATCTAAAATGGATAGTTTCAATTTCAAGTGATTCCCTAAGATTAAAATCAAAAAGGACTACAAGGACGTGTTTAGTGTTAAGAGCAACCAGGTACATCAAGCTGGTTATAAAAGCTTATTTTATCAGGTTTTTAACTAGAATTAAATCTAATGCCGTGGTAAGAGAACGAAACTCCAGATCACATCCTAGGCAGATGCGGTGCACTAATGCACCATAGGAAAAACACTTAGGCCACTAAAATTCTTAAGAGAAATAAATCTGGAGGGAAAACTGTAAAAGAGAAACCGAACACTGCTCAGGGGTCACAATAGATCTTTAGGTTGCAGTGCACTAAAGCCCCATTCATTAATTAATTCATTCATTCAAGGGCGTGGAACTGCTAGTAGTAAAATGAGTGGGCGTTGATAAATTTGAACAAAATAAGCTAAGCCCTACACACGATCAATTTTTATTGTCAATTTTCATTGAACAAGTCATTGATCACTGAACATGATGAACACAATTGACATTGTCATTGTCAATCAACATTGAAGGCATTGAAGGGAATTAAAATCGATTTGGTTTTCTTCAATGTCGTCAATGTTTATTGACAATTTTTTGATCGTATGGTGGTAGCTTCAATTTTTATGTCGACGTTTAAGTTTCGCTACAAACAAATACAAATTACTGACTTGCTTAAAAATACAAATGGCAGCTTCAGATCATAGTTGCTTGCAGCTAATTCAATTAATAAATGTTCATCTATATTTTGGAAAAATGTAACTATCGATGTTGAGGCTTGGGAAATGTCTATATTCATTGATTAGTGATTTTCTTCAATGTTTATTGACAAAAAATTCTTTCAATGAAGATTTACAATAAGTCCGTTTTATACAGCGCATGTTTACCTCCGTGTGAATGAAGTGCGAAAAAGAAAGAAAGAACGAAAAGATGAAAGAGAAATAAATCTATCTGAACACGTGCGGGTAGGATTTTCCTTGCGTGTTTTTGACGTTTCTCCTTCTACTCTTTCTTGCTTCTTCCGATTTGCTTCCTTTAATTTTCCCTGTAGATGAATGACCACAAATCCAAATGGCCGACGACTTTCAATGGAGCAAAGAAAAAACTTCTAAGCTTATTTTAAATTACCAAATGAACCCCATTCTCTCCATCCTTGTCTTTTTCATCTAGAATACCTATATAAATAACTTTGCCTTCCATTTTTCGTTTAAAAAATATTTTTTGTCCAATATCTGCACTGGGAAAAGAACATAAAATGAAAGATAGATGTCAAATAAACTCGCAGTACTGAAAATGAGAAAAACGCTTCGTGAAATAACACGCGCGTTACCGAAAAGGAGTTCAAAAGAAAATAACCAAGGCTTGCGCGTTACAGTCACGCGCTGTGTAATAACTTTTTTTATAATCTACACGCGCTCAAGGGATTATACTACCCTTTAAATGTTTCAACACAGCGCGGGCGTCAGGTTAGGAAAAGAAAGATGTGTGGCGCGATGTTCTTAGACTGGAGGTGGTTGTTGTCTCCGATTTTATCTCCAGGGATGGCGGTTGAACTAATGCGGAGAAATTTCCGTATCTTTTTTATCCATGGCCCTTATAATTTGCATTATTTTTTCATTCGTTGTCATATTTATCGGTATACTAGTTTTACTCAATCACATGTTGTTAGTTCTATGGCTAAACAGCATGTAATGAGTAAGTCAGCAACTCGTATAACATTTATTTTAGAATTGGTTTTTAATGGAAAAATAAGAGGACATAGACTACGGAAGTGATCGAAACTGTGATCACGAGGTTGACAGGTAAACAAACAACTATCGCGCCACGGCCCCCCTGACTAAACATTGATCGTGTGTAATTGATCGTTGTAAGTGATGCTGCACAAAATTATGACTTCCATCAAACCAATTGAACGATAGATATAGATTGATACGTCATCAGCATACAGGTGTATTTGGCAACTGCGAGTAATGTCAGGAAGATCATTTATTAATAAGTTAAACAGATGAGTCCTCACTCGCTGTTACTAAGCGCTTATTAATAAGGTGTTATTTTAACACGAGTCATAGAATTGTCATTTTTTGACAGTTCTATTAGTTCCGTGTAATTAATAGAATATTGGCATTTGTTGCTCCTACCTGTTCAGCCTGTATTTATTTCTGCAAAATATATACAAAAAAATGAATTCCTGCGAATCTATTTCTATTGTAAATTTACCAGGTCTAACAAATTTGAAGCGATTAAAATATTATCTACTATTTCGTTGGGGATTTACATCGCGCTATGTATAATCGTTATTGCGTAAACTGACATTACTGTCATGTTCGTACACTGAAGAGAAAACAAGCCCCAACCCCAGTCTCACTCTTGTACTGCTGTTTGATACCACACCAGTCCCCCTTTGTGTCCTATTTTTCCATCATTTACTCTCAAGAAATCCCCATATCTTTCCTTAAACCAACAAAAAAAAAACAACCAGGGACCTTACAAAGGACTTTCTTTTTTTTTGTGCGTTCTTCCTTAGAAAATATTCAAATTAAGTCGATAAGCTTCTTTAAATCTGTGAAAAAGTGGCGGATTTTCTTAACGCTCTTAATAGGGTGTGATTTGTATCCTTATTTTCAAGATGTATACGTATCTACATTTTTTTTTCATTCGCATTCTTCTCTGCGTGCTAAGGCCATAAAATCTTATTTTTTACTAAGTGCGAATCCTCCTTGATCACTTCAAGTAGCCTTGAGTCAAGTTGTAATGGAGACTGGGGTTGTTTGTTCATTGTTGTTCTTGTTTCATTTTAACGACTCTTTAAGGAAGACGACTCGACGCATCTAAGACAATTTAAATAGTCGAACATCTAAAATATCAGTCAGTTTTCTTGAAAGAAAGTTGCTACTTTTTTTTCGAAAATAACTCTTTCATAACAAAAAGGACCTGACTTTGGGTATTTAAAAATGAAAGGAAAAGTTTTAAGGGTGGGTGTAATTACAAATACAAATAATACTCTTCAAAGTCACTAAACAAATGTCTCGTGATTATTGACGATTGTAGATGGTAGGGTTTGTTTTTTTTTTTTTTTTTGGCGGGTGGTTAGAGGTTAGCCAAAAACAAAAGACAAATAAAAAGCTTTTCTTTCTGTGCTTTGTGTACCCAGCCACTCAGGAAAACCGGAAAAACAATTGGGGAAATGATTTCAAGCATCCTTAACGTAAACATTCGTTCTCCAGAGTTGCAAGGATTTTCACGGTGTTTTAAGGGCGCGCAATCATTAAAGAGCGCTTTTCTTCTTTTGCTTATTCCATGGTTTGCCGTGGCTCAAGCAAAGTGAATTAGTAGGAAAAAGGATAACAAGCAGACTGCGGCAAATAAAAGAAATGATTTCGTTAATTCAATAGCATTGTCTAAAAAACCACTAAAAAGCCGGAAGGAGTTGTTTTCGAAGGGTGCGGGAATGGGAACGGAAACGGATGGGGGGATGTTTAAAAACCTGAAGAAATCGTGAGTTTTTAGAGAATGGAGAGCGGGTTATGGCTCACAGTAATTTTAAATATACTAATTCGGCTCGTCTGGCGGCGACGACGATGATGGGGGTGGCGGTGCGGTGGTAGTGGCGTTGGGTATGAATCTGAATTGGATGAACACAATCGCAGAGAGCATCTCTGCTTACAGTCTTTCGCAAATTAGTCAATAAAAATGTTGTAATTTCTTTTGTTTTATCGGAGCTGTATTCGTTTTTGAATTCGTCTCGCTTGTTTTCGTAAAGTACTTTGAGTTTAATTGGATGAAGTAAGTTCACATTGGGATGAAGTTTACAAAATTATTTTAAGCCTTCAGGATGCATAGATGAAAGTTAGGGTAAATAAATAAATTAGCAATTTATTTCAAATTCTGAAGAGATACGGTTAAGGACAGTTTAAGCATTCAGAGCAATGATAAGTAACATTTTCAATTGTTTTTTACTATACATACCTACCTATACCTATACCTAATAGAGCTAGAAATAATCATTGTAAAATGGAGAAAGTGGTAGGAGATTCTTACAAATCCATCTCAATTTAAAAATGTTTTTTTACCTAGCATTGACAACCTTCTTTGTGTCTTTCTTATTAGGTTGCTGATTGAAGAAGCATTAAGCTAATTATTTAAATTATGTGCCCAGATTTATTGGAGCAATTTAAAATATTGTTCTTTTTTCTGTGGAGATATTCTGAACTTTCTAAAGAGTGTATATTAAATTTATATGGGTACATTCATTTTTAAAATGTTCTTAAGTAGGTATCCAAAACTATTGGTGTCAATTATTTAATTATTTCAAACAAATGGGATAAAGGCATTTGTGTAGTTTAGCTCTATCTTACCAAATCGTTAAATGTACAATGTTCTGCTATAAAAATGAATGACTAATTGTCTCAATGTAATGAAATAAAAATATAAACATATTTTAAAAATTATGTTATTATGTTATTAATTAAATTTGTTTTTTATTAAATTGACTTACTTTTTTTGTTTATTATCTCTTTTTTGGAACGCCTCGTTTTATTAAAATAAAAAAAATGAATATTTGTAAATTTTAAATGAATTTAATAATAAAAATTTTAATTAATAAATATTATTTTTAAAATTTATATTTACATTTCATTTCTGCTAATAATACAAAAATGTGTCGAAAAGCACATTCGCCATTTTTGACAAGGTAAAATTTCTAAATATAATGGAGAATTCTGTGAGTTTTTTTTTTAATTTTAATTTTTTTGAAAAAAATTTCAGACTGTTTAAAAAATGTTGAAAATGTTTCTTAATGTAAAGTAAATAAAATAAAATGCAAGACTGGAAATTGCACTTGTAGCTAACAAGTTAACAACTAATAACTTAACCTCTTAACCTTGCCTTGAAATTAAAATTCTTTAAATTGTTACCTACATGTTGTACCAATCCTAGCTAAATTATGGAGTTAAATTATAAAAAAAATATGAATGTATTACATATATTTGTACATAATAGATCTTATGTATTTATATAGGTACATTTATAATGAAAATATTTAAAAAAAAAACATTTTTAGGAAACAGTTTGAACCTCGAATTGAAATAAAATAATTCAGTAAATCGTTTAGTGAAAAATCGATTTTTCCAAAAAAAAATTATTTATCTTTTCAATATCGAAAAAACATTTTTTTTTAAATTTGAATGTGCAGTATTACTTAATTTTTTGGTAGCATTTACATGAAAAAAATAATTTTAATCGGTTCATCCAACCTTTAGAAAGTCGAAAATATGAAAAATTCCTTCCCATTGTGCTGCTCCATAAAAAATAAAATGGACGACTGAATCGCAAGAACTTGTTCTTATGTTCGATCACATCGTATCCAAAAAATTTCTATTAAAAATCTAAATACATTTTTAAAGTCGTTGTTTACTTAATTTTTTATATATACAAAATTTCTTTAATTTTTTTCTCAAAAAATTGGTATGACAATCTTAAATATTATAACATAAACTTAAAAGCAAAATATTAAATCGGCTTAATCAAAGGCAGAATAATTCAAAATTCTGAAATAAGTATCTACTTAAACCAATTTGAGCTCAAAAAAAGTACTCCATTTTATTTCTTGGATAAATTTGAATTTTTGAGAAAAAAATTTTAAAAATCTGCGGAGCGTCAATTCGTAGGTACTCGTATACAGCAAATACATATAACTATAATTTAAGAAAAATTAATGAACAATTTTCAAAATATAATTTTTTTAAATAAAAAAAAAATGCACGACTGGATCGTACGAACTTGCTCTTTTAACTAACAACTTTAGTGTAGCTAACCTACAAATGTATATTCAAATGGATTTGAATTATGAATATAAGAAGAATAATATTTACCTACCTATATATAGAGAACCTAGGTATTCAGATATGTACATACATATGTACAAATAAATGTGAATGCTGTATAGGTGGGTAGAAATCGTTTTTAAACTTATAAACACTGCCAAAACCATCAGTTTAGTCGGTTTCTCGAAAAAACCAATAAATTAAAATTTTATTAAAAAGTATCTCGAAAATTGTAGGACGGATCTTGATGAAATCCGGTTTTTTATGTTTAGTTTTTTGAAATTTGGGTTGGCAGTTTTTAGAGTTAAAAAAATGAATGCGAATTATAAGGGACATCGATAAATAGGATACGGAAATTTCTCCGCATTAGTTCAGCCGCCATCCCTGGAGATAAAATCTGAGACAACAACCACCTACCGTCTCCGAATATCGCGCCACACATCTTTCCTATCATTCTTTCTCTTCCTTAACCCTACCCTCACGCCCACGCTGTGTTGAAACATTTAACGGGTATTCATAATCCCTTGAGCGCGTGTAGATTATAAAAAAAAACCTCGTTTAACAAGGCAATGATGGTACTCGGTACCATACATATTTTTGGATCTAAAAGGATAGACTCCTTACCTTCCATAAACCTAATCGCCTCTCCAAGCAGCCACTCCACTACCACTCGCTACTAGCAATCATATGCCACCCACTCCTTTCATGCTATTTTACTTGCATGGTCTCGAAGAGGAAATGCCTGCTCAAGCAGACTCATTACCCTCCATTTACCTAATTGTCTGCGTTGAGCAGTCACTCCACTACAACTGCTCATCGTCAGTTATCTCCAAGTCTCAGGTATTTCTACCATTTTGAATTGTAAAACCGACATGCATATTCATACATGCCACGCTTACTCAATCATACGGTTTTACCGCCGTACGATCCCAGATGGAGCGTCTACTCAAGTAGACTCCTTGCCCTCCATATACCTGATTGTCTAGTTTGAATAGCCGCCCTCTACCTCCAACGCTACTTGACTTGACTTCAAAACTTTCGATAACCTCAATGCCCATCAGTTCAACGTTTCAGTCGTACCATCGTACTCACTTTACCAACGTAATCACACGACAACGTGGTACACTTTTGCTACTTAAGCCTTCGTTCCATCCAAGCCTGTCAGAACTCTAGGGAAGTTCAGCCACGTCCCCGACCGTTTCCACCGGACACCACGAGGAGGGACTAACTCGGCACGTCCAAGCTCCACTAGCCTTAGTTCGTCTCGGTGAAATTGAGAACAGAAAAATACTCCGAAAACATTACTCGCAACCGCCCATTGGACACTTATGGAGTAACAGGAGTGGAAAAGGAGTAACACTCGAGCAGCCAATCGAAAACGACATTAAAAAAAATGTATTTGTTAATTTTTGGTAGTGAGATTATGTAAGTTCATAAAATTTATTATTGATTTAACTACTTTCATGTGGTTCTATAATGAAAATATGTGTTTAAATGTTGTGCCGTTTAATCTTTGTGGTTCATTTGCAAAAAAAAAATATTCTTTTTCGGAAAGCATTTTTTCGAAAACAGTTTTTAAAAGGAAAAAAAAAATCTGTCGGCTTTTTGGCAGAAAGCATTTCGTTTTGACATGCTACTGACAGCTCCATAGAACATTTTTTACCCCAGCGTCAGCGCCACAGCGCAAAAAAGTTGTACTTCAAAAATTATATAAAAATCTTTGTTCGTTGGTGATAGCCGAAAATAGACACAACCGAAATATATAATTCCTTCGAACTTCTCCAGAATTATAATATTTCGTGTAAAATCTTGACTTAGCTGAAGCCAATACGAAACTTTAAATCTTAATTATGTTCTGACATTAACTTAAAACTTACTTGTTCTTAATACAGTGAAGTCATATACCAGCACCTACGTAAGTTGAAAATCCTATTCTATATTCAAAATACCGATACATGTATGTTTGTACATAAAAGGTACGTTTCCACTGTCAACCGATATCCATTAAATTTATTCACCCTCTTGAGGATTAGTGGTGGTCCTTACCGAAATTTAACTATATATACCCAACAAGACAATTTATACCCAAACAAAATACTTTCCGCTATCATTATAATCACATCAAAACCCCAACTCGCACATTATAGAAATATTCTTTTTAACTTGAAACTCTATTATCTTTGTCCAAAAGTTTCTTCCAGAGGATGTTGTACTGTTCTTCTCCATTCACAGTTTTCCGACTATAAGAAGCTTAACCATTCCTGTGTGCCTCCCGTGTGCAGGCCATACCCAGTTTTCAGAAACTTTCTTCTGTTTCTTCTTTGCAAACTTTACGTATTTAGGCACAGTTGATTTAGTGCTCTCTGACCTCAGTTTAAACATAAACACTATTCATATTGACTGCAGACTACACCACTTTTACCCAACCTAAGCCCCACACCAGGCCAGCCACATGTTCAAACCCTTTTCGGTGGCCCAAAAGAAGACATAGGAACATAAACGGGATTATGATCTTATCAGGACGTAAACAGACGACGGAAATTATAATAACACCTTATGGTGTACTCTACACAGAGTCTACACTACACCCATATAGGAGAACAGCATTGTGTTTATTGCCGCATTGCCGCCGGTGTGGCAATTGGCAGTTGGCAGTTGGCAGTTTGAGGGTCCAGGACAAACTTTGCCAAGACAAACAAGTTGCGAAAGTCCTTTGTCAAGATTTATTTCTTCGCTCCAAAGATTATCGACGACTGCGATGCGACTGGGTAAAGGAATCAGGACAAGCAACTCTTTGCCAGCCAATTTGTACCATCATAGGTATCCATAGAATTCGGCACATGCGGCTTCGGCTCGTCGGCGTCGGCATCACGGGAAGGAAATCTTTAATTAAGAGCGGATTAGTCGGACATGGCAGAAGATCCGCATCTGAGGTTTCCCATAATAGGCAAGTCTGTGATTATTTGACTTTTAGAATACAAAATATTTAAAATTTGTGTGGGGGAGAGGGAGTTGAAATAAATATAAAGTAAACACAATTCCTACCATCAGTCTAACAACATCTGAAAGCCTAAAATGTACCATCGACATTGGAAAGTTCTTAAGAGCCAAAAGGAACAACTGTGTCAGTTGAAATGTTTTCTTCCAAGTTGCATTAAAAATAAGGCATCAGAGATACAGTAGGCCTTAAAGTCATTTAGTTGAAAGTTGAAATTATAAAAAAAGAACAACATTATGTTCTTGACGCCTTTTTACAAGTTGTATATGGTTTTTGTTCCCCTTATGATGGTGATACCTACATCTTCTTCTTCCAATCAATATGAGCTGCCAACACGCATAAAGACTAACGACTTCATTAAACCATCAGCTTCCGTTCAAAGAAACCATTATAACCGACATTAGGCAGAACATCTGATTGAATCACCTCATAACAAGTGAATCCGAAGACGGTTATAGGCAGCAGGTGAGGTGAGGCAGGTGAAGTGAAAGATTGTGGTGGCTCCTTCTGTGGTGCACACACAGCACCATCGTTTGCGGAGAACCCATTAAATTGAGTCTTTGTGTGGCGAATCCTTGTGTTTCGAACACCGCACCCATCATACCAACCAAGTTCCCATTCCAAAAGCCCTATTCAGATTGGGGTTGTTTAATATCCTTTCTTATCGCCGGGAAATCGTTCATTCATTGCCTCAAGGGGCAAGAAGAGAATATGTGCCGACTATATGTGGGTCCTCCTTTGGTATTACTGGTATATACCCGTACGACGGGTATTGGTATCCTTGTTGGATTGAGTTTGTTTGCTACACTGTTCTGTTGTGTTCCTCATGCAATCGATGATGAGTGCGGAAAGATATGAATTCCCGAACAAAACCACATTACTCCGAAAGTAAGTGATAAGCAGTTATTGCCTTTCGCTTTTCCAAGTGATCCCCTTCGCCTTATATTGTTTTGGAGGTATTCTTGTTGTATTTGCTGTGCGTCCGACGTCATCGTCCATATTGTTTTGTTGTTTTCTCTGCAAATGGCTAATTCAATCATCTGATGCCGAGATGGTTCCGTTTACACTTAATCAGATAAATCGGATGGAAGCAGGCACTTTGTGGCTGCCCACAAATGCTTACGAGTTCCCGCTCTGCTCTCTCAAAACGAATGAATGCAATGGGTGGCTGTATGGTGGTCAGGACTCTGACTCTGTGTATCTATTTTTGTGTAAACATTGGTAAGCCTTTGAGTTGGAGTTATAGCAATTGTCTTTGGTTCGCCCGTATCAAAAATTTCACAGCTCGTCTAGCAATTGTAAACCATTTCATTTTGTATGTGTAAATTGAACGTGTGTGAGTTGAATGTTAAATTAGTGGTTGAATGGGTTCTATATAAATTCGAAATACGATAACCTTATTTACATTCATAGTTTTTCAGATTTTTGTTTTCTGAATTTCTTTTAAAACGGAAGCAAAGCTTTGAAAAAGAGGGCCCTAATAAGAGGCTGCCTTTAAGGCAGGGTACTTTCACTCTTGCTTTGTAGTCTTGAGCTCGAAAATTATCTCTAATCGTATACTAATTGGAGCCAATACCAATGGTATAGATATAGTAAAATGTTGATAGTAAACTCCACTGAAGCAAACATCTATGACAAACTGTCGGCGAGCGGGAAATATGAAAAGGATCTGATATTCTAAATTAATTTCTTAAAATTGAGTGTGAGCGTAAAATTTATTGGAGAATGCGTAAAAAATCAGTATGTATTGGATTACATGAAAAAGTTGATAAACAATTTCGAAAGATTGAAAAATAATAAATGTGGAAAATGAGCGGGAATAGGAACCAAACATTTATAAAAATGTTTGTCTAATTTATTTTCAGCGCGGAATCAGTATTTCGTTCAGTTAAAAATTAAATCGATAACATTTTAGTTTGTTGTCCATGTGCATTTAATAGGTAAAGGGTTATCCATTTTGCGGTTTCAAAAGTATAGGGCTGGAATTCGACATCTGTCAAATTAAGTTGTTGGGACCCATTTTTTTGTTTTTAGTTAAAAGCCTGACATTTACGAAAATGGATCGCTTAACTATCGCACAACGCACAAAAATTATTAAAACCTACCACAAAAATGGTGATTCTGCCACAGCCACATATCGTGCTTTAAGAGGAGATTATGGCTTACATAATCGTCCAACTACGCAAACAATTGGCAAAATTGTGAAGAAATTTGAAAGGACTGGATTGGTTAAAGATATTCTAAGGCCTGTGCATCATCGTTTCGCTCGTACCAACGAAAATATCGCTGCTGTAAATCGATTCCTCGTCGTTCCCAGGAATTATGACTGTCTTACGGCACATTATGGCCTATTTTGCATTTAGATCTACACCTACACCCATATAAAGTCCAGCTCACACAACAACTGAAGCCAGCTGACCATTCACAACGTCGTAGATACGTCGAATGGGTGCTTGAACAACAGGCGGTGGACGGCGATTTTTCGAACAAAATTTTCTTCAGCGACGAAGCACATTTCTCACTCGGTGGGTATGTTAATAAATTAAATTGTCGTATTTGGGGTTCTGAGAATCCTCAAGTAATTGAAGAGATGACATTACATCCATAAAAAGTCACTGTTTGGGGCGCTCTTTGGTTCGGAAGTGTGATTGGACCTTAATTCTTCGAAAACGACGATGGAACGACTGTCACCGTCAATTCGGAGCGTTATGGTCATGTGATAGCCGACTTTTTTTGCCTGCTATTGAAGAATACGACTTGGAGAATATGTGGTTTCAATAAGACGGTGCCCCATGTCACACAACTCGAGCGAATATGGCTTTATTGCAAGAGACATTTCCTGGCCGCGTAATTTCTCGTCGTGGCGATATCAACTGGCCACCAAGATCATGCGATTTGGCACCGCTGGACTTTTTTTTTGTGGGGCTACGCGTAAGATCGTGTTTATGCAGATAAACCTTTAACTCTTGAACACTTGAAAACCAACATTCGTCAAGTTATGGCTGAGATACCGCCCAATATGTGTCAAAAAGTGGTCGAAAATTACCTCAAAAGAATCGATACTTGCAACAATCCGCGTGGTGGTCATTTAAATGAAGTAGTGTTTCACACATAATGTCAACGTTCAAACTTTATAATAAAAAAGAAATATCATGAAAAAAAATATTTTATATGTGTTTTATTTACGTTTACTTTTGAAACCGGAAAATGGATAACCCATTACTATAAAGTCTGTTTGAAGAATCAACTGTTTGACTATCTTCAAAATAATACCTAAATATAAATATCTGGAATAAAAACTGCCAGTGCCTTGAATGCCGGCTACTTTGGGAGTTCGAGAAATAGTGTTATGCAGTTTATGGCTGTAGTATGTTTTAGCATGGTGCCTTAAGTGCGTTTTGTACTTACTTTTGGGTCTCTAAGAAATCACCTCGAAATTCGAAGAGCATAACGCCACAAAACATTTTTTAGGAAAACAAATTAAACGGCAGCTTAAAATTATTATTAATATAACTACATACCTACATATAACATTTTAAATTTTAAAAAATGATGTTTTAACTATAATTTAGGTTTACAGATCCTTTTGGCTTCCCAAAACAAACATAACACATCCCTTTACCGACGACGCTTAGCTGACAACTGCGAAATTTACATTAAATTATCCCAAAATTATAAAATGATATTGTTTAAGCAAACGTTACAAATAAATAAATAAATAAATACAACATTAAAACATTAAAACATTAACAAAATTATGACGCCAAGAACCTTAAAGTTATATCACAGACTCTTGATTGACATACTAAAAAAAATCACTAACCAGTTTCTGAGAAAC
Organism: Philhelius pedissequus; assembly: GCA_910595825.1. Taxonomy (NCBI): domain Eukaryota; kingdom Metazoa; phylum Arthropoda; class Insecta; order Diptera; family Syrphidae; genus Philhelius; species Philhelius pedissequus. The sequence goes on from OU343162.1 coordinate 1,400,048, forward strand.
GGATATTTCAAATATTTTTTTTAAATAACAAAAATATTTTTTTAGCGTTTAAATATACAATATTATTTATCCGTTTAGTGAGGATTTGCATAAAAAAGATGGTTCTATGATGGAAAGTAAGGAACCCGTTAATAAAATATTTTATATTTTTAAAATTGGACTAAAGACTATTTAAAAACACATACATTTTTGTTGAATTATTTTCAAAATATTGAGTTTTCAAAACAAAACCATTTTTCCATATTTCCAATTTTCAAAACGTACCTTTCCCTTAATTGTTCAACTGATTTGTTTAAATAAAAATCGTTGAAACCGTTTTAGATAAAATAAGATTTACGTTTTTGGCTAAAAAAAAATGTATAGCAGGTAGGGGTAGGGCTGGCAACGAGACCGAGACTAGTCTCGGCCTCGTCTCGGTCTAGGTCTCGTCAACGTGACGAGACTCCTCTAAAAGTACCGAAGACGAGACCGAGACGAGAGCGAGACGAGACCGTATTTTTGGTACCGAAATTCGACGAGAGTCTCGCTGGTCTCGGGGGTCTCGGTGGTTTGATTTCGGTTTTCGCTATAAGAAAATTTTGTTTTAATTTCATTATTTTTTAGTATCTAATCATGTTCAATTTTTATAATATTCACAAGTTTTTTTTTGCGAAATATTATATGCGCGTTAACATATCAAACCATATATGTATGTACATAGTTATACAGAGATAGGCGCATTCCGAAAATCCAGAGAAGAATACGTACGATTTATGTATGCATGGCGTTGCTTCCTTTTGGGTGACATTTGGTAAAAAATATTGTCAAAACGTCAAAATATAGTTCGTTGCCTAACTGTCAAGCCATGAGCTGTCAAAATCAATGAAGGATGGCTCCAATTTAAATGGATTAAAAAAACTCTACAAAAGTCAAATTTTACCTCAGAAAATTAGAAATTTTTCGATCTAATTTATTGCTCCGGAAAAAGTTGATTTTAGACTTTTTGGGTGACATTTGGGAAAAAAATAGTATCCAAATGTCAAGGTATAGTAAGTTACATATCTGTCAAGTCATGAACTGTTAAAATCCATCGAACGATCGCTCCGATTTAAGTTCGGTGCCTACCTGTCAAGCCAAGAGCTGTCAAAATCCATTGAAGGATTGCTCCCATTTAAATGGATTAAAAAACATCTGCAACATTAAAATTTTACCTCGGAAAATTCGAAGTTTTTCCGATTTTTATTTTCGGCTTTGGAAAAAGTTGATTTAAGGCCTTTTGTGTGAGGTTTGAAAAAAAAAATATTTTAAAAACGTCAAAATATACAGTCCTATTCTGTTAAACGTTCACGTGAATATTTGTATTCTGCTATCCGACGGAAAAAATGTTTGAAAAATTTCGATCAGAAATAAATTTTAACAATTCGATTCTTTTAAGAATTAAACAAAAAAAATATTAGTAAAGCTTTGGACTCAAAAGATAGAAGACATTTGAAAATATCTAAATAGTGAAAAATTGAGTGAAATATTTACGTGAATCGGAAGATAGCAGAATAGGGCTGATAGTTTATTGCCTACCTGCCAAGCCATGAACTGTCAAATTCATTGAAGGATTGCTCCGATTAAAATGGATTAAGAAAACTGTAGAAAATTCAAATTTTATCTTGGAAATACGGCTCTTCAAAGGTGTCTGATAACGTCACAGCCTATTTTTTACGTTATCACACACCTTTGAAAACTAAATTCGCACAAAATGTAAGCCATTCGGAGCGCTTTCATACGCAACTAATAAAATTCAACTTAAAATCATAGTTTTCGATCTACACAAGTAAAACTTACTCGTTTCAAGTGAAGTCTATGGCCTTAACTTCATGGACTTACGTACTGCAGAACAAAATTTCTTGTTTATGATTTGTTTAGCAAAAGCAACGTACAAGGATATATCATTATTGGATTAATTCATAATTGACAAGCACAATAAAGTTGGAAAAGACGTGCAGATGCCAAGTTTGACCGAATTCTTGAGATCCATATTGTACGTTTATTTTCACCAAGTTTCCCAAACTTGTTTTTTTTTTCTAGGGGTTTTGACAGCTAAATGTGAAAATTTGTACCAATTCGTACTATTTTTCACGTTACCAAACACTAAAGTCGGAGCAGTCCTTCAATGGATTTTGACAGATCATGGCTCGACAGGTAGGCAAAGAACTATATTTTGACGTTTTGATAATATTTTTTTCCAAATATCATACAAGAGGCTTAAAATCAACTTTTGCCGGAGGAAAAAATTTCGAGGTTAAACTTGAATTTTGTAGAGAATTTGTAATCCATCTATATCGGAGCGATGCTTCAATGGATTTTGACAGTTCATGACTTGAAAGGTAGGCAGCTTAATATATGTTGACATTTGAGCAATATTTTGTTTTCGCAATTTTACCTAAAAGGTCTAAAATCAACTTTTTATGGAGCAATAAATTAAATCGAAAAATTTCGATTTTTTTGAGGTACAATTTGAGTTTTGTAGAGGTTTTTTTAAATTCATTTAAATCGGAGACATCCTTAAATGGTTTTTGACAGGTCGTGGCTTGACAAAACTGGTCAATTTATTTTTAAAAAAATCGAGCGTTATATGTAGGTACTCCTTTTTTTTAATATTTTATTTGTTTTTGCTATTAAATATATTAACTTACACAATTCTTCCAAAATGTTCTTTCCACTTAATTCAAAAGACAAACCAGACTCACGAGTTTGTTTTATACATTGTCCCGCATTTTTCTTACCGACAAACTGCTGAGATACCACAACCATACGCTATATTTGCAATCCGAACAATGCGTCTTATCTTTATCTTACATCTTTTTACTACTAAAAAAACACGAAAGAAACCAAGACTAAGGATGGTACCAAGACCGAGACCGAGACCGAGACCGAGACGAGACCGCACATTAAAATTTTCTGGAGAAAAAGGCGAGACCAAGGCCGAGACGAGACTTAGTTAAGCGAGACCTGGACCGAAACCGAGACGAGACTGGAATTTTTCGATTTTGACGAGACCGAGACGAGATTAACAAAAGTCTCGCCTGGTCTCGTCTCGTTGCCAGCCCTAGGTAGGGGAGACCGGGGCTAAAAGTAATACTTTTTACTAAAATCGGTGCTGTTGCTATGGATTTGAAAATGATTCAAACTTTTTTTCTGTTTAAAGACCAATATTTCAACTTAGAAATCCAATAAAAACGCAAACAAAAATATTGATCAAGATTTGTAAAAATATAACTATTAGACAAAAAACGTTTTGTTACGTCTTACCCAGTATGCGGTAAAGGTTGTAACATAGACCGGGGTAAATTGTAACAAGGCCTGTCATCTTCTTTTTAAAAAAAAAACTATCAATTCATAAACACGATTAACAACAAAAAATATAGCACATACACCAGCAGAACTTATGAAATTTATATAAAAAAATTAAAAGTTATTATATTAATTCACAAATTTAATTAATTACTTAATTTTTAATGTTCCTAGAAAAAAAATCAATATTATATTTTTAGAAAACAAAATGAATTCAGTCACATAAATATTAGAAATGTAATTAAATATTCCAAAACCAGTATTAGATATGCATTCTAATTAATTAGCAAGTCAGGAAAACACATGAGCGACCTCTATTCTCTTCAACCTTATGCTAAGAGCGATATCAGTCAAATGGACTTTTTTCTTTTTATATAAAAATAAAGAACAAAATTAAACAAAACAAAATATAAACATAGAACACCATTTCCATCGTCTTGGTTCCCAAAAATGTATTTGAAAATATAAACGAAGTCTGTTTTTATTTGTTACAACCTACCCCACAAAAATGTAACAACTAGTCCCACCATGAAATTTTAAACAAATAACTCAATTTAAAAAATACCGAAAACCATTCGTGGCTCAACTACTTACATAAACTTAATCAAAACATAAATAAATATTTAAAAAAAAAAACAAACAATACCAAAAATACAAAGAAAAAATTATGTTACAAACGTATCAATTTTGGGCACTACCCTTATAACTTTTCTTTAGGATGTCCTTTTCACAGCTAAAGTATACTTAAATTTAACTTTGAAGTAGACGAACAATTTTCTCCTTCACGCTTTTCTTAATTTTCAGGGGAACCCTTTCATTTTTAACTGTTACTTTTTAACCCTGTTACTTCTAGCCCCGCTGCCCCCCCCCCCCCAACCCGTTATTCTTGGTCTTAAAAAAAAATAAAAAACGCGTAGGGATATTACCGAAAAAACATTATGTATGTATATCATGTTTTAAGAAAATCCATTAAAGGATTTCCGATGTAGACTCGTGGGTAGACAGACAGACAGAATTATGAGATCCACTTCTTTCGGCTTTCTTATGTCATAGTAATGTCAAGTTTGATTAAAATCTCGAGTTACATATTTTACGAATGTACATATATGTGATATCCCCGGGGCGAAAGGCCCTAATAGCCTTTAAGAGCTATTTTGAATATATAATCATAATTATGTAGTACCAAGTAAAAATACAAGGTATCGATTCATCTACTACTACTCCTATACAGTTATTTTGCATTCGCTTTCTCACATGGCCATAATTTAAAAATGACACTAAAAGTGTGGTATTTTTTGACACTGAAATAGCTTAACAGCATGACATGACAGTGCGAAAAATTAGGCCAGTTCAAAAAAATGAGATCTAAGATGTTCCAGAAAACATGATTCCTCAGCGAAATTTCCCAGTTTTGATGACAATTACCGATGAAAAAATTGGATTCGCTTTCTCACAATATCTATTTTTCTGAACTAGCCGTAGTACTATACGAGTGGCAGTGAAACAATTTACAAAAGTGTTACACCATATTTTCACATGGCACACATGTGGTATCCCAATAAAAAAATCTATCAGTCCATCAATAAAAAAATGCATAGTCCACCTCTAGTCCATGGAATTACAGATCCATGGAATAAGAGTTACACCATGGACTAAAATTTCCTATTAATAAAAACCGAACAAGATCTACTACAATAAGTATAGACTCTACCTCTTTTTATTCTATGTCCCTCTATATTTTGTTCTCAAATGTCAATTCTATGTCCTTACTAGAACACAGTCTTAGATGGTCTAGCGAAGGACTAAGTTGGTAAACGTCAAATAGCAGAATTTTTGTTTTATTAATAGCATTTCGCACTTAGTCCTAAATCTTCCCTAGTCCATGTTTATTAATTTGGGTGTATAAGTTTAGCCAAGTGAAACACAAACAAAAGTACAAAAACGCTTTCACAAATATAAAAATAAAATCAGAATTAATATGGTTGCCCGTTGCCAGAAACCCTAACTTCATTTTTCTTTTTGAATGCGACATTTTGAAGAGCTCCCAAATCTTTTGGGACTGCTCAAGACATCATCACTGCCATCATATTTTGTCATTTGCTTACAAAAAAATTCAAATTTACTTATAAACAAAACTTTCAGCAACATCAGGCCGGGCGAAGGGATGGAATTATTATGAAACACGACTTTTACTATATCAAACCTACATATACTCGTAAGGATAAGGAAACACAACTTTAGTAGATAAATTATTTCTGACACTAATGTTACTTAAAAACCCATATGTAGAACAGAAAAGGCGGTTGTTGTTCATGTGGAAGGTTATGTGGTGGTGGTGTAGTGGCGGCGGCGGAGGTGGTGTACCGTCTCGAGCACGCATCGTCGGATATCACACATCATTAATCATTCTGCCGTTTTTCTTTAGGTGTTCCTTGGAAACCTTTTTTCACCTTAGCTTTAAAGTGAGTTGATAATAAATATCACAGTAGATTCGCTCGCTGACATAATAACATTGTTTGGGGTAATAATACGCAACATTGTCGATAAATTGGGGTAGTTTAGTGGTTTAAGCATTTTATAGCCATATTTCTTTAAGTAAACTAGACAAGAAAAAAATGAAAGAAGCTTTTTTTATTGCTTTGCTTGTAGAATAATATTGTAAAAAAATTGAATAGCTGAATGGTACAAGCGTTCCATAAGAACTTATTTCATACGTTTTGATGAGTTTTGAATTATTTCATTATGACACAGATTTTAACACAAGAAAATACACGGGTTAACGAATTTGGAACTTTTTTATTTAGTCAACAAATTCTTCTTAGTTCAAAATCATACGGTTCTATAACTTAAATCTTATAGAATTACATAGACTTAGATCATCTGAAAACATCAACCAGTTTTAAATTTGGAGTATGTTCGATTCCTTGATTAAGTTTTTACATTTGCGCATGTTAGTTTGTGGCGGACACTACCTAAGAGTGTAAACACACCATCAATGAAAAGCTGAATGCGAACCACATACCCAACATAAACAGACCCAATCAACCAAGTAGGAGAGTACCAACCTATATATCACAAATATATGTTGGTGCTCCTCGAATTGTGAAATGGTGGCTATATGGTGGGCATTATCGATTCGGCTGCGCACCTCACTTTAGCTCGCTATTAATTATATTTATTAATTTGTCTACCTCCTTCTGAGGCGCCATTAACTCTTAACAATTATTCGGATATCAGTTTATTATAATCAAAAAATATTGTTTGTTCTATATATTCACGAAATTCTTTTATTTAGAAGTTTCTCGAGTGAATTTTGGGTTGGCTGCGTACAGAGCAAATAGATCCTCCGCTGTCGACCAGCATTCTCGTGTCAACCATTGCAGTAGCACCTGGCCGTACCTGGGCGTGGCTCACGACATTGTAGAAACCATCAAATCCCCGGTGTAGTTGGTGAGCACATCATATATTCCACTAAAAGTTCAAAAATTTAAACTCGGCCGATTATGATCCAATTGTGCCTGGAGAACAATTTCACGAAAATACACTCTCCGCCAGGAATGAAAATCATTATACATACCATTGAGCCAATCTTCAGACGAATAGTTAAGTCACGAATCTGGAATTTTTTAGCCGGCGTTATTTTTCCTTTTTCATTTCAATTTGAGAGTTTCAGACGTGTAGGACAAATGTACAATATTAGGCTAGGCGCGCAAGTTTGGTTGCTAAACTGAATACCATGGACTTATATGAGAGTGAACGCACATGCAAAAACTATTCAGTCCGCGGCAACTTGAAAGTTTATGTTTTGGCACAAATCGAACGATGGCCCCAAAGAAGTTCTTCCGTTTGTATCACACCGAACTATATGTAACTGCGCGCACACTAAATCAAAATATTGTCTGTGTGTTGGTTTATCTCGTTGATTGATTTTTAAGTTGCTTATGTGCGCGATCATCGTTCAACTAGTGATTAAACTATTTCGTTTCGGAAAAATTGCATGCGCGCCTAGCCTTATCTACTACTCCATCCTCGCTCTACTTCCTAACGCTATAGCACTGTGTTGAAATTCAACATTGAAAGGGTTGTGAAAACACCTTCAGTTCGTGTCAATTATAAAATTTTGTGATATCTATTTTGAAAGAAACGGCTATTTGGTTGAATTCTTGAACAAAAGTTAAGAGAAAAGAGTATTAACTTTTCCACCTATTGTTTCTGCTGTACAATTCCTAGTTTTGTGACACTTGGCACTTTGACGTGTGTTCGGTGATTCACTCGAGCGTTCATAATTTCTGATCTTACACTTGATAATTATGGGGTTTTCGTTTGGTAAATTTATATTCTGATCTATAAATTGATTTTTTTCGTAACGATTCGAATACGTTTTCAGATTGATTTTTAATTGCTATAGTATTGGTGTATATTTGTGTCTGTGAACCATCTATGGATATCAGCTGTTTTGTCAAACTGATGGCTGTCAACTATAATACATAGTGGTGTTAGTAAAAGAGGGGTAGATCTGACAAAAAATCCAGATCTGCAAAATTGATTTAAAATAAAAAAAATTAATCAATTTATTTGGCCAATCGAAGGCAAATATTGTCAAAATCAGTTTTTTGACAGATCTATATCAAAAATAAATTGATTTGTATTACCAAACGATAACCACATTAGAGTAGTGATAAGTATAATGTCAATTTTATTATTTAGCCGTAGTCTCGTGACTATCAAGTACAGCAAAATAAAAATTTTACAAGGAAAACAACAATAAGAACATACTGGGAATTACTTTTCCTTTTTATCCGAAGTATTTATAATTGAGTTCCGATAATTAGTACGTCTATTCAATCATAGAGGGCATTGAAGTGATTTTTTTAGTAATGTGTGTTTGTATTTCTTTTTCTCCTTGTATTTTGTATACTTTTTGACAGAAAAAAACACAGATGTGAAAATTTCTAAATATTAAAATTTAAAAAATCTAGTAGGAGTGTGGATCGTGTTCGTGAAAATGTTTCCCTTTGCTGTACTTGCTTGTCACGAGAACACGGCTAATTTTAAATTTGTACGATTTATTAATTCCGAAAGAGTATTTTTGAGGGATTTATTTCATTGAATGAAACAAAATTATTTCACGCAAACTAATTCCCAGTAATCCAATTACTTTGACTTTTAATTGCCTTACTCCCCCTTCCAGTAGGTTTAAAATTTATAGAATATATCAAATAACATTTTTAAGTAGATTTCTTACTCAAACAACCCTCGTGTTTCACACCATTTTTTGAATGGATTTGAATGGCCAGAGCAGTATCATTCTGGATGCTGATGCCAAGTGGAGTCCATTCCTCAACCGGTTTGATAATTTTCTGCACTCGTCTGATAACATTTAATTTAATGCCCGAGGTCAGAAATATTCCATTTATTATTGGATTAAATTCGGCAGAAAACTTTGGAGAGATTTTCATACGAGTATACACGAGTTTATCCTGGACCTGGAGCTGGACGTGGATGCTAAATTGATCCCCCAAACTGATATGCAAGGATAAACGAGCTACTCCATCGCTGGATGGCTGGTGATGGTGGAGCGGACTCTCTGTGTTTTATTTTTTGGCTAACGTTGAAAATTTATTTTTACCTTGGGTATACTATAGATATGGAAGCTTCACTGATGGCCCATGGCCAGCCTAACACCAAATGTGTACTGAAGTAATTCATCGTGTTGTCTAGAGCGACGCACGTAATGTAGGGACTCGCCTGCAACTAAGTAATGGTGGTGGTCCTTGATATGAGTGCCGGCGGAAGTGTTTTCATTATACCTAGAATTTTTTTGTGTACATATTTCCTTCGTGTTTTAAAGAAACATGTAAAACACATGAAATTTGCATGAGGACAATTTTTGTGGTAGTTGAGGTGTAGTGATTGTGCAGACGCCTCCAGGGACCGTTTCATGATATGAAGTATGAAAATTGTTTTAGATAAACGAAGGCGTCTCTACTTCTATGAGTACTAGATGCGGCAGAGGGTGTGATGGTTAATGATTACATAATTGTTTTAGAACGATGCGGTGGTACATGAGGTCCTTTTTTTTTGTTGTTGATACTTTTATTTTTGCCGTTGGTTTGATATTTTTATGTCATTTGAAGGAAATTGAAATGTCAGACATGTTAACAACATTTTGGGAAAGTCTAACGTCCGTCGAAGTAAGGATTTAAAAATTTAAATAACTTTTTCCTTTTGCTAACTTTTTCACCAAGGTGTCGCAAAAGTAAAAGATTTAAGTTAAATCAGTTTTGATTACATTAATTAGATAAATGAAAAGCAGACTCCGCTTAAATTGGGACACAATAATTGATGAAAATTTATTTCAGTAGCAGAGTTCTTTTTGATGACGGAAAATGTAAAAAAAAATCTTATATCTTAGCAACTTAAGTTCCACTGCCCACTGGCCACTATAACTAAATTCCAACAGCTATTTCCAAGTAGTTAAAGTAATTTAAGTCCCACTAATGATATTGAAATTATAGTTTATTAAGCATTAAGACATTGAAGCATGGTGAAAAATTAGATAACCCCAAGCCTGTCACGTGAATGACATTAGATCGCCCTAAATGCCCTACAACACTATAAGTTATGTGACGAACTTAATAATGCTCATTTTACTGCGATTTGAGGTATGTACTATAAGGCAAGTTATGCATTCGTTAAAAAAAATCTAACAATCAAACATGACATTATGATCTTATAGAGAAGTCTAAAAATGTGATCAGCAAATAATGTCTGTCAGTCTGTCGGTAACTCTTTATAAATCCTATTTTCCTGATGTTCACATTGATTTACATAATTTGTTAATCATCATTTATTTAAATTCAACAAATAATTGCCTTCTGGATTTTTTTCTTGCGATATGTAGGAGTAGGTTTAATTAAAGAGCAAATATTTCTTCATGTGGTATCACAATGAACTTATCTAAAGCCTAAGTGTGTCAGTCGTTTTCCTGGCGGCCATTTCAACCTAACCTAACTTACGGGTAGGCACAAGACAAAACCGAACTCGAGATTTTGATTAAACTTGACATTACGATGATAGCGAAGACGAAAAAAGTAAGTCTCACAATCCTGTCTGTCCGTCTGCCTGAGTGTCACGAATCTAAGGGAAACATTTGGATGGATTTTCTTCAAACCTGGTCCTGGTAGGTACCTAAAGTTTTTTACGTAAAATGCCCACACGTTGTTTTGGAAGAACAAAAATAACGATACGTGGCATACATATTTTTAGCTATAAAGCTAAGTCTAATTGTTTCCCAAAAACGGATCCAACGACTTTAATAAAAAAAAATCAAGTAATTAATAAAGGACAATGGTACTTTTTGATAATTTTTTTTTGTGTTGAAAAATGGTTATTTTTGGTTCCTCGAAAAACATAATTTTCCTAAAACTAAGAACGACGGTACACACCTTAAATCTCTTCATCTTAAAAAATCGTTAAACATTTTTTTCTCAAAAACAGCTCCAAGAATTTTAATTTTTCATCTTAAAAAATCGTTAAACATTTTTTTCTCAAAAACGGCTCCAAAAATTTTAATAAAAAAATGTGTGTGAAATATTTTTTTTTTTAATTCATTTTTTATTTATTATTAACTTAGAACTAACTTAAACCTAGACAAAAATTCATAAAACTAACATAATTATAAGTCCGATTAAAATATTTTTGTTATTATTTTTGTTCCAAATGCTCCCTAACATTATAAATAAAATCGCATATTCAATTTTCCAAAAAAAAAATTGTTTTTTTCATAACCGGGTTGGTGAATTTTTTTTTAAATTAAAATTTAATACGCATATTAATAATTATAATTAATTTAAATAGAAAATCAAATTTTATACAAATCATATTTTTTTAAAAAACCGCTTCATCGATTGTCAATTTTTAAAACTATAGGTACAATACTAATTTTTTTACCATCCTAATTATTTTTAGAAAATGGCTCTAATGATTTTGATAAAAAATAAAAAAATAAAATGCACAACTGGATCACACAAACTTGTTCTTATGTTCGATCACATTATATGCAAAAGATTCTTAATAGAAACGACTAAATATATTTTTAAAGTCGTTTTTCACTAAATTTTGTATATATAAAAGTCTAATTTTTTTTCTGAGAAAAAATTGGTATGAACATTTTATACATTTAATAATATAAATTTAAAAACAAATTTCAGAAAAAATGGTCCATCCGTTTTCGCAATATTGAATTTAAAAAAAATACTTTTTTTTTCAAAAATTCAAAAAAAAATATTTTTGAGAATTTGGAAATGCAGTAATATTTAGAATTTGAAGGAGCTCCTGTATAAAACTTTTGATTGAAATCCGTTGAGCCGCCTATAAGAAACTCGAAAATCAATAAAATGGTTGTACCGTTAATAACAAAATATGTAAAAAAAATGTTTGACCTAATGTAGATCATACCGAAAGTAGTACACATATTTTTTTTTTTATAAAAATCGCTTAAGTCGTTTTCGAGATAATTAAGATGGTAGAAAAATTTGTATGGCAAGTACCGTTATTTTTGGGGCTAAGACAACGATTCTAAAATCTATTTTGGACAATCACCTAAAACGCCTAAGCACCAAGTTTGAACAAAATCAGTTCGGCCGTTTGGGATTTCTAAAGACAGACGGAATTGCGGGACCCACTTTTTGGTGTTCTCTATCATCGTAATATCAACTTTGATTTAAATCTCGGGTTCGATTTTATTTCCAAATGAAAATCTTGCCTTAGTATAGTACCTACATATGTATATCACAAGTAAAAATCTGTGCTCTGGGTAATATAGGTACATTCTACATTTTGGTTCAAATTTTGTTTATATATTTTTTTATACTTTTTGGATATCAAAATTTTTATATACGAGGTCCTTCGAATTATAATATACTGAATACCAACATTTTTGAAAAATATTTTTTGGAACTAAAAAAACGTTATTTTTTTTTTAATTCAATATTTCGAAAATAGATGACGATTTTTTTTTTTCGAAATATCATTTTACGGCAATATTATTAAATACATAAAATTGCCGTGCCAATTTTTTTTATATAAAATTAAAAAAACAAAATATTAAATATTTTGAAAAACAAACACTTTAAAAATATATTAACCGTTTCTACTAAGAATTAAGTTCGGGTGTATTTTCATAGACTGCAGATGGGAGAATAACCTTTTAAAAAATCAAAACTGATTTTAAAAAAAAGTAATAAAATTCACGAACCTGCTCTGTAGCTTAAACTACTGTAGTAATTTTTTTTATTTAATTTTTTATATACACAAAATTTCGTTAAAACATATTAAACAAATTAGAATTTGAAGGACCTCCTCTATTAAAATTATGATCGAAATTCGTTGAGCCAATATTTTGCATATCTACTTGAAATTCCTATTCCGTTGAAATAGGTTTTAGTTTGATCTGCTTCATTTAGGTTAGGTAAACAAGTACGACCACCACGCATATTAGGTTTCTAACAATTTGTTTATAATTTCCGGAAAAATGTATGCTTCTGAATTTTTTTAATGTGATTTATTAATTTATTTCTTACCGGCTTTTATTTTAATACGGCCTTCAATATTTTCAATGACGTCATCTTCCTCTGTTAAGTGTTTAACCATTTCGTTTACATTGTACAAAAGTGAACTAAGTTTTAAATTAAATTGATGAGTTATACAACCAAACTAGATTTAAAGAAATTTATATAAATTATTTTATTTTATGTAAGATTGTATATGTATATATTTATTACTGTAAATTTCATAAAATAATAAGTAAGAAAAATCTAAAAATGTCAACCTGACAGATTGTCCATTGGCCATTCTCTTATTTTATTATGTAGGTACATTTATAAATTATTGTTATTTAAAGTGATGAAATAATTAATTTGAATACATACCTACTTATGTATGTATGTATGTATTTGTTATACCCTCAAGAATAAGTTTCTTCAATGGTAAAAACTTAAGACTTTCCTGTCCATTTCTTCAATAGAATCTAAGAAAAGTGACAAAAACCACATTTCACTTCTTTAACTGTCCATGTCCATCCGCACTACCCTTTCTTAAAAGGTCTCTCCTTAGAGAACATGCTTGCTTAGTTTTGATTCCTTAAGTTTGTATTTGTATATAATATATTCATTATCCTAGAAGTGTAATTTTTGAAAAGATGCCAACCAATCGGGCACTGTTTTCCAATGCAAAACCTCAATCAAAAGATTAGTCCTCGCACTTTAAAAGTACTCTAATGCATGTGTCCTTATCTTCGTCCTTTAATCAGAATCCTTGCAAGCATATTTCTTAAGAGCTTTTAACGAACCCGTATATAGCACCATGAACAGAACATGGCATTTCAATTTTCATCTTAAGTCAATTACTACGAAGAAATCCTCATGCCACACTTATTGTCAACGAGCGGCGCGTTGTCTTCGGTCGGAAGGGGTAACATATTAATATTGAATTCGGTCTTTCATAGTTGTTGCCTCTGGCCTTATAACTTATGCAAGAAGTTTTTAATTGAAAAATGTTCGAAGGGGGTTAATGGATGTGGCACTCTAATTTCAAACGGGTTCTTAAGTTTTTTTTCGAGAGTAAGAGTGTCTAAGTGTAAAGTACTGTGAGAACCTCAGCCAAACGTTCCATTATTATTTTTGCAATCACAAAAAGCGCGAATAATCTTCTTTGATAAAATGTTTTAATCCTCTTCCTCTCTAGCGCTATCAGTGTTGGAATGAAGAATCGAATATTTGAACGGATGGCACAGGATAGTGTCATTATTTGGTGGAGAATAATCATAGGGCGTTGTGAATCAATTTGCAAAGTGTCACTGCCTTGCCTGGCCTGCCATAACTATTTGTGTTTTACAATATGCTGCGACTCTAACAACGGAAATGCAGTTAAGTGTTGCCGTGTTAATTTATTTCTACTAGCGTACCGATAGCTGTGACCCTTCTATGTTATTTTCTAAGCGGGATGTAAAATTATTAACTGATATGTTTTTTTTATTGCGATATAGCTGTACTATATGCGGTGCGGCGGCGAACCTGCGGATTTTCGATATAATTTATAAAATATTGAGATTAAAATGCTGCGCTTAGCGATTTTATTTTCGCAAATCTTGTAATGATTTCTTCTTCTTCAATACGATTCAGCATGTCTTTTTCAGTGGAAATTTTTGCCAGGGTTGCTTATCCCTCTTCAGTCAAAGTTGACGGTAAGTACATAATTTTACTATTTTAAGTTTTGAAAAACTAGCTTCCCCTGTAGCAACAGTTCCAGGTGATCAAGTAAGACCTCGGTTGTAAGTCGAAAAGAATATTAAATTTATTTGACTTCATATCTTCCTTAAGTACTATTTTACATGTGAAATATTTACATCTCTTATTTCTATTCGTACATATCTATGTTTTTTTTTATTAAATGTTGCTTATCTCTAGATAACCTTAAGTGCATGTAGGTATATGATGATCTGCGTTAACTTTATTTACTATGCACATTGGGTTATCTATATAGTTCATGTTTGAACTCCAGGAAATGTTAAAAGTTTTTTTAACGAAGTTGTTTAATTCAAGCAAATGGTTTACGCTAAATAATTTAAAATTGATAGCCGTTTCAGATCTAAGAGTAGACAATTGGTTGAATATATTAGTTTCACTCAAGAGTCCTTTTGAACTTTGTCGTCAGTTCTTGCTGTTAAAATTGCTTCAATTTTCTCCCACTCTCTAAACTCCACATTCTTTGAAATATCGCAGAGAACCACGAAGTTTTCGTTCAGATATTGATACTGTCCAAAACGTCACTTCGATTACGTGTATGAAGAAACGAACTTAAAATTTAAATTTTGAATCAATTGTTTGAAATTGTTCAGATTGATAACGTCGACTACGTAAGCTCATTCAATCGGCCAGAATGAAATCTACTTGCATATTCATCTTTGTAACAATAGCTTTGTTTTATTGGGAATCCATCCATTGTACCATTAGTAATTCCCAAAAAAAACGCATCGACATTAGTATTTTTAGTTTTGTAAATATTGTAGCCCTGCACAGCAGTCACAAGTAATGAAAGAGTCTTTTGCAAAATGAAATTTACAAAATATCAAAATTATGAACAATAATTAGCTTTTATTCATATAAAATAAAAAGTAGAAAAACGTACCAATATTTAATTTATGTTTCAAACCTATTCCTTGTTTTATTTTTTCTGGATTTGCAATTTTAAATTCAAACATTCATTGTGCTGAACCAATAGAAAGAAAATGATAAGTGAATGGGTTTGTTCATAGACTATGGTCAACAAGTCCCTTTTTACACAGGGCATTTTTTTGTATATGCCTTTCACACGAGGAAACAAAATTGCCGGAGATTGGCTTGTTTCCTTTTATCCTTTCTTGGTTTTGAACGCACACTACAACGTAGTTTAAATTGTTCACTCCCCTTACATTTCCCCTTTATATTTCATGCTTTCATTTATTTTCTGAGTATATCGATTGCTAGAGTTTTATTTTTCAAGTCAATTTACAAATTCACTTTCTGAGTATGTTTTGCTTTCAATTCAATATTTACTCATCAGACTGCACTTAACATACACGGAGTAAGGAACAAATAGTTAACATTTGGTTTGCCATTTCCATACACATGTCCAGAAACAAAACAATGGGATCACAAAAATGTACGCCCAGTCCATGTAGTGAAGCGAATACCGTCAATGGCCAACGTCCATTAAACAGTGAAGAAAAAGCACATTTTGTGAAGTTCAGTAGCCGCTTAGTGCGTTTATGCTAGGTGCGCACATGCAATTTTTTTCGAAACGAAATAGTTTAATCACTAGTTGAATGGTGATCGCGTGATAAACCAACACACAGACAATATTTTGATTTATTGTGCGCGCAGTTACATTATAGTTCGGTGTAATATAAACTGCGAAGAACTTATTTGGGACAATCGTTTGATTTGTGCCAGAACTCAAACTTTTAAGTTGCTCGAATCGCGGATTGAATAGTTTCTGCATGTGGGCGCACGCTCATATAAGTCTATGGTATTCACTTTAGCAATCAAACTGTTGCAAAACTGAAAGTTGCATGTGCGCGCCTAGCCTTAGGGGTATGCAAAATTGCAGATATATTTGGAATTTTAGACGTACTCCAGAAAATAATTGAGCAACGAATACAGTTTTTAATAGTAAAAGTCATAAACTTTCCAGGAGAACAGCTTATAATTTATCTAAGATTTTAGAAATATAAACTGGCCAACTATAGAAAAAAAAAAGAATCAAAAAGATCGATTTGTCTTACGAATGAAATTAATAATTATAACACTCCATGAACACATCCATCGAGATTCAATCCAATTATCAATCCTACCAATAAAACTTAGGCATCTTTGAAAGGACGTTTATTTTCCTATAAACTTATTCCAAATAATCATTGACAGAACAAATTTAAATTTATATAGTTATGCGTTTATATAGTTGATTTGCTTTGAAACTTTTCATCAAATATTTCATCAAATTCTGCAATTTCGGCGACTTCGGTTAAAGTAAAGTAAATTTCTGACAAATTTTCATTAAGACAGTTAGTAGCTTTTGTTCTGTTTAACTAACGCGTTTCCGATAAATTTTTCAAAACAATTTGTCTAGAACTGTTAGCATGTTTTTGCAGAATGGCTAATCAAAGTAAGAAGAACGTGAGGCAACGGAAAAGAAATAAAATCAGATCTGGAGAAGTAAACGAATTATAAAATAATTTTTCCGCTGATGTCAGATGTACTCGTATACCTGAAGATATCCTCCAAAAAAAAACGTACAACAAAGAAAAATGAACAAAATACAATGCATTGGTTGCTGATATTGTTTTAGACGCAAGAAGGCGCATTTGTGTTGCTCTATTTTTTAGTTTTAAATTTGTTGCAACAATTTAGCCGCCCTAGTTGAGTTCCGCCCTAGGCAATTGCCTGTTTAGCCTTCAGGCAGGTTCGGCACTGACTATATGGAAAGTTTTGCATTTGAAAAAAAGTCGAACTCGAGATTGTAATCAAACTTGATATTACGATGACAGAGGAGTGGAAAAAATGTGTCCCGCAATTCCGTATGTCTATGTTACTCTGTCTGTAAGTCGTCCCACAACCTAAACGACTGAATCGATTTTATTCAAACATTGAATATTTAAGCGTTTTAGGCGATTTTCTAAACAGATTTTTAAATCTTTTCTTAGCCCCAAAATTAACGGTACCTGCCATATAATGGTTTCTATAGCATCTTAATATTATCTGTAAGACTGCTCTAACGATCTCTGTTTAAAAAAAACATTTGCACTTTTATAGTATAGTCTACATTTTCTACATATTTTATTATTAACAGTACCTGCCATACAACCATTTTTTAGATTTTCCACTTTCTCATAAATTGCTAAATAGAATTCGATCAAAAATTTTACATATAAGATGTCCTTTAATTTCTAAATAAACATTTTTTATATACAAAGTTAAAGATATTTTGTGTATATGTTCGATCGCATTACATATACCTATGCAAAAGATTCTTAATAAAAACGGCTTAATATATTTTTAAAGTCGTTTTCACTTATATTTTTATATGTAAAAATTCTTAAATTAAAAAAAAAATATTGTATGAACATTTTAAATATTTAGTTAAATTAAAAAACAAAGTTACAGAAAAAATCGTCCACCTGTTTTCGAAATACTGAAATATTTCAAAAAAATCAAAAAAACAATTATTCGAAAATTTTGAAATGCAGTAATATTTAGAATTCGAAGGAGCTCATGTACAAAAATTTTGATCGAAATACCTTGAGATGTTTATGAGAAAGTCGAAAATCAATAAAATGGTTGTATGGCAGGTTGAATAAATCACTTACTTTTCACTAAATACACTTCAAAATGAAAAATATGTGGAAGTTTTTTGTGTCAGCTTCAGCTGTTTTGATTTTTGACAGCTTAGCATATTTATTGGGTTTTTATGTTCAGAAACTAGTTGTCCTATGTAAAAATTCACAAAAAAAAACTTCTGTAATGTCGCAATATTGAATAATACCTGCAGGCTACATAACAACAACCTACTTTTGTAGGTTGAAAAATTGTATGCACATTATGTATTTATTTCTAGAAGAACGATAAAACGGCAACACTTTAGGCAATATTAGAAATGCCTATGTGGTGCACATGGTGATGATGTGAACCATGTACGCGTAAAATAGTCATCCCTAATCCCTGGCGGAAGAGAAAATTCTGTCATTAATCACGACGACGTCATTTGGTCGTTACAAAATCTAATTAAGGGTAAACATTGCCACTCGGGCTAAACATTCGGTGCATCATCAGCCAGGACACGGCTTCCGTCCGTCTGTCGTTGTGTCTATTCGGTGTCGTTGGGTTGTTGCATGAAAGCATAGTATAGCCATCACCTTCGCCACTTATATTACCCCAATATATCCGAGAGCTGACCGCTTCTGGTGAACAGGAGAGGACATTTTAATTTGTCTGTCATTTGCAGCAGGCCTCCGCTTCCAATTCGTATCCGACGAAACCAAACGACAAAACGTTGAAATGCCGTTTAACCACAGCATATCCCTATATTCGCAACGTACATAGAGTGGCAGCTCAAAATCATTGGTCTGCAATTTTTAGTGGTGTTGAAATGACAGTAACAAAAACTTGACGCGAACTTTTCTACCCGCATCCGACACTGACGACGCCGACGACCGTGATTGTTGAAAGCAATGTCACACACTTTTAGCTTATTGCTAATTTATGGTACGAGTATCATGGAAAGCATCCCAACGCCAAACAAAGGGGTGTCTAAAGAATATAATGCGCACATAAAGGATTTGCGCCTTGAGAACGAAAGCCAGAAGTTTGACGTCTTTCCACTTCCGCCAAAGGCTCAATTACTCCCCGAGGAAAGAATTCCTTTTCGAACTCGCTCCTTCCGCATTTCGCGCTGGGATCAGAGAGCTTTTGTGTCACCATTGGGAGCTTCTGGGAAGGATGTATTTTTCTCAAGTGTTGCATAATTTCATATTTTCGCTTTTGTTTCATTGAATAATTTATCTGCGAGACACAAAGTCTCCCAGCTTGAATTTGAATCCTTCTCTACATTAAAAGCCTGCAAATGTTATTCATGGTCCTTTGGAATTATAATTCGTTTGTAGATATGTAATACGCCTCCTGGCATATTGTATTACATTTAAATGGTAATGCCTCCGTTATTTTCCATAAAGAATTCATTCACTTGTGATCTTTTGAATTTTTATCACATTCTTAAAGTCCTTATCCGGATGTCATTCATATTTAATATAATTTAAAAAAAAAAAAAAAAAGGACTCCCATTTGATTTCATGCAGAGTGGACATTCAAATGGACACATATGATTTAAATATCTCAAGTAGAAAATGTTGATTGTAACTTGAAAAAGGAATTTCTTAATCTAATCTCTGCCTTCGAGGTATGGACGCTATGGAAGGAGGTCCTTTCTACGCCTGCCAGGTTACCATTTAATATCGGAAAGTATTTTGTGGAATGGGTGGGATTTTTTTTCGCAATTTATTATCAAGATTTTTCTCTGCCATTGTGTTTTGCGTATAGTTAGCGCTAGAAGGCATCATCATCACTATGACATCAGGTGGCTCCTGGTTACGATTTTCATTGTATAGTTCAAGAATCCACAGTGGGTACAAAGATGATTTGTTGCACGTAACTTTTTCTACTTGAATCTTCTCAGAGGGATGTATAAACACAACGTTCAGCACGTTTTGAAGTAGTTTTTTTCGTTTGAGGCATAAACATTAGGTAAGTACTTTTGTTGAACATCAAAAAGTTTTGTGCTTACTCAAGGACGAACACAAAAAAAGGAGTAAAATTTAGTTTGCCATTAATTCGGTAAAGAAATTGGAAAACTTTCTTTCGCTGGCAACGTGTGACTAGTGACTCTATGTGTTTATCAAAAACCACTCAATGAAATGAGAATAATGTTTTAGGTACCGATATGTGTATGGTTACTTTTGAAGATGGGATAGAGTACTATATGACCTTATCAACACACAACCTTCTAACTGAACAAATGGGAAGGATTTCGAATGAATTCTGCAGAACTGCCGTCCTAGAGAGATGATTTATTTTATATGGACGTAAACTTAGTGGACTTAGTCACTTAGTAAGAGTGAGCTATCAATTTCTCGAAATTCGAAATTCGGCCAATTCAGTTTTCAAGTTATTATTTTTAATACTGTGTAATACTTTTTAACTACTACCTTTCAGTTAATAAAAATATAATTCTATTTTATAAATATTCACTCACAAATAAGGAATTTAACAATTAATTACAGTTTATGTGTGACCCAAGGTCATAGAAGAGTTTTTCCACAAAAAAAATCGATTTACGCAATATCGTCTATTCTATTTTATTTCAAAATTTAAGGCAAAGGTTCACTGTTTTAAAGTGAGTTTTTACTCAGAAATATTTTTTTTGTGCAACGTAAACAGCAAAGACTATGGCACAAAATTTTAAACAACCTATTATTAAGGCCTTAACACGATACTACTAACTACTACTAACTTTTCATAAATTTTAAACCTTTTGTTAACTAGTAAAATGCTAATTAGCAATAGAAACCCAACATGTGCTCTAAATAAGCATTCCATGTTTATTTTTTCATCATTTTAACTTCAATATTTACAAACATAAAACAAATTGACACCAGCTGGACTCGAACCTGGGCCTCCCGCGTGCAAAGCCGATATACTATCAGAATGACATGTGGATCTAGTACGATACTAAAAATTTAAAGTAGCCATTCGGTGATTTTAACTTTAGTAAAATGTTAATAAGATTAAAATCAGCAAAATCATCTTGTTAAAGAAGTATCATACTAAAAATGATTTAACATGTTACTAAATCGTTTAAAATTTTTCGCCTATAGCTTCAGCTGAAAGAAGTTAAAAGTGCCCCAAATCTGTCAGAATTTTGTGACACAAAATCTTGAATGAAAATCTTGAAAGGGCCTTTATAACCGTAACTAATAGGGAAACGTACCTAAATCATAAATTTCTGAATCACATGCTAAATGATAAATTTTGATAAACTTTAAAGATATTGCTGAACAGAATGAAAATTTGAAGTTACATGCTAAAATTAAAATTTAAAACCATTTCGAGAAAAAAAGTTTTAAGCGCCATGCCATTTCGAAGTGATTATTAATATAAATATCTTCACGTTTTTGAAAGAAAATCGAAAAACTTTTTTTTTAAATTTGAGTATGCAGTTTAATTTACACTTTAAGGGAGCATTTGCATACAAAAAATAATTTTCATCGGTAAATCCAATAGTAAGAAAGTCGAAAATGTGAAATGTGGTTCCATGGGAAGTACCGTTAGTAAGTATGCAATGCAAACTAAAATATTTTTATACTTAAAATTGGACTGTACTAATTTAAGAACACACACATTTTTTTTATGAAAATTTTAGGAGCCGTTTTCGAGAAATACATTTTTTTCTTAACGGTTTTTTTATCATTCATATGTTTTTTATTTTAGGAACATATTTTTTTTATCTATTTCAGGTAATGTCAAAAACTTCTAAGTACGAAATTTCGAAAAAAAAATCGATTGATTCTTCTTAGAAATTTTGAGTTTTCTAGGATCTTCTTCATAAAAAATTTTGCAGAAAATCAAAAACCAAAAAAAAAAACTACTAGAGGTACCAAAAATAACCATTTTTTCCAAAAAAAAAATACAAAAATGTACCTTTTCCTTTCATTAATGAACTGAGTCCTCATCACGTAAATTAATGATCGATACTCGTTTATGCGATAACATTGAGCAATGTCCATAAGTTTGCTTCATGAAACTATGCCTCTCTCGTGTCGTCTGTCGCCTCGCTGACTTCAGTTTGGGAACGTTTGTATTGGTGGAATGCAAACGGATCGACAGCCGGTGGGCAAGTTTATTGTTTTCAATAGGTACTAATATCTAATTTTGATAGATGGAAGCGTTGAATGAATCTAGAAGCAGTAGTCACAAAAACTAAGCAATACACAAATATAATTTTATAGTTTATAATACACACATTTCGACGGGAATTGACAATGGATCCGATGCATCTCTAAGTTCCCTTCTTCTTCTTACTAATTCAATTGTTTCTAAAACTTCTGTTTCGAATTAATAAAATATTGCGGTAGAACATTATTCGGTGTGTTTTTTTTTTTTATTTAAGAATTGCTTAAAACTTTTAATTCCCAGCAAAACGATAACCCAATAGCTTTCGTGCAGTCACTATCGACATCGCTAACGCTTTTAGGTTTAGGTGTAGTAAACATAAAATCGCAAAGTAGATATCTCTTGCAGATATCGATTTTTTAAAGCTTTCGTGAAGCTTGTCTATCGTTCGCGATATCAAAAAGGATACGGCCAGCTTTACGTGATGAGAGCCATGATTTTTCTTTATAGAAATCGTTGTGGCTGTTTTTCAGAAAAATAAGATTTATCTTTTTGGCCAAAAAAATGTATGGCAGGTACCGTTATTTTTCGTCTTAAAAATATGAAAGAACGTGTGAGCATATTCACGAAAAAACAATGTGTATCAAGCGTAATTCCAAGTTTGATGAAAATCTCGAGTTCGATTTTTTTTTACGAATCCATAACTTGCCATATATGTACATAGTATATCATAGTATAGCTATATATCGAAAGTAAAATGACTGAGTTTGTGAATCTCAAATAACACTTAAGCACAACAGCAATTTTTGAGATAACTGACTGATTTTAAAGGATGCGTAGATCTGAATATTCACACTTTTTAATTTAACAGGTTTCCTCTGAGGCAAGCTGTCATGCGAAGTTAACTTTAATATTTCTTACTGCTGAACTTAAATTGCCTTTGGCCGCTCCTCACTTGTCGGTGCAGTATCGTATCTCCCAGCTTAGTAGATGCCAGTTATAGTGACCAGGAATATGATTTAGGAAAAAAGTTCTCATGAATAATTTATGATGTTTTCACGCGTTCTAAAATACAAATGCTACACTAATCGATGACAAATAACTCAGAGATTTTTTTTGTAAAAAAACAATTATTGTTAAAAATATATTTATTTATAAACGACTTTTAAAGTGTTTCTAAGGTTATTACACACTTTATGCAAACACTACTAATTTAAAAATATATTTTTGTCTCGCGAATGAATATTTCTTTCAATTGCAATTTGAAAATTTTAAGCCACGCAAATACTAAAATCAATTTGTATACTTCTGCCAAAAAGTCAAAAAAGAAAAATATTCTAGAATGCACATTCGTTAAATTAATATTCGTAAGCATGACTAAAATAAAATGAATTTTGTAATATATGCACATAGGCAAATTTAAACGAGCAAATTACATTGAAAAAAAAACACACCTTGGCATCCCTTTAATTTTATTCAGTTAAATATGCATAAAATGTTTGTTTTGTAAACACCAAATTATTCCAAAGTAATTATTTACAAAAACAGGATTTTGATTCCGAAAATAATAAAAAAAAAAAAAACAGAAATATATGCGAATTCAGTTTGTACATTTTTGCATTTATAAAGCACACAGAAATATCTACACATATACTCTTTCATTTATTGCAACTTAACAGATACAGTATTTGTATTTGCAAATGAAGAGTGAGTTTCAACAGTTAGCTGATTACATTTTGATAAAAACCATTTAAACTTTCCATATATGATGACGATGATGATGGTCCGGTTGATGTTCGCCTATACCTTCAAGCTCCAACGCAACGATTGCAAATGAGGACAAATTGATTTAAAATTAACATGATGGTTGTTTAAATATGGGAAGGACAACAGTAAGCTAATCAGATTAATTTGGAATATTTTAACAGCCAGCTGTTGGTGAGCACACAAATGATAAAATAAACATTCTGTGATTTTCCATAAATGATTATTTAAACGAAATTGTAAAATTAATTTTTTTTTTGGAAAAAAGGATTCGTTCCGTTGTCAACTTTTTGACCACAAAATCTATACTGAATAGGAACTTACTATAGAAAGGATCACCATAGAAATGTGGTGAAAATTGTTATTTCTATATTGTGACGGGTAGACATGGACTGTTGTTTTTTGTAAGTTAAGTTGTCTAATTAGGTCTGATCCACACTCTGCCAATTGGCACAAATTGGCACCAATTTCTGCCAAAACCTGTTCCAGACTTACAAATTTGGTAGTTTTTGGCAGAAGAGAGCGCTCTTGAGAGAGTAAAGTATTTCCCCTTCCTGACAATTTCTTGCCAATTCCTGCCAAATAAATGTTTGTAGGCAGCAATTTGTGGGCAGTAAATTTACAATTGTCAGACTGACGTTTGTCATAAACGAAAAAAAAAAACGTTTCGTAGTTGTTGTGGAAAAATATTTTTTGAACAAATAAATTAATTTAGAAACACTAAAATACAAATTAATTAGTTTGAAGAGAAAAAAATGTGAATTTACATCAAATAAAGAAATTAAAAAAAAAAAAAACAAATGTGTTGACGTTTAAAAATTGGCAGAAATTGTCCTCAAGCTGTTCCAGACTTTTTCGGACTTTATTTCTCAATGAGAGGATTTTATCCCCACTCTTCAAGTTTTGACAATCTGCCAATTTCTGCCCAAAAAAAAGTCTAGATCAGACCTATTATTATTGGCGTATAGTACTTTGATTCACTTATCCAAAATGTTGTCATCATCTGGCGATGGGTTTTCTTCAGTCTCACTTTCCAAGATGTTTTAAATGTCCTTCCAATTATGTAACCTTTAGATATACAAATTGGCTATTTGTCAATCAGCCGAGTCTTTTTGTCGGCAGTTGTTCTTCTTGCTGCATAATTGTAGAATAATATTGCGTGTGTTCCAGAAATAAAGTTCAGAAACCAAATTAGTTGTGAACAGTTTGAATATTTTTATTGAAGTGAAGAAAAATATATTTTAATAATATTTATAGATATTTGACAAACAAAAATAATTAAATTGATTATATGAATATAATGTACATACAGTAGTATAAGTACAGAGTATTTCAAAAATTAATAAACAATAATTTCAATAATTAATAAATTTATTTCAATAATCCACCAAAGCAAGAACCTACTAAAAAAAACAGAGATCATTAAGTTCGAATCCCAGAAGTAAAACTTAGGAGCAAATTTGTGAAATTTCCGAAGTGGATTCCAACACCAAGCCTTAAGCAAAAATAAATTCACAAATTGTAATTGAAGGGTTGAAAGTCTAAATGGCTTAAGTGCCAATTTTATTATTGAGAGATAAACGAAAAAACATATGTTAACAGACACCACCACTTGGGCCCCACCATACATTTATTTGCGTGTGGGTAAAATTTTAAAAGAAACAGATACTAGCATCCAATTGGATATTATTAGGATTGGCACTTAGATTGTATTTTCCTAAAAATATTGGCGAAAAATTTAAAACAAGCTATTATTAAGGCCTTAATACGATACTAGTTAACAATTTACTTTTAATTGAGTTTTTTTTATTTTTTTGCGACCTTTAGTCCAAATTAATATGCGTTTCGCCCCGGTACTACAGATAGGCTCATCTCAACGAGTAAAATGTTAAGAAGATAATACGATACTAAACTCGTTTAAAATTAGCAAAATCCTCTTAAAATGATTTAACACATTACTAAATCGTTTAAAATTTTGCGCCATTAACTTTAGATTTTTTGGCACTTAGACCCTTTAGACTTACAACCCTTCAATTGTTTCACGGCTTACAGTCACGTCATTTACAATTAACAAGTTTGGTTAAAGAATTTTTCTATATGGAAAAATAGAAGTAGATGTCAAAATAGCGGAGTGTCTAATTATTTTTTTCAACCAGGATAAAAAAAATTGTTTTTATTCCTGTGAGCAATACAAGTAGACTGTCAAGTCTGTTGAGAGTTGTTTCGCAGAGGGTAAGATTCGAAAGTGCTGTCAAATGGCTAAATGATGTACTGAAGACTATACAAGACCGAAACAGAAGTGTGCCAGGATGAGAATTGTAATAAGAGTGGAATTGAGTCATTGTCACTGTTAAATGATCTAGACAAAATAATTTAATGACAATGATAAAAACTTAGACGATTATAATAGCCAAACATTTTTATCCAACAAAATACTAAAGTTTAGTGTACACGATTGGTATATCTTACAATACTGTCAGATCTGTCAGTGAAAAACATGCTTACAATGTCTTACAAATGTGTAAACTTACAATAAATTGTCAGAAAATGTGTGTTATAGATAATTGTAAGATCATTGTCTGACAATTAATTGTAAGAAATCCTACAATCGTGAGAACGCTAGCTAACAATCATGTACTCTTACATTTAATTGTCAGAAATTCTACCTGATAATTAAATGTATGACGTAAAATTATAAGGTATGTATATGATAATCGTGTACACAAATTGTAGTCAGGCACCTCAATTTGTATCGTTGTCTGACGTTTCTGACAAAGAAAATATTGTAAGATGTAGTTTTTCTTGCATCATACAATTTTTTTTATTGTCAGACAATTTAAAGTAGTTTTGGACGTCGCGCAATGTGGCGAACCAATAGAAATGTTTGCCAAAAATACTCGCACTCAAAGTGGTTTTTTTTTTTTTTTTTTTTGTTAAAATGAATAGTTATTATAGAAAAAGGATTCTGATAATAAAAAAATAACAAAATACTGTCAATTAATTATGTGTGTAGACGGTTTGGAGAAAATCTACCAATGCCTTACAATTTATTTGTAGGTATTCAGACTCTATCTGACAATAAATTGTCAGGCAAATTCTCGCAATAAATTGTAAGAGATTGGTAGATTTTCTGCCAACCGTTTACACTAATAATTAATTGTCAGCTCATTGGTAGATAATTGTCTGACATTTTCAGGTCTGACAATATTGTAAGATCCACCAATCGAGTACACTAAGCTTAAAACATCCGAATAGCATATGTAGCTGGAGATTACTGACTAGGTAAAACCGAACGCCAAAGGGGTAAAGAGTATGCTCGGATAATAGTATTTCAAACACAAAGGAATAGGTGAAAAATAACACAAATTGTGTGGTCACCTTAAATTAATCATTTTGTTTTGCCAAGAATAATCGTTTAAAAGAACCCACCCAATTTTTCAGACAGAACTGTCAATTGTTAGTAAAATTTCGGTAAATTTCGGATTCTCATTAAACCACATCTTGTGAGAAAAAACTATCACGCAAACCAAAAAAAAGAAGGTTGACAAATATTATGGGGACTCTTCTACATCGATTAAAATCATTCACCACTGGTATACCTTATTTAGGTGCGATCGTTTAAGCACAAAGGACGTCGAACGTTCTCGTCGCTCAATTGAGGCCACCATACCGGAAATGATCCCAGGGTTTGATAGTGGACGATCGGCAGCGATTTAAAGTACGCAAGCTTAAAGAGGCCACAGGCTTATCACGTGGCTCCATAATTTCGATTTTACATAAATATTTGGACACGAAAAAGCTTTCTGGAAGATGGGTGACGTATTTGCGCGTCAATAATTAATAATAATGTTTAACTATATGCCTGTAAGACCTAAGGGCTTTTAAATGCAACCTGAATTACACGGCACAAGCTTGAAGAAATCAAACGGTAAGAAAGAATTTTTTGTTGGCACAGTGGATTTGAGAATCAGAGGCCTGTTCCATAGAAAATACATCACATACATTGTATTATTTTGTCAGCTCTGATGTATTATTTCTGTTTCATAGAAACGTTGTATGATAAGCTGACATACATCGTTGTATGAACAGACTATCGACTGGAAGGATCCTTAAGTACTGTGTTCCTGTTTCATAGAATTTTATCATACATCATTTTAATACAAATATTTGTAAATTTGTGATACATTTTAAACAGCAAAACGTTCTGGTGTAAGGAAGATGAATTCTATTAAATGAAACTACAAAAGGCTGAGTTTTAAGTTTATAATTAAAATAAAAGATGTTAATAGATTATTCTGTGTGTTCTAAGAGCAAACGATAATTAATTTATTTATTTTATTTCTTTTCTTTTTATTCAAAGTCACACATGCCATACCACTGCCTTACATTAAAAGCAAATGGAACTAATAATGAGAATAATGAGAATATATGCTGTTTTCCCAATAAATGATCCGAAATAATTGAGCAAACTGTGTTCACAGTTCACACACATATATAGACGCCTTCGAAACTCCATACATGGACCCAACACCTTGATATTGGCATCTATTCTAAGCCAATGAAGTTTAACAATATTTTACCAATGGATTTAAAGCGTCATTGCAATTCGTTGGATGAGCAATAAAAAGTCCAAAACGCTCTAAAACTAACACATGTCGAAGGGATCCGGAATTTCTCAACGAAGTATTGGTCTTCCAAATTGAAATTATTCTTTCCAAAAACTCTGTTGGCCATCTTCTTGGAAGACAATTATCCCCATCAAATAATAAATTTTCCTTAAAATTGTATTCATTGAGCCTTCACACACGAGACTATTTCCAACAGACAAACCCGGTTTTGTCGGCGAGGGAAGCGAAGTGTGCAGTATGCAATGGACTGAAATTTCAACCCTAAATTTCGCGGATGAACGAAGACTAAAACTAACACATGCACAACAGTTTAAACGGTCAAATAATATAGATACTAACACATATAAAAAGAGGTTCATGTATTCAATTCTTCGGTTAGCTGAAATCATCTCGTGTGTGTTTGGACTTAAGACGAAAAACGGTTTTAGTCCAAAAATTGTTCATCCCGTGTGTGCAGGCCCATTATCTCTATTGTTTTAGAATCCTGTGTGGTAATGTTCTAGAAATATTAGTCCAAGTTTTTGCGCGCGTAACCGTGGGTAAAACCTGAATTCACTACAACACACCAGAAGCCAAGGAACAGTCAAGACAATGGCCTTCTCTTGGTAAATCACAGCCGAAGAAAGCCAATGTGGATTTGTAAGTGAGCAATGTCATATTCCCCAAATTTTCCTTGTTTCCAAACTTGAAGAAATAACTAGGGGGTAAGAGATTTGGGTCGAATAAAGAGTCCATTGCAGAAACATACGATTATTTTAAGGGGCTCGAAAAATCGTATAATTTGGGGCATCAAAAAAATGGAGACACATAGGATGAAGTGAATCGAGCTAAATGAAGACTAGCTATGTTGAAAAATAAATGTTTTTATGTCGAAAAGAGTGTTCCTTATTTCATTTTTCAGCGAGTAATTGACCCACGATCAAATCTCAATTTTAATAAAATTATATCATAAAACCTCTTAGCATAGATCAAAATTTCCGACACATTTTAAATAAAATAGAAAATAATATCGTATATAAGGAAGAAACACACAGCCATGTCAAATTTGGACTATCCTTACAAAAAACTTTAGCAAATATTGGTTTCAGAAACAAGGATAGATAAGGATTTAAGATTTATTGCAATATTTACTATTTGTCATGTATTAGTCATTATACTTAGTGAAGTTCCTAATATAGAAAAGAATACTTCTACTTCATCTCAGGAATATATGTTATCTCTATTATGAGATGGCAATTTGTATGCTCTTTTCTGTTTACCGTACACCTAACTTCTAATAAATAATAATTCTCGGGAGAACATTCCACGCAGTACACAATTTCGATGACATTGACATGTCTCTCCAATATTTATTAAAATTAAAATAAACAGACTCTTAGGAAATCCCCATTAAACCAATAAATCTCATCAAAACGCAAATCTTCTATCGAGATTAAGATCAGAAGCTGAATACTAAAAATCTTAAGAATTACCCTCTTACCACAAAACAAATTGTTTCAGTTGATTCATGGGAGGACATGGGATAGATGACACTTAAAACGCTTTCACTTTGAAATTTAAATTTAACAAAAAAACACACCTTCTTCTTCGGAAGCCATTTATGAGGATTTATGTATAGGTATACAAACTATGTACATATAGTCCTTCCCATATACTGCGTTTGTATATTTTGGAAGTAAATTTTGCAGCAGATCGTTCGTCTTTGTTCAATTAACTTTTTTGGGATTGAACAAGATTGGTATCTGTGTTTTTGGTCTGCAATCTAATGTTGTATAATTTATCATTTTCACCCGCACCACGACAACTCACGTACATAGATATCCATATCCTTGGGCAAAACGCAAGTACCTTAATATCTGGGATAGCGGATTTTTTTTCTTCTGTCAATATCACCAATTTATAGATAGATACAGAGGGTGGATGGGTATTTGTTATTATATAATACTCTAAGGGATGCGACATTTAAATTTTTGCATAATGACTATAACACCGTATTAATCGTAGCTCATTAATCATATTACATTAATATTGTTGTTATGCTATATAGCTAGGTGTGTAGTGTAATAGTATTCTTGGTTGCAAAATTTAAATAGACGTCCGTCTTGAATTAAGAGTCATTTTAATATGTACCAACACAAAACTCAATAAAATACATTATAGTAGATACTCGTATACATCGATTTAATGCAAACATTTTTGCATATTTTGTTGTATCTTAGCTGCCGACGTATTGTGGAATGGTCTTCTATGGAACTGTGAATCATTGGGTTTCCCAGACGTTTTTAATTGGTTCTGCAATTTAATTAGATAATGTATCGAAATACGTTTTTTTTAATAGCGAGTTTCATTTAAGAAAAGATCTGATCTTTCTGACAAAAGATTTCATCTTTTTGAATTTTAAGAGTTTTATTTCAACAAAAAGAGCAAATCTAGATCAGATCTCAGCACGAAAGATCTCATCTTTGGTGGGTAGACAGATTTGATCTGAATGCACGCATACATGTAAAATGTTTTTTCTGTCAAACATCAAATGGAAACTATTTTGTTATTAATTTATTGTGAAATTGTGTCAATCCCTGCTAAGAAATTAAACTAAAAAATAAAAAAATAATAGACGAAGAAGTTGATAATTTAAATTTTATAAATTTAGTGGAGTTTTTTATTGCTTTGTCTTCATCTTCCTCATCATCTGATGATGAAGATGTTTTTTTTTCAGAAATGTGTGTGTCAGTCATTCAGCATTGGCTGCGTTCGGTGCAATGCCGATAGGCTAGCCAAGATACCTTAGTAGCGGGTTTGTTTTTGAACGATCCAGGCAGCTTTCTCTGTTAAGTCAGTTGTATTGCATACAAATCTGAAGTTTTGAATCAGCTGTTCCTTAAATTAATAATAATTTTTGGGTAGCTTGAGATTTGTGTTTGACAACATATGTTTAGTTCATCAGCTGGTTTTTCGTTAGGCGTTACAACAACACAAAGCAATCCGGATTGCTTTAGGTATGCCACCGAACGCGGCCAATACTACAATTCAATTTGGACACAGAGTTTCATTTAAAAGATCAAATCTCCATTTTGAGAGGAGTTCTTTGAAATTTAAATGAAACTCGCTATAACAGTCCAGGTAATCTACCAGGCTAATAGATGAACTAATCCGGCTTTATCTATAAATCTTGATTGGATTTTAGCTATTAGCTGATCACAACTTAATGAGAGATCATCACATGAGAAAGGACATCAGCTTATCAGCACACTATAAGTAGGTACGTTAAATGGTGGTCAGAGCGAATCGAACTCACATCTAGACCCAAGTAGCGCTGGGAAGAGGCGTTTTGATACCAAGAACTCGTCCGAACCAGAATTTTGTATTCTTTAACGGAAAAAGAGAGGGCAAAATTCAAGCACAGCGACGCTTTCGACCCGTTGAGGAAAGAGAGTAAATTTTAAACTTTTGTATCAGACAGTTCTTTTAGATCAGCCCTTCCAAGGGATTGCATTCTTAGCCAGGCCAAAGCGGAACATTTACAAAGCAAGTGTAGGACTGTTGACTTTTCCAACTGGTTCTTACAGCTTCGGCAGTAGGTGTTATGGGGAATACCCAGTTTTGCTGCATGCTCCCCAAGGGCCACTACCCCGTACAGGTAACGACTATCCTGGCTATGTCCCGCCTTGGTCTACAAATAAGATCGTTTGTGCGGGATTTATTGTAGGTAAGCCATACAATTCTAGATATCGGACAGCCGGTTATATTATTTCATATTTTGTTGGATTCTGTACGGAAAACTGAAAGAATCAGCACACGTTACCAAGATAGTGGTTGTCGGAACATCAGTTATACAATAGTGAAAATGGAGAATATGGGTGACTTTTAAGTGACTTGACTAAGTTGAAAATTTCGCAAATGAGCCAACATTGATATCAGTTCTAGAATTTCAAATCAAAATTTCACAACTCTCCATCAACTCATTTGATGTGGCCGAACACTAGATCACGCAAGGAATATTCCTGCTGTTTGACGTAACACTAAAAAAACGCAAGTGCAGTGCAGGCTGGGGTAAAGCTCCTCCGAACTATTCCAATGCGCGATCATGTGTCTTTTTTAGTCTTGTTCCGGGAACTGGAACATATAAGTCGGATGCAACCTTATCTCCACCGATTCTCCTATCTATAGAAGCGAAACTAAAAATATCGATAAGTCTCAAAGTGTTCTTATACAAGTATAATATATTTTGTTGGTCTTCAAGCAAACCAGATATTTCTGCTTAATGACAGAAGACAGTACTGAACTTTTGAAGCAATAAACTCTACGCTGATTCTTACTTCACATTTTCCAATGCTGTCGTGATCAGAATTTAATGAGTTATCATGCGCTGTCTTTGCAGTTCCACATCGTTAGCATAGCAATTTAGTGGATTGGAAGTTTCAGATAAGAGATCATTAATGAAAATGAGAAAAAGAGTTGGAGACAAAACGGAGCCCTGGGGTACACCGGCATTTATTTTATGAATAACAAACTTGAAACCGTCCAATACAACTTGTATTGAGCTGTCCGAAAAGTAATTTCTAATCCTACGAAGAAGAGATTTATCGATACCAAATGTACGCATTTTCTAACGCAATGCTTTTGAAATATCAAGCGCAATAATCTTACTTTCTCCAAAATGATGTAAAGATTTGTGACAGTTTTCGGCGAGATATACCATCAGATCACCAGAGGACCTATTGCTACGAAAGTCATACTGGCGGTCATTAAGTAGTTTTCGTTCTTCAAGATATTTCTTAAGCTGATAATTAATAAGCGTTTCCATGGCCTTGGAACGAAGTGACGTAAGTGCAATTGGGTGGTAGTTAGAGGGTGAAGAACATATGCTGTTTTCTATCCACTCGGAAAAAGACCAATAGAGTAGGACAGAAGGAAAAGCTATTGGTTTTGCCAATATTGAAGAACACCTCTTCAGAACGATGGAAGGTATACTATTGATGCCAGCGGATTAGTGTTTATTAAGGTCTGTAAAGACTCTTTCAACTGAACGAGTGCGAAAGGAGATGCATCCCATGAAATCATTTACTCTCTCAAGTATTCGAGGGGTCATAACACTTTCTGGCATTGACGGAATCCGAATTAGTTCGGAATCGGAATTATTACCCGATGCATCGGTCAATGACATTTGTTAGTTAATTACTTCGGAATTTCAGATAATTGTTAGAATTATATACACGAAGAAGAAATTAGCAGCAGAATCCGTTTCCATTAAACGGCTATAGGACTTAAAGCGCAAAACGTTATCACTTATACGTTTCATCTTCAGCAAATTGAATTATCAAATATCGAATATCTTCTCGAAATGTGGATTAGTAAAAAAAATCGGATTTGAATTCAGTTCCTGTTGCAATTGCTGTAAACGACGACGTTTTTTTCAAAATTCTTAACTGAATATCGATATTAGTTTCTTCTTCTGCTACTAAACGTGCATGTCGATTCATAGATGCATTTTCGAGTTCCGTTTGTGGGACTAGATATTTGTGCTGTATTCCTTGCTGATTGATTGAATCATTAACTGCATCGCCTTCAGAGGTGCCAGAATTGTTAAGTTCTTGATTCATCTGACTAATCTGTCTAATCTTCTAAGAATATTATTATACAGCTTTCGCAATTGCGTTAATGTAGCTGTTCTTCAAAAATCAACTTCCTGTTCCTGGAGCTTAATTTGCAATTCAGACCAATACATTTTTAAAATTCGTTGTAAAAATTATACAAAATTTTCGAAGATATCCCACTTCTGAAATTGATATCGTTTTATTATAAATAAAAGCTAATATCGTATTTGATATTATTTATTAAAGAAAAATATAAACAGTTTTTATTTATTTGAATTTTTAAGTTGGAATCAAATTTATATTAATATTTTTGGCAAATTTTATTAATATTTTGCTAATAGATATATACTATTATTAAAGCAAAGTAAAAAATAGTTTAAAACAAAGTAAACTTTAAGTAAATAACTACATGATATATTCTTACAGACCAAATATTTGTACTTAAACTTTTTGATATTGTATATAGTAGTATTGTTTGCCTTCAATTTTTTCATGCAAAAATTTGGTTTACGGAATTTGCATTCTGTCGTAAATATTAACACTCGAGTCAGTTGGAGATCCGACGAAGAATTATCGCATCAAATCACTGCTTCTGATATTTGTCAAAACAATAGGCTCAAAAATCCTCACGCGAAAGACGAAGTGTATACTAAGCGTACAACATTCAGTTATGCGTCAAGAAAATTTCCTTGACATATTCGACCTTTTATTCGAGGAACAGACCATGCATCCGTGTGCTGTATATTAGATGTATCAGGAACTTCCTCGGGCTTATATACAAAGCCATTGCGGATGACTTTGCACTTGATCTGGATGACTGTAGTCAGGGAACTCGTACTTCATGAATGAAGAATCGGATAAAAAAGTCTTAAATTCTTTTAATTTATTTTAATTTTTTCTTATATTTAAGAGATTATTTTTCTGAGTGTAGACAACTATAAAACTATAAAAGTTATCAAGCAGTATTTCAACCTCTCATTAAAGAAATTCAAAACATTATTTTCTATTTAAAATTTTTAAATCAAATCAATCGAGTGTAAATTTGGAATACCATTTTGGGACTGATGGTAGGTTTAAATTTTTGTTGTATCCATGCAGTCAAAACACCTGCTTGAATACCCTTTTTCTCTTCAAATCCAATTTACGCCATTTTCTATGTCCCATATTTTACCCTTTTAACAGCACCAGCACCATGCATAACACATCACAAAAGAGAAAAGAAAAGCTATATATTTTATCAACCCTTTATCTTTGCATTTCCAGAACGCTGCACCAAATTACCTCCAACAGCTTCATTCATATAAGAGCTGACAATCTTCTAAAAGAAAATCGTATATGGATAAGACAGCGTTGCCACTTTATTGCAATTCGTATGTCATTTTAATGAATTTTAACTTGCCCTAGTTGTATAAATAGTATTTTGATTTGTAATATGTTTTTTTTTGTATTTTCCGGGTTAAATTTTTCATGTCACTAAATATCTTGAAATGACAATTGGTTGCGATAAAAGGTTTTTAATTAGTTTAATCTTCCGGTTCATTTTTTTTTTATTTTCGACTTTCTTATTAACGCTTCAACGGATTTCAATACAAATTCTTGTACAGGAGGTCCTTCAAACCGGCTTACTGAAATTTTCAAAAAATAATTAGCTTGGATTAAAAAAAAAAATTTGTTTGAAAGTTGAATATTTTCAAAATGGATAGACGTTTTTTTTGGAATTATTTTTCTTTAAATTTAATATATTATATACTTAAAATTGAATTATCAAATAATTTTTCATAGAAAGAAATATAAAGGCATTATATATATAAAAAAATTAAGTAAAAACGACCGTTTCTGCTAAAAAACTTGTGCCTACGGTGTAATCGAATATAAGAGCAAGTACGTGCGATCCAGTGTCGTATTTTATTTTTTAAATATTTTGCTAAAATTTTTGTCTGCTCAGAATATTAACAAATTGGCAACGCAGCCTTGCTAACAGGAATCCAGGAGAACTCCTACCACAAAATTTGTTCCAGATTAAAATTTATTTGCCTCGCTATGTCGCAAAGTCATTGTATCTATTTATTTTCTCTGATCCAGGAGGGGACAGTTCGAAGTATACTGTATAACAAGAAGGACAGAGAGACAGACGACAAGTCGATGAACAAAGTGGCACACGCCATCGCTGATGTTGCTGCTTCACAAAAGCCCAATTAAAAGGTTGCGTGCCACAAAATTCTCAATCCTCTCAAAATAGATATACGAATTAGCAAAAGGATTTATGGACGATGCCGATGGGGAGGTCCAATGTTATATTATAAATATACATCCACATACAATTTATAGAAAGGTAGATAAATATGTGTGTTTTGTGTTTTTTCTACACAAACACAAGCAAACTTTAGTGATGCATTTTGTTTTACGTTACCGAACCGAATATTTTAGAGAAAAGGTTAACCACAAACTCTGGAAATAGTTAAAAAGTTATTTTCCCTTAAACTGAGGTTAACTGAGGTTTTTCTAAACAACAACACAAAGGTTTATGATTTTCCTCTTCGTCCTTTATGAAAGAGCCATCACCCTGGGCTGGATGTGGTCATTTGTAAGGATTATGTGTGTCCCGTTTTCTGAAATTCTAGTGCCAGAGATAAAACAAAAACGAAACAAATAAAAAAACAGATAATAGAAATGAATGTCACCGGGTAATCAAAATAAATTCCTTGGACTTATCAAACTCGATATCTTCATGTCCTTGTATATATATTCCCATCCCAAGGATAATCGGGAGATAAATCAATTCAGCCATTCTGAAAAAATAAAGAACAAAGCTCTGGCATTTGTTTTTATTAACCAACCCCCTGTAGCCAGTGCTATAGTTGAGGTTACACGTTAAGGAAAGATTAGTTTTGATGTTTCTATTAAGTTGAGGCACCTTTCTTCAGAAAAGATATACTCGTTTATCTAATGATAAATTTGAGATATATCGTTCATCCTCACGCAGCCTTATATTTTCACTGCAACTGGGAAGTAAATATATTTTTTCGTTTGTGGTTAAGATTAATTAAGCAAAGCAACACATGTGTTACATTATTCAAGGTTTCGTTTGCTCCTTAATGGATATTCTCATTACGAAAGGACTTAGTGTGCATCTATTTACAATACAGGTAAGTTCACGGTTGCCATATATACTAGAAATCATTAAAAAATACTTTTATTTCATGCTTACAGACTTTTAGGAACATTTTTTTTAATTCAAGTTTTGTTAAATAAACATCTTTCTTTCAACATTATTTCTTAAAATGTTGTTTTATTTAACAACATTTAGACATTATCAGTAGTGGGTTGACACATTTATTATTAAGGCATATCTAATTTGTGTGATATTTCTTTATACATATCTTAAGCAATGTGCGTGGGAAATGGGAGGAGAAAATTCCATCGAGAATTAGCGACACCATTACAGAAGAAAAATGATTTTTACATAAAACCATCGATACTGACTATTGACTATGGAAGTTAATCTTAGAGTTTTCAAAAAAAAAATCGTCTACTTCTAAGGAACTGAATTTTTAAAAAAAGATCTGTGATTCTTTTTTACCTCAGACACATCTTATCGCTTAACTTGTGTCTCTTTCTTTAACCAGAGCTAAATCGGAGCCTGCGCAATTAGCTCAGAAAATAGTGAGCGATGAAATTGGGAATAGCTGAGCGCGGCTAACTTTACTCATAATTTTGACAATCACGCTTTTGACAAAATATCGATATAAAACGAAAACCATATTATATATGTATGTTATATTTCTGGGTGCATGAATTTGACCAAATTCCCCTAGAAAAATATAATTTTCAGTATGTATGTGCTGAAAATTTTATTAGAGTTGGTAGTCATCGACCAAAAAATAGTGCGTCTTAGAGCGACACGATAGCATCTAACTGATGAGCCCAACTATCGTGTCCGGGCGAAACGCATTTTGGACTAAAGGTCATAAAATATTTCAATTTGACTTAAACCCGTCCACTAAACCAAAAACAAAAATAATATGTAGGTATTATTTTCGTTTTCTTCTATCTATTCATATTTTACCAATAATTCAAATGGCTTGGGTGCAATCAATAAAAATGATCTAAGGAATACTTTGATGTTTTAATTAATCTTGAAACACAAATGCTACATTAATTAATGACGAATAACTCTATGAATTCTTTTGGAGATAATATTTTCAATATAACAATTATTTTTTGTAAAATATGTGTTTATTTATTTTCTGTATTTATTTATTTCCCATTTAAAAAGCAAATCGAAAGAAATCATTTAAATGACTAGAATTCCAATTTCTAAATTAAAACAATTCCAATTTGTAAAGGACTTTACCATACGGAAACAATATTCATTCTTCATTATATCTACGTTTCCTTATGCATTTTCGTGATTAGTAATTGCTTATAACGGGTTATCCATTTTGCGGTTTTAAAAGTAAACGTAAATAAAACACATATGAAATATTTTTTTTCATGATATTTCTTTTTTATTATAAAATTTGAACGTTGACATTATGTGTGAAACACTACATCATTTAAATGACCACCACGAGAATTGTTGCAAGCATCGATTCTTTTGGTTTGACACATATTGGGCGGTATCTCAGCCATAATTTGACGAATGTTGGTTTTCAAGTGCTCAAGAGTTAAAGGTTTATCTGCATTAACACGGTCAAATCGCGTGATATTGGTGGTCAGTTTATATCGTCAAGACGAGAAATTAGGCGGCCAGGAAATGTCTCTTGTCCACTGGCTGTTGTTAAAGCACCCATTCGACGTATCTACGACATTGCGAATGGTCAGCTGGCTTTAGTTGTTGTGTGAGCTGGACTCTTTATATGGATGTAGGTGTAGATCCAAATGCAAAATACATCATAATGTGCCGTTAGATAGTCCTAATTCCTGAGAACGACGAGGAATCGACACATTCTGGTCTTCGGCAACACTTTCACTTACAGCAGCGATATTTTCAGTGGTACGAGTGAAACGATGACGCACAGGCCTTACAATATCTGTAACGAATCCAGTCTCTTTAAATTTCTTCACAATTTTGCCAATTGCTTGCGTAGTTGGACGATTATGTAAACTATAATCTCCTCTTAAAGCAAAGGATCGCTTAACTATCCATTTTCGTAAATGTCAGACTTTCAACTGAAAAAAAAAATTGGTTTAACAAATTAGTTTGACAGATGTCTAATTCCAGCCCTATACTTTTGAAACCTCAAAATGGATAACCCTTTACTTAATTTTTTTGATCCATCTTTCTTAGAGCTTAGAAAAAAAACAATCTTATTATTCTATAACAACATTTTCAAGAATAAATTTTAAAAAAACAATAGCTTTAAAAATGTTGCTTTTAAATGTAAATTAAATTATGTTTATTTAATCATCTTGATGATGGAATATTGTACTTGTTCCACATTGTTCAAAACAAAACACAGTTGAACTTGGTTTACTGCTCAACAGTTTACTCTTCCCTAATACCCAACTACCATTTAGACCTAACCGAAACATTATAAAAGCTGAAATGTTAGTAGAGTATTGGATATGATGGTAAGCTAACCTGTTGAAAAGTAAACCAGGTACCACAGTGTTTTGTTTTCAATTTTAATATGTGTTGTATTGCTGGGCGTAATTTCACCCATAAATTTAAAATAAACATCAATTAAAATATACGCATAATAATTGTATATTTAAAAAATCAAACCTTAAATCTCACACGACTTAAAAGTTTTATTATTGAAAAAGTCACTTAAATGAGAATCTGGGTTTTTCTTCAGTGTTTGCTTAGAATTTTGAACCAAAATCCAGAAGAAATCAACTAAAGTGGTAACCATATTCAAAGAACAATGGGTTTGCATCCTCGTCTCGTGTATCATCTAGGCAGCAGCAGCTTATCGTTGAAGAAATAATTAATGACCTCTGTCCATTTCATATTCCTAGGACCAGGGACTGACCCCCATTAAAAATCGTTTATTTCGATTTGATTTAATCCCGAATGGGATTTCTTCTCTTGTTGCCCTTCAGCGGCAATATTGCACGATTATAAATTTCAGTTAATTCCCAAGCAGTATACGCGGTTGGTTTCTGTATGCGGATTGGATGGTGTGTTGGGTATATTGGAATCAGTATCATGACGTCCGCCCAGAGGGCTTTAATGCAAATCGAAATATGGCCTTGCGGCTAAACGCCGCCAAATTCAAAATTTCACCGGCACTATACGACGACGACAACACAACCATCCTATGGTCAGGATCAGACCAAACTGCACTATCGATGTTGGCCAGGACACTCGCGCTGATTGTCACACACACTAGCTCTAGCAACGCCGCTGTTATAATATAAGGGGTGGATGGGCAGGTAATTACCCAATGGAAATAAATCGACACCAGAATTGCCACAAAAGGCAATTAAACTAATCGCGTTAGGATTTAAACGATTTGGAGGATTATTTGCAGTTGCAATTGTTGGAATCGCTTGCTGTGATAGTTAAAGTGGTGGTGAAAAGCATATATACTGCGCGGTTGTTGGAGTTGTATGAAATGATGATGGCGAATATTATTATATTGTATTTTGGGATTTGCATTTGAATCATTTGTTATCGTACTGTGAGGTCTTCAGTCTCGCAATTAACTTTTGCTTAGAAACCGATTTTTTTTAAACAAACTTATGAATGATTCTGAAACCATCTAAAGGGTCAAAGTTTGGTAGTAATTTCGAATATTGTTTAATTTCAACCAAATAATATATTAAAGTAGGTACATCATCACACTATGAAAAACTTACGTAGACATATATTTATCACAACGACATACTGTAATGGTAATGGTAAACTTCAGTTGCAATTGAATAGTGAAATAATCGAATTGAAAATGGAAGAAATTATGTGAACTTATGATAAAATACCATTATTTCCTAGAGTTTTTTGCCTTTAGTTTGTGGTCGTGAACCGACAAGCCACCTCACTTCACTCTGATCTTAATGGATCTATTGTGGTTCACCTTCACAGGCTAGGACTGGGATAGTTTAGGGTGTTTTGTGTCGTAGGGTACCTCCCTAAACGCCAAACTCTCATGTATTTCCAAACTTTTCGAAAGTATTGTCTTCGACACAATTTACTTTAATTGTAAACCATTATTTTTCACCAAACAACATGGGTTCCGTAAGGGCAAGTCTACGACCACTAACTTAACTGAATTCGATTCATATGCCTTAAATTCTATAGAGAAGACAAACGGAGTTGACACAAAATTAGCATTTAATAATAATAATAATAATAATACCGCAAAATTTTAAACGATTTATTAATATGTTAAATCATTTTTATTATAATACTAGGTTAAAAAGACGATTTTGCTAATTTTAAACGAGTTTAGTATCGTATTATCTTCTTAACATTTTACTAAAGTTAAAATCACGAAATTACTACTTTAATTTTTTTAGTATCCTACTAAATCCATAGTGTCATCTGATGTAGTATATCAACCTCGCACGCGGAAGTCCCAGGTTCGAATCCTGCTGGTATACATTTTTTTTCGTTTTTTTTTTGTTAATAATGAAGTTAAATGATTAAAATATAAACATCGAATACTTATTTAGAGCACACGTTGGGTTACCATCAACATATAATTAATTTACAAAGCATACACACAATAATTGTGTTCATCAAAATTCAAAATTTAGTTTAAGCTTAAAGTTCTTGGATTTCCTCCCAGTTTTGTTCAATGGATGAATCCCTATCTTTCAGATTGTAAATATCGAGTCTTTTAGGTATTCTATATCAGTTCCTTTCAGTGCTAAATATGACGTCCCATAAGGTAGCCATCTGGGTCCTATTATTTTTATGCTGATAATAAATGACGTAGAATCAGTGATATAGAATTCAGAACTTTCTACGTACTCGTAGGCAGACGGCATGAAAATTTTTCATCCTGATCCTATATTTTTTTAATTTTTAACTTATTGCATCTTATTTTTTAACTGCTTGCATTAAGCAGATCCATAATCTTTCCTCTTGCATACTCGCATCGTCCATAAATAAAAATTGGTGTGTTACGCTTGCATTGGGAAAACACAACTTCTATCTATATGTATTTTATTCTTATGTGCCGATATGACTGGCAACCGACTTTGCCGTCGAACTCGGTGGAAATGGACCCAGCGTGTGCGGTATCTGGCGCAGGGGGGATATAATCGTGGGATTATTTATTAAACCATGCTGACCTCTAAGTAAATTTCAGCGTATGCTTAAGAGGCCTAGTAAAGAGAAATCGCCCAGTTCATGGAAAAAGTATTCTCCGAGGGATGCTTTCCTGATTCGATATAATCTGGGGCATTCACAAAGGAAGTGATATGAGTCTTCTTAGTATTCTGCGTCCATACATATAAGTCATATGTGCTAATGTCCATTCTAGGCATGTAAGTTCCCATTGATTTGTGCCTTATTAGGATGCCCATCCAGGGGGATAGTTGAGGCCTGCTTAGCCCTAGTAAGTGTTCTGTTTTTTTTTTTTAGAGATATCTGTCCAAAGATTCCTCGAATCCTGACAACTGTCGATTCCTGGCCATCTGTCGTTTCCAGTTTTTAGGAAAGTTTGGTGAACTCTTACATTTTTTTGCTCCAGTGGTACAATTATCCCGGAAATGGTTTGGATCGGTTGAAGTGATGATCAGGTTGTTTTGGCCAGTTCGTCTGCGCTTTCATTATCTTGTGTGTCACTGAGTCCTTAGATCCAGATTAGGGTTCGATTTGCTGAGCGTATAGTCTTTAT
Source organism: Philhelius pedissequus (assembly GCA_910595825.1). NCBI lineage: Eukaryota > Metazoa > Arthropoda > Insecta > Diptera > Syrphidae > Philhelius > Philhelius pedissequus. Next base: position 1,443,130 of record OU343162.1, read on the forward strand.
TAGTTACGGCAACGAACTACTAAATTTGACCTTGTGACTAGATCATATAGCACTATCTTGGCCGCCTATTCAATCTATAGGGATGTGGTTGGTGCAGTTCTCATAGAGCTAGTTGTATCAATATACGCCAGTTTCTGTATATTTGTCATGGTTTTAAGATTGGTTGTTTTGTCCAATGCTGGCCACCAGATTAAACATGCTTACGCCAGTACAGGCTTATTATGAATTGTTTTGGTGCTGGGACACCATCTCTTCCCAAATATCCTACTACATATGTAAAGCGCTATTGAACTTCTTTCTCCATATGTTTAATGTTCTTTTTCCTGTTCAGTTTACGATCTTTAGCAAGACCAAGATACTTAGCCATGCCAGTAATATCGAGTGGGGTCTCACTAATTGTGGGAGGGGTCTGTTATTTTAAATGTTACGTTTCCACGTGAACAGAAATAGTTTGATATTTAATGAGTGTACGCTTAGTCCACAACTACTGGCCCAATTACTGAGATTGTCAAGGCTGATTTGAAGAATTTCGCACAATGTGTGAACGAATATCCCTGAAGCCATTAACACGATATTATCAACATATGCCACAACTTTGATGCAGAAATAAGCCCAGCGCGAACTCATTGAATTGGATTGATTTTTCAATTGTGCCAACCACTTCTTGAAGTGCTGTCTCAACAGATTTGCCCTTAATGTATAAATGTTGGGTCTATGACAGAACACTACCATTTAGCTTCCGGCGAATGTGCACATTTGTGAGTCTTTCCAGGTCTCCAATAGGAAGGATAAGATAAGCTTATATGCCGGAAATCTGTTGGCTTGGGTTGATTGGGATTGCCAGCTTTCGGAATGAAAATGACATTGATTTTGTATGTCCACTAGCATTGGAACAATCATGCTTTCAGAGAATTGGAGCATAATAGGAGTTATGCCATCAGACCCTGTGCATACGTGTATACTGAGAAGGAGTCAATTTTGCAATGGGCCTATATTATGATTAGTTCAGCAAATATTTCGAATTTGAATGTTCTGAAGTTATTGGTTCTGAAGTTGAAGGAGCAACGAAAATCGTATTTCATGTAATAAGGTCCAGAAGTATTTAAAATCGACCGTAGCAGCTAGGGGGTGATGAATGCTCGTTAGTAGCTCGAATTCTAGTAAACACATTAAATTTTTTAAAAATTAAAATACAAAAGTTAACCAAGTCTTCTTTAAATTCAAATGTCATGCACCTGCTTTAATTCCAAAAGGCTTTATCACACCTCTACCATCTCAACAAGGCTTCCACAAGAGCTCGTCAAAAAGAAACTAAGCTATAATTGCCATCATCATCATGCATGCGGCTTTTAATTTACTAATTACATCACGGTGGATTACCGACCCAAGAAGCCAACATATAAAAAGGACTTCATCCGCTCCTATGGCTTCTATTTTCCCAACATTAATATTTTTCATGCGAAATCCTTATAGCAACAAATACAGCAAAAGCGCACAGGCGTGCATACAAGTCCACTTAAAAATGCATTCCGCGTGCTTGTACCGTATACGTCTGTAAATTATAATTTTTATAAAAATACAAAACTTTACGGATTCCATATTGGAGCAGCATCTTTTGACGGTAAAAGAACACAATGCTTATCAAAAGTTCAAAGAGGTGAACCATAAATCACACATTCACCCTGCTGCTGCTGATACTCTTGAGAAGGACGAGTCGAACATCATAATTCGACAATTTTCGAGGATACTCTCCAAACATACCCTCACGCTCACATACTTCAAACTGCCAAGGCAATAAAAAATGTAAAGCCATCCGAAAAAATTGCTTAGCAAGTAATAACTCTATTTATTTTTTAGCTTGATTTGATAGCAAATGGTCTGTGTTGCTTTGAGAATTCATTTTTTGTTTTTTCGGCAATCTGAATTTTTGAATGGCACAAAAATCAAGGTGCTGATGGTGTATCAAATTCGTTCTGTTTCTGTTCCATCCATCGTGTGTATACCACCCCCATTCATGTTCTTTGAATTGTGAATCCTTGACGAAGACGTGATATGTAAAACTGCCATAAGGACGTGGTTAGCATTGTGAGTGATTTTTTAACTTTTTCGCTGGCTTAAACTCTCTAGATGCTTAAAGAATTCATCCCGGGTGTGTGTTTTCAAAAGAAAAAAAAATCACAAAATCCACCAGAAACAAGGAACGGTTTACAAATATATATAAAAAAAGTTTTTTTTTTATATATTCTCTCTTAGCCGCAATCGGAATTACCTCACGCCTTTCACATAGCTCACATAATCCTTTCAACAGATCTACGAAACGAAGAAGTACAAAATATACAATTTACAATTGCTATATAGGGGGATATCGTATATGTCTGGGCCTCTTAAGGAATCCTTTGTTATATCCATGGAAAATCCACGGATAACCATTATGGGAATGCTCTTTTAGTGGGTGGTCGAAGATTTTCATCAGATGCAGAGCGATTTTGGGTGCGGTGGCATTTTAAAATTTTATGAGAATCATCACTTGTTCTATTCATACCATACCATATCCCGACACTATACTAGACCGCAAATCGATTGATGATTCTGCAGGGCGATAGCTTAGGCGGAAATGGAATAATTTAGCCCAATCGCCTCAGGATTGCGAAATTGAAGGCACGAAGTTAATACCACAGAAGGGTTAAAGTGCACTCATTGAGAAGTCTTCTCGAACAGGAATATAAATAAGGATTTTATTCCGGAAACGGGGTTAAATAAAAGTAGATACGTATAGATGATTTTCGGAGTCGAAAAAAAAAGGATAATTATGTCTGATTTGATATTAAACTGCTCGTACTATTGGTAAGCTGTTTTTATTTAATTAGTTTTTTTTTTAATAATATTAACTAAGTACTCCATGCCTAAGGGCTTTGTATACGTAAAAAGAAAGGTGCCTTAGCCTGTGGGGTTCGAACACATCCGTCTAATTTACCAGTCAAGCGCAATTGATTGGTTTCTTAACAAATTGAATTCTAATATCCTAAATTTCATTACCTATTTATTATTTACCCTCCTATTCATTTTAATTTTCCAATGCGTAGAACTCGGCACAGTTTTTCTGAATTTTTTCTTTAAATTCTTGAATATGTTGTATATATATACAATTTTAAAATTTGAAGATTTCACTTCTTCGGCTTTTTTAGTCGTGATAATTTATTATTATTATTTATTTATTTATCTAAATAATTTACAAATAAATTTATAAACTATTTATATTGAAGACTCCAGGGTAACAAGACCATTTGGAGTCGTTTTTTCTAGTTTTAAAAGAAGCAAATAACATTTATATGAACTGAAGACAAATTTTTGTTTCAAAAGGAGAACAATAATAGCAAAAAAAATTTAATTATAATGAATGAGTAAGTAATAGAAAAAAAATAAGAATCAAGAAGTAAATAATTTAAATATCATTAAATTTATGATGATGTGTTGTGGCTTGTTTTATGTGGTCGATGGATTCAGGGTTATCAGGATCAAGTAGTTCAGCCAGTTGTAATTCACTGCTAGTTGCATCGTTGTCATTGATGATTTTTGAAACGGGATAGGTAACTAAAGTGTGCCAGACTGACAATTCCATGTTACAAAAATCGCATTTAACTGGAGCTTCTCTGGTGAAATAGTGTCTACTGGTGAACAATGTTTTTCCCAGCCTCATGCATAACAATTTTATACTGTTTTCCCTAGTAAGGTTTTTATTGTATGGAGTACGCTTATAAGTGTTTTGATATTTGCGCAAGAAAGATTGGTTGTTTTCCCATAAGGTAGCTGTATCCTTATCTAAGACCGCTGTAAGCATTCTTTGAATTAAACGAAAGGTGTTCGGAATCTCGACTACTAGTGGGTAATTACATGTTTCTTTTGCTGCCATGTCAGCATCTTGGTTGCCCTTGATACCTACATGCCCAGGTACCCAAGCCAAACAAATGTCTTTGGAGGAATTAAGTATACTTCTAATATTTTCTAGTGACTGGCATTCATTAAGTTCACTTTTAAGGCCGTTTAGAATACTGAGATTGTCGTGATAATTTATTAATGAAAGATATTCATTAGGTTTCCCAACGTTTCGACTGAGTTTTCAGTGTTCTTCAGGGGCACTTTATTAGCCATGAAACAAAATAAGAGAAACATTTGTGTGTTTGCATTTAGTTGTTAAGATTTAACACTTACAACTATATAAACGAAACTATTATTATCAAATTACATATATGTAGGACTCTTAGTCTTGGGGAATGTATCTTACCGAGTCACTTCCTTGTAAATAAATAACTACACGGTTTATACTACACGTTTGGCTACGTATCTATAAGTAATTTATTATATTATTAAACTTAGCTTTACATCAATCACTTGGAAGAAACAAAAATTCGTCTTGGCTTGATCTACTTGTTTTTAACACAACCGATCGACACAATCATTTGATGATGAGTGCTCGATTATTCTTTCTTCAGATAGAATAATATAAAGGGGACGCACATTCTGTTTTGCGTTCTCGTTCTGTATGTGTCGTTGTGTGCGTGTGTCTGTTTCTCGTCATGTTAGTCTGGGTCGTATGGAGTGACATATATTATATATAAAAATTTTAAAAAAATGAAAGTTTAAATATTTAAGTGAAAAACACTTCTTCTATTTAGAAGTTTAGTCAACAACTGTTTAAAAAACTCTTTTAAAGGTGCAACAAAATTATTAATGTATGTGTGTATATATCGCAGTTATGTAGAGACAAGGGAACAGTACACCGACGAGATACTCGTACACTGTGTATCCTGCTTCCTGTTCATTTTATTTTTGTTGTTCAAAATGTGCAAAGTTTCTAACGTATGTCGCTTCGATGTATGTTTTTCCGTTTTAAAAATTTGAACATTTTTAAATCTGTGACTAGCAAGAGCTGTTTTTTGAAAACTTTTGGAGTTGGTATCAGATTTGTGATTCGAGATCCTTTGTTTTAAAAGCTGCTTGGTGGTGCCAATGTAACATAGTTCACAGTTTTCTCTTTCGTTTCCTAAGCAATTGATCTTATATTATAAAGTGTTTGGTTGGATTTGTAAGCAACATTGACATCTTTAGCTTTGCTAGCGATGGTTTTCTTAAAACTTTCAGCAAGTTTCGGCACGTAAACCGTACTTTTGAAATATCCTGCTCTTTCATATCTGTCGGATATTAATTATCAATAAGGATATTTGTAATTTTCTCTTTGTTGGCGGGATGGAATTTCTTGTCACTAATCGTAAGGACTTTTTTAATAAGGTTGGAAGCCGTATTGACTTTAATATGTTTTGCTTGATTTGATCGAAAATTGACATTCTTCCTTGTGCTGTCTCTTTCTGATGCCAGTCAAAGGTGAGTCTGTTTCTCTCACGACTAATTTTTACGTCCAAAAATGCTATCGTTTTACTTTTTTCCTTTTCCATCTTGAATTGGATTTTGGAGTAGAATGCGTTAAGACATTGCAAAACTTTGTCAATCTCACGATTTTCCATTACTGCAAATATGTCATCAACGTATTTGGTGACGAATTTTGGCAATTTTATTGAATTGAATGTTTCTTCTAACAAAAAATCTAAGAAAGGGTCGGCGATGGTAGGTGAAAGTGGATTCTCCATTGCGATTCCATGTATTTGTTTATATATGTTGTCTTAATATTGAAAAAGGTTGTTATCTTTCAAACAGAAGTCAAATATTTCCAAGAACTTATTTAAGCTAAGGCTTGCGTGTTCATTCATAATACTCCACTTTTTCTTTATAATGTTTATCGCCATCTGCACCGGAATATTTGTGAAAAGTGACAACGCATCGAAAGAAACTAAGACTTCATATTCCCTTAATTCGAATTCCCTTGTTTTTTTCAATAAACTCGAACAAATTTTTTCAGTGTACTTTGAGTTGTGAGTAACACCTTGTAAAATTCTATCTATGTATTTTGCTTATTCATAACATGGGACTTTCATAGACGACACGATGGGTCTCAGTGGTAAATTCGGTTTGTGGGATTTTTGGCAATCCATAGATGGAAGGGAAGTGTGTGTTTTGTTTATCAATATTTTCAAGTGTCTTAATCAAGGAATCTAAAGGTGGCATTAAAAGCTTTAGCTTCTAAAATTGATAGAAATTTGATGAATACATTTACACCAACAATTTTTACGACTCACTATCATACATAGTTACCACTGGACCAGCATAATATCCTCGGGGATGTGATGCTTTTTTTCCCCAAGGCTGAGGTAAGCTTACCGCATCCCAAGGTTTTTCCGAAAAAAGCAAAGTAAAACTTGTTACTCTCTCCAAATATTAATTCCAAATATATTATCCTTTATTTCATCAAAACCGGTCTTAACAACTAGGTAAATATGGTAAATGTAGTTCTCCTCATTAAATGATCAGTAATTTGTATCGAATATAGGGAACTATTAAAATGACATTTATCCTGAGCCGAGATCACTTAATACTTAAACGATCGCTCGATCAAACGATGATTGTTTTCGATATATTGAATTTTCAAAGAAAAATTACTTTTTTTAGAGTTTTAGAAATCGATTGAACCTATTCCCACATCGAAATGAACTCGTTCATTGAAGCTGAAGCTACCTGTCTCCTTCTACTTTTTTTTTTTTATAATTTTGCACGCGCTCATTGGATTATGAATACACTTTATATGTTTTTAACACAGCGCGGCATCCGGTGAAAGTAGAGAAAGAAGGATAGAAAGATGTGTGGCGCGACGTATTGAGACGGTGGTTGTTGTCTCAGATTTTATCGCCAGGGATGGCGGCTGAACTAATGCGGAGAACATTACCGTGTCTTATTTATTTATGTCTTTTATAATTCGCATTATTTTATTTTATTTCGTTGTAATATATATGAGTAGTTTACTCAATCACATGTTGTTAGTGTTATGCCTGAACAGCATGTAATGAGTAAAGCAGCAACTCATTTTATGACAATTTTTAGAATTGGGTTTTAATGGAAAATAAGAAAACATAGACAACGGCAGGAATGGAACCTGTGACCACGAGGTTGACAGGCGAGCACACAACTATCGCGCCATGGCCACCCCCAAAAACAACAAACAAACCTTATACGAGAAAATGAAACACTATTTGCATTTTCAATGGTGCTGTCAAAATGAATCTACTTTGAAGCGGTGAAAACACTATTTGAGATTTGGGTAATCTACATGAGATTAGTACCCGGTAAAAATGCAGCAGATATAAGACTCCTTAGCAGGAGCCCTATTCCTGAACACGAGTCGAGCGAGGTTCATGTGAAAACGAGATATTTCACATAAAATGGTATTCTGGAACATTACTCACTAATAATTGGTATTCGTCAACTCGGACGTCAAATGACAAATGTCACTCGAGTGAAAAATACATATTCCTGAACACTAAAGTGAGCATTTTTATGTGACATCATTCATGCTTATAAAGCAATAGAGTGCAGACATGGATCCTAAATGTAAGTACAAGCAAACACAAAAATAAAAAATAAAATGTGTAGTAACAAATATTCATAATGGATTATGAAATTTAAAATATTATAGATTAAAATGATTTAGTCTACCCGAAACAATCGGGTAGTAAGGTTAGGTAGGTACAATAAATATTGTGTTTCAAAATGTAAATATTTTTCTGTGAAACGTCAAGTCAACGTATAGCGAAGTTAGCTACAATTGAAAGGGGACGCAGTGGCGTATTAATCACTAGGCTCGTGAGGCTCGAGCCTATGGCGGCAACTTGTAGGGGCGGAAAATTTAGTTTGTTATTTTATTTTCTAAAAAAAAAATGAAGCAAAAAAAAGAATACCTAATGGCATTTAAATGGGGTATTCATCATTTTTAATATCTGAAAATACGAAATTTAAATCACTGGCCTGATTTTCCGCCCATTCTTGAAAAGTCTGTTAGCGCGAACGGTTCGAAAATAGACAAATCGCCCAATAAGAAATTATTGGCTACTTGTTCATTATTACATATAACTCGCAATTAGCATTATTACGCAATACGCGTAACGCATGGGAAATACGCTGCCGCTAAATAATAATAATGTTAAGTTCTAAAACTCTTAAGAATAATAGTTAAATGTAAGACGTGTTGTACCTTAATCTACAATAAAACAAATGAAATAAAGCGTACCGATTAAGATATTTATTTTTATCGTGCTGTTCACAGTTGTTAGTTAGTTTAATTCAAAATGATCGCAAAGAAGCCATATATAGATTTTAAAGATTGCCGGTCACGTTTTTCGCACTTACCTATGTGGCCTTAAGATTGCACAAAAAAAACTGCGTTTTAGACGATCTCGTCGAGGCTCGAGCCATTAACAGATAAATCATTTCCTATTTTCCTAACGCTGAACGTGTGCTTGGACATATTAAAGGTAGTCGAAATCCCTTTAGTACGCCCACAGTTATAAAAAAAAACACGCATTTTGACTGATCGCGGAGTACATTCAGGGGTGATACTTAAGAATAAGAAATAAAGAAATAAAAAAAGAAATAAGAATAAAAAAGTGTCCAAGATTTTTTCAGAATCTATATTACAGGTAAGTTAATATTTTTTACTGAAATGGGTAAAAATGTTAAATATCTATTATTTAAATTAAAATAATTAATAACTAAAATTTATATTTATATTTATCTTTTTAAATAAAGGGAAATTGTTCGGAAATTTCTTTCTTACACTTACTTTTGAGACAAACTAAAATAAATTATCTACTCTCACACCAAATTCAAGTTCCACTCAAAAAGGTCTTTGATTATTCATAAGAACTAGTGTATACCAATGCCATTTTTAATATAACACTGCCAAAGACCTACAACTTTTCTTGTCTTTTCGACAAAAAATAAATAAACCACCATGAAACACGCCAGAAAACAATAAATGGAATTAAGATATACACCATTTAATTTAAGAACAAAAGCAATCAACTTCTTATATTTATTATTAAATTTATTGCCACAATCTATGTGCAATACCCCTTTGCTGTAAAAAAAAATATATGACGGGTTTCTAGTCTTAAAACTTAATAGGTTCTTCATTGAAATATAAGGAAAAATATATTTTCTCCATACTAGTAAACACTTAGTTGCAATTTTGATTACAAAAATTCTATCCAATTTATCAAAAACAAATGACCTCGAAAATACTACCACATTCAAATTCCTCTCCCCCAAAAAGACAACCGTGTTCCATTACTGTTAGCCCATTTAAACTACGATCCTTGGATAGTATTAAAAAAGGGGGCGGCTATTACGGAGCGTGCCTCAGGGCGCCCAGAAGGCTAATCCGCCACTGAGGGGACGTTCAGGCATTTTAAGTTATGTCATGTTTTTGAATCTCACTAAAGTTGTGGAATACCTAATCCCGCTCGACTCGACTTTGAGCTCTCAATTAACACCTTACTCGACTCGTATTCAGGAAACGCCCCCAGGTATATGTATACCCAGTTTGAAAAAGTCGGTTCAGCGGCTTAATCTATAGGTAGATCACCCTACACACAGACAGACATACAAACTGAACTTTTGTTGGGTTCTCTATCTTCATAATGTCTAGTTTGATCAAAATCCCCAGTTCGATTTTTATTTCCAAATGCAATGCCCTAAATGACCTTGTAAATACATCCATCGAAAGTAAAAATTCCAAAATCAATTTGCAATAAGATTGCGTCAACTGGGAATGTTCGAGAATAGGTGTCTACCATTGTGAAGTAAAATTCAATGTCAATAAGTGTTTATCCTATTTTTTAGCATAATCAGATTTGATTCACTGAAATGCACATTCATATTTATTCTTCATTCTTACTGAATGTTAAATGAACATTCACATAAATACTTGCAGGTTTACTGGATTAACATCCCATTTATTTAATATTTTTACACAGTCCCTTATTCTAATCAACAGATTCCAACAATCGCGTAGAGAGAAGTGATGTTCCACAATTTGTGTTTGTACAGATTCCACAATGGTTCGTGTATTATTAAAATTGAGCGCGCCATCTGGATGCATTTTGTGTAACAAATTATCGGTTTCGAAACCCATTTTTACTCACTTTATAAAGGCAAGTATTGGTATCGTTAAAAAATATTTGGAATTTTTTCAAACTATTTGTCAAGTCCATGTACATATAGTGCAGGTATAGTACATCTGGCTATAGCTTAAATGAAAGGTCAGATTAGCTTTAAATTTAATATAACATAAATAGGTTTATTCAGGTATGTGATTAATATTTTGTGATAATTATACTTCGTTATCATGGTTTGACAGATTTTATTTTAATGTTACAATCCGTTGAACATTTTTTTATTTGAAAAATAGACCGGACACTCAGTCAAATATATACAAATGGTTATCAACCATATCAACCATAATAAAAAAAACACCTGTCTTATGTCGAATTCCAAACAACAATTTCAAATCGATTTTTTTGTTTATGGTAAGGAATTTGCAAAAAAATAGTTTGTGTGTAAAGTCTATGAAATCTTGCTAAAAATCCAAAATCTGTTTTGACAGATTTTGCTTAGAAAAATGTAATTCGATTGTGTTTAGAATAAAATCGAATGTTTGGTTGTTTATGGAATTCGACATTAAGATATAGATTTGACATCTCGGCATTAACGTTTCGGTAATATACAACTTTATTCAATCTTGACAAAACGTCGAAAAAACAATTTATATTTTTGTAATAAAATGACGAAGCCAGAAGGTGAAATTAAATAAATTGTAATTAGGATTATGAATTGAGTATAAGTAACTTTAACAACCGACATTAATTAATTAATTTAAAACAACTTAATGCACTGCTGTTTAAAATTCACATAACAATTCCAAGCCCACTAATTAAAAGCTTTGTCATAGATAACGTTTAGCAAATTTAGTTCCCAAAACCATTTGCACACTTTTGGACTACCTAACGATTTGAAGGAATGCTACGCATTTCCGTTGGCTTCCCCATTCACCCAATGAAGCGTCTCGAAAAAGGTGTGCAAGACTCATCATACCGCCTCTATACGGTCTGAGCGAGCATTGCTAGCGAAGTTTTGACCTTAAAAAAAATATATATGTAGCTCCGCAAGAGCAACTAAATGAATTCCAATAAGAAATATTGGCCATTGAAATAAAATAAAAATTGTCATTCGGCATTGAATACGTAATTGATGTTGGAAAATCTATTTGTCTCGGCAATGGGCGCCTCTCTGAAGCTAAAGTAAAATTGGCATGGTAACAAAGTCAATAAAAAAAAAATATTGTAGTCATTGGTGCTGCAGGCTGCAACTCAGCTCTATCTATAGCCACTCACTTTAGAGTCCATAATTTATCTGAAGAACGTGTGATTTTCATTATATGGACTTCCTTCCGTCTTGTGCGCCCTGTTGTTCAAAAATATACCACACCATACGAAAGCAAGATGAAATTTCTGCCAATGTACTCGTGGAACACTTAAATGCATCCTGCATCTTGTCTATATAGATGATGTTTAAAATATGTGAGCCCTGATGATGCTGAACTACCTACATTTCGCTTCGATGAAGATGGATATGGATACGAGTATGTACATAGCTGAGACTGAGGTTGGAGTACGTAAGTAGCGTGTGCCGACGTACGAGTATTTATAATATTTTCCATCTGGCATCATCGCATCGGTGCAATGTGTTACTTAAAGGTCATTTCGCATTTCCAATTACCACCAGTGTTTGGCAGTGATTCGCGTTTCGCTTGGGATTGCGAGTATGCCAGTACCTACAAATAGGTACAAACATATTTGCAAGTATGATGTTCTGGAATTTTTCTTTCACGGGTAATTATTCGGAACAGCTGAATGCGAAAAACATCAGCAGGAATCCAAAGGAAACCATTTACATTTCATTGGATCAAATGCTGGGGTGTATTTATTTTGTTAGTTATGTACCCACCTACTAGGTATTCTGTGGATCTTTCTCGTATATGTACTTCAGGCATTACTTTAGACTTGCTGTCGGTCTGTAAAATGGTTTGGAAAATTCTTCAGTTACAGTTCATGTTTTAATATATTTTATTGCGAGTGGGGATTTGTATAGATACCTATGGATCGGTAGGTATACTTGTGATTCCAGGTAGAAATTAATTTCTTAATTATGACAACGTCGACTATACTTGCAGCTAGTACATAAATTAATTAGTCCAAGTTTTAAATGAAATGAAATGCATGACTGTATAACAGGACTAGGACATGAGTCTTGTGGTTCAATCCTATAACCCAGCAAACATTTTAATTCAGAAATGAACGACAATTAATTCATAAAAGTGAAGAAACCGGCCGAAAAAGAATTCACTTATAATGCAATTTTAATCCTTTTACCTGAGCTCTTAGACACTGATTTGAATCATTGTAATGATTCATTTATGATCTGAAAATTCGTCATTTAAATAAATGTATATAAGGGTTCCATATATTCATTTAAATGATTAATGCCTGAATCTTTTCTAAATCATAAAAATGATTCCAATAAAATTCAATTAAGTGAAGGATTTCTAAGTATATACCTTCACTTTAGTTAATCGTACAAGAATCATTTTTGCGATTCAGAAAAGGCTCCGGGATAAATCATTTAAACGAATATATGGAACCTTTATATACGTTCATTTAATTGCAGAATTTTCTGATCATAAATGAATCATTAAAATGATTCAAACCGGCGTCTAAGAGCCCAGGTAAAAGGATTCAAATTTCATCATAAGTGAATTCATTATTTCTGATTCATTTATGATTGAATATTTCATCGGTAAGCCTCTGGAACATTTTTTGATTTGCCTCTTGTTTGGCTTTTATAGCTTTCAGGACTTCTTAATTGTTACACGATGCTATAATTAAAGAAAGGATTTTAACGTTTCTAAGAAAATTTAACACCATTTTTTACATACCTTTATGTTTTATCATTTGCTTGTATACATATATATATTTTTTAAGTAAGTAGGTGCCCATTTATTATTAAAAAACAAGCTGGTTATATACCTATCTATACCGATCTTTCGAAAAAAAATTTTGGAACTGATAATCGACTATGCAAACGAAACTTTTGTCATTACAATGACCCGTCATCATTACCCCTTTGTAAAAATAAAAATAAAAGGACGAATAAAAAAGGATTTCCATATAAAGGATCCAACAACAAAATCTAAGTGTTGTTTTTTTTGACACAGAATACATATCTCTTTGTGGCTCTCTGGTAAGAATTTGTAGGATCTTTGTATGTATTCATAATTCATTAAAAAAACTGAAGGTTTCTTGAATATTATTCTTCATTTTTGGTGATTAGAATCTGAACTTACAGATAAATGTTTGCTGGGAACGTGGTCAATCCTAAGCGGGCTATACACACAATCTGAAAATTTAAAAAGTAAATACTCGTACATACATAAATAAATGTATAGCATGTTTGGCTCTCGAGTCGAGCTCCTTGTAGGTACATTGTACACAGCCGCACAAAGGAAAAATCACACAGACCGACCGACGCGACATGACACTATGATGGTAACACAGTAGATCTACATTGATCTAATGTCGTTTTTATTTGGCAATCAAGAAGCCTCCTGGACTCTTCTGAAAGTGTTCACTTGGGAAAACATTACATTACATTAGGGGTATTCACTATCCGGTGTAACTGGTCTTGTATCATTGTAAAAGTGTAGCATTTTTTTTTAACTACAACAACAAAATATACTGAATGTCAAAATCTTACACTTTTACTATACGCGAAACCTATTGTAACAAACTAAGCCGTCTTCAGAACAAATGTGAAACAGATTTTGACATTTGCTTCAGTGTTGCTACAGATTTGTAAAGGTGTGTTCACAGTCTGTTGTAAAAAAAATAAAATTTTACAATTTTACAAGACTTGGTACACCAGATCGTGAATACCAATATTACATTTTATACTACTCCGCAGATAAATCTACGAAGTAGAGACACTGAAGCACTGGCAACTAGACCATTGGCTTAAACTTCTACATACATTAATACAACAGAGAGAGACAGATATAGGAAGAACACACAACAGAAGAAACACGTGGTTGGTTTCCGACGGTCCTCCATCGAAGTACTAACAACGCGCAACGATGCTTGATTTCGCTGATCTATGGGAAGCGATGCTTTCATCGTAGCCAAGGCCGTAGACCACTTGGGAAAAAAGTGACAGTTCTTATTCTGAAAAGAATATATTAGAGATGTGACGGATATCCGGTAGCTATTCGGTATCCGGCCTATCCGGCTCCTTTTTTAATATCCGGCCGGAGCCGAATAATCTTTTTGTATCCGGCCGAATACCGGATAGTCTTTTTTTTAGTAAGAAAAATAACAAAATATTAAGTTTTATGATCTGATTGATTTTTTTTTCATATAATAAACATAGGCTATCAGCAATTTAATATTGTACGCTTTCTACACCCACATTATGGTGAATTTTTTTTTCCGTGGGTAGGTGTAAAACCTTCAAAAGGCTCTATGAGGACCGAAAAACGCGTGCTGATTCTTACTGCACTAAAAACACCTCATCCTCCCGATTGCAACTAAGTTGAAACTTATCTAGCAATTTATTTTTAACGAATTTAATTAACGTGTTGCAGGTAACTATCCGGTGATAGTTCCTGCTTATACCGCGATTTTAAGGCGGATTCTCGTTTACTGCACCAAATCGGAAGGCTTTGTCCTTCGCAGGCGGCGTACTAAATTCGTCTCATCGATAATTTCGATTATAGTACTATTGCAGTGTTGTAATAGCCGTTTTCTGTGATTTCGGGCAAAATTTTTTATTTCATCGCCAACCGTGGGAATCCCGAAATCTCTGTGGAGATCTTCGTTTCTAATGTACCAAGGTGCGCTTACAAATAATCTTAGGAGTTTATTTTCAAATGTTTGTAAGGTATTTAAATTAGAATCTCGCGTACAACCCCAGAGTTGTATACCGTAAGCCCAGACAGGCTTAAGCAGAGTGTTTCCCGAGCAACCAGTACATATCTCTGAGTTTATTATTTAACTCTTCGCATTTCTTTTTAACATGCGGTTTCCATTTTAATTTCGCGTCTAGAGTCATTCCGAGATATTTTGCTTCGTTAGCAAACGGAACTTGAACCGTATTAACAAATACCGGTAATCTATTAATTTTGTTATACGTAAAATCTACATGGACTGATTTTACTTCGTTGAGCGATATCCGCCATGTTTTTGTCCAATCATTGACATTATTCAGAGTTTGAGGTATATCACGTGTAAATAATAGGTACAATATTGGACCTAAAACAATTAAATTAGATTTTCTGAATTCAAGGGTACTTTTATTTACTTATTTTTATTTTATGTACTTTCATCAATTAGAGCATATAATAATACTCAGATTAGACTAATTAATAATACATTTAAAACAAAAAATAAAAAACGTTATATACATTAAATATTAATTATTAACATTAGTACATAACTAATAGTTTATTAATTTAATTTATTAACTCGATTAATTATTTTTATGACTTGATGTTCAAAGGTTTCTTCTGCTATTTTGGTCACTTTCTTCTGTATGCAAATAAAATAACTTTACTTTATCGTTTTACCCTACGTTTTGTTGGATTTTCTCAACTTCTTGTGGGGTTGTTTATTTAAACATGAAATATTAAAAGTTTACATTGATTTTTTTCTAAATCAATTAAATAAAGCATTAATGGATTAATTGCAATGACAAGAAATCGTTTTTCATTGTTATTTAAAACAAGTTGTTAATATTGTCTTCCAATCTATTATGTTTTATTGTAAAATTAATAATAATTAACAAAAAAAATCAATGTAAACTTCTAACATTTCGTGTCAAAATAAACAATCGACCCAACATAATCAAGGCAAAGTGGTTTTAATGATAAGGATCATTTAAATCAGCGTATATGAAACCTAACATGGTGCTTGCTTTATTAACGTTAAGAAAGTTTGGATTCAAAAATAACTTCAACATCTTTTAAAATAAATATTAAACGATTATGTATATTTTCGTATACGATGGCAATATATTTTTAAAAATCCAGAAAATAATGAACTCATCTTCCCAACTAGCAATCTCAATCTTCATCCAGTATATAAAATGACAGAACATTAATTACAACAAATGCGCCATATACAGGGTGTCCGCCGGGAAGGTATACTAATTTGTTTGTTTATAATTTTTTGATTAAATGAAAGAGAATGGATCTTATATTGATAAATGTTTTATTTAATGTCGGCAATTATGTATGGAATACAATATCAGGTAAATGTCCACCTCTGTTATACTCACAAATACGAGCCCTTTTGAGCGCAGTTTTCATTACATTATCACACATTTCACGCGGTATTTCATTAATTTTATCACGAAAATTTATTTTTAGTTGCTCAAGCGTTTCTGGTTTGTTTGCATAAACCTTGCTTTTCAAATATCCCCACAAAAAGAAGTCTGGAGCAGTCAAATCAGGCGACACATCACCATTTCTTGAAATAACTTGTTGTGGAAAGACGTCTCGCAGTAATTCCATTGTAATCCTGGCTGTATGCGATGTAGCACCGTCTTGTTGATACCACATGTTAATCAAGCCCAAAGCATGCAGGTGTGACGTTAAAAAGTTTTCAATCATATCACGATATCGCTTCCCATTCACATTTACCGTTACGCCGTTTTCATTTTCAAAGAAGTAAGGTCAAATGATTCTTCCTTACCAAATTGCACAACAGACTGTAACTTTTAATGGAGGGTTTTCCATTGCCCAGTACCGACTATTCTGTTTATTCACATATCCATTCAAATGAAAATGTGCCTCGTCACTCATTATGATTTTTTTCATGAAAACCGGGTTCTCATGGGCTAGCTGTAACATCCTATTGGTTTATTTACGGCGGAGTTAATGGTCATGTGGAATGAATGAATGAATATTACTATGGAGTTGTTGCACTGCAACCTTGAGATCTATTGTGCCCCCGTCAAGAGTTGGGTGAGGATAGCTCATTTTACAGCTCTTCCTCCAAATTTATTTCCCTCATGAATTTGAGTATTTGAAGTATTTTTAGAGATGGTAAGTTACTCTCTTCCACCTGGTATCATCCAAGGTGTTATTTACTTTGATGAACAAGTGCATAACAATTGCCCAGAATATGGTCCGGCGTTTCCTCTTTTATATCACAGAACCTGCATGTGGCACTACTTATTAAGCCAATGATGTTTAGATGTCTTTTTAATTTACAGTGTCCTGTAAGGAGACCCGTTATTATTCTGAGGTTGTTCCTGCTATACAGTCTGTGAAACGTTGTTGGTTATAATTCCAAAGTAGTAGTTTGGACTGTCTCAGTTTGGGTAGTTTTATCCAATTGTTGGATCTTATGGCCTCCTCTTCTTTTTTGATTTTATTTCTCATCACATTTTCTCCTATTCCGCAGTATGGTTCAGGCCCCACTAAGGGAGTCGACGCACCTATTTTTGCTAAGGAGTCTGCCTCCTCATTGCCCTGGACACCTACGTGGCAAGGTACCCAATGAAGTGTGACATTATTATTTTTGCCGAGTTCATTTAACCTGCCTACACATTCCCATACCAGTTTAGAACTGATAGAGTAGGAGCTCAAAGCTTTGAGTGCGGCTTGGCTATCTGACATGATGATGTCAATATTTTGCTTATTGTAATTTCTTTCGAGGTTACGATCTGCACATTTTCCTATAGTTTGTACTTCAGCTTGGAAAATACTAGTAGACTGTCCCATCGGTATGGAAAGCTTGGTTCTTGGCCCAAATATTCCTGCACCAGTCCCTTCCGATGTTCTCGATCCATCAGTGTACTACTTGATGGTGTTTGCTTTCAGAGTGTAGTTAACAGTTTCCCATACCCACTCTTTCTTGCTACTTAACTTCGTTTGATAGTTTTTCTCGAAGTTATATTTTTTAATCGTATCATCTCTTGGAATGTCAATAAGGTCTGTTACTGAAGACTTCTGAATGTTGACTCTTTCCCTGAGACCTATACAAATTACCAGTCCCAGTTCCCTCTTTGGCAAATCTTATAATGGCTCCCTTTGCAGCAATTCCAATAACCTCATGTAGGGGAGAGAGATGAAGTATAACCTCCATGGCTGATGTAGGGCAGGTTCTCATTGCTCCAGTTATGACTAAGCATGCGAACCTTTGTACTTTCTCTAGTTGTTAATATTTCGGTTCGATTGTGCCATGCGACCGCACCATAGGTAATGATGGGTCTTACCATCATGGTGTACATCCATCTAAGGATTCTCGGCTTGCGACCCCAAGATTTGCCTGCAAGTTTGCATATCATTAGGACCTTTGTGGCTTTCCAGACGGTAGATTCTACATGTTTGTTCCAGAGGAGTTTACTATCTAGTGTGATACCTAGGTATGTTACCTCCCTCTTAGTTTCTATTACTTCGCCAGCTACCCAGAGAGGTTTCATGTATGGTAGAAGTCTTTTCTTGGTAAATGGTATAATCGTGGTTTTTGTAGGGTTGATATTTAGTCCTACAGAAAGACACCATTTCCTTGTGATTGTTAATCCTCGTTAGATTATATCACATAAAGTTTCTTCAAACTTCCCTAGGGCTGTAATAACTATATCATCGGCAAAGCCAATACAGTGTATACGTTGGGAGTTCAGATTTTCTAGCAGTTCGTCCACTACAAGACTCCACAGCAAGGGTGATAATACACCTCCCTGAGGAAATCCTCTTGTTGTGCTTATGTTCTGAGCCGTACTTCCTGCTGTTGCCTCCGCTGTTCTACTGACTAACATTTCTCTAATCCATCTGGTTATGTTTATGGTTACACATTTCCTAACAAGGGCTTTGTTGACTGCATCATGGGAGGTGTTGTCAGAAGCACCTTCTATATCTAGGAAGGCAGCTAATGCCGTTTCCTTTGCATTTAAAGCTTTTTGAAAGGTGTTAGTGAGAACGTATAGGGCGGTTTCTTTAGATCTACCCGCTCTATATGCATGTTGTTGTTGATTGAGAGGCCGTTTAACTAAAACTTCCGATCTTATGAAGTTGTCTATTATTTTCTCTAAAGTTTTCAGTATGAAGGATGTTAAGCTTATTGGTCTTGTAATGCAAATCCATGGGCAAAACTTTTGGCCAAAGTTGTTTTTTGAAGATCAAGCTTCTGAGCACGGCGTCGAATTGAGGTTGATAGATTGTTTTGAATACTTCCTTGAGCAGAAGTAATGTTTTCAGCCGATTTTGCAGTACGTTGTGGTCCATGCTTGGGCCTATCACCTACAGACCCTCTTTCTTCGGAATCATTCACTACACGATAAATAGTGCGTTTTGTTGGTACGTTCATTCTCCCAAAAATTTAACGTAACATTCTCATCGTCACAGTAATCTAGGATTGATTTTGATAAAATGTCTTAACGATTAAAACACGTTGGTTTATCGAATATTTTTCCATTATAAATTTGCCACGTGTCTACTCCACGACTGCCAAATATGAATTGTCAAGACTAATGTTTATAAAATTTGCGGCAAAACAAAGTACTATACCTAACCAGCGCACACCCTGTATTTGCAGTGTAAAAAGTAAGATAATCTTGTGGAAGTGGAGGAGAAGGCAAAAAACATATTTTAGTTGGTTTTACTTGTACCGGTCTCATTTGTGTATCAGACCACCAAATTATTATACCTTTCATTAGGGCAGATATCCGGCCGCCGAATATTCGGCTATTCGGCCTATCTGCGGGGCGAGTACCCGTTATCCGGTATCCGGCCAACATCACTATTCGGTACAACTCTCTAATGTATATGTATGTATGGAATATTTTGTTATTTTTAAGCTTTAACATAAATGAAACAAAAAAAGCATGCCTACTAAAAACAGATAAATAACGGGTGGGTCAATAAGTCCCTGAAAAATTAACACAAATTATGTCTTCAGTTTAAATTTATAATTTTTTTATTTGTCAACATATTTTAAAGGAATTCATACAAATATTATGTTATATATATATATATATTATATATATATTCCCGGGAAAATAAAATTCACTTCGCTTTTTGAAGCCGAATTTATGATAAACTGAATTTAACACTTTGCTATCAAAACCCACAAGAAAGAAAAACGATCAATTTTACGAAACTCGAGTAAAAATTGAAGTCAAACAGATCTTATAGGCTAACGTACACTTTAAGGTGTATTTTTCTTAATAAAGTTTTCTGGATTTTAATTATGTTAAAATGTCTAGCTTATTGTAGTACCAAAGTCATGTCCCACACCAATCTTTACTCAACACGTCCTATTTCAAAGTTATATTTTTCGGTTATTAATTCTTCAAGGTCGAATCTAAAAAAAATATATCCATCCTTTAATATTGTTCAGATATTTCTGAGAAACCCACCCAGAGGACTCAGAATCATACTTTGAATTAGGTACTTCTACTTGACAATATTTGTATCTTTTAAGTTTTGCATAGTTATAATGTTTTGTTTTTTAATGACATATTTTTTGAATAAAGAAAAATCAACGAAAAAATACAAACACGGCGATACAATATCGAATTTAAGTTTGCCCTTATGACTTATTCATGGCACGTGCTTAGCGTTTGCTATAACAAACATAGTAGGGCGGCTACTTAAAGGTTTTGGAAATACATACACTGATGTTCGCCTAAGCATAAAGATCGTACAAAATGCGGACCCAGCTTACAACCTACGCCTCAAAAAAGGTTCGAGAAGGCCATGAAAGATACGATTTTTCAAATTAATTATTCTAATCAAGCAAAGTATCTATCGCGATACAAGGTGGAAATAACTAGGGTTATGTGTGTAATTGTTAGTTTATCTGGTGGAAAACAACAAGAAGCACGAATTTAATATTTTTTTATCAAGCTAAAAAAAAAAGCGAAGGCTTTCCGCGAACTATACCTTTTATAACAGGTGAGCATTATGCGAACGCAATTTCAATTCAAACTTTAACGTCTTATAACGTCAGCAATATATGCTTGGGATATACTCCAACTCAATTGGAGCAAAGGGTTGCCAAATGTAAATTTTTAAATGGTATACAAGGTTTGTAAGTGTATTCTCTTTATTACGCTGCGCTGGTTGTGAATTCAACTTTGTATTCAGCTATGGTCAACTGATGTAATGGGTCTTTGATGAAGTGCTTGATTAGGCTCTTGAGTGCATTTGAATGGTCGACTGCTTGATTTATACTGTGCTCCTTATTTAGGGAGCTTGCTGGTGCGATGTGCTGTGCGGGAACAAAAAACAAAAGCAAATGCAAGAACGAAAGAATTTCGTTTGAATTTTTAATGAAAGCGGGCCAAGTTTTTATTTTTTTCATTTCACAAAAGTGCGTGCATTGGATAAATAAGTTCCAATGAAACACGTGATTTAGTTTTATGCACTGGCGGACAGAACATATTCATCATTTAAGCAGCAGGTATGTATACAATGTCTTAACTAGCTATGTGGCATTTTCATTAACGAATTTTCTCGAATTTTCGTTAGATTTATATATGAATGTTTTGATATGTTCTGTGTGGTCAGATTGATCTGATTTTATACACTGTACATAATATGTCTTAGGCCCAAATGTCAAACTCGAAATCGTCGTTCAATGTTCTGTTCACTTTCTTTCAGTCAAAATAGGGTGACCATATTCCCAACGACAAACGTAACCCGACTAATGAAACTAATTATGTTTTAAAATACCACAGTTACTCTAATGTCAATGAAAATGTGTGCGAAAAATTGAACATCATTTGTCTGGTATTCAAAGAAAATTGGAAAAATTTTTGTCATAAAATACAAACTAGGCTTAATAAAGTGGACACTCATAGGATTTGTTCATGAATTTTCATTCAACGATTTTGAAAAGCATTACAAATTTATAAGAAAAACAATCCATGGCTGACTAGACCAATTAAAAAATTCTCGAAACATTTCATGTTGTAATTTTTTTTCGATACTAAAAATCTCTTTTACAAGAGTGAGTCAATCGCACATGTTCTGCATTTCACTTTTTGTAAATTTGAGGAACGAAAGTGAATTTTGATGTACTGTATTCCACATAAAAATGTTCTGTATTCCACATATATTAAAGTTTGTAAATAGCTCATTCCGAATATGGGAATTTAGGGTTCTAAATATGAAAATTCGTGTTCTACATGCCAAATATGAACCGGTTTTATACAAATTGTCAGTAACAGGTGATTTTGGCAATTCGAAAATGAATTCGAAGTGAATTGGAAGGAGCTGAATCCACTCGAAATGCAGAACACATTATTTCATTTTAAGTGAAATTGAAATTTATTTTGAATTCATTTTCTCTCGGAATGTACATAGAACATGTGTGAATAATTCCCAGAAAAATGAAATAAGGAACACTTAACACTTGATTTTCGCAATACAAACACTATACTTCATCCAACGTTTCTCCAATTTGTTGATGCCTCCCAAATAATATGATTTCTCGAGCCCCAAAGTATGCGTTTGTTTGAGCGACCTCTTCATTCGACCCTAATCGACAAGAAATATAGTTGCAAGGGGCTAAGTCTGGAGAATATGCTGGATCAGGGAGAAGTTATCCTGGTGGAAAAGAACTTTTTTCTTCGCAAAATGTGACCGTTTTTTTCAAATCGGCTTGGAATCGATCCAGCAGCTCTACGTAATTTGCAATTGTGATCATCTTATACCCTTTTCAAGGTAATCGATGTGAATAACACGGTGAACATCCCAAAAAAACTGTCGCCATGACCTTGTTAGCTGACAAGCCCACCTTTGTTTTCTTCGGCTTCATTTACTAGAAATCCATCTTTTTGACTGTTCATTGGTTTCTGGTGCGTTGTGGTGAATCCAGGTTTCATCTTCGGTTACGTAACGAACCAAAAACTCAGTCGAATCGCCAAAAACACCTTTGAAGTTGTCAAACGAAGGTTTTGTGTTTGTTGTCGCGGCACCCATCTTGCGGAAAGCTTTTTCAGGTCAAAATATTTATGTAAAATTGAAATCCATGTGATAAGCCTGTGACGTCTTCAAGCTCACGCATTTTAACTGGCCGATCGTCTATTATCAAACCATCGATTTTGTCGACCATTTCTACTTTGGTGATTTCAATTGAGCGACCAGAACGTTCGGCGTCACTTGTGCTTGAACTACCGGACTGAAATTGGGTAAGCCATTGGTCAATGGTTCCAATCGATGGTAAGCAGTCCCAAAAAATATTTGTCAAACTTTTATTTCGTTTCCGTGATAGTTTTTTTCTTACAAAAAATAGTGTCAATGAGCACTCGTAATTCACAGAAATTTTACCGAAAATACATAGACGTCTATATTTAAGATGGCTGTCACAACAAAACTATTTGACAGATCTGTCTGAAAATTTGGGCGCGTTCTTTTGAAAGATGATTCTTGATAAAATAAAATGATAAATATAAGATGACGATACAATTTGTGTTCATTTTCAAGGACTTAAAGACCCACCCTCGTAGGTACCAAATCTTCAAAAATGTTAACCATAAAACCAATGAGAATAATTATATTCTACGGCTGACCAATAACTGAAGTCTCAGATAAATATCCCAGATATAAGGTTGAGGTTATAACCATTAGTTTGATTTTTATTTTAAACTTAAAAAATATTTGTCTACATAATCTGTTAGCTGTAAAATACTTGTAAAAAAATGTTAAAATAGATAAATAGAAAACCCATTTAAATTGTTTAAAGTAATTTTATTAACATTTTATTTAATTCGTTTTGCCATGTTTGGTAAAGAAGGAAAAGTATAGCCATTTTGTAAGAATGTTCTTTTTTGTTTTAAATATTAATCTCATTATTTTAGTGCATTATACAATTCTTACATTTCATTATATTCTCTTCTAAGGTAAAATATTTACATTAAGTATATTGAAGCAAATTGCCCTTACTAATACATAATTATATTTTAAATTTTATTTTGTTTATATTAAAATAACATTAAAAAGGTTTTATATTATAATACTACAATTATATACAAGAAAACCGTTTATTTCGTATTTAAATAAGCGCAGCAAACATACAAATAATAATAAAAATAAAAAGGAAACGCTCTCTCAATTATAGCATTAAATATAGGAGCGGAGCGGCGCGACGACGATGACGTTTAATTTGCTTCAGTTTTGTTATTTATTTTTTTTTTTACAAAATCTCAGCGAAATAGTCATTAAATATATTATTAATAAAAATAGATTTACAACAAGTCAACAAAATATATAATAATAATTTTGTACATCGTTTACTTATATTAGCAATGTTTCATTGCACTCAGAAGTTTTTTTTTTCTTTTTTTAATTTAAAGGATCATTTTTTTAATAATATCTTATGTGTGTGTGTTTTTTTTTTGTATATATTTTCCATTGAAATCAATTCGAGATTTTATAAATGGTTCTATGGGATTCAAAGATTGACATAATATTATATCAAACATAACTTGATGTCCTTGGAGTAGTAGGTAAACATATATAAATCGTTAGCAGCTTCATCCTTTTGAGCTGGCTTCTTCAATGTACACATTTCCTGGCTGGGTGGGCTTGATTGTATGTTTCTCACCTGAAAATAAAAATATATTTTTGTTTTTTTTTTTATAAAAATTACGTCATCCAATCAAGTTAAGTAACAATATAATCGCAGAAAAAGAAGGAAGAAGTGTCAAACACATTTTAAATTCAACATGCTGATCGTGCCCTCCCTTGCTGCTTCCTAGGAAATGGATATGAATTTGAATTATTCTTTATGGTCAATCAAGTTATAGTTGACAGTTTCGCACGATGAGTTTATTGGCGAAAAGACAGCTTTGATGTGCATTTTCATATCCATCACACTAACAGGGCCGTAGTTAAGGAGGGATTTTTTAAATGTTGTAATAAGGGGTAGGTTGGTTCTAATGTGAGACGATAATTATTAAAAGTTGAAAATGATATTAATCTGGCTTATCTCAAAAATGGCTTTATCGATTTTGATAAAAAAAAAATTATGTGTAGGTACGATCTATATTTTGATCAAACAAAATTTCAAAATAAATTGTTATTAACAGTACCTGCAATGGAAGAACATTTTTTGTTTTCTCTACCGATTTCTATCAGTTTTCTTACACTGGTGATCCTTCAATTTTTTAATAGTACTGCATATTAAAATTTTCAAAATTTAATATTCTGTTGGATTTTTGAAAGCTCATTAAAATATTTTAAATTACATATGATTAAAAAAAATACTAAATTATATATTCTTCTCATAAATAGGGTTTTGTTGAGAAAACCTTACATTTGTAGTAGGTGGCAACGCTGAAGGTTTTACATAGTGGACATTTAAAACAAATAATATTAACGGTAGAACTATTTTAACAATATTTTGGTCTTCCAAAACTATATGGCGACGAAATTGTATGGTTGGTATTTAATCAAAAGGATTAACAGGACTATTTTGCTTATTGATAGAGCAAACTATAACGATTTTTTTGCAGATTCTACCTTAAATTAAATTAAAAGCGGTAGTTTAAGAGCAAGGACTCTGAACAAATTTACCAATTATAAATTTATATTTAAAAAAAATCAAATATTCCTAATATCATCAACGTTTTAACATTTTATGACAAGTTGTTTGATTGTTTGTTAGAATCTGTTCCTTTAATATCTATTCAATCAAAATCACTTGCTCCAAGTTGGTATGATAGTAAAGTGCGTAGATTGAAAAGCCGCAGAAATAAATTATGGTTTAAATACAAACAAACGGGATTAGCTACCGATTTTAACACTTATTGTGAAGCCAGAAACATGTTCAACAGAGAATCAAGTATTAAATACCTAAGTTACATACAGAAGGTTCAAAATAGTTTGAAAATGGATCCTAAATCGTTTTGGAATTTCATTAATAGTAAAAGAAAATCTAGTCCATATCCGTCCATTCTTAAACATAAGAATGTCTCTAACCAAGAGCCAAGTATCATAACGCAACTATTTTCAGACTTTTTTCAAAGTGCATACATCTGTGATTCTTCCAACTGTGATAATTATTCGAACTGTGATAATTTAATCTGTGATAATCTTGACGAAAATGATCAATTATTTGGACATTTGAAATCATATTCTC
This sequence comes from Philhelius pedissequus, assembly GCA_910595825.1. Classification (NCBI taxonomy): domain Eukaryota; kingdom Metazoa; phylum Arthropoda; class Insecta; order Diptera; family Syrphidae; genus Philhelius; species Philhelius pedissequus. The sequence goes on from OU343162.1 coordinate 1,469,271, forward strand.
ACTTGACTGATATAAATGTTCACATTACTTATGATGATATTATGAAGTTTATATCTAACTTAGAAGATAATGACGCGCCTGGCCTTGATGGGGTACCAGCTTTAGATCTTAAAAAATGTTATAGTATTTTTTGTCGATGCTCCTTGCTGTTCTTTTTAATCGTTAACTGACTATTTGTAAATTTCCTAATCATTCATTATTCCTATCCATAAAAAAGGAAAAAAGGACGAAATTGATAACTATCGTTTGTCTGATGTATCAAATACCTGTTTGAAAAAAATATTTTATAATATTTCATAACATATTAATTTTAAGTAACATATCGCTAGATATTATTAGATTGATTCAAATAAATAATAAATAATATTAACAATAAGAAGACAACTGCTGTTAACATAATTTACAATGATTCTGTTTTCAGCGGCAATACAATACCGATGACCTCCCCCAAAAGATACGGCCTTGTGTAACCATAATATCCTATCTGTTTACATTACATTAATAATTATTATATTATTGGCTAACCTTCCAGTAGTTTCGGACTAAAACTCATCTTTCGCTTTGGAACGTGATCGGCAAGTGAATTTAGTAGTAAGTGTGACCAAGGAACAACATAAAAAATGTTTTTTTTTGTTTTATGACAATCTATTATGTCATGCATTTTTTTTAATAGCAAATTGTTTGCCACCAGACATGAGCGATTTTTTTTAAATGATAAACATAGCTTCAGGCATTCCAAAGGCTTCCTTGAAATTTTCTCAGACATTCTGAGTTTTCATATTTGAAGGATTTTTTTTATTGTAGAATGAATAAATATGTGCATGCACGAACATTTTTTGAAAACGTATTTATTTGAAATAAAGTAACCATCCATATGCAACTGTCAAACAAAATTGCACCCATAAATAAAATGCTTGACTGGATCGCATGAACTTGCTCATATGTTCGATCACATTGTAAGCAAGCGAACGTAGAAATGGCAAAATATATTTTTAAGGTCGTTTCTTACCTAATTGTTTATATACAAAATAACTTAATATTTTAATAATGATGGTATAAGAATTTTAAGTATTTAACAATATAAATCTTTAAAAAAGTCGTTTTCGAAATATTGTATTTAATAATATAAATCGAACAGACAGGCATACAGACGGAATTGCGGGACCAATTTGTTTGTGACACGATTCTGGAACTTTCTCAATTCTATCCGAAAACCTTTGGAGATTAGAGCAGTCATAAATGGAATTTACTTTCAAAAATAATTTAAGATCATCGGCGGCGTATATGAGACATTCGCCGAACTTTATGTTTTTTACAAATATCGATAAAAATAAAAGTGGACCAAGATGACTACCCTGAGGAACGCCTGAAGTACATCTAATTGAGGTTTGATTATTAATGTTTGATCTTTTGGACCATATCGGTTAAAAAAGATGAAATCCACTGCGAAGGATATTTGAATGTCAACCTTTTGTTCTAACACGGATATTTTGAGACATTCTTTTTGGACCTTTAAGATACAAATACAAGGTGGGACACGAATCGTGCTACAAAAATAAAACGTAATAACTTTTTTTCAGTGTGAGAATCGGCTTATTTTTTTTATTTTATAGGCTACTTTTCAGATTTATCAAAATAAATGATTGGGATACTGAAAAAAGGATTTGGATAGTGCAGCGGTACCATTCTTTGCAGTCCGTCATTTCCGTCAAAAGGAATTTCGGCTGGAGTTTGACGGTACTCTTCGAGTAGATGGACCGTCATGAGGCTGGTGAACATGTTTGCCGAATCTGGAAGCACCGAACGAAGACCGTATCGTCGAGATCCCAATGTTCGGGTTCAGGATACAATCGTGGCTGTTGCATCGGCAATACAGGCAAATCCAAGTGTTTCGACTCGAAACTTATCGGGCCAAATTGGAGTTAGCAGACGGTCATTACAACAGATACTTCATAATGACTTAAACTTTTCCGTACAAAGTCCAAATTACAAGCAAGTTAGACCCTCAGGATTTGCCTGTTCGCCTGGAATCTTGCGGAAAAATGATTGCAATGGCCGAAGAAGACAACACATTGATAAATTGTTTGTTCATGTCTGATGAGGCCCATTTTGACTTAAACGGCAATGTTAATAAGCTGGCCCCCAAGGTCACCTGACCTAACTGCACCAGACTTTTTTTTATAGGGTTATGTCAAGCAGGAAGTGTACAAAACGAAACCCAGGAATTTGACTGAATGAAGCAGTCCATTAAGACAATAATTGAGGCGATCCCAATTTCAACCCGTCGTCAGGTCGCAATGAACAATATGCATATGCGTGGATGAGCGTGGAGGTCATTGCGGTCTATCATCTTTAAAAATCATTAGTTATTTAAAATAAAATTTAATTTTTAATCCAATAAAAAAAATTAATGAAATACATCGATTAAAATAAAAGTTATTTAAAATTCTTATTTTAGCACGATTCATGCCCCACCCTGTATCTACGTCAAAAGCAGTATTTAAAAAACTTAAAACTATTACGCATATTCTTCAAATTTAGATATAAAAATTCAATTTTCAACTCAAAGATAATTATCGAGTTCATTGAAATTTGATTTTAGGAAGTTAAATGATTTTTAATTGTTACAAATGAGTAAACTAACTACTCAAATCAGAGTTTCGCAACAACTCCCTTGAAGAGCATTTGAATGATGCTGTATTATATTCATTATAGAAAGATCCAAAAAATGTATATAAGAATGGATCACCCTTAACACAAAGAGTTTTAAATTACCTTCTCAAAAAGGGAATGTGAGATTTTACCTTGTTTTATAATTAGGAAAACAATTTTGCCACATCCTTTTTCCAAAATCGATAGTTCTGCCAGTTTTTTTTATATTTTAGATTTCAAGATTTGTTGTTATTTATAGTTACTCAATTTAAGTGTGCAGTATTCTAGGACAGCAATGAGTTATCAACAGAAATTACCAAAAAAAAAATATTTATTTAAGAAAATTAACTCATTATATAAAAAAATATTTCCATTGTGTTCTATTAATAAATTTGTTTTTTGCTTTTGTTTTTAATTTTCTATATCTAAAGAATTCCATCCACAAAAATACCTGACCAAAATAATTACAACAAAAATCAAACTCTAGAGTCTTAAAATAGACGAAGATCTAACTTCATCGATCATAAAAATATGAGACAAAGAATGTGTTCGAGTGAATTCTATTGTTTGTAGAAAAGTTGTGTCTGGAAACGTATTATTTTTAGAATATTTGAAAACAACATTGGTTGTTTTTTTTTAATTGTATTTCTTAAAAGTAGAACATTTCGACTAGAAGATTGTGGTTTTAAAAAAAAAGAAATTTTACCAACTTTAGGTGTTCAAGAATTGGAAGATATCTAATACAAACTCAAATTTACAAATTAATTAAAATGAGTTGTCCAGGAATATCAAACATACTAAAATTTCATGATTTTGAATCATAAGTAATACATTTTCTTAAATTTGACAGTGCTTACAAGGCAGTTTTTATACCACCTCAATTTTTACTTGCCAAGCTTTAGATATTTGTTTGCTATCGTGTAGTTAGATAAACAGCTTTTGTTGCATTTCAAAAAACATAGGCGCAAAATTTTAAATAGTCTGATGTTAAGGGCTTAGCATGATACTACTTAACAGTTTGCTAATACTAAAGCACTTTACTAATATTTTCCTATTTTTAAACTCTTTTTAACTAGCACCATACTAAATCTATTTTCTTAATAAACTACAACTAAACACGCCTAAAACAGTGCAAAAAAGTAAGCGAACATAACTTTTTGACGTTTGTAAATGTCAAAGTGGCATATGGATTTAGTACGATACTAAAAAAATAAAATAGCCATTTTGTGATTTTAACTTTAGTAAAATATTAAGAAAATAGTCCGATACTAGTTGGTTTAAAATTAGCGAAATCCTCTTTTTAGCTTAGTATCATACTAAAAATGATTTAAGATATTACTAAATCGTTTAAAATTTTGCGCCAAATATTTTAATTTTGAAGGGGACTTTGATAGTCGTATTGTTAGTCCCGCTTTAGACTGTTGCGTTAATGTAACAGTGGCACTTTTGAACCTAAAGTTTAGGTCTACTTAAACACAACTGACTATTCGGATCCATCGATTACGCGGTTTCTCAAAAAAATAATACGCTTTTGTAAATGTATTACTAAAAGCTGGATAACAACTACCGGGGATATAAGTGAAGACGTAATTGGATTTTGCTATTGTTCGTTAACCTGCAGCCATGGATATTTCTGCGACTGGGCATTTGTATAGTGGTGTAAGTTTTATGTAGTAATAAACAAACGAAATGGGCTCTGCATCTTGGGGGAGCACACCAAAATGCCTAATAAAAGGCTTTAGAAAGTCGCAGCGTTTAAGAGCAGAAAACTATAAGAAGCAAAGATGCAACGATGTTTAGTTTGAGATATATTTCTTCAATTGCTGGTTGTCCAAAACGGAAGATATTGTCAAGTGCAAGTGCTACGTTTGTACTAAGATTCTGCATAATGAAATACGCAGGCACAAATTTGCATCAATGAAATTTTACTTTGATTAAAAATTCCAGATACATTTGATTTCAATTTTTAAAAAATTATAGTTTCGGATTCAAAACTCTGAAAAAAAATGTACCAGCACTATTAAAAATGTTTTCGGCAAAGAAGTGGCGGGGCAGTTAGCGCCGTTTTTTAAGTCATAAAACATATTGCGAATGACGATCGCAGAATTGGTAAAGTTCAAATAAATGTTATATTCTCATAGATACAATTAACCACCCACATAAGTTAAATGCCACCAAGTTTATTTAATTTAAATAACTGTTATCACAAGGACTGTTTTTTTAAATTTGTTATTTAACTGACTTTTGATATATGTAACTTCTGGAATTCTTTTCAAACAAAAATCGATTTTTTAAGTAATTTTAATAATTTTAACTATATGCCTGTAAGACCTAAGGTCTTTTAAATACAACCAGAATGGTGCGGAACTAGTTAGAAGGAACAGAAAGATAGGAAAGATTTTTTATTGGCATTGTGGATTTGTGAATTAGGTCTTTACTATCTCATAATTTTTTCTTAAAAAAAAATATTTTTTTTGTTTTAAACAAAATCTATTTTATTTTGTCAAAACAAATGTTGCATCTTAAGCAAGATTACCATCAACATTAAACGCATACTAGCAAAATTTAAATCTTCTCTTACGCCAAATATAAAATTCCGTCCAACAAAATAAGATGAACGACTGTATCGCTTGAACTTGCTCTTATGTTCGGTCACATTGTATGCAAAAGATTTCTATTAAAAATCTAAATATACAGTCGAAATTCGATAAGTCGAACTTCGATAACTCAAATATTTGATAACTCGAATGAAATTGGTTGGCAATAGCGCGAAGCCTGAAGTTTACATGTAATTTTTGTTTGATAACTCGAACTTCTATAACTCGAATGTCTCGGTAACTCGAATGTATCGATAACTCGAAGATATTATTTGGCGTCACCTTCGATAAGTCGATTTTTTTAGGGAAATTATCAAACTCTGTAGATTTTTACAAGTTTATTTCATAATGCATTACGTTTGTGGGCACTGTGTTTGTATGTTCTATGACCTTGTATACATATGTGTTCGAGTTATCGAAGTTCGACTGTATTTTTACTTACATAATTTTTTATATATACAAAATTTCTTTAATTTTTTTCTAAAAAAAATTGGTATGACAATCTTAAATATTTAATAAACTTAAAAACAAAAGATTAAATCGGCTTAATCAAAGAAAAAAATAATCAAAATTCTGAAATAAATTGTTACTAATCTGAGCTCTAAATAAAGTACGCCATTTTATTTCTTGGATAAATTTAAATTTATGAGAAAAAGCAATTTAAAAATCTGTGGAGCGGTTTTTGAGAAAAAAAAGTTTTTTTTAAACTTTTTGAAAACATTTTTCAAAAAAAATTCTAAAACGCCAATTCGTAGGTATACAACAAATACATATAACTATAACTTTTGAAAAAAAATTAAGGAACAGTTTTCAAAATAATTTTTTTTAAATGCTTTTAAAAATACAAAAAAATATATTAAATTAAAATACCGATTTGCGTATAAATAGGGCTACCAAATTTCGAAATAATCGGTTAAGCCATTTATGAGGTAGTCGAAAAAAACGGTCCTCTGGAAAGTAGAGGGGAAAATGGGCTTTAACGTAACGGTTATATGGCAGGTACCGTTATTTTTTTACCTAAAAAAATTCTATTTCCCTTCTGTCTTCCCACCCGTTGGGCTGAAGGTGTCTATATATACATACAGACACAGAGTCAGACAGACAGGCAGACATACAGACAGACTGACATACAGACGGGCATAATTTTTAGACCATTTTTCGTCTTCGCTATCATCGTAATGTCATGTTCGATTGTTATCTCAAAACTCTTTTTTTCCACGAATACATAACTTGCTCTATAGTACCTATAATCGCAAGTAAAAAATTGAAGAAATCAATTTCAAATGCTTTAAAAGGCTAAATCGAAGATTATCCTGATATGACAGCTAATTTTATTATATATAATTTAAATTTATTTATCCAGACATGCCAATTTATATCTGATCTATTTTTAAAAGTATTGGTTATGCGTACCTACATGATCAAAAGGGCATTCAAAAATACGTCGCAAACGAACCAAAACGCTGCATATTTTACACTTCTAATGGCGAACAGCTGTTATAAAATTGGTATCACTGTTATAAAATATATACCATTTGAAGAAGAAATAAGTAGGACTATTTTTTAACAATACAGAAATTGGAGATTCGTATTTCCTTCATGGTGCCTTATAAATTTTTTAAACAGCCAATAGAAACAGCAGCATAAGATAACTACTGACTCCCCGATCAATCTTTATTAAATATTAATACAAAATAGGGTAAACCAAACTGCTATGTAAATTAACTATGTTATGTGATGGTTCGTGGCCGTTTTAAAGACCTTCTGGCTTAACTTCTTGATTTTCTTTTTTTTTTTAAGAAAACATCATCCTCATAAATTTTTAAAATATCAACACCCTGAGACTGATGTGTTTACATACTTACCAATCAAAAGCATTTGTTGCGGTCGCACATTCTGGATTTTTATCGAACTAGCATCTTCAATGTAAAATGTACCGCCTTCAAGACTCTGTACTTCAGCTAACCTCGCCATTAATTTCGCTGACAACTCCTCGACATCTGAAATAAGATCGCATAAATGATATAAAAAAATTAGCATCTTGACTTTTGTAATTTGTAAATTTTATTTTTATGGTTTTTGTCTGCGAATCCGAGAGGGAATATCGTCGTTGACATAATATGACAAACAGCTTATTTTGTAACAGAGGTCGGGCGTCGTGTAACTATATATGAACATTACTCTAAGGACTAAACGCGAAAAAAGAAAAAGAAAATCGACAAAAAAGATACAAAATACAAAAAATTCTAAAGGAGTAAGTATAATTTCCATCATCTGGAGTGAAGAGTGTCTGGTTAATGGCTCGTGTTATTTATTTAACATTCGACTTCGGCTTCGGGTTGAAGAACTATTTTTGGAACAGCTAACAAAAATTTCCGATTCGTTTCGGAGAACAGTGAAACCCAGAAAGAACGATCGTGAAACAATCAATGCCTGATACTTTAAGTAAACAGATGAATGAAGAACCAACTCAGCAGTCAGCATCAGCAAAGAAAACACAGCAGGCTTCCGAGTTGCCCTTGCCCACACATCTATATGAGACCACCCTCTCTCCCATGGACATTCGTCTAATTTGCTTTTTATTCTTTTGTTTTCTAGGAAATCTTGAAAATCTCACTGATGCGCAAAATTTTCAAAATAAAAAAAAAATATTAATTTTCTAGAATTTGTGAATTGTTTTTTTTTTTCCTTTCCGCCAAAAAATTTTATAAACAAATCGACTTAGAACTGAAAATATATTCAAAATAAACATTTACTTGGTAATTTATTCTTTTGAGTTTATAAAGAGAAAGCTTTTGTTTATGTAGAAGCAGCGAAGTAGTAATAAAAGTTAAAAATAAAGCAAAAAAACATTGGCAATTTTTATAGAGAATAAACAAAGTGAAAAATAATGTGCGGAAGCTGTATTTTAAGAAATTAAGTAAATCGGCGGTATGTGAAAGTTCTATAGCAATCTATATTATAAGATCAAAGACCTTTATCGTTTGTTTATATAAGTTGGGTCAAGAAAAAACGTCCTTTGCCAATCATAATTTTTGCAAATTTCATCATTCGTAAACAACATTCAATGTTTTGACATTTATTATGTATGGTGTTGACAGATAAAGAATTAGAAGAATAAAGAAGCATTAGATCGATACACGCCGTAATTTATGCTCAAGAATTCATAATCTCATTTTCTCAAGACTGGCTGTAAAACTCTCTCAGAGAAAGAGACAGGCGTTCACAAAAGTGCCACTTTCCGGCAATTACATTCGATCAACTGCACTGCCCAACAAAGTTCCAAGCAAATCTGCTAGAATTTTTTACTTGCGATTATGTGTAGGTACTATAAGGCAAAGTTATGCGTTCGTAAAAAAAATTCTAACGATCAAACTTGATATTCCGATCAAAGAGAAGCCTAAAAAAGTGATCGACGAAAAATGTCTGTCTGTCAGCCTGTCCGCCTGTATGTAAATATAACGAGCTGCAGCCTAAACGGGGTTAGGGATAACCTTCAAAATTTGGTACGTGTTATTATTTTGACATTCCTCAGAGGGGAAATTAAAACTTTATTTTTAGGCTCAAAAATAACGGTACCTGCCATATGACCTTAAAGGAGTCTTATTTTTCTCGAAAACGGCTCCAACGATTTTGATCAAAATTCATTTGATATGAATCAAGTTTACGGGAAAAGTCCATTAACGGTACTTTTCATATAACGGTTTTTTAAATGTTTGGCTTTCTCGGTAAATGTACATTGGGTTTCTGTCAATTATATATCTGAGAAGGCCTAGGTGGCCAAACTATTTCTGTATATTAAAATTTAAAATAACTTTTTTTTATAATTAAAATTAATTTTTGAATTTTTTATTTTGAAAAATCAATATTTCAAAAAAAATAATTTTAAATTTCACGTGTAATCTCTAAAAAACTGCATACCAAAATTTCAAAAAAAAATTTGTTTTCAAAAAACTAAAAATAAAAAAACCGGATTTCATCAAAATCCGTCCTACAATTTACGAAAAAAATAGTTTTAATCACTTTAATTAAGTAATATACATAGGTATCTTTAATGGGTGGGGTGACCCTTGATAAAAAGTACTAGAGAGTTAGGTACAATAAATACTTAAGTTAAGGTTGAACAGATCATTCATAGATATATTAATTTACAAAGCCAGTTTTAATACTAAATTCAATTTTCATAGATTGTAAGATAATTTTGATTCAATATATGTCTACGTTTGAGCATTTAGCAAACATTCAAGGTCTCTTGGTAGAAAATCTAGAAGCCATTTTTTTTAGATCTTTTATATTTTGTTTTGAAAAATTCGGCGTTCTAGGATTCCTGGGTAATTTGTTGTAAATGCGACAAGAAGCTGCACTGTAGAAATTACGCAATTCACACATGACCTTACCAAGCATTCAGTTTCCACAAAAAAATTAAGTGTCCTTACAAAAAACACATGTTCTCGAGTGCATAAAGAAGAATGGTTAATTTTAGATGAGATTTAATACATATTTTTTTATAAACACTTTTTTAATCATTTATTGATGTGTACTTTATTTGGCAACGCTGAAAAGTAAGGCAACTGAATGCATTGAATACATAATTTCACAAAAGTGTAGTTTTGTAACTGCTAGTATTTTACAAGCACGGTTCAAAAATATTTGATCCGTGGATCAGCAATTTTAACTTCCGATTTAGGCGGATTAACTAATGTGATTTTCCATTGGTAAAATAAATCAATTTATTTAGAATCTAGATCTGTCAAAACACCAATTTTCCCCTTTATAACATTCTATATGGAAAAATAAATTCATTTATGTTGAATCTAGATCATTTTTGCAGATCTGGATATTTCGGCAGATTTATCCCTTTTTGTAATAATACTACATCAAAATTTTGAGCTGTCAGCTTGCCAAATTTATGTTTTGTACTGGGCTCATTCAAACGATTCTCTATTATAATTTAGTGCTCTATGATCATATCCAAATTAATTTACATTATTTTAAATTTTTCCTTTCTTAAAAAATTAAATATTTTGAAATAAACAAATTTAGACAGATAGATCGATCGAAATTTCATAGATAGGACAATACACAAATAAAATAACAACAAACAAATTCAAATATGAAATTACATTCATTTGGGCGCAAAAAAAATCAAAATCTATTATATTTACCAATGGGAAGCCACATAACGTTCAACGATGATGGTTCCAGTATGTGGTATGAGCCAGATAAAGATCAGTCCAAATTTGTTATTTTAAATTGCTGAGAAACAGATCAAGTATGTATTTGTACAATGGGCCAGGCCCGAAGAGTCTTGCTAAAAATTTTATAAGATAAGATAAAATTTTGTCCAAAGAAATTTATTGGGTTTAAATTCGCAGTCTGGTGGAATATTTAGCACTACCGCGAATTATATAAATTTGTTGTACGGGAACAGGTTTTGAGATTTTTAGGAAGAACACACGCAATAAGCTTGTGTTTTTTAACAAAATGGCAGCCGATAAACAGTTTGACATTTCTTATAAAAGTTAAACTAAATATAGTGACGTCTGGATCACACGTAGGTACTTGCTCTTATAGTTCGATCACATAGTAAGCACAAGGTTCTTAGGAGAAATGACTAAAAAATGTGTTTTACTTTATAGGAACTATAAGGCAATTTATGTATTCGTAAAAAAAATTTTTTTTCTAACAATCAAACATGACATTACGATCACAGAGAACACCACCAAAAAAGTGGATCCCCCAATTCCGTCTGTCAGTCTGTCTGTCTGTCCTCGAGTCTACAGCCTAAGACGTTGGATAGACTTGGGTCAAACTTGGTACATATTGTTTTTTCGGTAATATGCCCACACGCTTTTTTTTCATTTTTTTTAAGACGACAAATAACAGTAGCTCCCATACATTTATTTTGGCCAAAAACAAATATATATAAAAAATCAGTTGATTAATGAAGGGAAAGGGTACATTTTGATAATTTTTTTTTTGGAAAAAATTGTTATTTTTGGTACCTCTAGTAGAACCATTTTTTTGGTTTTCGATTTTCTCGGAAACGGTTAATCTGATTTTTTTTTTAAACTTTGTACGCAGAAGCTTCTAGAAAGTTTAAACACTATTGTATACCAACATTTTTCAAACAAATTTTTTTTTTGAAATTTATTTTTGTTTTTGAAAATTCAAAATTTCGAAAACGAGTCAATAGATTTTTTTTCGAAACTTCGTATTTAGTGGTTTTGTGACATTATCTTGAATAGTTAAAAAAAACTATTTTTCTAAAATAAAAAACAACGGTACCTCCCATACAAAAGTTAGAAAACCGTTAAGAAAAAAATGTATTTCTCGAAAACGGCTCCAAGAATTCTTATATAAAAAATTGTATGTTCTTATATTAGTAGAGTTCACTTTTAAGTATAAAAATATTTCTTTTTGCGTACTTTAACGGTACTTCTCATAGAACTACTTTTCATATTTTCGTCTTTCTCAATATTGGATGAACCGATTAAAATAATTTTTTTTATACATATGCTCCCTAAAATTATTAATAAAACTGCATACGAAAATTAAAAAAAAAAAGTTTTTTTGATTTTTAAAAAATAGATTAAATTTTTTTTGTGAAAAATCGATTTTTCAAAAACCAGTCACAGAATTTTTTTGAAATTTAAATTTTATATATATATATTAATAATAAAGGGTCCGCCAAATAACTTTTTTTTTTGAAAATGCTACAAAAAAAAACTACTGAATATTTTCTCAATTTTTTTTTTTGGATGTATAATCCTTCCGGTTAATAATGAAAAATAATTTCAGTCAAAGGGCTGCCTCGTCTGGCCATACAGTAAGTAGCCTACACGATCGGTCCAATTTTTAAGCACATTATCGATTGTGTGCAGCTGTATTTCACCAATGGCTTCACGAATATTGTCCTTTAAAGCGTCAATTGTCTCTGGGTTGTCGGCGTAACACTTATCTTTTACGGCACCCCACAAATAATAGTCCAACGGTGTCAAATCACAGCTCCGAGGTGGCCAAACGACATCAGTTCTGCGGCTGATTATGCGATCTTCAAAAAGAGGGCGCAAAACATTGAGTGTAGCTTCGACTGTGTGGCACGTAGCGCCGTCCTGTTGAAACCAAATATTGCCAATATCCTCCTCTTCAATTTTTGTGACCAAAAATTCGTTCAACATGGCCCGATAACGATCGCCATTGACTGTAACGGCCACTCCTTGCTCATTTTCGAAGACAAATGGCCCAATTATGCCTCTGGACCAAAATCCGCACCAAACAGTGACTCGTTTTGGGTGTATCGGCTTTTCAATGTATGCGTGCGGTTTTCTGTGCCCCAAATGCGACAATTTTGCTTGTTTACATACCCGCCAAGATGAGCTTCATCTGAAAAGATGATTTGTTTTGGTAAAATCGGCATCTTCTCTAAGTCGACCGCAGGCCCACTTAGCGAAGCGAAAACGCATTGGATCCTGAACCAATTGGACTTTGTATGGCGTCATACCAAGGTCTTTATGCAAAATTCGTCTCAATGATGTCTCCGAAATGTTCAATTGTTGAGAACGACGGTGAATTGATGTTGATGGTGCTTCACGCACACTTTCTGCCACAGCAGCAATATTCTCGGCTGAACGAACTGTTTTTGGCTTTTCACGCTTTGGTTTATCGATGAGGATGCCAGTTTCTTTCACTTTTTTCACAAGATAACGAACATACGGAGCTGACGGTACTTCTCTTCTTCCATAATCCGTACGCAATTTTCGCACACATTCTGCAACATTACCATGATTTTCAAAGTTATGCCGCAATATTTCCCAGCGTTGTTCAGCGTATACACAACCATATTCGTTCAGCGGAAGGATAAAACTAATTATCTGTCAAATCAGACATGAGCTAAGTGTTACCATTCACGAATTAAGCACTAGTTGAAAAAAAAACGTTAGATGGCGGACCCTTTATCTTCAAAATGGCGGTTCAAATTTTTTTCTAAAAATGTTTTCAAAATTTTATACATAAAAAATTAATCTATTAAAAAACCGCTGCAACGATTTTTGAAATTTTGTTTGATATATTCTTATTTATCAACGAATTCAAACTGCATCTTTGTCTTTTCTCAAACTATAACGACTAGGCAATACAAAAACATTTAAGTATGTGTGTTATCCATTTATTTCTACCTTTTTATTATTCCTTTTTACGAATTTTTGCCTACATCACTGAATACTAAATACAATGAAGGTCCTCATACATTTACGTATACATACATATATGTGTGTAAGAATCACATGAATCTTATGTATGCATAGTGCACCTAAATTATAAGGTTATATGCATATAGCTACCTACCCACCCACATCCTTCATTTTCATTATTATGTACATGCTTACATTCTTAGGTTCCATCAATATGTCTATATATGTAGATATATTTTACTCTCCTAACTTAAATAATTAAAATCCATAACTTAGATTTAAATATACATTTGTAGGTAGGTACCTATGTAACTATTCATTTACTCATTAATTCGACAATTCATTATACTAATAATCGAGGTAATCTACCTACATAGGCTTTACACCTGCATAGGATAACTACACCCAACTAACTAAACATAATAGTTACATAAAAGGATAAATAGCTACATAAAAGTTGTTAGCTACAAGAGCAAGTTCGTACGATCCAGTCGTGCATTTTATTTTTTTTTTTTTTTTTTTCAAAAATCCAAAGAATTTTGGTATGCAGTATTATTAAGAATTCGAAGAACCTCCTATATACACATTTTGATCGAAATCCGTTGAGCTGTTAATGAGTAAGTCTAAAATCAAAAAAATGGTTGTATTGCAGGTAGCGATAATAATAAAATATGTAAACAAAAATGGACCAAAATGTAGACTATATCGATAGTGTGCACAGATTTTTTTAAATCAAAATCTAAGAGTCGTTTCCGAGATAATTAAGATGGTAGACAAAATTGTATGGCATGTACCGAAATTTTTGTGGCTAAAAAAAGTCTTAATCTAATTGAGACAATCACCTAAAATAGTCCTAAGTTTGAAGAAAACCACTACCGCCGCTTAGGCTGTAGATCATTGTACACACAGAAAGACACATAGACGCAATTGCGGGACCCACTTTTTTGGTTTTCTCTATGATAGTAATGTCAAGTTGGATTAAAATCTCGAGTTCGATTTTGTTTCCAAATGCTAAACTTGTCCTATAGTCCCTGCATACATATATTGTAAGTGAAAACAACGACTCGCGTTAAATTTATGGTAGCAGGCAATTTGACAGTTGATGGTTGACACTTCATGGCTGCATGTGTTGCTGTTGCTATGATACCAGGTAATAAATGTCAATACAATTGGTTTTATTTTAATTAAAAGCTTACTTGAAAAGTTTGTGGAGAATCAATCTTTCTCTTAGTGTATTCTACTAATTTTAAACTGACCGTAGTTAATTCATGTTAAAATCACCTATGTTTACCAAAGTTTTAAAGTTTTAAAATATCAATTCAATATTGCCCCGTGTAAGCAAATCTAAATGTCGATTTTCATTCATTCTTGTAACCATAATAAAATTTAACCCCAACATATTTTAAAAATACTCTTGCAACACATATACAAGATATCAAGAAATCTAAGTAAAGTCTAGAAAACGTACAACCTTGAAGATATTTTGTATACCTACAAAAGAGGTATCCCTCAAACACCGCATGGAATAAATATTTGTGTATAATCTTCTAAATCATCTTCATAGGGTGTACAAAAACTGTATATCAAAAACTATTTATATTTTTTTTTGTAATTAAAAAAAAAACTCAACTTCCGGAATTAAGATTTGAAAAACAAAATAACATAAATTTCCTCTCTAAAATAACGTGTTTAAAAATAGACCCGAGCACACCTTGCATCCGCTTTTCAGTTTCCAATCCAATAAGTGGAACCGGATGTGTCAAAGATGGGATGTTATTTTCCCTAAGTTGAGAGTGGCACGCGCTAAAAACAAAAAATCTACAATAAAACGGATGTAATTCGAACTACTGAACTAAATTAACCCTGAATTTGAAGTCCTTTTGCTTTAGCCACGTGAAGTACATTACTATACCTACTATATAGCAAACAAAAAATAATAAATAGAATGTCTAGATTTTATGAAGTACGAAAGGAAAAATAAAAATCGTTCAACTGTACGAGTACGTAGGTATTTCCATATTTCGTATTCAAGAAGCAGCAGCTGGAATCACCTTATAAACATTAGCGTGTCGAAAAGAGGTAGTTCGATTAAGAAAATAAAAATACAAACTCAAGGAATTATGACCTAACGATCGTGTTATATTTTTGTTACAAAAATAGCCAAGAATGAAGAATTATTATAAACTTCTCGGATACAGGCTCGGGTCTTTAAAGCAAATTTGCTTAGAACACTAGGGCGCATGAATTTAATAATATAAATATCGCAATATTTATTGTTAATTTGAGAAAACTGTAAAAGATTTTTCAAAAAATTTCTTTTAATTTTTTTCTTTTTCGAAATGTAATTTGCTTTCGAATTTGATAATCTGAATTGGAGATCAACATTTCTTGGCAACCCTTGGCTACAACCCTGAATAATACCTACTTAGATAAACTTGAAATGTAAAATATTATCTACATACAATATAACATCTCCTAAAAGATATACCTATAAGAAATAATAAAATTAGGGGTGATAGCTAGCGGATTTTACTTAATCTGATTTAAAAAAATTTTCTCGAAATAAATAAAAGCTGGGCATGGAAGTAGGTGATTTTGCTAAACTGAAGTTATTATTTTTTTTTGTTTATTAAAATAAAATCTGAATTTTTTTTTTAAATTGTTCGAATCGATTTCTAAAAACTTCGAAATTAGATAAGTGGGTGTGGCAGCGCGCTGATCTTACTTAAAACAGTTTTGAAATTTGTTTATAATAATAAAATAAATGTACAATAAAAAACACTAATGGTGATATCGTATTTATTTTTTTTTTTTTTGCATAAAATAATAAATCATAATTTGTCAATAAGGGGTGTTCAAGGGGTGTTTTTTTCCAGTATGAAGTAAATTAGACGAAAAAACGAAGTCCACGGTAAGCACGAAAATTTCCGGCACCATCTCTTATTCCGAATAAAATTAAAACGGTGTATCAACCGGAATTAACTTTTTGTTATCGATAGTAGATATGTTTGGTATCTTTTTTGTAGTAAGAAGTGTATATACTTTCAAATTTCAAGAGTGGGAAAATTTTGTAAGTGTTGCAACGTTAACAAACGCAAATTAACACATATTTGTGCGTCAAACGTCTGTGTACACAAAGACAGAAAGTAGTGATGAGCATAATTGTCACTCCAGAATTACGAAAAAAAATTTAATGGAAAAGAGAAAAACAACACACCAAACAAAGAAGAGTTGTCAAAACAAAAATATTTTATAAAATAAAATGAGAAAACACTCAAAAATTCCAGTGAAAAAATATTAAAATTTTCCACTTCTCGATTGTGTTTTTCATACTGCATTTTTTCTTTATTCCTGTTTGCCTTTAATTTTCAATACGAATATTTCATTTTTGTACACAAATAATGATTTTCTCGCTCGAGTTATCATTTTTTTTGAATGTATTGAATTTGTGCACAAAAATGTGAAGACTGTCATTTTTGCGAGAATGGGGGTAATAATCTCTCAGAGCGCAACAAATTTTCACAAAAGTACGGGAACGCTTTGAACAACAATTTTTGCCATTTTTTAAACGTCAACGTAAAAGTGTATTTTTGAAAATGTTTATTAAAGATTTACGTGAAATTATTTCTAAAAATAACGTTTGATGTCACAAATTTCAATTTATTACACGGATAACCCGGACCAGACTATAAATTCCATTATTTTCAACTTTTGTTACGATACACTCTTGGCAACTGACAGCTTATGTATTGTTTTTTTTTTCTTTTTCCCTTCATTTGACAGTCTTCATAATTTTGTTCAAAGAAATTTCTTGGGCTAAAATTCGCAGCCTGGGGAAATATTTTACTCTGTCATGAGCGCTCTCTTCTGTGAAAAACTATGAAAATTTGGAGCACGGGTACAGGATTTGACTGTTTTTCGTAGAAATTCGAAAATTTTCGCAGTTTTAGGGAGTACGGGAACGGACCTATTATATGCAAAAGATTCTTAATGGAAACGGCTAAAAGTATTTTTAAAGTCGTTTTTCACTTAATTTTTATATATAAAAATTCTTAAATTTTTTCTAAAAAAAAATTAGTATGAATATTTTAAATATTGGATAATATAAGCTTTAAAACAAAATTTCAGAATAAATCGCTAACCCGTTTTCGAAATATTTAATTTTCACAAAAAAAAAAAAATTTTTAAGTCAAATGGAAACTATCTTTCGAAAATTTTGAAATACAGTATTATTTAAAATTTGAAGTAGATCCTGTATACAAATTTTGAACGCAATCCGTTGAGCCGTTTATGAGAAAGTCGAAAATTAATAAAATGGTTGTATGGCAGGTACAGTTAATAACAAAATATGTTTAAATTTTTTTTCGTCTAAAATGTAGATCATACTCAAATTAGTACACACACCAATTTTTATTAAAATCGTTAAAGCCGTTTTCGAGAAAATTAGGATGGTAGACAAATTTGCATAGCAAGTGTGTTTTAGCCCCGATTCAAAAATCTATTTTGGACAATCATCACTTAAAACGCCTAAGCACCAAGTTGAACAAAATCGGTTCAGCGGTTTAGGATCGTTCTACAGACAGATATACAGACAGACAGGCGGAATTGCGGGACCCACTTTTGTGGTGTTCTCTATCATCGTAATGTCAACTTTGATTAAAATCTCGAGTTTGATTTTTTTCAAATGCAAAACTTGCCCTATAGTACCTATATCCCAAGTAAAAACACGCCTATAATAAAACGACAAGTATTAAAACTGTGATATTTCATGAACAAAGGCGTTGCAGAGATGTGCACCACAAAGTTAAAACCATGTTTGTTTCTAGCTATTATGTAAGTATTAGTTTTTGAATTTTTAGTTTTTTTTTAGACAAATTTTTGGAGATGGAGTACATTATTATTTGAAATTTCGAAATTATTGGAAGACCAAAAAATTCATTCATTGTAGAAACGAAAAAAAGGGTTATACATTACAGAAGTATTAAAAATATATCTCTTTCATTCCACCATGGTGTAACTAAAGAGTTATACATTCAGAATACAATACAAGCAACAGAAGTAACAAATATGTCTCTCCCCCACACACTTATTTACACGATTGCCAAGTTCGCAGAATTTACTGCCAACCCACTGCTATCATTAATTGAATTAATGACATGTGTTTACATGATGCTAAAATAATGACAGATACAAATATTGATGAGCAAGTTCATTCTTTATTGCAAATTGTTATTATTTGAAAATTGTTGTTAGTACTGAATTTACACGATGTCAGTATAATGCCACAACTTAACGAAAATTCTGGCTGGCAGGTTTTTAATAACAAATATACTGCCACATTTTCGACCACTTAAACGACCAAAAAAAATAATGCCAATATTTTGACAGTAATACTGCCAATTTGGCAATCGTGTAAATCCGGCATTAAGGTGCAGCGAAAAAAAGAGAATTTACAGAAGTAATACTTATTTTTCTCTTTCACTCATACAAATGAGCATTCTTTATGTTAAATTATTCATTTATTGAATTATTTGAAATTGCCGAAATTTATAGAAAATAAGGTGGTGTTACAAAGTTTTGTATGCAATGACATCATTATTTGTATCCTATCCAGTGATACCTATCTAATTTAATGGATATGACTATTTTATAAATGAGAAAAAAGAGTTTGCCAACAGAAATAATATAGGTTAGGTACCTATATGATTTTGTCTGCTCTTTTTGAATAAGTGGCATATTCTTTTTTTTTAAACTAACTTTGAATTTATTTTCAAAGTTGTTTTCGTATTAACAAAGAATCAGACAGACGCAGAAATATTTCCCTGATCTTGTTTGTTTAATTTGCTCGGGCCGGCACTGTTCAGACTCACATACGATAAATCTTGTCTATTTTGATAGATGAATATTTTGTTTTGAAAATGAAAAAAAAAAACATTAAGTACTTACTCCTGAATAAATCTTACTAAAATAACAAGGACGAAAAAATAAATAAAATGTATTTATGGGCGAATAATTAAAAATAAATTTAAGGTAAGGTATACTGTACACACCAACTTTGTTCGCAAGTCATTACCCTTTTTTATTTTTATTTTATTTTTTACTACAATTGAAATTATTTATAAGTATTTTTTGAAAAAAAATCTTTATAGGTATTCCTTTTATTTTTTTATTACCCCTTAACAGAATATTTTAGTTAAAAGGCATGAATAATTCGACAAGCGTACACTATTAAGCGTGAACTGAACATTTATATAGTTGAAGCAATTCCAATAACGTAACACAAGTAAAACGGAATAGCTTGACAAGCTGTTGACATTTTTAGAAGCTCACACTATCGCGAATGGAATTGTTAATTTGAGAATAACATTTTTAAAAAAATAATAAAATGATCTCATAACTCACGAGTAATCGCGAGATTGGCACAAAATGACTTATGGTTTTAGTGTGTGATTAGTTGTATATTATTTCAACTAAAGGGACACTCCTTAATATAAATTAAGTTCAAAATGGTCTTAATTTAGGGTAATAGCTTATGCTAAGATGTTCAATGATGTGCAAGGTCTCCAAAATCGCTCTCTCGCCAAATTGTTGAAAAATATTTTTCTTCCAACAATTTTGTTTGTAGGTAGCGTGGGTTTTGCCCTTTTTAAATGATCAAGCACAGTGCGATCGTTAGGAAAGTAGGGGAGGATTTAAGAGGAGATACCGACTGTGATGCACATTGGTTTTGAACTGAACATCAAAATGGTAGGGAAAAATAGGGCGGTAAAGCATTACACATTCGTGTTGTACGACTAAAGAAAGAGAATTTGTACTTGACAGTACGTACGAGTTTGAGCTCAAGGGTAAACTGATGATCATTCCTAGTTATAATTACACATTTTTTAGTAATTATTTTTTTAAGGTAAACCGTGTAGATTTGAAAATTACGATGAAAATGATAATGATTTATTAGAATTTGTCATTACGATAGTTTCACGAAGTGTTAAAATGTTTTAGAATAATAATCTTGGGATTTTCTATCATTTTCGCATGTACATACAAGAAATACTAATCCGGAAGGAACAGCCTTATTCCATATTGTATGTTTCATACGGAAATTTAAAAATAACGTAATTTTTTAAGCTGGGAATTAATTTGTTATTTATTTTATTTACACGTTGGCCATACGTCCGCTTTGTTTACGTTTTGTTATTGACTATTTCGACGAGCTAACATTAAGTTTCGATTAAAACCAAAAAGTATGTAATGTAAAATCCATTTTCCATCAAGATTTAAATAATAGCCAATCGAATGCTTCAACCCTAGATTAACCTCAGTTAATTCGTCAAAATCCGTGAGTTAAATTCTTCCATGTAATGTACAACACTTCATAGGACTTGACCCGATTTCAAATCTTGAACCAAGTTTGAACCACTATTGCACAAACGCCCAATAAAATACTATGGGATTGGCCCTATACATTAGATTAAAACCATCATGGATCAACACGTCTATGTCGATATTCTTGAAAAAGTGATGATGCCTTATGCAGAAGAACAAATGCCGTTATTATGGGTATTCCAGCAGGACAATGACCCCAAACGCACCACCAAGAAAGCAAGAAAGTGGTTTGCGGATCATTCGGTAAACGCCATGGAATGGCCAGCAAAGTCACCCGAGCTCAATCCAATTGAGAACCTCTGGGCTGGTGTCAAAAAAAGCTGTTTCTATTATAAAACCGACCAGCAATGAAACACTTTGGGTTGCAGTGGAAGACTCCTGGAACAAAATTCCAGTCAAGAGGTGCCAGGATTTTGTTAACTCTATGGCAAGAGGTTGTAAAGCCGTTATTGCCAACAAAGGATATGCGACGAAATGTTAATTTTAGTGCATTATACTACTGTCAGCTTAAGAATTTGATTATAACTGTAAATCTTTTATTTTGCCTATTTTTTTTAAATGAAATTTAAATTGCGGTGCTATATTTTTACCGCGTATTTTTCTAAGTTCAAGTGAAACATCTTCAATATTTTCCAAATAAATGAATACATTTTGAAAATATTTTTCTGAACACTTTCTTTTCAGTTAACTGTATTTATTGATATATTAAAAATTGCTGATACGGATTTATTAAATTTTATCTGATTAAAACTAAAATGTATTTCATAATGGTGCTATTTTTTTTTACCGCAGCTGTACATACATACATCATGAATCAAAGTAAAATAAGATCACGACACCTCTTTGTTTTTCTTATTTTATTGACGTAATACGTGAAAAAAAATCTGCAAATTGTTGTTGTTTGTGGATAAATGGATTTTTTTCACATATGACGTCAATAAAATTAGAAAAACAAAGAAGTGTCGTAATCTTGTTTGCTTTGATTCATGCACATACATACTTTAAAAAAAGCACAAAGTTTTATCCAAATTTCATATACGATTTCCGCATGGGCATCTGTAATAAATTTCAAAACGAACTTGAGATAGTGCTGTACAGATGCAGTTCGAGTTAAGTGTACACCCGGCCGACGACACACGATTTGAAGAATGGCCAGGTAACGCGAAATGGGATTAAATGGGTAAATCGAATTCACAGTTCCCTTGAATAACAGAAGAGGGCAGTTAGTTAAAAGTATTTTGGTAAAAACTAAAGATAAAATATTAAGATTCCCATTTATAAATGTGTTTAATTCACACGATGCGATTTTGTGGTTGCGTTGTAAGTTTTAGCTTTTAACGCTTTGATAATAGATCGGAATATTTATCTACGTACATACTATACTTATTACCACGGGACTCTTAGAGCTATTACAAAACAAACAAACATTTTAAGATAACTCTACCAACCGCAAGTCAATTTAATATTTAAACCTCAAAAATGTGCCATGTAGGGCGACCACCTTAAGAGTATATGGTTACCAAAAAGAGGGAAATGTATAATTGATTTGCAGCTAATATGCACTGCCTCATATGTATGTATGTACGAGTATAGCTCTAGGTAAAGCAAGTCATCATATTTTCACGTTTTATTTTTTGGTTGATTTTGGCAATCGTGTCGCAATTCCAATGCAACTTTGATGTTCGTAAATGCCCCTGGTCATAATCAATCGTTTGCTTCAAATTGTGTCTTACCCACAGATGTCTAGGTAAAGATATACCGATTCGATACACCGACTGAATAATAATAATATTCATCCAAAAAAGGTGCTCGAGCACTCGAAATATCCGAACAAGAAAAACGATAGGAACAAGGTTTACAAACCTACCCCAGGTAGTATATAGGTACTCGTATAGGATTAAGCAACATCGAATTCAATAGCCATCAAACGAAACCCAAAAATTATTCAATCAATAAATGAAAATGACAATCCTGAGAACGAGCAGATCGATCGTGATTTATAAAAATGTGTAGGTATGAAGGTACTTATCACGTTAGCTTGTTTCCGTTCCCTTTTCCTATTAGGGTCTAACTTAACCGGAAACTGATTATAATATCCGAAAAAGATTTTATTTAAAAAATTCAAAAAAAAAATAAAAATATCTTACCCTTGTCTAGTCGGCGTTCCATTTGTCGCCATTGTCGCAAGTGTTGTACAAGTATACAAGCGGCTGCGATGAAGAACACCAGACAAGCCAGAACCACTAGGATGAGGGACATCAACTGCCAATCGATTTCGAGGTTCTCTTCTTGATTATTATGACTATTTTCATTTTCGACAAGTAGAATTTTTTCCTTTCGACGCTAAAATTAAACAAAAAATACATAAATTGCAATTGCACAATCAAGATCAAAAATAAAGGTATACCTCTTTCCAATTTGGCTCAGTTTTCGCCATAAGCATCCAATCAATTTCTAAATCATATATTGAGCCACATATCGTGTCTCTGTGCAATTGACAGGGTCGTAGAACAATTTTCTGACCCGAACATTCTGTGCATGGAATGCATTTATCCTGAAATGGATCCCACCAGTGGAACGATTGGCAAGGAGACCCTTCGCATGAGGAACATGTTGTCGTTAAGAATATCACCACCACAGCTGCCAGGTAAGCCGTTGCCGGTGCTGATGTCACTCTACGTCCTCCTCCATTTGACGTATGTTGTAACATAATCTATTGTTATTGTTTCGTTAAATGAAAATTACAAAAAAAAAATATGAATAAATTAGTATTATTTTCAACCATTTGAATAGATATATGTATGTAGGGAAGGGAATTAGAAAGTTATATACGCGCGCTTTTACGATAATACGTTAAGTCCAGCAGGGTATTAGGACTTCTTATTTTGGAAATGAAATTGCGCAAACGCTTCAGCTTCAACCCACCAAAAAGGTAGTTGGACTCTTCATATACGGCTTCGAGGTATAATTTGTTTCAGAGACACAGCCATAAAACTATTTCCGACTGAAAAGTGAATTAATTAAAAAGTTCATACTGCGACATCGAACGTATCTAACAGAATACAGGGAAATACGGAATTTGAAATTATGCTATACGTTGGCCGTTCGTTCCGTGTAAGCACAATAGTTTGAAGATAGTTGCGGTGCGGCCGATCGCACACATTGTAGAGTTCAGGTGCGGATCGTCAACATCAATGAGTGGGGAAGAAGTTTGTGAAGAATTTTTTTTTTTAAACTTATTTTTATTTCGACCACCACTGTATGTATATACACATAATATATTCTTTTAATAAGTTTTTGAATATATATACAACTTTTGTTTTTATTATGAAAATTCATGGACATGAAAAGAAATTACAAAAATAATATCTATACAGTTTTTTCTCCTCGGTTCTAAGCGGAGTCTTAGCATATTATTAAAAAATAAAATGTAAGACTGAATAGCACGTACTTGGTCTTATGTTCGATTACGTCGTTTGCACAAGGTTCTTAGTAGAAACGACTAAATATATTTTTAAAGTCGTTTTTTACTTAATTTTGAATATACATTTTTTTTATTTAAAGGAAAAAAATTGGTACGGAAAATTTAAGTATTTAACAGTATAAACTTAAAAACATAATTTCAAAAATAATCCTCCATCCGTTTACGAAATAATAAATTTTCAAAAAAAAGGATTGTTTTTTCCAAAAAAAAAAAAAAAAACATTTTTTGAAAATGTTGGTATGCAGTTTTATTTAGAATTTCAAGGACTTTCTGTGCAAACATTTTGATCGAAATCCATTAAGCCGTTAATGAGAAAACTGAAAATACGCTTATATGATGGCATGTACCGTTAATAACATTTTAATTGAACATTTTTGTTGACTAAAATGTAGAATATACCTAAAAGTGCACTAATTTTTTTTTGTTTACAAAAATCGTTAGATGCGTTTTCGAGATAATTAAGATTTATCATTTTTGCTGGAAAAAACCGGTACCTGGTAGTTTTGGAGCTAACAAAAAAAGATTAGAAAAAGCAGGGAGCTAATCACCTAAGAAACTTAAGTTCCAAATTTGAAGAAAACAAGGAAACAGACAGACGGAATTGCGAGACCCAATTTTGTCGTGTTGTCTGCTATCATAATGTCAAGTTTCGTTAAAATCGCCAGTTAAATTTTTTTCCAAACGCAAAACTTGTCGCAAGTAAGAATTAAGAAATGCACTTAAGCTCATATCGGATCAGGCTCGTTCATTTTTTTGTTGTCTAATTGGAACTGTCAAAAATGACAGTTAGGCCCGTTTGCTGATACACAACTTAAGCATTTAAGTTCTACTTAAGAACTTATGTGACATTTTACGCAGAGGAAATAATAGCCCTTAAGCGTTTTAAGTTGAACATAAATATTTATGATTCGTATCAGCAAACGGGCCTTAATCACATTGATATTGGATAAGAAGTGCAATTCGAGAGGGAAACGTAACGTAAGACTCTGAAATAGAGGCGCAATAGTAGGCGGTTTTCTAAATAAAATCAATATGTGTTACTATTTGTGTTAAGTCATATAAACAAAATTAAAATAGGTGCAAAGTCAGAATACCTATCACAAGCAAACTACATTCCATAAGATTTTAAATTATTGTCATTTTACTTATTATTTTCTTAACCCCGATACCACATGGATAAGTTTTTTTAGCTTAGGACGCCACTTTGATAAGCAAGTTGCATTAAGTTTATTGTATTTTATTTCCTTTTTTTAATTTTTCAGATTTTAATTAAACAATTTAACTTCTAAGCCCATTCATCTACTGAATCCAAAAGTTCCTTGCCAGTAGACGAGTATGTCGCTTCGGAAAATTGTTGACAAATTTCATTCTCAGCATACTCGTACATAGGTATAATTTTGAGATAAAATAATTTAATTACACTCCCAAAAAATTGTACTCTAATAAAAATATATTTCACCAACTTTTTCTTTACAAACTAAAAATCAACTCAAAGTCTAGAGGGAAAGTAACACCCATTGTTCAAAAATCATATACACGGGCCTGGTGCTGCTTACACTATTGCTATCCCTCTTTTCGATTCGATTCGTTGTTTGCTCGATCTATGGAACACGCGCGGTAATTTTAATTAAATATTTCTTCCTGTTGATTTCCCGCTGCTATTGGAAGCAAGTTCCCCCTTTTAAGCATCGTCCGTCGTCGTCGTTGTCATGCTTATAATAATATTTTTTTTATGGCGATGGCGACCGCGACGGTATAACGAGGTGCATGCAATTGCTACTGTCCAATTGGACTCACCTAAACCAGGCAAATTGGATAGAATGGCGATCATGTACACCCGTATCGAATCGGAGAGCGACCACGCTGAAGCTATGCATGTACAACCGTACGTTCCGAAACGGAAGTATGTTGCGTTGAAGTATGTTATGATAATTATCGTTAGATTATTAACAGAACTATACTCAATGTTGCCATTTGCCACTCAGTGATGTGATGTGGAAAAGACTACCACTGCTAGTAGTGTTGTGATGGGTGCTGCAAGTTACGTGCGTAATTTTCGTAAATTTTTGACCTCTGAGTCGTAAAACAAACGAAAAATAAACCATACGACATGACACGACGACGACCGACATGACGGGAAAAATGAAATTAGGGTTGTCGCATTTATTTAGGTATATCTACTAGTTTCAGCTTATTATGACGTAGCCCAGCACCCAAATGAAATTCAATTGAATAACACATCAAACTTAGTTTAGTTAGCGGGGAATCGAGCTTGAGCGTTTATAGAGAGACCATAAGACCATCGGTATGGTGGTAAATTTTGGGGATGTATTTTTTTGATTTATGACCCTCATGGGTGCAATGTCATTTATTCTTATTAATCAGCCAGATTTACCCAAAGAATATGCATTCTTGCTCTATAGCTCTTTCTCTGTTTATCATTCACCATAATAAAGATTTTAAATTGAGAATTTGCCAATTTTTACAACTTTCAAGAATGCTGTGGTATACCTACCTACCTATAATTTAATTTATAATAAAAAGAAAACACGATGTGGCTACGTAAACTTGCATTATGTTAATAGTTTAATTGTGCCTATCCGCCCGTAGAAGCCCAAGTATGAGCTGCGGGGGAGCGAGATAGACGCACTTTTGTGATGATTTGCTTACCCCCAGGCCACATTTAAAATAATTCCATCACATAGGGTGTTTCTTATGAAACCGATGTGTGTAATGTATTTCGATGGTTGATGTCATTTGTTAAGATAAGATCCCCAAATATATGAAGATGAAATTTACAAATTTTCAGTTCACAAAAAGTTTTCAAATCTCCAATGTTGAATTATTTCACATTTTTTTTTGAAATTGTTGAATCTTTTCGATCAAAAAATCATTTACCATTTTAATTCTGGTTTTTTTTTAAACACTATCAGAATTGGCCGAAGAGTAGCTTATAGCAAGCTCCATCTTCCGACTAATGGTTTGCCAACACAAAAAACTGTGTTATACCATCGGCTCATCATTTAGTGCAGTGTTAGTTGTTAGTAGGCAATCTCTATTACAAATAACACTTACACAAGTACAAAATGAAAATATAAACAAATAATATTACCTCAAAAACAAAACAATAACATAATAAGGGTATTCATGAAACGGCGGAAAACCCATATAAACCTCAGAAACCATATAATTTCAAAAAAATGATCTGTTTTCTGAGGTTTATACGGGTGTTCCGCCGTTGCGTGAATACCCTTACTATGAAACAAAAACATTTAGGAGCATGGAGCACTGGTTTTGAGTAGATTTTTTAATTTAATTTTACTGATATTGAAATCAAAAATGTTTGAATTCCAATTTAAAAGTCTACCCATACGTGTCAAGGGCTCATTCATCCCATAGTTGGTCCTATGTGTTGGGACTTTAATCAAGTCAAGGCCAAGGAGATTATAACCTCCTCCCCGATAATTAAAAGCCAACTAAACATAGTAGGTCTGATGCATCTGTGACGCCAGTTATTATTTGGTGGAAGAATACCAAATCATTGTTAGTTCTTCTCTGTGCAATTGTTTGCATTTGAAGAATAAATAAACGTTGGTCATAAGGGAGGGCAATAGAGGGACCTTTAAAAGCGAAACGAATAAAGTTCCTTTGAACAGATTCTAGTATCTCAATATGAATATCGTAAAGAGGTGTCCAAACCTGCGATGCACACTCAAGATAGAGACAAATCAAACAGTTGTATAAAGCAAGGGTACAATTGGGATCATCAAATTCTTTGGACCAACGCTTGATAAACCCTAACATAGAATTTATTGGAATTTGTTTGTGACCTCTAATATTTAATTGTGATAAAATATTTGTAGAAGGCTCCAGGTCACTTGGACAAATATTTTAACAAAAACTAACATAGAATTGGCTTTGGTAACGATTATATTAATATGAACAGAAAAGCTTAATTGGGCGTAAAAAGAACTCCAAGGTCCTTTACAGTTATAACACGAGTTAAAATGTGCCGTGAGATAACATAGTCATGAGAAGAAGGAGAACGTTTTTTTGAAAATGTCATTGTTTGATATTTTGTCGGGTTAAGATTCAAACTCTTCTTTCACACCATAAGGTAAAGTGGTTAATATTTTCTTGCAATATAGTTCGATCCTTTAAAGATAATATATTTTTTTATAAATCTTCATATCGTCTGCAAAGATAAGAATTTCGCTATTGCGTACACAAAGAGGAGCATCATTAATAGCCAATATAAAGACTAATAATCCAAGATGGCTTCCCTGCGGAACACCTGATTTGGCAATAAAGGGTCTTGAGTAAGAATTTCTTAATTTAACTTGATAAAACCTATCTTCAAGATACGAGGATATCCACTTGATGAAAGATGGTGGAAACCCGTATGAATTCAGTTTAAACTTGATTATCTCATGAGACAATTGATCAAAAGCTTAGGTTTTATTTTTTTTCAAACAATATTTTTGTAAATATTTTTTTTCAGTCAATTTAAATTAGACTACGATTTAAGTTATAAAATTTAGTAAAATTATTAACTCTGGATCAAACGAATAGATTTTTCTGAAAGACGCATTTTCAATACAAACAATATCGATTACGGTAGTGAAATGATGGTATCGATGCGATTTTTAATAAATGTAAGTTAAAGTCTAACTGAGAAAACGACTTCCAAATTAACTCCAGTTAAATACATTTTTAAAATTAATATTAAAACTAACTCTGGTTTATGTAAATCAAATTTAAATTAAAGATATATATTTGAATTTTGTTGATGCTAAAAGAGATAATCTCTGCTTTTTACAGCACGTCTGAAATTGAGCTCAAGGATTTAGGTATGTTATATATTCCATGAGGTGCAAGTATTTTAATATAATTGTTTAAGGAGATGCTATTTCACAATATTTTTAGCTAAAATAATGAAAGACATCAAATTCTGTCCTGATTCCTGATTCACGTGTTGTAATTTTCAACGAAAATGTTGTCAAAGTCCCTTCGAGAACGTTAACAACCCCGTTGGTCTTAGTTTTGACAACTTTTCAAAATAATAATTTCCTGCAAAGTAAAAGTGCAAAGTATTTCATCAAAAATGAAAAATCCCCGACTTTTCTCTTTGCAATTTTTTTATGTTTTTTAACAAAGTGAAAAGTATGTGTGTTTCACCAACTAAAAATTTAACTTTGCATTTTCAGTCGTAATTTGAAAAGTTGCAAGGTGAAACAATTTAAATGGTTCAAATTTTATATTTGATTTTGTCAAGCGAAAACTTTCCACTGTTTGAAAATTGTTTGCTATTTCAAAAAGTCGTTCAATTTATCACTTAACATAAACGAACTTAACACGACAAATGGCCAACCGCAAGTGAATTTTTTTTTTCATATTATTGAAAAGCTTTGCAGAATTTGAAATGCAAAGTGAAAAGTTTTTTGTTTGGCGAAACGAAATTTGCAAATTGGCAAAACTTTGTACTTTTCAGAAGAGTACTTTGCATTTTGCTGATTTGTGGTTGGTGAAACAAAATGTGCAAAGAAGGAATTTTTGTTTTACTTTTCAAAAACATAATTTTTTCTTTGCAAATTGGCGTTTGGTGAAACGTTAAAGTGAAATGTTGCAAAGTGCAAAGTGGTTGCTGCAATAGGGCCCAGGAATGGAATATGTGGTCAGTCAGAGAGTCAACGCGATGACCGATTATGTTGACCTTGTAGTTGTAAAGAAACACTCCCACATAGTTTTATCAAACAACTGTGAAAACCCTTAAAGTTACACTCTGAAAATGTTCCACAGAATCAAGTACGGATATATTTGTATTAAAAATCATTTTCTAGCTCTCACTTGAATCTTTTCTAAGTAATTCAGTTGAGTTATAGCACCCTGTCCAAAGCATTTTACATTTAAGGTATTTTGATTATTTTAATGTCTTTCGTTTTAAATTTGTATAAAATTCAACACATGACTTTAGGACCATCTACTAAAAAACCTAAATTAATCTAAAATAAATGATAATATTTTCTTAATCCTTCATGTATGGCTTTATTTAAGTATGGCATCCGATTATAGGAATTCCAAAAATTAATACTTATAAAAGCATCACATTCGCAGTTTTTTAAGCACAAGTATACGAATCAATAATTTTTTTGTACCTATAAGGTACGATTCAAATTTTAAAAATATTGCAAATTTTAAGTAAACTGGAGATTTGCAAAAAATAAGCCGATCTTCGTACACTTATAACTATGTATAAATATATCCATCTTTTTTTATATAATTCAACATATTTAATTTTACGTCACCAAATAAGAAACACCCTGTTTACAAACGACAGTTTTAGTTCAATTAAGTTGGTTTGTTTATGAGAAAACATAATATGCCTACTAACTATTAACATTTGTTGAGTTGTAAACAATTATTATTATTATAAACTTTCTCCGTGAACTTTTAACAAAAAAAAAATTAAGGAAGAGCAGTTTCATTATTGTTGTATTTCTACAAAATAATGTTGTGTAGATCTTGCGGTCGCGTAGCGGTTGATTTGACGAACATGCTCGTAGATATATTTTGCTCATGAGTTAGTATTCAGGTGGCGTGGTTATATGAATCTTAATGACAACACTGATTGTTGACGGCCGGAATGGGTTACGGAATCTATGGAATGTGATCGTTGCGGCTTTAGAATGCTGGTGTATACTTCAATTATAGATACTTATTTTATATCAAGGCAAATATCCAACTGATCTGACAATTTTCAATTCTATAAAAAATATTTTTTTTTATTGTTAATTGAACTTTTAATTTGCTCTATTTAGAGGAAGAATAAAAACAAAAAACGTTAGAGAAAAATCGTATTCGCATATCGGATTATCTTAATTTTATCAGCATCTGCTGTTTTTGAATATCTAAGGGTTACAAATAAATATACATTTCATTCATCTTAGCATCGAAAAGTAAAATGATTTAAATGCAAAAATCTACAGAAGTCAGTTGTGTTTCTCTTATCAAATCCTTTAATTTATTAATTAATACGGACAATATGATATATATCAGGTTTAAATGTTAATTTTTGATCTATTAGATACAAAACCTAGAAGATTGACCTTTCTTTGCCTGGCATTTTTACTTGCGATATAGAGGTACTATAGTGCAAGTTTTGCATTTGGAAAAAAACCGAACTCGAGATTTTAATAAAAATTTACATTACGATGATAGAGAACACCAAAAACGGTCCCACATTTTACTTGTGGTTGTATACTATAAGGCAAGTTACGCGTTCGTCGAAAAAAAAGTCTTGATAGCAACCAAAGGATTTTGATTTAAAAAAATCAGTTCAGCTTTTTGATTGAAAAAAAAATTAAAAATTATAGTTATATGTATTTAAAAAATGTTATTAATGTTAAATTAATTAAAAAACGACTTCACAAATATATTTAGCCGTTTCTATTAAGAGTCTTGTACTAACGAGCAAGTAGGTGTGTGTGTGTATTTTTGGCATAACGATGCTGTGGGAATGGAAGGGAAAGTCCATCGAAGTCAGTCTTGTCTGGATCGTCAAGCAGTAAGCAGACAAGATATTCATATTCATATTTTTTGTACCAAAAATTTAAAACTTCGATTTCGTAAAATCCGCCACTTTTTGTATCATTTCTTTGTTTTTTGGAAAAGGCCCTAAAGATTTGAATTTTCACTAATTTTAGTTTTCCTTAGTATCTTTAAAGTTGGCACCCTAGAAGATTATAGTTTTGTATCTACGAGTAGGTAATATTTTACATTTCAAGTTTATCTAAGTATGTAGTTATAACGGGTTATACATTTTGCGGTTTCAAAAGTAAACGTAAATAAAACACATATGAAATATTTTTTTTCATGATATTTCTTTTTTATTATAAAGTTTGAACGTTGACATTATGTGTGAAACACTATATCATTTAAATGACCGCCACGTGAATTGTTGCAAACATAGATTCTTTTGAGGTAATTTTCGACCATTTTCGACACATATTGGGCGGTATCTCAGCCATAATTTGATAATTTGACGAATGTTGGTTTTCAAGTGCTCAAGAGTTAAAGGTTTATCTGCATAAACACGGTCTTTCGCGTAGCCCTACAAAAAAAAGTCCAGCGGTGTCAAATCGAATGATCTTGGTGGCCAGTTGATATCGCCACGACGAGAAATTACGCGGCCAGGAAATGTCGCTTGCAACAAAGCCATATTCGCTCCAGTTGTGTGGCATGTGGCACCGTCTTGTTGAAACCACATATTCTCCAAGTCGTATTCTTCGATAGCAGGCAAAAAAAGTCGGTTATCATATGACCATAACGCTCCGAATTGACGGTGAAAATCGTTCCATCGTCGTTTTCGAAGAAGTAAGGTCCAATCACACCTCCGGACCAAAGAGCGCCCAAAAACAGTGACTTTTTGTGGATGTAATGGCCTCTCTTCAATTACTTGAGGATTCTCAGAACCCCAAATACGACAATTTTGTTTATTAGCATACCCACCGAGTGAGAAATGTGCTTCGCCGCTGAAGAAAATTTTGTTCGAAAAATCGCCTTCCACCGCCTGTTGTTCAAGCACACATTCGACGTATCTACGACATTGTGAATGGTCAGCTGGCTTCAGTTGTTGTGTGAGCTGGACTTTATATGGGTGGAGGTGTAGATCCAAATGCAAAATACGCCATAATGTGCCGTTAGACAGTCCTAATTCCTGAGAACGACTAGGAATCGACACATTCGGGTCTTCGGCAACACTTTCACTTACAGCAGCGATATTTTCAGTGGCACGAGCGAAACGATGATGCACAGGCCTTACAATATCTGTAACCAATCCAAACTCTACAAATTTCTTCATAATTTTGCAATTGCTTGCGTAGTTGGACGATTATGTAAACCATAATCTCTCCTTAAACCACGATATGTGGCTGTGGCAGAATCACCATTTTTGTAGTTTTAACAATTTTTATGCGTTGTGCGATAACTAAGCAATCCATTTTCGTAAATGTCAGACTTTCAACTGAAAAAAAAATTAGTTTAACAACTTAGTTTGACAGATGTCGAATTCCAGCCCTATACTTTTTAAACCGCAAAATGGATAACCCTTTATTATTCAGGGTCGGGCCCAGGGATTGCCATTAGAAATGTTGATTTTTCAACGAAATTTCAAGCAACATAGAGGTTAAATGTATTAATTTGAAAGTGTAGATTTGTACCTTGTTTTTTATTTTAATAAATTAAAGATTTTATTTAATTAACTAAAACACAAATTATTTATTTATTGCTTAGTTGTACATTTCGGAAGCTATGCTTCCATGAATATATTCAAACAGAGCTTACTGACGATATGGAAGCATAGCTTACAAAATGTACATCTAAGTAAAAAAATAAATAATTATATTTAATAAATAAAATCTTTAATTTATTGGGTTAAATGTGTCATTAATTTGATTTTCATTTGTAAGAATGCAAAAGTTGGTACAAAATTTAAAAAAAACTAGATTTCAGTCTTAGGAAATAATTACATTGTTCAATTTTATTCCTAACAGGGAACAAATATTATAACATTTTCATGTCAAATACGAAATTAGAAAGATCCGTTAGAATAATCCATATAATAAAAACAACACAACACAAATGTAAAACGAATTTGTTTTTCCATTAATGCACCGAAAAAGAATTGCTTTCAACTCTAATGTGCCATGTGTGGTTTCAATAAACTAATGGGGTTTTTGTTTGGTAATAAAAATCAATTTATTTTTGATTTAGATATGTCAAAAAACTGATTTTTGCCTTCGATTTGCCAAAAAAAAATTGATTTATTTTATTGATTTTAAATCTTTAAATTCTCTAAATCTCTAAAATTTAAATTTTAAATTTTGCAGATCTATATTTATCCACAGATCTACCCCTGTTTTGCTACACCTACTATGCATCATAATGGACAGACATCAGTGCGTCAAGTTTATAATAATTTGTTTCGGTTGCAAGAAAGAATTTAAATAGTTTTGAGTTCAAATGGAATCAGTTTTAATTGAATTCATTTATTCGTCCAGCTCATTCTCGGACTTACAAACCGTGGCGCGATAGTTGTGCGCTCGCCTGTCAACCTCTTGTCGCAGGTGCTATTCCTGCCGTTGTCTATGTCTTCTTATATTCCATTAAAACCCAATTCTCAAAATTGTCATAAAATGAGTTCCTGATTTACATGCTGTTCAGGCATAACACTAACATCATGTGTTTGAGTAAGCTAGTATACTCATAAATATGACAACGAAACAAATAAAATAATACGAATTATAAGAGACATAAATAAATAAGACACGGTAATTTTCTCCGCATTAGTTCAGCCGCCATCCCTGGAGATAAATCTGAGACAACAACCAGCTCTAGTTTCAGAACATCGCGCCACACATCTTTCCTATCCTTCTTTCACCGGATGCCCGCACTGTGTTAAAAACATATAAAGGGTATTCATAATCCCTTGAGCGCGTGCAAAATTATAAAAAAAAAACGTTCGAGTCAATATTTGACAGCCGATACCGCTAGCTACTTAAGCAAATAAACTTCAATTTGAAAACGCATTCGATTCGATACGAAAAAAATCAATTTATAGATCAAAATATAAATTTACCAAACGAAAACCCCAAAAGATAAGTAAGTATTCGTAAATGTATACAAAACCAAAGCAATAACTTTGAATTATTTCAAGCAGTATGTTCGAGCAATAACTCTACAAGCACTGCTAAATAACTTTTTGATAAGATGCCGCATTATGCGTCACTCACCATTAAAAAATAAAATAGATTATCTTTTAAATTAAATGAAAAAAAATAAATTAGATAGGTACATATTTAAATTGTAAAAAGTTATTTATGAGTTTTTTAATGTAGAAAAATTTATCAGCCACCCATAGTGATAGCAATTAAAATTTCATACCTTTGTATCTGCTTGTATAATTTTTCACTGATTTACATCCTTTTTCACAAGGACTGACTTAAGTGTTGATTACTTGTCCGACACAAAAATATTGGATCAGAGTCATGAACACAAATTTTGAAATCACCTAAATGTGCTATAAATTTACAATCTTATGCTTTTGACTTGTGGACATGTCCTTGTGCCAATATTTATGTGTCAAATAACTAATCAACCCTTTAATGAGCTATTGTGATATATACAGGCCCCTAAGATGTTTGCGAAAAGATTAGATTTATTCTGCTTCTACTTTTCATGTGTTATCCAAGATATCAGATCAGATCTTTGCACGAAAGGTGCGCGGATTCCATACGAATGATCGACAAACAAAGTCGATTAGTCAAAATTTTGATTGTTTTTAAATTATTTTTTTTTCTAAAAAATAAACGTTGGTATAGCAAATTTCAAAAACATCGTTTACATGTTTTCGAAATATTGAAATTTCAAAAATCGAAACAAATATTTTTCGAAAATGCAGTGTTATTTAGAATTCGAATGAGATACACAGATATACATTTTTATTAAAAACAGTTGAGCAGTTAGTGAGAAAGTGGAAAGAAAATTGTTCTATGGAAGGTAACGTTTATAACAATTTATGTATATTTGGTTTGGACCCAAATATTGACTATAATATCTATAGTAGTAAAATCCGTTTTCGAGATAATCAATATTTAGTTTTTTTGCTAAAAAATTGTAAGTGTTAAGAAGAGAATTAAGAAGAGGCTATAAACCAAGGCTCATACGTACAAAGTTTGAAGAAATCGCTTCAGTGGTTTAAAGTGTATAGATCGACATACAGACAGATTGCGGCAACTACTTTTTTGTGTTCTCTATCATCGGTATATCAA
Organism: Philhelius pedissequus; assembly: GCA_910595825.1. NCBI lineage: Eukaryota > Metazoa > Arthropoda > Insecta > Diptera > Syrphidae > Philhelius > Philhelius pedissequus. The sequence continues at coordinate 1,505,407 of OU343162.1, forward strand.
GTTTGATCAAAATCTCGAGGTCAATGTTTATGTGTATATATGAATTCTAAATAATACTGCATACGAGAAGAAACATAATTTTTTTGGATTTTTGAAAAAAAAAAACAGTTTTTTTTAGTTCAATATTTCGAAGACGGTTTGACCAATTTTGGGAAGGCCCATTAGGGAAGCACGACTAGAAATTTGTTTTTTTTTGTATACTGACCTAGGGGTCTCTATAAAATAGCTTTAACATAATACGGTACACTACACAACAAAATGACTTTTTTTAATTTTGCGGTTTTTTGTTCAAGCAGAATTTTTACATATGGATTATTCGGTAGATTTATCGCTGAAAATAATAAAGAATACAATTTAAATGTGAAAATAATTGCTATAATTTATATTTTTAAAGTTTTCCAAAAAAATATACCCGATACAAAAAATTCGCAGCTACGAACAATTATTTTTAAAGTTCCTTGCTAATACTTGCTTATAGTTAGTATTATGATAATATTAATTTTAACTAATTTTTACTTGTGGGGAAATTTTAAAGTGAACAATTTTTTGATTACAAGTACAAGCATAAGTTGTGGAAATATTTAACTAAAGGAAAGGTCATGTTTTTCTAATAGTACACTGAGAAGCATGTTGAACTATATGTTTTAATAATACTAATAGAATTCTGTATAAACCTAACTAGAATCCGTTTAGATCCGAAAAAAAACTCTTTTTTTATATAAAGTCGGTTTAAATCAAAATAATTCGTGTTTAATTAGGAAAGTCTGTTATTTGTTTTACTCATTTAAGAGCCGATTTTTCAATCGCCAGACAATCATCCAACTAATGCCAGAGGAATAAACTTACTTGACTATTAAACAACCGGATAACAACATCGAATTTTTCAATCAATCTATAGAATAATTTAATTTGAACGTCACTTTTATTTCGAGTATCGAACTCTTCATAAAAATAAATTTTTGTTTAACGTTTATTTCAAAGCAATAATTTTTAAAAGTGTTTTTGACATCGAAAATAGCTATTTATTTTATTCCTCAGATAACTCCTTATTCCGTTCTTAAATGAGCAGATAACTTTATTCCTAGATTAAGTTGTATCTGACTGTTGAAAACCTGATTTTTGCTCTATCTGGAGAATGTACTAAGTGACTGCTTAACTGACTATTGAAAAATTGGCCCTAAAAGTATTTAAATATGAACAGAGTTTGTCATCGACATAAATGCAGTTTAAATATTTGCAGAAGTTATACTCAAACTTGGATCTATTTGAATTGAACTCAAACGAAAAAAGAACATACATAATTTAACATAAAATAAACGTGAATGAGTTTAGTTCAAATACGAACGAAGTCAAAATGTTTACAAAAGAGAGAAATTGATTTTTTAGTTTGACAATTTCCATTACAAGATGGCATGTAAAGCATGGTGAATTAATTTCAAAATGTGTTGATATTTTGGCTGCATGACAAGCATATTTGAGAATGTGAACGCATGCTTGTCATTTTCCAAGAGCATTATAAACAAATAAATCAAAACGAGTTTTATAAGCAAAAGCTTCAGTAATTTGTGGTCAAAATTGTAATGAGAGAGAGAGGGTGATGTTTGACAGTATGTTTGACAAATGTGATCGGTAATGTTTTTCATGTCGTGCTTGTCTTTCTATGCATCACTTTTAATATACCTATTCTCAGTGAAAAAACGCTTCCGTATAGATAAAGACTACTTGTGGGAAGTTTTTTCGTAATTAAGTTAATGACATACAAAAAGTTTGGCGCATAAGGGGTGACATGATCACCCTTGAATAATCCCAGCTTTGTCCAATATAGGATTTGTGGTGGAGTTGAGTTTGGGTGTAGATATGCAGTTTTTTTTGCATTTGAAGATTTCCCAAGAAATCTACATATGACAACAATACCGAAGTAGCATTCACTCATGGCAACACAAAAAAAATGTTATTACGATGATGGAGAACACCAAAAATATGGGCCCAGCAATTTTGTCTGCCTATAAATCGATTTAAATCATAAATCCTAATTTTTGAATCGTTTTTTAGCCCCAATAATAACGATACTTACTATACAATTATGTCGAAAACGGCTCTAACGATTTTTATAAAAAAAATTGTATGCACTATACTTTAGGTAGAGTCCACATTTTGGTTAATTTTTGTTTACATATTTTGTTATTAGCGGTATGTATCTGTCATACAATAATTTTTTTCTTATTTTCGACTTTCTCATAAACGGCTCGATGGATTTCGATCTAAATTTGTATATAGGAGGTCCTTCAAATTATAAATAATACTGCATACCAAAATTCTCGAAAATATTTTTTTGGATTTTCGAGAAAAATATACCTATTTTTTTGAAAATGCAATATTTCGAAAGCAGGTGGTTGATTGTTATGCATGCGTCGAAAAAAAAGTTTTGAGATAACAATCAAACAACACATTACGATGATAGCGAAGACGAAAAAAGATGGTCTAAGAATTCTGTCCGTCTGTCAGTCTGTCAATCTATCTGTATGTATGTATAGACACCTACAGCCCAAACGGGTGGGCCGATTGCTTCAAACTTGGTATATAGAGTTTTTTAGGTATTTTACAGAGGGGAAATTGAAATTTTTTTTTAGCTCAAAAAATAACGGTACGGCCCTAACAATTTTGATAAAAAAAATCAGTGTGGCTTTTTAGCTACAACCGATCATATAGTTGAAAAAAAAAATTAGAAAAATGTCTAAAAACGGTACTTTCTATAGGACCGTTTTTTTTTGCTTCGACTATATCATAAACGGCTCAACCGATTCTTTCGAAATTTCACACATATATAGGTTTAGGTTGCCCAAATTATACGGCGTACCAATATTTTTAAGTAGTGTATTCATTAAAAAAAAAAAAAAAACTTTTTTTCTCAAAAACCGCTCCATAGATTTCTCATAAATTCAAATTTATCTAACAAATAAAATGGCGTACTTTTTTTTAGCTTAAATTAGTTTAAGTATTTATTTTAGAATTTTGAATTATTTTTTCTTTGATTAAGCCGATTTTGTTTTAAAGTTTATATTATAATATTTAAGACTCTCATACCAATTTTTTTTTTAGAAAAAAATTAAAGATATTTTGTATATATAAAAAATGAAGTAAAAAACTGCTTTAAATATATAAAGGGTGATTTTTTAAGAGCTTGGTTTTTGAAAATTCAAAAAAACACAGAAACTTGTAAAAAGTGAATGAAATTTTTATTTGGATCGATAAATCAATTTCTGCCATTTACTATATAAAAATAATTTCACTTAAATGTTGCCCGCGGCTACGCTTCAGGTGGTCCATTCTGAAGGTCCAATTTTGGCAAACTTTTTCACACATTTCGGCCGGAATCTCACCAATGACGCGTTCAATGTTTGCTTCCAAGGCAGCAATCGTGTTTGGCTGGTCCCCATAGACAATAGACTTAACATAGCCCCACAAAAAATAGTCTAACGGGGTCAAATCACATGATCTTGGTGGCCAATTGACTGCGCCAAAACGTGAGATCAACTGCTCACCAAATTCGCCTCTCAATTGATCCATGGTTTCGCGTGCAGTGTGGCATGTGGCACCGTCTTGTTGGAACCACATGTCGACCGAGTTCAATTCTTGCATTTTCGGCAAAAAAAAATCTGTTATCATCGAACGGTACCTTTCTCCATTGACCGTAACCCTGCGGCCTTCATCGTCCTTGAAGAAGTACGGCCCAATGATGCCGCCTGCCCATAAACCGCACCAAACAGTGCATTTTTCGGGATGCATTGGTAGCTGCTGAATTGCCTCTGGCTTCTCTTCACTCCAAATACGGCAATTCTGCTTATTCACGTATCCATTTAGCCAAAAATGAGCCTCGTCGCTGAAGACAATTTTGCGATAAAAGCTTGCGAAACACATTTTTCACAGAGCACGAATTTTGATAATAAATTTCAATAATTTGCAAACGTTGTTCAGCCGTAAGTCTATTCATGATGAAATGGCAAACAATACTGAATCGAAATGTCAAATGTTCGTGGAATTTGTCATGTGTGATCTGTCGAAAATATAAACGTCAAAAACCAAGTAGCAAAAAAATCACCCTTTATTTAGATTTTAAACAGAAATCTTTTGCATTTGATGTGATCGAACATAAGAGCAAGTTCGTGCGATCCAGTCAAGAATTTATTTAATTTATTTGTTAAAAAAATTGAAAACTTTAATAATTATTTTCCTTAGAATGAATTTCATTGAAATTCATCATTGAAAACAAATCAGTGAATTTTTTTGGCAAGTCGGTTATAGCTTTCATTGAAACTTGGTCGTTATTGAAAAGATCTTTCATAGCCAAAGGTAATTTTGAGGTTAGATTTGATCATTAAAAGAAGCACTCAACCATGAGAACAGGAAAAACAGAAACACAAATCATTGGAAGGATTGTGTTCCACTTTTGGGAACAAAATGTCAGCTGGTCATTGAAAACACTTTCCATTACTGAAATATCAAAATTGATTTTCCAAGAAAGTGGTAGAGCAAATAAAATATTTTCTTGGCAAAAAAAATTACATATCTTATTACCTCCATTTTGGTATCAAAACGATATCAGTTTTAATTGTTTTAGTGCCTCAAAATTGATAGACAAGGTTATCAATGATGATTTTCAATGGAAGCTATAACTGGCTCCTCGTACCGGTCCTATCCACTGTGTCAATGAAAATACTTTCCTATTTTGCTAATTGCTCTAACTTGTGCCGTGCAATTTAGGTTACATTTAAAAAACATAAGTTCTTTCAGACATACATATAGGTATGTAGTTAAAATTATTATTATACAAAAATGGGCATTTAGTTTATATGGGCGTTCAAAAGAATATAATTTGAAAATGATTGGTGAAACCAGAAAACCCTATTTTAAGGTTTAGAAGCCTGATATATGCTTAAAAATCCTTCATTAAATCGGCCAATAAAGCTTCTTTAACATCGTTTAAGAATATTCGTTATTTTTTTTGTATTTAGGTATAAGAAAGACAAATTACTACAATAGTGCGGAAATTAATCATTTTGCAATTCGGCATTCTGCGTTTTGGAATTCGGGACTTTGACATTCAGAATAATGCAATTTTCCCCGTATCTATATAAAAATTATAAAAAAGGAAAAATATTGTAGATATCTAGTTATAAAATTAAAATTCCATATTATTTAAACCTAATATTTAATTAAAATCCAATGCGTGCAACCCAGTCGTGCACTCTTACTATCGATTTTCTATTCTCAACCTTAAACGAGTTTTGCTTTCCTATTAGACAAATCCATCTATTGTGCACATATGCTTATAAATATGCATCGCCCACTATACTTCAGCACTTTCTATCCACCATAATTGCCTCCTACCTATTTAAAGAATCCCAACTGAAAAAAAAAACCAGTTTGGTGTATTTGCAAAGAATAAGATACTTGAAACCACTCATTGTTAATAATGGTCAACTGTGGTTAAGGCGCTTGTATGTAAAGTAAGTATAAACGAAGGCAATGCTCCTTTGAGACTCCTGTTCCAGGTAAAACTCGTAGCAAAAAAATCATGGTACATTTTTAACAAGTTATATGCCCACAATTATAATAAAAGTATTTTAAAACAAACATTATCTCAATAAATGCAAAACAGAATCTTTAGTTGGGTAAAGTTACGACTGATGTTATTATATACGAATACGAACCTTTTTGTGTCTTTTGGTCGTGGGTTGGTGCAGCATCATCGTCATCGATCTTATCCGAATGCATGGATCTTCGATCTGAAGAACTTCCTCGTTTCCTCTTGAAAGAATTGCAATTGCACTGTCGTGTGTGTTTAGCCGAGAAGTGAATTTTTTTTTGTTTTTTTTTTATTGTTATATTGTGTATTATGGTGTATGCATTTTTCTTGTTTGTTCTTTCGTTTTTTTGTATTTTTATTATTATATTTGCTTCGTTTAAATTTTTATAGTAGATTGAGAGACACACAGAAAGGAAGGAAAACAGCGGGAAGTTGTTAATACATTCGAACTAAATTGCATACAGAACAAGATCAGTTAGTTGAGCCGAATCGAATTATAAAGATACAAAATTATTGTTTTTTTTTTCGTAAGCCAAAATATAAAAAAGATATAAGATGCAGCATAGAAAGCAAGCTGGTGTACATGTGTAGGTAAGTTGGTACTTCTATTTTATAAAAAAAAAAAAAAACAACAACAACAATCCATCAAACGATTGATAGGTACCAAAGTAAATGGGGTGGGAAGAGATATGAACCGAACAAACTCGAATGCCGAATGAGAATTTCAAAAACGTAAAAAAGTAAAACAGTTCGGCGTTGTTGAATTATAAAAATAGAAAAATTACTCTATAGTACGTTGAATCGAAATCGAAATTCAAAATTATAGAAAATCGAGAATTTTCCGAATGCAAAAAATAACAAAAAACTAGAAAACGATCACCGAAAGTCGCCCCGAAACGCTAAGGTAAATTTGAAAAGTCCGCATTTTCATACTGATCATTCCGTTCTTCATTGTTGTTCACTCCATGCACTCTAGGCAAATTTATATGGCATGTAGGTATTTTAAATTTAAAGAACACAACATACACTTTTGGAAATTAGAAGTAGGTAGTACCTATTGATATTGTCTACTTCCTTTATTTATTTATTATGTAACGACATTTATCACAATTTTTATCAATAGAATGCTCTGTTTACACGCCAATCGCATCTGTGATCTGTGAAACATTTCAACTCAGAGTATAGTAGTTAATATATTTCAATTTTTTTTTTTATTCGTTTCACTGTGTGTATCAATCCAATAACCGACAAAAACAGTAACAGAAACAGAAACAATGGCAGTCATTCATTTAATGATTTTCATTTTTTTTTTTTTTTTTTTTTTTTTTTTTTGAAAAAAGGGCGAACGTAAAATTACACTCGGTTGGTTCTCTTGTCAGACGCACATCACTCGCTCCGCTCGCCAGCAGCTAGCTCTCTCCCCAACACCCCACCACTTGTGTACACAATCTGGACAGTGAACATAAATAAATCTGTTTAACGAGAAGGAACTTACAATTTAGAAATACAAAAAAAAAAATATAGGTATATAAAATTAAATTAAAAAAAAAACGGATTTATTTTGTTCGTTGCGTAGCTTCTCGCGCGGACCTTGTTTCGTTCACGTTTACTGTGATACTGAACTAACTGAGGAGACTGACGTTAGAAATTGTTCGCCATGCCAGCCATACTTGTGCATCGTAAATTCGACATCGACATCCTATGCTGGCTTGCCTATCCTATTCAGTTAATCGTACTGGTCTGGTGCAGCTAGCAGCCGCACGCTTCTACAGAAACTAAAATAAAGATTTCCGAATTTGTTTTCGATTCGATACGATATTACTTTGACGTCGTACGTCGTAGTGGCCGGCAAACTCACTGTTTGTCTCTTAGTTTAGTTTATTTCTCTTAAAGTTAGAGTTTACTCTTCTTGAATATTTTGATTTTTAACATGATCGTTGATGATGCTTTATCCAAACAACAACAAACCATAATCATTATAGATAATAAGCCGATCACGACTTTTAAAATCGTGATAATACTAAACGTGGGTTAGGGTCGAGCTTCACTTGAAGATCGTGGAATTTATAGTTTCGTGGACTTGCGTTTGTTAGAATCTGAGGGACTAACATCTACCTATATATATGAAAATGAATCCCTATTTCGATCATATGATGCGTTACAATGTCCTATATTATTTTAGCAAGGTCAAGATGGATATTATTTTCCAATGAAGGTAATAAATCCAGTTACAGGTTCCGAAACTAACAAATAAGTTAATTCAATGAATTATTACGAAGACGTATCCTTTGATTCCGAACGACATGCCATTCGACTTTAAAAGGTTGCAATTTCCAGTGCCGCTAGCATTTGCAATGTCGATAAATAAATCTCAAGGCCAGTCGCCAAGTGTTTATGGCGTCAGTCTTGAAAATCCTTTTTTTCACATGGTTAGTTATATGTCGCCTGCTCACGTTTTGGAATACCAATAAAACTATTTATATACGCGCAAAAAAAAAAAAAAAACTAAGAATGTTGTATAATTATAAAGCATTAGAATAATAAACACTTTTTTTGAAATATTTTTTTTTTATTAGTTATGTATACCAATTCGAATTCAAAATTCAAAATTAAGACAGGTTAATGTCCGTCGGGTCAGCTAGTACATTCAATAAAATACACGTTTCTGTATGTAACGCAGTAGTGAAACCCCATCAAATACAATTACAGTTATTTATAGCTATTTATTTAGAATCTTTTTTATGTTAAAAAAGGCAAGTCACTCTGTTTTTCATATAATTGTGATCTTGTTGAGTCGGTATCATTTTTGTTTTTTAAAGACATAGTTAATTTCATGAACATTATGTTAGCATAAGTTTAGGCGTTTAATTTTCACGTCAAATTGTACAATTTGATATAGTATTTTATTGGATGTTCGGAGTTACACATACATTTTTTAACTCATTATTCCAAAAGCCTTCGGTTGGAAGTTCGTCGTAAAGTGGCCTATACACCCCACATTTGTGCGCGCACCGGTGTCATTACACACCGGTGTGGCATTCCGCCATACACATCACACCGATCGACACCAAAAACCAAAATCCCCACGGACACCGGGGTGACACAAGTGTGATGTGTATGGGCCTCTTAAGGTTTTCGGAGTATTAGTCTGTTCTCCACTTCATAAGACAGTATATGTACTTATATAGAATACACCAAGGATGTTAAATAAAATGTTAGTGTTGTAAAACTGTTTTAGGATTGTAAATTTATATTTACATTTATTTTAGGCATGGAAAAAATAATCAGCTTTATCACAGGCCCCTGTCGTATATATTAAAACAATGTATTATAGGCTAGGCCCCGTCATACTAAGAATATTAGCTACGAAATTCGGAAATCGGGGAAAATTGGCATCACTAGCCCCAAATGAATAGTAAGTTTGACCGTTTTTTCTACGAACAGTTATTTTCATAGTAGCATGTGGAAGCAAAAATTAAAACACAATACGTCTAAAACTACGTAATCAATTAGTTCTTCCATTAATGTATGTAGTTTAAAAATTAAATCGATATTTTGTCTAAAAAGAATAAACAAACAAATTGAAAATACAGTGTTGCACAGTGTTACAGTGGTGTGGATACAGGAAACTCTGAAAAACCATGAAATTTCTTTCTTATATTGGAGTTTTTCGTATGTACATCTAAACATCGGATATAAGAAAAATTTTTTTTTTTTTGAAAAAATAAAACTATGGGCAAAGGATAATATTTTGTACGTTCACCTACAAAATTTCATGAAAACGAAGTAATGAATGTATGTTCGCTTAAAAACGTCATCTATAATATTTTTTAAGATAAAAAGCTTTAATGTAACAAAGTAACCAAAATTTAGTCTTCTTCAACAAGTAAAAAAAAATAAATAAATAAGTCTTCTCTTCAAATAAATAAAATTATGCAAAATATTGTGAGCCTATGCAATTAAGGTTGATACATATCTACTTATAAATGTGCAGGCACTACTTTGTATTACAAGTAGCAATCTTTAAGCATTTATAGTCAAAACACAACCAGCAAAAAGAAGTCAATCACAAGTGTCATGGGGTTTTCTTTTGGTAATTTCAGATTTTGATCGGAAATTTGATTTCTTTCGTCGCGAATGGTATACGATTTCAGATTTATTTATTTTTATCACGGTATTATGGTGTATATTCGTGTCTGTGGAACTAGGTATCTGATGACAAATGATTTGAAAATTGATTCTTCATTCAAGTTTTTTCTTTTGAAACACGAAGCGATCTCAATGTTTAAAAAATGAATGCCGAAATTAATTTGGAGGATTACACAATTGTTAATACATAATTGCTATTATGTTTTTAAAATGTATTTATGTGAAACCTTATTTCACTATTCACATAATTACTGAAAACAAAATCTTGTCAAAACGACTACTGTCAATTGTTCTGATGGTGTTATGGTATTAGTAAAAGAGGGGTAAATCTGCCGAAAAATCCAGATCTGCAAAATTGATTTTCGATCAAAAAATAAATTGATTTGTTTGCCCATTGGAAGGCTTAAATTGTAAAAATCTCTGTTTTGACAGATCTGAAGGGGAAAGATTAATTTTTGTTACCAAAAGAAAACCCCATCAGATTCACATTTGCTTACATTGTTGTATTTGTAAATTTGACTTTCTCTTAATGAATTGATGTGAAATTTAAAAACAATATGTGGTGTAGTGCAACCTGCAACTACACACAAATGCAAAAATATCAGTTTTATCCTACACAGAATATCAGTTTCATAACGGTTATAGGTGGTAGGCATACACAACCCAGTGGGAAATATTCAAAAAATCGCAACTGAAAAAGTAGCTCTTTCCTCAAGGAAAAGAAGTATTACCAATGAATTTTCTGGGGAATCCTATAATGAATTTAACATGGTCTTGGCCTAGCAGGTAAGTAGGTGCACCCATTCTCGATGAAAATTTTGTTATGAAATCACCGGTTACATGGAATCATGAAATTCATGAGTTCATTTTCTTGGTGGAAAAACTGATGCTTGAGATGTAATGATTTAGTAAAAGAGAAATAATAAGTACATATATGAAATCGCTGTGGTCTTGAAATCTTCGAATTCATAAGTTTTTTTCCTTGGTTGAAAATACAGATTCTTGAGATATAATAAATTAGTCACAGAAAAAGATTACATGTTTGTCGGGTACTGTACCTACTTACATACGTATAATATGTACATCCAAAGTATTTTAAATAAAGCATTCATTCATTTGTTTGTTGTTTTTGTTTATATTCATAAACAATTATATTATGTTTTATTTTTCATAACAAAACACTAAGGACATTTGTTGACGTCTTTTCTCTATGATCACAAAATATAAATGAAATCATTCTAGAAAGAAATCACGCGCACGCCCGACAACGACAAAAAACAGTAGGTAGGTAGTTAGTCGCGCGAACCGAACGGGGGGAAAACCAAAAAAAGTTTACATTTGCGTCTATTCTCTACCTTCTTACTTGAACTAAGCATAACATGCTACTTATAGCCTTTTCGATTGCTTCTGAAACTGATCGATTGGTATCAAATGACAGTTCTTCTCCTGGATAGAAGAGAAATTTCCTTCTGGATGTGAAGTCAGAATCAAAACCAGAAGCACGCACACACTCACACCCACTAAATGTCAAATTCAAATTAATTTATTCATTTGATTATTTTGTTTTGGTTTGTCTGAAATTTTGTAGTTTCAATTTTAATTTTTAGAGAATTGAAATTATGGATATCTGTTCCGAAGACAAATTTTTCCTTCAATAAGTTTCGCATTTTCATCAGGAATAACTTAGAAATCTTCTACCTTTTTGTCAGCCATGTTTACAAAATAAAATAATCACAAATGTGCGTTCGACATTTCCCGTCACATAAATTTTCAGAATCTAGAATCTAGTGTTTACTTGTTCGGTTGGAATATCGGATCGGAGAGTTCTTCCGGATTACCAATCGAAAAGGACATTAAATGGCAAACTAGTGCCCGGCTGCATTACCTTTCATGAGTGAAATCAATGATAATCTCCCCCATATGACAGCTATTATATAAAATTTCACCAAGGCAATTTTTCATTATGGAGTGAGTTTCCTATTGTGAAATAGCTGCAGAAATTTTCCATCCTTATATTGCTCATAGTTCATACGTAGTCAGAATATTCCCGGCGCTTCCAATTTTCAACTGTTATTCCTATGGAAGGTGGGAACTTGTAATAGAGATCTTAACACAAAAATGCATATTTAAAAGGTTTTGGCAAAGGTTTGTCTGACAAAGTAAATTTAGGAATTGATTTTGGTCTGTAAGAAACACTTTCTTATAACAGTGTTTTTCTTATACGCGAGTTTCTTATAAACGATTAATTTCGAAAAAAAAATATAAAGAAAAAGCCACGGTGTTTATCATTGCATTTCTTATAAGCGAGTTTTTCTTTTATGAGTGTTTCTCTCATACGTAAAATACTGTATAGTAAAATAATGTAATGGCCAACCTGGTTAAAACTTAAAATTAAAAAGCAAGTGAAGTGCGCAACACAACTTTAAAACTTGGTCTTTGCATTGCAGACATTTTATGTTAACATTTAAGAACAGTTTTCTTAGCATACTTTGCGGAAAATTTGTGTTTAAGAATTTGTAATGCGGTTTATTGGCATACCGAATCGGAGAATTCTTTCGAATTTCCAATCGAAAGGTCATACTTTTATGGTTTTCGTTTGGTAGTCGCGACCGTAAGAATCAGGAGGAATCATTCAGTCGTTTGGAACCAGATGACAGTTTTACTTCTGAAAAGAAAAGACGAGAAAATCGATTCTGAATTTAAATAGAGATCATCAGAAGCTCGGGCACATGAGTACACTTATTTAAATGTCAAAGTAGTGAAATGCGAACGTTTATTTTTACATAGTAAAGGAGTAAAGGAAATTTTTCTCTCATTCGAACATGAATCATGCTCAAAAGTTTCCCTCGGAATATATTGGTATAGGGAACAATTTTCCAGTGACTTTTGAGTCATTTCAATGGATTTTTTTTCGAGGAAAATTATTCCGTGGGAGATTAACGATCGCATAAATAAAATATTTCATGAAATAAAATATTTCATGGGAAAAGAAATTCTTTGGGAAATTCGCCATGGGGCCTATGATCTGCCAACCGATTTGTTTTCGTTTCTTGAATTTGTCAATGTTGCATATAAAAAATGAAATAGACAAAAGAAAATAATTACTGCTGTATTTATGTAGTCCCGAACCGGGAGTGACATTCTGTGTAAACGAAAAAAAGATTTCGTGATTGGGAATTGAATCCAACATGAAATTAAATAAAAAAGGAGTTCGACAATGAAACTTTATATAGGTATTGACTATTTTTGTTGCACTGAGTATACACTTATCATTAGCTGCAAGCGTAAAGCTGCTAGACCCACTTTTGGGTAAAATTCAGAGTTTGAAGTCATTTACATATGAAAACAAATATACACATTGTAAGATCACTTACATTTATTTCCAATAGAATATGAAAATAAACAAAGTTCACGTGTCACAAAAATGATTTGAATAGATTTTTTTTTTAATTTCAAGTACATATTTGTGGCAACGAATTAAAAATATAATTTAAAACTATCTGCCGCCCTTAGAAAAAATGCCAAGCTACGCCAATGTTGATAAGTAGTGTCACTAAAAGAGAAATGACTGCTAATTTTGAGTCAAAACTAAAGCGCTCAAAATTTAAAAAACAAATAACTATTTTGAATTTAGTTATATAATCAGAAGAAAAAAAAACAAAACAAAATTGTTATATTTTAACATTTTTATTGAATTTGTTTAAATAATTATTAATAATATAAATAAAGATTGGTTTTACTTAAAAAAATTTAGTACTATGTATGTAAATTTATTTAAAAGCTTTAAACATCTAGGTACATTGTTTTGTTATTCTTGCCCAGGACCAAAATTCCCATAAAAATCAATTTTATAAATTCATTAAAAAAAACATCAAATTGATGGTGATGGTTTCGAGAAATAAAATACTTTTGACTTATTCTACTCGTGTTCTATAAATTTTCATTAAAATGCAGTTTTAAAAATAAATAATTAATTTTGGGATTACTTAAGCGTTGTCTTATAAATTAAAATTACAATTACAACATTTTCTTATTATTATTTTCAACAATTTTTTTTTGTTTGAAAATATATTTTTCTTCGACGATATGTTTAATATTTATACGTACATATATGTTTTTTTTTCCTTTGTTTATGTAAAAAAAAGCACTTTGAGAAGGCAACTTCTGTTAAATGACATATGTAGTTTTGTGAAGGTCCCGAATTATCCACTGAAAATAAGAGCAAATATATATTTATGCTTGAGTGATTTCATTTGAGGATTTTCAATTAAAAATTGGAAGAATATTATTAGCATTAGTTTTATTTTTGTTTGTTATAAGATATACCCGACACCATAATTTATTAAGTTTAGATTCTTACTTGACGAGTGTTTTTAGCTTAATCCTCCTTAATCCTCGTCAAAGACCATGAGTTTTATTCTTAATAACCGTTCATGATGTAGTTCTTAAAACTATTAAAGACATCAAACAATTGATGAAATTGTTTTTTTTTTTGTTTGGAAAGTTTTACTAAATATTGGGAAAAGTAATGAATACATGTGTGTATGTATCGTATAAAGAATGTATATGTAATAATTGGAGGAGACAGCCAAAACATATGTTTTTTTTACAAAATTGCTAGCCCATTTTTATTAATAATTCTACCGTCATTTTGATGGAAGAGTTGAGCTGATATACATAATGTAGGTACTATACTATACTTCAAAGGAATAAAATCCTCCATTGAAAACGAGATTGCTTGAAAATTAAATTATACAATTTTGTCAGCTATTGAAATGAAATTTCGGTCCAGGCTGTTTTAATTGCTTCGATTAGACTTTTTATTTTCAAATTATCTCCATGACGCGTATACTTTTCGTGATAAATGTCCCCACGCATTCTCTATTATATTGTGATCAGGGAAGTATGAAAAATACACAAGCATCTTCCCATTTTGGTTCTCAATCCACTTTTTTACCATCTTTGATGTGTGAATAGGAGCATTATCATGTCGGAATGTCCACAATACTGCCCCAAAACGGTTTAGAAATCTATGGTAAGATCTTTTGTAGCGCATTTTTATAAGCGTTTGCATTTATTTTCGATTTAAGAAATAAGGGGTAGGTTCCGTAGAATGAAATATTCTGACGGCTTAAATATTGCTCTTTATTTTGAAGATCATGAAAATAAAAATTATAGCCGCCCCAGGGGCATATAACTTGTGCTTCCTATGTATTTCTACTAAATTAGAAACGAATTTCTTTTCTACATTCTTTAAGTGGTGGTTTGTTCAGATTTTTTTTCAAATGCTTAGCACCTTTAATAACCCGTTTAACCGACCGTCGACTTTTGTATATTAATAAAATAGTATGTACTATCATCTTGAGGAACAATAACAAATACTAATCATTGCAATACATATGACGAGAGGCTCACAGTAAGATGAAATAAAATGTACGGCTGGATCACACGTAGTTGCTCTTTTGTTCCATCACATCGTAAGCACAAAATTCTTAGCAGAAACGGCAAAATATAATATATAAAAATACTTGCATTTTTTATATGCAACATTTTTAATTTTTCAAAAAAAAAGTTGGTATGATGTGTTTAATAATATAAATTTAACCACAGAATTATAAAAAAAATATCCTCTCCATCGGTTTTCGAAATATTTGAATTTAACAAAAAAAATTGCAGTATTATTTATATATAAAATTTTTGATCGAGATCCGTATAAGATAAAAAAAAATATGGCAGGTACAGTTATTAGCAAAATATGTAAACAAAACATGAACTATACATACTGTAGTGCACAAACTATTTTTAAAGCTGTTTTCGAGACAATTAAGATGGTAGACAAAATTGTATGGCAGGTACCGTTATTTTTGGTGCTAAAAAAGGATTTAGAAATCGGGACTATCAAGTTTGATTAAAATTTTTATTAGTTAAATTTGTTCTAAATTCAAAACTTGCCCTTAAGTACCTACATACATATATCGTAAGTAAAAAAGTTGAACCTATGCAGATGAGGGGCAATGTTACGCAAAATTATCGTTTACACATAAGCTGTAAAAGAATGCAATAATTTTAGAATTGCATTCAATTCAAGATCGACAGTTTTTTTTAAAAGTGATTTAACTTCACCTTCACTTAAGTAGATACTTTAACTTACATAAATTGAGAAGTCAAGAGAATACAATACTTTTTTACTGCCTGCATTTTTAAGTCTTTTAAAATTCTTTTCCAATCATTGAAATTGTTTTACTGCTTTTTTGGACTGTGACTGAATTCTTTTAAAGTTATAAAATATTTGAAATCTTTTTTAAAGTTTTTTTTTTAATTCAAAACAATTCAAACTGCATTATAAATAAATAAAAAAAAACTTAAGGATTGAAAAAAATGCAGTCAGTTAAAACGTATTATATTATTTTGACTTTAAATCTTTGAACTCCAAGAGGTGATTGTTGTACAAAAGACATCAAAATTTAATAAGAATTTAATTTTTAATGAATAAATGCGATGCTAAATTAAATGCATTGTCAACAAATCAGTTAAATTATCATACAAACGTATTTCATACATTCACAACTCTGTGTACACAGAAAAGTATTTATTTGTATACACATCTCACTAAGATTCCAGAAGTCTTTATGTATACTGCGTCTTTTAATAAATTGTAATATCACTATATGGTCACTGAAGAATTGTTACTCAGGCCACAGACGTTTTTCAATAATCACTTCAAGTTGGAATAAAACCAAATGAACGAAATTAAAATATCAAATCGAAAAGGAAGATAGATTCTCTGGTAATGTGAGCATTCCAAGAACTAGATGTGTTAATGAAGGAAATGAGAAAAGATAATTGGTGCAATAGAAAACTGTTGTAGGAAAAATCAAAAGCTCGATTTTATGCAAATATAAAAGGCAAAAACAGCTTGCATAGCAAAATCTTACGGATTTATCAGCAATACATTCATATACATTTATTTACAATTTTCTTCAGATGTAGCATCTAGCTTATCTAAAAAAGTTAAAAATATTCTTTACCTCGGCGATAAAATATTGTACTTTTGAGTAATCAACGCTGCAGTGATTGCTCGGCCTTGTGAAATTATTGTATACGGTTCCTTTAATAATTAGAAGATGCACATACATATAATTATTATAGTGTGTCCTAATTTAATTAAACTAAAACAACGAATTAAAAAAATATGTGAACGAATTGACTCGACTTGGCCACATGCTTAGCAAAATCTTTGCAGTATTCCATTCAGAGTCGGCATGAAGTGGGAATTTTTAAGCAAAATGATTTTGGCCTATCTGAAATAAGTTAGTAACCACTGAAGTTCCTGAGAAACCAAAATCGGCTAGGTTAAATTTGTATGTGTTAGGGCGTATGTTTTCGGCATTTCTAATGGGATATAAAATTATTGCAAAGTTTTTCAGACAATTTAAGTTTTATTTTTGGCAGCAAAATTGATTTGTCATCGGTTGTGTTTTTACACGAAACTAGAAAGGTTTTTCGAAAAGAATTATATCTGAAATATTGGCCAAGTTCACTTATTTATTAGATTAGATATCTCGGATAAAAATCCGAATATATTCGTGAACGATACGGATAAGTTAGTTGAAAGCAGTAAAAAAGCAGAACAAAACTCATATCAAATGATGTTTGCAGTTATATGTTCTATGCATTTGGAAATTTCGGAACGGTCAGGCCAACACATCAATTAAAAATTTTACTTTTTTAACATGAATTTAAATTTGTAATGGATTTAATTATGTAAAGTAGTTCAATTCCAATATTTCGAAAACTCATTTACTCCACTCGAAATATAAATAAATTACAAATATCATGAAACGTAACTTTTGGCACAACTGTAAAGGTTGTTATGTTTTCATTGATTTCGTTCGACAGACACTTCACTATAGTAGCCGTGTTCTCGAGGAATTTTCGCATCTGTGTTTTTTTCTGCCAAAAAGCATACAAAATACAAGGAGGAAAAAAAATACAAACATACATTACTAAAAAAAATCATTTCAATGCCATCTATGATTGAATAGACTTACTAATTATCGGAACTTCGGATGAAAAGGAAAAGTAATTCCCAGTATGTTCTTATTGTTGTTTTCTTTGTAAAATTTTTACTTTGCTGTACTTGATAGTCACGAGAGAACGGCTAGTGTCAAATGCTACGTTCACGGACATTTTTTCACTTTTTGGTCTGAGAGAATAGACGCTTTTCTTAAATATCCCAATTAAAATAAATTTAAAAATAATTACCTGTTAAAAAAGTCAAACTTTGTAATTGATTGTAGCACGCAATGTCTCGTTTCATAAATTGATGGCCTCATTCAACGGAAGCATACAAAATGGAAGGAAAATAATTCAACCTAATAGATTCAATCATCAAAAACCATTTTTTTTAAGGAAACGCGACGAAGGGATTATGAATACCCTTTATATGTTTTTCTTAACACAGCGCGGTATTAGTTCAAGTTTTCGAAAAACCGTTAATTCACTCGAAATAAAAAAGCGAAAAATGTCAATTGAATTCCTGTCTGCTAGTTTATAAATAAATAACTGTGTTAAAAAGATGATTTTGTGAATTTAGTAAACATGCTTTATTTGTATTAGTTTCCCTTCATTAATGTTGTCGAATACACTATTTTATACCTTTGTAGTGAAAAGCTGTTTCAGAATAAAATATATAAAACACAATGGGGCATATTCATAGTGACCGTTTAAGCTGTTGCTAAGAAAAACTTGAGTTTATTCTATCTAATTAACATTGGTTAAAATCCAGGCTTAAATAAACTGAAGTTTAAAAATAACTATTATGTGCCCCAAATATACAGCGTGGCCTGCTGTGTGCTGTACTTCAAAAAATATTGAATTCGTTTAAAAAGTTGTTTAATTGAATTTTAAATATTTTGCATGGAAATTTCTTTTAAAACTTAACCAGGAAAAAACTTATAAATAATTGTGTTATTTTTAAAGAAAATTATGTATTATACAAACTTATCGATAAAAGGCCTTAAATAAACTTATATCGTAGGTACATATCAGCAAATTGCTTGTGTTTCACATAAATACATACCTTTTGGTAGATGTAGTGCGTGAGTAGGGATTTTGTAAAATTTTTGGATGGGTTTCCATTACTCTCAGTAATAAATTATCTAGATAATCCTCTAGTTCCTTAACTCGTTGGCGTTGTATTAGAGCTTCATGTTCCATACCATTGGCTAAGACCATAAGTTCCTGAAAGACAAAATAATAAGCGAATATACATATATGTACGTATTTGCTGGTAGTATATATTAAAACTAAATCCCTATAAAAGAACCTTATAAAACAATATTTTTTGGACACTATCAAGATCAGTGGTGACTTCGCCGATGCTTTCGATTTCAAAAAAAAAAATCTTAAGTTTTCAATGCCTTAGACCAAATATGAAATATGATAAAATGTAACCTAAGAGGATAGAAACAATAGACGAATCTGACAGAATACTAAATTGTGCATATATAGTAAGAGCCTCTGTCTTTTTTGGATCACATCAGACAAGAATACCTATACAGAAATAAAGCTTCTTCTGAGAAGACAATTGATGAGTTAAGCCCTATTTCCAAAAATTAAGTGCCTAGATTGAGTAACCATTGATTTTTGTTAAAAAAAAATCTATGTAAAATGAACTGAATTTAATAAAAAGGCCCTCTCAAATCAACTTATGTGTCCAAGTGAGATCGCCTGAACAAAACGTAAATTTTGTGGACAAAAAAGCTTTTAAAAGCTATTTTGAATCAATAATTCAACAAGTCCGTTTAAATAAAATGCCAAGGAAGGATTTTACTAAATCAAATATTATTTTGTTTAATATTTAATAAAATAAACTGAAAAAATTCTTTAAAATTATTTAAGTCGTTTTTTGGGAACTATGAATGGATATTACTATTGGGTTGTGCACTGCGACCTTGAGATCTATTGAGCCCCCGTCAAGAGCTGGGTAAGAATAGCTCATTTTACAGCTCTTTTTCCAAATTTATTTCCCTCATGAATTTGAATATTTGAACTATTTTTAGAGATGGTAAGTCTTCCACCTGGTATCGTCCAAGGTGTTTTTTCCTTTGATGAACAAGTGCATCACAATTGCCCAGAATAGGGTCCGGCGTTTCTTCTTTTATATCACAGAACCTGCATGTGGCACTACTTACTAAGCCAAGTATGTTTAGATGCCTTTTTAATTTACAGTGTCCTGTAAGGAGACCCGTTATTATTCTGAGGTTGTTCCTGCTTAAGGTTATACAGTCTGCGAAACGTTGTTGGTTCTAATTTCCAAGTAGTAGTTTGGACTGTCTCAGTTTGGGGAGTTTTATCCAATTGTTGGATCTTATGGCCTCCTCTTCTTTTTTGATTTTATTTCTAATCACATTTTCTCCTATTCCGCAGTATGGTTCAGGATCCACTAAGGGAGTCGACGCACCTATTTTTGCTAAGAAGTCTGCCTCCTCGTTGCCCTGGACACCTACGTGGCCAGGTGCCCAATGAAGTGTGACATTATTATTTTTGCCGAGTTCATTTAACCTGCCTACACATTCCCATACCAGTTTAGAACTGATAGAGTAGGAGATCAAAGCTTTGAGTGCGGCTTGGCTGTCTGACATGATGGCAATATTTTGTTTATTGTAATTTTTTTCGAGGTTACGATCTGCACATTTTCCTATAGCTTGTACTTCAGCTTGGAAAATACTAGTAGACTGTCCCATCGGTATGGAAAGTTTGGTTCTTGGCCCAAATATTCCTGCAGCAGTCCCTTCCGATATTCTCGATCCATCAGTGTACCACTTGATGGTGTTTGCTTTCAGAGTGTAGTTAACAGTTTCCCCTACCCACTCTTTATTGCTACTTAACTTCGTTTGAAAGTTTTTCTCGAAGTTATATTTTTTAATCGTACCATCTTTTGGAATGTCAATAAGGTCTATTACTGAAGACTTCTGAATGTTGTCTCTTTCCCTGAGACCTATACATTTGCCATTGGGGAACTAAAAAATTAGAGAAGTGGGTGTGGCAGCGAGGGGATCTTACTTAAAAAACATTTTTGAAAATTTTTTCTTGGGTATGAACAAAATATCGGAAATTTTCATCCAAATTAGTAGAATCGTTTCCGAGAAACTAATAAATGATGGTGGCCGGATTTTACTAAAATGTTTGTTTCAATTTATCTCTTGCACAAAAAAACAAACTCTGAAAAAGCTTAGTAGAAAATTATAGACCCATTGCTAAGCTTCAGCTCATCAATAAAGTCTTTGAAGCAATTGTTAAAAATAAATTGTATAATTTAGTTAAAAACCATATATCACAATTTTAACATGGATTTATGAGTGGTAGGTCGACAGCGACGAACTTAAGTATTTTTACTAACTTTTGTATAAATAACATGGAAAAGCACTTACAAATTGACACTATCTATACTGATTTATCCAAATCTTTTGATCGTGTTCAATATAGTGTAATAAGGAAACTTGAAAGTTTTGGTTTCCACTCCTCTCTTCTGAGTTGGATAAGGAGTTACTTAGTTGGTAGAAGACAAATTGTCAAATTGGCAACGTTTTATCAAGTGAAATATTAAATCATTCAGTTATTCCTCAAGGCAGCCATCTTGGCACATTTCTATTCATTATTTTTACAAATGATTTGCCAAATCTAGTTTCATTTTCAAAATGTATTTTGTATGCTGATGATTTTAAAATTTTTAGCTGCATCGAATCTTTATCTGATGCGGGTAAAGTTCAAGCGGATTTAGATCAAATTCATAAATGGAGCAATTTAAACGGACTTAATTTTAATATTAACAAATGTAGTGTTGTAACATT
The DNA here is from genome assembly GCA_910595825.1 of Philhelius pedissequus. Lineage (NCBI taxonomy): Eukaryota > Metazoa > Arthropoda > Insecta > Diptera > Syrphidae > Philhelius > Philhelius pedissequus. The sequence goes on from OU343162.1 coordinate 1,526,998, forward strand.
TACAAAAATTCGAAATCCTTTGCATTTCGAATACAGGCTTGGTAATGATTCTCTACAAAGACGTGATATTCAGAGAGATCTTGGAGTGGTATTTGACTCTAAAATTAATTTCTCTTTCAATATAGATCATTTAATTTCAAGAGACAATGCTATGTTAGGATTTGTTATTCAAAACTCTAAAAGTTTTGAAGATCCATATACACTTAAAACCCTTTACATCAGTATTGTTAGAACGTTGTTGGAATACTGCAGCGTTATATGGAATCCTTAAACACAGTTAAATACAGGACGGATTGAAAAAGTTCAAAAAAAAAATTCACTCGGTTTGCGTTACAAAAGATTTATGGAAATTTAAAAGTTCCATGTTACGAAATCAGAAGCATACTTATTGGCCTTAAACTTCTCGTGTCGAGAAGAAAGTTAAATTCGATTCTTTTTGCTTACGATGTAATTAACTCTAACATAAATTGCCCGGTTTTGTTATCTATGTTCATTATGTACGTTCCTACCCGCTGTTTACCTACAAGGAATGGTGATTTTTTACATGTTCCATTCCATAGTACAAGTTACGCTAAGCACAATCCAATTACCAATGCCTGTTTAAATTTTAATGAAGTTGATTTTGCCATTGATTTTAATGTTAATAGAAATGAGATTAAGACAAATATAGCAAATTTATTGCAATTGTTACTATTTTATTTATTTATTAAATTGGTAAGATTGTCAATACTTAATTTAAGCTCTTTTGTAATCTTTTTAAACTTTTGTTAGCTTGAAAGATGGTAAATAAATAAATAAGTCATTCAAATCTTAGTAGGCGTAACAGTGGGTGGATTTAAATATTTTTTTATTTTTTTTTTCACTCATAGGAGCAAACTGTAGAATTTCATCCTTGTCGATAGAGTCGTTTGCGAGATAATTCAGATTTATCATTTTTGGGAAAAAAAATTGTATCACAGTTAAGAAGCTTAAGAACCAAGATTGAAAAAATCGTTTAGGGTTTTAGGCTGTAGATCGACGTACAGACAGACAGACGTTTTTCTTGTTCTCTATCATCGTAATGTCAAGTTTTCTTAAAATCCCAAGTTCGATTTTTTTTCCAAATGCAAGACTTGCCCTATCGAGCAAATAAAAATTATATTTACTAAACTGGATTTACCTCTCTAGATTTTCCCTCGTATTTTTTAGCTAGTGCAGCTGATACCTCCGATCGAGGGGTTTGTGACTTCTCATGCCCAATTATGATTCTCTCGTTAACTTTGGGGCTGGACGAAAGATCATCTTGTGAATCGGTTTTATCTGTTATAAAAAATTGATTAATAAAAATTCTCTATTAAACTTATCCCTTTTAAAAAACTTGATTCATTTGAGTGGTCTTCACGTAAAACCCACTCGGAAGTCTAGTTTTTTTTATTAATTTCAAAGAAAAGAAACAATATTCACCTCTTTTATTAAAATATTTAAATTTACTAAAACGCTGTTTCTTCTCAGTCTTTTCTTTGTTTGCATCCATTTCTTTAGTATGTAGTAATGGAGAATTTTTATTATCGGTCAAACATTCCATGGTTGAACTACGGGGCATTGCAACTGGTAATTCATCTGCTCCTCTATATGGACTGTTATCTCTTAGACTTTCTTTGGATTTTGACTTAAAAACAGGTGTGTTTGGAGCAGTCGATGGATGAGTACTTTCATCCGTTGCAAATTCTGAAGTTGATTTTCCATGTACTACGGGAATGGGCGATGATTTTGGAATTGGTTGTGATGTTTTTGTTTCTTCAGCTATTTTTTCAACAACTTTAGTTTCTCGTAGTGATTCTTCATTATTTGGCGGCAGTGGAACTCTTGAGTTTTCCCAAGAGCGACGTTTCAACGAATCTGTACTTCCGATATCAAGATGTTTTCCATAAAGTTTCGACTCCCATTCGTCGAGTTGCTGATCGTTATGATTACGTGGAGGTTTAGTTGGCGGTGAATTTGAAGTGTAGAAGTTTGTATCAATTTCTTTCTCTCTTGAAATCAATGGGGATGGTCCATTTCGCTGATACGACTGTGTGCCACGGATGTTTAAAGAACTACCAGAGCTCTTATGGGATAAAGTATCAAAAACAAACTCATCTTCATCTTCACTTATAACTCCTGGATCGGCTTCACCAACACGCTGTCCATATCTTCTAAGTCCAGGATTACTATTTGGTGTTCCAATACTGGCAAAACTTCCACTCATTGAATCAACATCACCTTCCATAACGTCTTTGTTCTTTTTCTTACCGTTTAAGTGCATTTTTGAGCCCAATGACTTTGCGAACTTTTTAATACCTTTACGCTTTTCAATAGTGCCAATACTAAGCAAACTACCACCAACGGAATTGGCCAGCTGTCCTATTGAAGACTTATGTTTTTCTTTCTTGCTCAGATCTGTTAATGAGCCTGACTTCACTACAAATGTTATTCTCGCTTCTAATTCTCCACGCTCTTTCTTTTTCTCTTTTCCAGGCTTACTTTCGAGTTTGAACCATTTTGATCTGGGTCGATCATATACGTCCATTTCGTTAAGAGGAAGCGTTACTTGACCCAAAAACTCATCTATGCTGAGGTTGTTTCGATGCAAACACGTCAGAATTAGCTCAGCTCTGTTACCTTGATCCGGAATTTTTCTAAGAATAAAAATGAAATTTAATAATAAATCGATTCTTTCTAAACACATTCACTTACAATTCACATTCTTCGTGCCAGTCTACGTTCTCAGTTGCTTTTTCCTTGACTGATGTTTGATATTTCTCTTTGCCTAGTGCTATTGTGACGAAGCAATTGTTTGTGCCATTTTTGCCCTTGGTCAGCAAACCTTTAGCTTTTTGTACTGCAAATAGTAATTATGTTAATATAGTATATGTACATATTTTTAAACTATTAATTTATCAGGTAGGTATCATTTACGTATTTTTTTTATGTTAAACTGAACGAACTTAAGCTTATTTAAACAATCGAGAATACTTAAACAAATAAAAAGGGTGCCCTTGCGAAATATAAAAATAAATATTCAATAGAATGCTATTTAAGTTTATTTCAATCGCATCATGGAAGGCACATTTCACATTTCTGTACACACATAATAAATGCTGATTAATTCGATTGCAAGACATTATGAGGAGCTTAAAAACTGTTTTCAAAACTAATAATTTAAGAAGAATTCAATTTCACTTTATCATCGACTCTATAGCTAGAATTTTAACAAACTACAAAACTGATTTCGCTGAAATTTTATTATAGAAAGATGATTTGAATAAAATGCGACTACTGTCATATTCACTTTTATGAAATTCTAATATTGTCCTTTTCTCCTACGATATTAAAGTTTTCAATTCAATTACAGTTGAGCTGTAATGTCATAAAGCCAACGCCACTGAGGAAAATCAGAATAAGTTCAAACAAGCTAGAAAGACCTCCAATAGTCATATTCAGCGAACCAAGTTCTTTATTAATCTTTACTCGGTGTAGATAAGTTTTTATTTTTTTTTTATTTTTATTTTATGTATTATGCAAGAATTCCTTCCCCCACTCTGATCTGGCTGTAATCCATAAGGCCTTCATTCGTCCAAAGCTTGAATATAACTGAAACATTTGGACAGGAGCTCATAAGACTCACTTGAATCTTTTAGAATTTAGATAGAATTCAAAATAGAGCTCTAAGAATAATAGGTGATAGAACTATAATGGAAGCATTTAAGTCTCTAGAACACCGTCGAAATGTTATACATATGTATGTTTTTTTTTTCATTATTTTATCGCTATTTTTGTAAGCAATTTTCTAGCAAAATAGACATTGTATTCCTCCGCTTAAACTATTCAACCGTAATACGCATGCTTCTTGATACCGTTAGGAGCTTTTCTATAAAATAAAAAAAAAACGTTTTCCAGAAAATCAAAACCAAAAAAAATTAACAAAAATTATCTTTTCCCTTCAGACAGAAAATAATATCCCAGAATGAAAAGACAGAACCCCAGGCAATGAAAATAGAAAGCATAACACAAGCTAAAAATTCATCAACTCGTTTTTTGTATTGGCAACTCGAACTCCAACAGATTAATTATGTGAATCTTGGCCTCAGTACTGCACAAATTTTTAATTTTTTATTATACTTAAATTTTAATTATTTTTAGTCTATCTTTTAGGTTTAGTTTATAAGTAAAAAAAAAAAAATAAAAAGATACCGAGTTTTTTGGCAATAACTTTTCTTGGTTTAAAAAAAAAAATAAAATAATTAGATTTAATTAAAATAGTTTTTAGGTCGAAAGACATTAGTTCTAAGAGTTATTGTTTAGTTTAGAGCTCCCGTAAAGGGCCAGTAAATTAGTTGTAAGTTATTGATAATTAGGCTAGTTTTAAACATTTTTGTCTAACTTTAAGATAGTTATAAGTTAATATTAAATAAAAATGAATTTAAAAAAAAAATTTAAAAAAAAACTGCACAAATTTCTATGGTAATTCGATTGACAGGAGAACTAAATAAGTTAAATTACATGCCCCATCGCGAAGATAGTTCATCAATCTGTTCCCTCTGCAACACAGGGGAAAACGAAGAAGTCTTGCACTTTCTTGTTTCCTGCCCCATCTTGGAAGAAATAAGGCGATACCATTATGGAGTCAATCTGATAAATATAGAAGATGTAAAACTTATCTTCAACGGCAGTGAAAATTAGGGAAGAATTGCTTCCTATTGCTACACAGCGCTCAATTATAGAACAAACATTATAAATGAAAATTTCTGAGATAAATAACAAATCAACATTTTCCTATTTAAATATTTGTAGATATACTTTTAAAATCTAAATTTTGTATACAAAACAACTGTTAAATTTGTTGTCATTTCTCGGCAGATGGCTAAGCCATGCTTAAATGTACTAGTATTAAACAAATACAATTGTAAATTTTATAAATGAATTAATAAAGTACCAAATAATAAAAAAAAAATTTTTCCCTTCATTAATTCACTGATATTTTATAAAAATCGTTGAAACCGTTCTTGCGAAAAATAAGATTTAGCTTCTAGGCTAACAAAAATACATAGCTGTTAAAATATGTCAAAATGAACTTGGAATAGGGCAGTTCACCCGACGGATAGGAGAATGCAGAGGTAGAGCGAAAGGGAATCGAATGGGTGAATCGAATTCACAGTTCACCTGAATAGCATATCACTATTATATCTATGAGAAGGTGTTTTTTTTTTTATAATACAATTCTGTATACTACTGAAATTACTCAGCCAAGTAGAAGACTTAGCATTATATTTAATTGGACTTGTCGAATTATTGATTCAAAATAGCTTTTAACGACCTTTACAAAATTTACCTCCACAAAATTTGCGTTTCGTCCCGTCAATCTGACTTGGGCTCATCACAAGTCCAATTAAATATAGTGCTAAGTCTTCTACTTGGCTGAGTAATAATTTCAGTAGCATATAGAATTGTATTATAAAAAAACACCTTCTTATTAACTATGTCAATTTTAATGATTAAAATTCTAATCTATAGTTCACATTGCTTTTTTGTCAAAAAATGCATGTAAGTTGAACTGAACTTAACAAAAATTGCGTATTGGTAAGGCGCTCACTAACCAACTCATGAGTCCAAGTGAGATTGCCGGGACGAAATGCAAATTGTATGGACTAAATGGCGTTAAAAGCTATTTTGAATCTATTATATCTATGAAGATCAATTATTAAAAAATATCAATTAAATAAGAGATTACGGTATGGGCCCTAAGTAATAAACCGTAAAAATTGAAATTTTTAGAGATTTTAGATTTGAGGTAAATATATGTACTTATTTATTTTTTATTTATAGGTTGGTTACATAATTTTTCAAAAAAAAAAACTATTACAGCTGTGTAAAGAAATCGGTCCAACCAGTTAAAATGTATCTATAGTATTTACATACTTATGTGCACACTTATATGCATGTAATTAAGTACAGAGGAGAATTTATTGCTAAATAAACGTTTTAGCAAAATCACTTGTTTTATTTCGTACAAATCTAAAAGGTATCCTCCTAAAACCTAAAGGTGTGTATAGAAATTTTAAGTACAAGTTGCGATACCACCCGGGAATACATTATACAGTTTTACATTTATTACAATGAAGAAAAAGGCCAACAATAATTAAATATATTTTTTGTTTTTTATTTTATATTTATTTCAAGTATGGTTCAAGTATTTGGAGAATGCATATACATAGTAAGTAGGAACGGTCTCTCAGTGAATTTTAAATACGAAAGTCACGTACTTATCGACCTAATGATAGTAAGTAATTGACTCTTAATAACTGTTTAACATTTTTTTCATCAAATCGCATATAGAATATCTATTGTTCGCCAATGAAACAACGTAAGCATTTATTTTATTGAAATTTGTGTGTGCACTTTTATCGCGTCTTCTTTTCTACATCATGTTTCTCATTGGCATTCCAATTATAATTATTGTTATTATATCATCCCAGCAACTGGTTCTTGCTAGATTGTTTTTTTTTTCTGTATTTTTTTTTGCTGCCCACCCCAGCGTGAGGTTTCACATGAAATCCAAAGCGCAACAGTTACACTTCATTTGCTTCGCACTAGGCAATCCGTCGTCAATGGAATGTTCTTCCTTAGACACGTTTAATTCAAATGCACTGCACAAGCTCATAACAGTTGTATGAAAATTATGCTTGAAACCATATAAGAATAGCAACAAATTATTACAAAAGATTCGTCTCACGATAACCTTTGGAATTATAAATTCTTCTATTTGAAAGTTTCCCAAATATGTACATCCGATTTCCCGTGTTTCATCACTGTAACTTTTGTGTCTACATTTTGAGTGAGATGTTGACATTCCAATTGATTGGTTCGTCAAACATCTTTTTTAAGCAAGCAATCAATAAAAATAATATCCACAACTAATAATAACCTGTCCCCGGGCAGATTTGTTAAGAACGCCAAGTTGTAAAAAAAAAAAATATGAAGAGCCATCACATAGCCAACTACTGTTTCATTTTACAATGGCCTTTTAATTAAGACATTTGACCCCGGCATGTTGTCATTTCCATTCATTAAATGCTACGAACGTATTCATTGCTTAAGGTGTTGACTGACACACAAGTGGCTTGTTTTACAAGTGTATAGTTGAATTATGAGAAAGTGATGTGTTTAGCAGTCACTCTTTATTTTATGTATATATACCTACGAAAAAGTAAAAGTAAATTTCAATAAAAAAAAGATATAGAGAAGAAGCCACGACTGAGTTTTACCCTTCAACGGCAGAGGTTGATAAAATTGAACTTTATCCAAATGAAAGACATTTTCAATTTGCATTCTGATTGAATGAATTTTCATTATATTTTAATCGACTTTTTTCACCGTAAATCATCAATGATAAAAAATGGATTTAATATGAAGAAGCTATTTTTTTTTAAATTTGAATAAACATTAAAATGGAAATGTCATAGAAACTTAAAACAGGTTTTTGCTAGACTAACAGTGGCGACAAGAGAAATAATATTTGTTTTCTTAGCAAATCGAAAATGTGTTTAAAAATATTTTTGAGTCAACCAGACACAACACACCATTGAGATTTTGGAGTTGGCATAATATGTCTAACTGCATACCTAACCAAATATGGATGGACGGGTTTTCTATGTCTATGTAGTGCCTGGCAAGCAATTTATAATACAGCTAAAACTTTCTTACGAAAAAATTAAGGAATTACCACATTCCATAAAAGTCAAAACATCAATTTCGGCTCTTCTTGCGACTTTTTAGGTATCGGTGATGTTGCCTTGAATCGTGCTTACATTCATAAGATAATATAGCGCAAGTTTTGCATTTGAAAACAAAAAAACTTGACATTATGATGGTAGAGAACACGAAATAATGGGTCCTGGCTTGTCTTTCTGTATGTCTGTACCACGATGTACAGCTTTACCCGGCGTCATTCTTATCTCATCTACCATTACGATAACGATATTCAGAAATTCAAAACCAATGTGCATCGGTATCTCCTCGCACTGTGATTAATCTATTTGAAGGTAGTCAACGATTTTCATCAAACTTGGTACTTAAGCGTCTTAGTCGATTCCATAGAAAAGGAATTGATTTTTTTTTCGTCTGAAAAATAAACATACCCGCCATACAACCATTATAAAATGCTTAATTATCAAAATAATTATACGTTTAACGCGTTAACTTTCTAACATTAGCACAATCTCTTTGTTCACCCTGTCAAAACCCCTTCAATACGTTGACCCAGAAAATCGTGTCAAAACAGTTGTCAATGTTCTCATCAATATATTGCACACATTTTTTGTTTGTTTTAGCTGTTTTGCCTTTCACGTCAATTTAACATCAGAATCAATCAAGACCGCTTACTTCGACTATGTTACCCAAGGCATTACAAATGCTTGGCGACAGTTTTGGAACGTTAGAAATCTTCTAGACCTTAACATCTCCAGTCAAACAAGAAAATACACATTTGATTCTTCGATGCTTCCAGTTCTCACATATGGGTGCCAAACATGGCAACTTACAATATACCTTGAGAACAAATTAATGTCGTGACAAAGATCGATGGAAAGATCAATATTAATGATGCGGATCTCCCAAATAATAAACCACAACACAATAAGAAGTCAAACTAATTTCGAAGACGTACTGCAAAGAATTCGAAAATTAAAATAAGGACTGGGCTGGGCACATAGTTCGCACAAGGGATGAACGATGGACCAAGACGACAGCAGAATGTATACCATTAGACAGGAAGCGAAATGTTGGAGGACAATACAAAAGATGGAAAGCTGACATCAATTCCTTTGCTCTAACTACTGGCAAGAAGCAACAGATAGAAGAAGTTGGAAATTAAAGGGGGAGGCTTATGCTCATAAAACTTTTTAATTAAACTTGTATTTATATATATTCTGAATTATAAACATTAAGAGTGAATAAAGCTTATAATAATAACTTCGATTATTTAATAATGTGTCTGATCCCGTACTTTCTGCACAAGCACTCACAAAATGTCAAACCTCGAGGAATGGGGATGAAATGCTCTCAAAAAAGATGAAAACAGTGCAAAACTACTAGAGAAAAAGATGTCTGAAGTCTTTCATGATCAAGCCAATCCCCAGATATCAACCCGATTAAGAAATTTGTGGAATGAGCTTAATCCAAAATAAAGAGGCCAATATTTTTCAAATGATGACCGATTGTGAAATACTATTCAGAGGGAATGGTATTCTATACCCCAAGAAACATGCCGAAAGCATGTATATTAATGGTGGATGTTCGGGTTGTTAAAGAAAGGTAAGCGAAAATTATGATAAAACGCAAAAAGACTTATATACAAACGATCATTATTGACACTTTAGGAACACGCACCTATTTTTGTGTCCAAGCAAAAATGTATCTACCGACAGTTTTATCGTGAACTTAAATTTAAAAAAACTTTAGCTGTTAATATTTTGTTAAGTTTTGATAGTCTTATAAAACCCAATGTTAAAATATGTAAATAAAAAAAAAAATATTGAAAAATCGAGTTTATATGAAAAAAACAATAGTTGCACCAAGAACGTTTAAAGAAATAAGTTCAAAGAAATAAAAAATAACTTTAGACAATTTGTAATATTTTTTTTTATATTTACATTGTAAGTATGTAGATATATCTTCTAATAAATCTTGCGCTTCCGCTTTGATCGAACATAAATAAAAACCAACTTAAAAAAAAATTCTTTTTTTTTAATTTGTGTACTTAAAATACGAACATAAAAGTTAGTATGTGCAACGCAGTCATGCATTTTATTTATTTTATTTTATGCAGCTGCGAATATTTTAAACAAAAATCCCTTCAAGTTTCTTTTTTTTCAGGGCTCTAATAGATTTTTATTTTGCAGTACATTAACCTTATGGTATTAGATATATGTTAATATAATGTTAAGATAATGTTAATTGGACCTTGTCGGAATTCGAATCCATTTTATAGTTTATTTTTTAGTCATGCTCTAAAATATAAATACTGTTTATGTGTGGTTTATACCTAATATACTAATTTGTTGCTATTATTAATATTTACATTAATTATCCCGAGATATTTTAATCACAATTTTCTTCAAAAAAGCATATAACTTATAAAGAATTATAAACAAATTGTTATAAAGCACTCGCCGTTTAAGTACGAATGTTTTAATCACACATGTTCTGCATTCCGAGTGAAAATGAATTCAAAACGAATTTCAATTTCAAAATGAAATAACGTATTCTGCATTTCGAGTGGATTCAACTCCTTCCAATTCACTTCGAATTCATTTTCGAATTGTCAAAATCGCCTGTTACAGACAATTTGTATAAAAACTGTTCCTATTCGGAATGTAGAACACGAATTTTCATATTCAGAACCCTAAAATTCCACATTCGGAATGAGCTTTTACAAACTTTATTTTATGTGGAATACAGAACATTTTTATGCAAAATACAGAACATCTAAATTCACTTTCGTTCCTCAAATTCACAAAAAGTGAAATACAGAACATGTGCTAATAGCTCAAAAGTTAATAGCACATTACATTATGTATGTAGTCTCAAAGTTTTTAAAAATGATGTTTACAAATACCTGATGCTTAAGTTTAACATAATATATCTGCGATCACAGAAAGGGTTCTGCTTCCTTAAATTGTCAAGTCTAACATAAGTTTTTTTTTTTATAAAAATCGAATTTTTCTCGTCGACTTGATGATACTGAGGATCATTGGTTTAATTATGTACATATTTATGTACAACATTGTTCATTTATTGCTTAGGGTGGCGGGTCTCATTTACAAGATGTCAATATCGCCAAGAACGCTGTAAGGTGTTTGGGTTTTCTGAGACGATGCAAAATATATTTCTCACCTTCTGATCTGGCTGTAATTTATAAAGACTTCATTCGTCTAAAGCTTGAGTACAACTGCCATATTTGGGTAGGTGCACCCATAACGCACTTAAGACTTCTGGACAGAATCCAAAAAAGAGCTTTAAAAATGATAAGTGATAGAACAATAACAAAAACATTTGTTTCTCTGGAACACCGTCGCAATGTTTCATGCGTTTCATTGTTTTATCGCTCTTTTTATAGACAATGTTCTTATTAAATAGCCAGTTCCAATCCTCCCCTAAAAATATTCAACGGTAATACTCGCGCTTCAAGGAATGCTCTTCAGTTCACCCTTGAGCCCAACTTCGGACGTACTGTCAAGTATAGAGATTCCTTCTTCAGCCGCACCACACTAATATGGAATTCTTTACCCGAACAAATTTTTCCCTCCCATTGCAATATTCAAACATTTAAAACCAATATATTTCTGTATCTCCTGCCTAATCCTATCACATTTACCTAATCGCTAACACTGTGTTTAAACATTTTATTTTAAGGGTAGTCATATCCCCTTGAGTGCACCCTTAATTAAAAGAGAAAAAAAAGTGAATCTACACTATCTGATGGCAATTCCATCACAAGTATTAATAGTTTCAAATATTTAATAACAGATTAAAAAAAAAAATATGTTTTTGCGATGTAAATTTGTTTGTTTTCTCTGAACTAGTTTTAAAGCAAAGAGTCGTAACACAACAACAATTGTACAATTACAAAAGTTAGTTATTAAAACAATTACATTATAAAATTACATATACATATGTATATATAAATTTATATTTAAAATTATAAAGCTATTTATTTTATATTACATTTTACATTGTAATAAACATTTACATATTTCAGGCAAATTTTATTACAAAATGTTTTTTTAATAAACTTTTTAATAAATCTGATGATTTTTGAACAAATATTTTATTTCAAAAGTGAATTACCTTAGTAACTTATATAAGTAAAACTTACATATGTAATCCCGGTCTTTATACTAATAGCGTTTTCGTTTTTATTTATCTCTCTCAGATTCGGGATCCCAACTGAACATTTTTTTCTGATTCTGACGATTCTAAATTTTAGTCTGATTGTATATCAGTCCAAAAACATAAATGTTAAAAAAAAAGAGCCAAGTTCTTCTATAAAAAACTCTTTGTGACAAGTCAGCTATAAAAAGTAGTGATATCTAAAAGTACGCCAATTTCGTATTTCATTAAGTTTAATACTGACTAATTTTAGTGGGCTTATTTGGCAAGTTTCCTTTTATTATACTAAATTCGAGAGGTTATTAAAACTTGCCAAGTAAACCCACCAAAATTTAGTTAGTATTAAACTTTAAACTTTATGAAATAAGAACTTGGCGTACTTTTAGATATCACAACGTTTTACGGCTGACTTGTTACATAGAGGTTTTCGTATAGAAGAACTTGGCTCTTTTTTAACAGTTATGTTTTTGGTCCGATCTCACTTTTTGCACAGATTTAAATGCAATAATTGTTGAAAATGCGATAATTTTTGCTGCAATTTTAATGGCAGTTCTTAAATGAAGATAGGACAATTAATATGCAAATGTTTTATTTATTTCATTGTTGTTAACATGGAATACCATATCGAGCACTCTAATTCTTAGCAAAGACATGAATTTTCAAGATGCATAAGCAGAAACTTTGTGGGTGGCCGCGGTGGGATGGTTGTGTGCTCGCCTGACAACCTCATGGTCTCAGGATCGATTACTGCTGTCGTCTATGTCTTCTTAAATTCCATTAAGAAACTTCTAAAAATTGTCGTCAATGGGTCGCTGGTTTACTCATTTACATGTTGGTCAGGCATAATACTAACAAGTTGTGACTGAGTAAAAACTGGTGTACCCAACAATTATGACAACGAATAAATGGAGACAACCACCACATTCAGTCTCAGAACATCGTTCCTATCCTTCTTTCTCTTTCTTCACTTCACGACCGGGCTGTGTTGAAACATTTAAAAGGGTAATCATAATCCCTTGAAGCGCGTGTAGATTAGATTATAAAAAAAAACTTCGAATGAAAAATCTTAGATTTTTAATTTTTTGCTTTCTATGTAATATCTCAAATTTTAAAATGTTGCCTTTGCCAGCACTTTGAGCCTTACCGATGTACCAAATTTCATCATTCCACGACGATCAGAAGTGCTCCAAATAATTTATATCAATTCTATGAAAATAGGCGGGTGCCACGCCCCCTGAATGGAAAATCTTAAATTTTCGATTTTATCCTTTGTATACAACACAAGCTTGTGCGAAATTACAAGATTATACGATCTCGGGAAGTGCTCCATAATTTTGAAAATCTGTCAGTGAGTTTTTTGCAATTTTTGCAGTTTTATATTTCGGCAACCACTTATGCTAAAGAATTAAAATTGGTGAGTTTGCAGAAGAACCTAGCAAACGCTGCAAGTTTGAAGTTTCTGTCTTTTTTGGCACTGAAGTTAAAGGGGGTCGAAAATCGCCTGAGTCTGATCCTGTAAAAAGGATGTAGTACCAGAACTTGGCTGGGCACTACCATGCCCTTTGATGTGAAAATAATCAAAATTATATTTGTTGCACAATAATTACGAAAAATGGCAATAGTCGACGTTTTAGTATATGAATTATCGTTTATCGAGTGTTTCTAGTTTCGATTCTATATGCAAATACAGAAGCAAAATGTTCTTCTTTTCAGAATAAGAACTGTCATTTTTTCCCAAGTGAACACTTTCAGAAGAGTCCAGAAGGCTTCCGGATTGTCAAATTAAATTGGCATAAACCTACTTAGCCGGTAAGAATAAGTGTATTCTATAGTCGCCCACCCAATATTTTAAGTTAACAGGTAATAGGCGACGGACTGCTAAAACCCCGGAATATTTTTGTTTATTTTGGTCTAAATAAATAGAGAATGAAATTTCTGAAAATGGTAAAACAAAATATAGATATGCATTTATAGATCCCTATATTGTACATTTTTTCATTAAGGTGCAGACAAAAATTTGTTGTTATTTAATTAGGTACATTACTTCAAAAATTGTCACAGTTCATTGAATCAAAACATTATAAAATATGTACATGTAGGTACATATTTAGATCCAATTAAAAGTTAAAGTAGGTATGTATAGGTAGATTAGATTGGGACGAATTGTGTAAAATTTAAATGCACTACTGCCATAAATACAAAATTAAAAGAAAAAAAAATAGATAAGAAATAAACTACTGTTTTCTGCTCTTATCGTTTGGGCTTTTAATTGTGGAACTTTCAGAATACCAGAAAACAAATAAAAACACTGCTCAGCTATCCGAGTGATTCGTAATGAGTCGCAGGCCAGTCAAACAAACAACACACATCCGCAGTTATTATTCTTGGTTGATTTGAATTGGCAAGCAAAGCCAATAGGTACGGACGGGACGAGCGAAAATATTGTTTGCAAGGTGAACTGATGAATGATGATGATAGAGCGCCGCTGAGCGACAATGTTGAATTTTAGTTTGTATGACTAATACACAATATATGTATGTACATACGAGTATGTGCGAGTAGAGACATTATTTTGATTTCACCGTATTGAGTGGTGGACGGGGCAGGCGGGCAAAAGAATAAAAGCACATCATGTGAAAACAATGTCTACGAACATGGGAGCACTTTTTTTTACTTTAACTCGACTACCAATTGCTGAGCCGTGCATTGAATACAATGTCATTATCTTAGTTTTTTTATGTTTTAAGACAAAAAAAGAACATTTTTACTTTTGTAGGTCAGCGGCAGCATAAATATGTTTGTAGAAAAGAAACTCTTTTAATTCTGTTGATAGGACGACAACTTCATTGAAGTGAGCAGCTGCAGTGTTTCATGTAAAAGAAAGCAATGTACATTTTCCGTCGTAGGAGGAAAAATGATTCAAAACAAATAAGGCCACCGAATATGAATTTAACAAAATCAAATATTGACTATGAATTAGGAATTTCCTTTGTCAAACGAGTACAAGTTTGTGTTTCAATTCTTCAATCATCGACATTCCGATGTAGAAAAATCACTCAACTTACCAGTGACTTGAATATGAGTTGGACTCCACATAACTAATTGGGATTTATTAAAATGCTGTAAATTTAATGTTAATACAACTGATTTATTCTTATTAGATCAATCTTCACTTCACCAATTTTATTTTTATTTTTATTTTGAAAAATTGGAAACCTCTACGAACAACACCAACTTCCACTGCCAACTAAACATAAAACTGTAAATTTTAGTGGCTGTCAAAATGGTCGACATGAAGCAGGGATGTTAATGGTACCATTTGATATTGCGTTTTTAAGAATAGGGGCGTTCGGTGTCGCTCAGCTTTCTGATACATTGTTGAAAAATTTTCTGTGCGTTTGTCAATGTGTAAAACCCAATAGGTAACCATTTCTGTCAAAAGTCAAAACAGAGAAAAAAAATAATTGCTTACGATTACGTCTTAGCTCAAATAGAATTACACATACATTTGTTGGGTAAAATATAAATTTTAAATGAATCAGGAAGTAAGACCACAAATGTTTCAAAAGAAGAAGACGATGTATTATGCACGTAATTAATGTTCACAAACAACAATTGAAAAGACAGCTGATTTCGTAGTCTGCTGTGCACTACGATGCCTAAGTATATCAGAAAATTAGCACTAGTTTGGCTTCCATTTGGAAATCATATGTTTTGTTTGTTGTCATGCTCGTCAGCTATTAATGGCGTGTTATTTAACACATATTACAACAATAACGAACATATTGCACAGCAAAGCTTTGCGCCACCGAACGCCCCCAATGTGAAAACAGTTTATTTGACTAATAACACTTGTTAAAATCAATTGCAGTAAAGTGTTAAGTAATAAAAGTTTTCATTTTTTTTATATAAGTTAAATGATTAAAGCTTAAATTGTGAATAAAACAATGGCTCTTAATAAGATCGTTTTGCTATAAGTTATGTATAAAAGGCTATTTTTCTTAGCGTTTTTTTATATAACTATTAGAATCATCTATTAGTTTGCATAAGCAATAAGGTATTTTAAAAAAAATCAATACAGCTAAAAAATCTGTTTATAAATTATACTTTTGATTATGGTTAATAAGCATCCCTGGTAATTCTATATTAACAGGTGCTGCAACACTCCGAAATAAAAGCAACAAAAGTCAGTATTGGCTAGAATAATTATAGCTGATTCCCATAACACAATGGACTCGCCGCAATCGGCGAGTGGTTTAGATATCGTAATGTCGTAAAAACGTCTTGATCTTATTGGGAAATGATGTTCAAACGTTTTTTCAATCTATTTTGATCACTTTTTTCTGATATGCAAATAAAATAACTTTACATCATATCTACTAAAAAAATATAAAGTATGTTGTATTGTATGAAAGTTTTGACAGCTTTTTTTGAAAACAACTGAAATGTCAAACAAAAACAAGTAAAAGTTAGGTGTGAACGCTCTACTCGTTTTAGTAAACGAGTTTGGTGTGAATAGGCTATCACAAGTCACAATAACCTCATAACTTCAGGTGAACTCAGTTTTGTGACTTTTTTTTGTATTCTTTTAAAAACCTCATAACTTTTAAGCATCATAAAAACTTGAAAATAATGATCTGTTTGTTCGCACATCATAACTCACCTACTTGACATATCTGTGAAACAAAACTATAAAAAAAAACGGAATTAAGAAAAAACATGGAATTGAATTTGATTTTGATACATCTTTTGGAAGAAGTTTCATCTATAAATGAAAATATACTATGTTCCCACCGAAGCGAAATCTCGGATCTCGTAGATTTCAGTCCAAATCTTCGGATTTCACCATATAGTTTTGGGATTTTAAGATCAGACATTTCGGGCCATTCATAGTTAACGAGTCCATTTTAATCTTCAGCATACTTAGGTGAAAAACTTGTACAAATTACGATTTTATTAGCATGAGACTTGTTTTGCAAATCTTGCGTTTAGGAATTTGGACCTTCAAATTACAGATTATCTTATAAATATGATTATCCTTTAATCCCTCATATGTACGACAATTTCATTAAAATTTAAAGCAAATCTTTTCCAGTTTAAGCAAATTGTATTTGTTCCAAAAGTATCTGCCGTCGAACAAATATAACATTAATTCCTACCAACTATAAAATATATAAAATTTGGGTGACAATAATAGTACATAAATAAAGTTTTAACATTTTGGGTACAAGTACCATTTTAAAATTAATGCCATAGCAACCATTCCTAGGAACATTAGCATATGCATTGCGTTTGCCTGATTGACTCCTTTAACCGATCGTATTACTTCATTATTGAATATAAAAACATTTCTGCTTTCTTCATTTCCTCATCAGTCTTTGTACTTCTCATTCTCTGGGATTTTTTTGTAGCCAAAACATGTTGCCTCACAACCCAGTTTGACAATTTGCTGGCAATCATTCGCTTTTTTTGTAGCAATTGTTACATTTAAAATGCATACGCAAAAAGTAGAATTTTATCTTTTTTTGGTGACTTCTCGCGGGTGTTCTATGTATTTTTTGACCGGTTCCTTTATCTCGTAAGTTTGCTGCCAATTTTTAGCCGGGAAATATTCGAAATCCTTTTCAAATCCGGCAACACGTTGAAGTTCTTTGGGGAGCAATTCTTCGGGAAGCTCATTCTTCGAAGAACTTATACACTTCATAGAAAGAAAGTAGTTCATTGGCCCAAACTTTTTCATTGGACAGAGCTACAAGATGAAAAGACGAAATATTTGCATTGTATGGTAAAATGAAAACAAGTATATATTATTTAAGTTGTAATCATTTCATAATAATTTTTTGTTAACCAAATTAACAACTCGCAAGCTTTGCATTTACAAGAACATAACTAATTTTATGAAGATCTCTTGTGGTTTTTTTTAGCTGAGTTGGAAAGTGTCTTCCTTTGTTGCATCACTCATTATTCTGTAGGAAAATTATTTATTTTATACACATTTTTGATTTGTACTTTTTTTTTTATTAAAATTCAATTATTTAATGGTCAATACAATCATTAAATAAATATTTATGTTCAAATTAAAAGGCTTATTGGCTATTTTTTCCTCTATATAATTTTGTTGAACTCAAATGCCTGAGTTCTGTATCAGCAAATGAACATTAATCAATTTCTGCTTTAGACTGCTTTTCCATTGCTTTTATTTTCGAGTTCTCTAATTGCTCCAATGTCAGCAAAGATATTCCGAGTTGATCTTCCCGTGTGAAGGGCTGTGCCATTTGCCTCAACCATTTTCTGGCTAAATGCATAGCTTCTTCAGTACTTAAGTTACAGTAGCTATCCACTAAATAATTTTGAATCCATTTTGGTAAGCGACTACGTTTTTCTTGGCGGGAAAATCGTTTATCGGCAAATATCATAATACCATAATCGGTTTTACCGCGAAGTACCCGCCCAACACATTGAGCTGCATGTCGCATAGCATCAAAAGTAAGGAAATCATTTTCATTGATTTGGAAATTATCTCTAAGGTACTGGAGACGTGCTTTTAAAATTTTCGATTGAGTATAAACATAAGGAATACCAAACATAAGAACAGCCCTTCCATATTGATGATCGAAATCCACACCTTCAGATACTTTTCCTCGAGTTACTGCCAGAAGAACGGCACCACGGCCACAATCACAAGCTTTAACGTAGTTCATAAGTGCATAGCTCGTTTCTGCATTGTCCTGTGTCTCAATAAAGAGAAGTTTATAACGCAAAAGAGTATCTATAATGCCTTGGTCATACCAAGATGCTACTACCGATTCTAAATACAAATACGATGTAAAAAAGCAAACAATACCATCTGGAACAATTTTTGCTGTTTCCACTAAAAGTTGTCCATAATTTCTTAATACGGCAGTATCTTCGCGTGTTTCAAACTTTGATGATATCGCTACTTGGTCATTACCTTTAGATACAATCATTGGTAATAAACATGGTCTTGCCAGTGTCATAGTAAAGGAACTTAAGACAACAGGATCAAAATCCAAAATCTTAGGATACATATCCATTGGAGACAACGTTCCTGAAGTAATAACAACGCTCTGAAATCGCGAGAAAATTGGAACCATTGCTATTGATGAATCCAAACAACTAAAATGTAGAATTGGGTTTGAAACGGTAGGTGTCTTATCATCAAAAGGTTCAATGATGATTGTAAAACCTTTGGTGTAAGTTGACACTAAAGTGGCAAAGTGAGTTATCACAACTAGACCTCCATATTCAGTCATATCTGTTATTTCAAGTGTCCTTAAGAGACTTGCTAGTCGTTCGGCACAAAATCTTAAAGGTTTCCTATCTGCACATATTTTTGCTGCAATATCTTTAAGAAAGCTTGCTGGTGATTCCTGGACAACATTATGGATACGAAGACGAGTTTTTATGTACTCAACAAAACGCCGTAGGAAGTTAATAAAGTGATCGGCATGACGAATATTTCCAGGAACAACCTCTTTTAAAACATCTGCTGGTAATAGTGGGTTTGCCAACACCATATCTGTGGCTTGCATTTCGCTCGCATTCTGTAAGCCTTGCACCATTCTTTGATACTCATAATTTAAACGTTGGGCATCATCTTCTCGAATATCTCGCAATATTTTTTGTAAGTTATTGATGGCATGTGTACTTCGCTCAACAATTCTTTGATTAATTTTCACACTCATTGAATCTATACATACGTTATCGATGTTGTGTGCTTCATCAAAAACTATAACAGACTCTTTTTGTATTTCTTTTGAAACTATTTCAGCAATTTTTGGATCTAATAGGTAATGATAACTGTAAACGACAATTGTGGCATAATTAATCGCATTTCGTGCAGTGAAATAGGGGCACCAATTCCTTGCTCTTCCAAACTCTTTTAAATCATCAAGACCATAAACTCCTTCAGGAAGCGTTGATTCTTTGCCTTCCAAATTGAAACCTTCATAATATTGACATGTACGAGTATTTTCATCTATTTTTGCTTTCTCACGAACATAGCTTGCCGTTAGACCAAAACACATTCCATCAACTGATTTGCCCTCATGTTGCTTACTTACTTCTGGATGAATGCACATGTTCTTTCTAGAACTCAGAACTAATCCAGTCATCTTTGGAGACCCTTGTTCACTATGCTTAGCATAATAATTGAATAAACCTTTCAATTCGGCGACAACCTTCTCAATCTCAGGAACTGTTCGAGAGCAATAGATAAATTTACGTACATTCTCCGGGTATGCGATCATATAGGCAACAATCAATGAAAGTAAAGTAGCAGTTTTGCCTGTTCCTGAAGGCATTTCCAACATACAATGTCCTTTAGCATCTAGTCCTTTTTTGAGTTGCACCATGTATGCATATTGTTCAGGGTAAATGTATTCATAAGGAAAATAAACTTCGAGTCCATCAACGCTAAGCTTCATATTCAAGTTTTTGTCGCAACAGACGACAATGACATACGACAAGACTAATAAATAAGGAGTAAACAACCGATTAAATACCAAGATTGGAAACTTTCGTATGGTACGGTACCCGGTGTTTTGAATTTTACTGAGCAAAATGACAGCAAGCATGAGTAAAAACAAAACAAAAAAACTGCTGGCTGACCAAAGAAAAAGATACGTACATCATAGATAAATAACATAGAAATGTGGCTTATTTTGGCGTAGATCATCAACATGAATTAATTTAAACAAAATCACGACACTTCCTTGTTTCAAATAATTTAAAGACGTCATATGTGAAAAAACATCCATTATGCCAGATTTATGCCGGATTTACACGATTGACAAATTGGCGGTATTATGGCTAAAACAGATGTGCCGCATGTCTGCACGCATCGCTGCATACAATGCTGCGCCCGAAACACATGTGCATACTCTGTGATATTTATGATGCATAGTTTTGCCAAAATTATGTCCGCATTCAGAAATCGAAACAGCTATCCATATAGGTCGGTGTTGGTAATCTCTTCTAAAACCACTGCTATTGACAAAATAGCTGCTACCAAAAAATAAATCTCAAGCTATTCGAAAAACTTTTGTACACTCTTATATCCCATGAGAAATTTAATAACATATGCACGAAAATCTACAAATTTAATCTATCCGGTTTTGGGTGTTCAGAAACTTAGATAGATATTACCCTATCTTATACTGTGCTCCCACCGAAGCGAAATCTCGGATTTCGTAGATTTCAGTCCAAATCTACGCATTTCACCATATAGTTTTGGGATTACGAAATCCCAGATATCGTTGAAAACACAATGAAATCCCATTGCCGATGCGGGCCATTCATAGTGAACGAGGCCATTTTAAACTTCACCATACTTAGGTGAAAAGCTTGTTATGTGCAAATTACGATCTTTCACTCAAACGATAAGGAGATAAAAATAGGGAGTATGAATTTTTATTTGACTACGTGTCTTGGGTTGATGAATTAGATAAACAAAAATGGTTGTTGTTTGGGCTTCTGAGAGACGAAAACGTGGATTTGGCGGTGTGAAAACCAATTTGAAATATGAAAGCTTCCTCCTGAAATCCCGGATTTCGATTTGGTGGGAACATAGTATAAAATATAAATTTTAAATGAATCAGGAAGTAATAATTGAAAAGACAGCTGATTTCGTAGTCTGGTGACTACGATACCTATAAGTATACCAGAAATTTAGCGCTAGCTTGGCTTCGATTTGGAAATCATATGTTTTGTTTGTTGTCATGGTCGTCAGCTGTTAATAGCGTGTTATTTAACACGTATTAGAACAACAACGATCGTATTGCACAGCAAAGCTGTGCGCCACCGAACGTCCCCATTGTTTACGTTTTCTTCTTCATATATAAAACTGATATTATTGTTTCTGTGTGACACCTCTTTTTGCTGTTGGATTTCGCATCTATTAATAGATATAAAGTTCAATTTACAAATAAAACAAAGTAAGAAAATGGGTAATGGCGGGTGAAAGGTACGAAAGTTATGGCTCATCTCTGGTTAAGAGGTTTGATCACTGATCTCTATAAAACACTGGATAGCGTATTTATGCACAAAAGTTGACCCCCATTAGAAAAACTCTTTAGTGAAGCTGCCTGATTTTTGGTATAACATTATAACAAAAATAAAAAAAATTTACCACATAACACGAAACGTCATTTTATTTCGTGAGTTGTGACTTATATTTGCCTTCTATTCAAACGTAAACAAATATTTTACGTTTACAAATTTTTTTCTTGTTTTTTTTTCAAAAAACCGATTAAAGTGATGGTTTTGGCACTGATTCTTACCCACCAATTCACCATTACTTTTAATATGTACATACATCATATTTACATACCTAGGTTCAATACATATACACAGGTAGTTACATATTACCCTCCTTAATTACATAATTAAAATCCATTTAAATATACATTTGTAGTTAGTTATGTACCTATGTAACCATTCCTTGAATCATGCATTCTACATTTTATTATATTTAGAATCAAGGTAATATTATACTATGTTCCCACCACAGCGAAATCCGAGATTTCAGCAGGAAGGTTTCGAGATTCCAAATTGGTTCTCACAGCGCCAAATCCACGTTTTCGTCTCTCAGAAGCACAACCATTTTTGTTATCTAATTCATCAACCCAGGCCACCTTGTCAAATAAAAATTCATACTCTCTATTTCTATCTCCTTATCGTTAGAGTGAAAGATCGTAATTTGCACATTAAAAGCTTTTCACCTAAGTATGGTGAAGTTTAAAATGGACTAGTCGTGCATTATGTTTTAAATTGTAAGTTATAATTATTTATTGTAGTTTTATTTATCTTTTTTGAAACACGATATTAACAAATAAGAATGTGCACACAATATTGTAACTAAATAAACAAACAAACATATATACCTATAAATATTCAGGTATATGTTTGAAAACTTGCCAATTAAACCAACACAATTAAAGTCAGTAATCATTAAATAACAGATTTCTCTGATAATTTTGAGGTTCTTCCATAATACTCTACTTAAAATATTTGATATTAAACAATAATAAGCTTAGAACTTGGCGTACTTTTAGATCTCACTACTTTTCACGGCTGACTTTTTACGCAAAGATTTTGTATATGGAATAACTTGGCTACTTTTTTAATATTAATGTTTTTGGTATTGGTATTTCAATATGCATTCCAATAATAAAGTGTATTTGTTTCTATTTTTTAGCAGAGCCAGGGAATTCAGATTAAAGTTCAAGTATACTCGTATGTAGGTATTTAAGAATTAAAAATAAAACTATGTGGTTCGTTGTTTTAGTAATGTAATTCGGAGACTATACTTGCTGGCTATTTCAATAAACTCGCGTCTTTGTACGGACAGCGTTCAACGGAAGGCCTTTGTCCAGGTTCTTTCTGAAGACTTTGGTAATTCCAATTATACAACAGCGCCTAACGTTAATTTTTTTCTTCTGCGTATGTCGCATTTTATTTTTGTAAGACATTAAAGTATTCTATTTGTCCGCGAACCTTAGGTTGATTTGTTTGGTAGTTCAACCATTAGGAGAACACCAATTTTATGTGTGGATTCTTAGTACCTATAGGAAACCTAGTGCAACTTATTCCTATATTACAAGTACGATACACGTTATCGAACCTCCGGACATTGTTGTAGGATATCGAATATGCGTGAAAAGTTTATGGGTACACATTTATCAGTTTTATTGTCCATCCGCCAAACAAAATTTTCATTTTCAATCCAAAATCTAGCTCAATAAACACATCAAAATATTATTTTTCTTATCCCAAACTGACAAAGATTCAACAATGAACTAACTAACAACAAAAATACTTGTTGAATGTTGTTCGATGAATCATTTGCATATACATCATCTATCAAGAACGCTGCCTAACAGACAATATCAAAAAATGTTGTGAGCAGTTCTATACATGCGTGTCATGCCATCATGCAAATGTGCACATTATCGTAATGCATTATGGTAATGCACCATGTTTAACTTTGACATTCAATAATAAAAAACAAAGTTTTACATGCTATATTTGTATCTTCAGGTGATTCAGTTGACACAGCTGATTCTTTACTAGTATATAGAATCTTACTAGTATAGAGGAAAGCAAAACTTTCGACTGCTCGAAACAGCTATTTCACTACAAGTGCCGTCAACACCTTGTTGTGAGAGCAAGAGGACGAGGAAGAGCTGGAAAAGGGTAGGGCAGGAAAAAAGGAACGGAAACTAGGATAGGAAGTGTTTGGAATAGGGATAGAATGCTAAGTTCCGAGGGACGTGGCCTGCTTGCGTAGCGCGGCATTTAGCTCGCCGGAATGGGGGGGATCTTGCCCCCGGAAACTTAACCTCACCAACAACAAATACACATATCAGGCCGGAAACAAAAAAAACTATAAAAAGTGACAGCGGACGGAATATCACCACTTCAAGGGCACTGCTGGTGTTGACGCAGTGTGGCCTATACCCTCCCAACCTGGAAATCCGCGGCCATGTTTGGATTTCCCCAAAATTAAAGTTTGACCAGGATTCCATCACCCCACCGCAACCATATCCGCTACGTTACCGTCGGCACCCCTGAAAAAAAAATCCTCATGACCTCATGTTTCGCTCAGACGAAACAGTAATAAACACTTAATGTTCATTCAAAAGGGCTGGAGATTTTATTTGTTAACTAGACGTATAAACAATAGAAATATCAAAAAAAACAAATTAAACATATGTAGAGATCAGGCGTCATGAATAGCCAGAATTTAAAATTTAGAAAATAATGCGAAACATTTTCGCTCTCTAGCTCAAAAAAAAAAACGTTATATTACAAAAAAAAACATTAATAACCAATCTTCACTCAAAATTTTAAACTAATGTGATTTTGAATAGCTTTCTTTCAGCACTATCAAAAGAAATTGCCGGACTTGGTACTCTTTTTAGTACCCCCTCCAAGAAACTCTAACGCCCCGCGAATTCCCTACCTGTAAAGAGCTCCTTTCAGGTATACTAAATTTATCTAAAAACAAGAACGGAATCGCGAGATAGCACCGGGAAAACCACACTTATTCACTTACAAAATCAAAGGTATATAAAAAAAGTATTCAATTAGGTAGGTTAAGAATCAAACTCAAACAAAATATTATTTTTAACGCCTTGTTCAGACCCTCTTTAAGGTGGTATAATTGGGGTTTGTTAAAAATGGTATGATTTGAATTTTAATAAAATCGCACTTATTAAAAGATTATTTATAAATAACGGTAAATTAGATATACTGCCTCATTCTTTTTTTTTCTGCTTTAATTATTAGTTACCACATGTAATCAATACCTGTTTCGTTCTCTTTGTTTTTTTCTATATATTTTTTTTGTTTTTATCTTTATATTCCTTTTTCCAGAACTCACAGAAAGACCTTGGAGTATTAAGTGGACCTCCGACCCTGAAGGACGACCATCCAGATTATTGACCTATGTTTCGGCTTCAGTGGAGGTTTCCCGAGCGAAGACTTCCGCAATTTCCAACTTTCCAAGAAAAAGGTCGAGGTTCGGGCTTCAGATGAAGTTTCCCGAGTTGAAACAGCGCAAACTGGCAACGCTCCACTGGATATCTTGGTTATACTTCTCACGAGAATATCCCCATGCAGGATGATGAGGTGTAAGGTGGTCGGTCGCAGATCATCCTAGGACCCACTGGTCTTAACCGAATAAGGAGTTGGCGGCCCAGAACTTTCCAAGCAAAGTCCCCTTTCACACAGGGATACCAGTTGCTGGAGATTTTTTTGACGTTTTCCTTTAATTGCCTTGTAGCTTTCACATGAAGAAACTGGCACCGAGAAACTGAGGAGGAAACTGGGAAGATTTTGTTGGGCTAATTGGAATGCAAAGCAAAACGTCAAAAAAATCTCTTCAAATCGTTGACCGGGGAGATTTTTTTCATTCCCCTTACTTCTTGCCCTTCTCGCCTACACACTCCCAGTTGCCGGCAACTCAGTTTCCTTGTGTGAAAGGGGAAAAACTAAATTTTAGTAAACTTCACTCTCATTCAATCTCACCAGTTGTATTTACCATAGCTCTCTAATAGAGGGCGCTAAGATACGTTGTTAAATTTAAGGCCTCGATTCCACTTGGATAATATTACCGACGTCTCCCCATAATATTTTCTGATAACGAAAAGGTCAGAGTACGTATAAGACGGCATCCGCAACAACCTTTCAAATAACTATGATTAACAATATCCAGCAGACTGCCACATATAGATACATCAGCCGAATACATCAACTCGACAATGTAATGTTAGTATATCAAAAATTATTTTAAATTTAATTACTAAAAACATTTTTAATCTTATTTTTCAGTTTAGTCGATTTTGAACTTGGTTTTAATACAAAAACTAGAATTGAATTTATTTTGAATAATTTAAAACAGAAAATGCAGAGAAAAAACCAGACACCAGAGAAAACCCAAAACCAAAGAAAAATCTTGACTTTTTTTTATAAAAAAATGAAACGTCAAAATTTCGCAAACAATTAATGTGCAGGTCAATTAAATTGAGAACGAAAAGAGTGGAGAATTATACTAAGAATTCTGGTACAGCTATCCACTAAAATTGCACATTTTGTCGTTCAGCAGCGTACTGCAAAATGAAAAGTAGAGCGAAATTTTTCGTTCATGATTTCGTCGTGTCATTTTTGTATGGGATTTTTCGTTTCGCATCAGCAGCGTACTAGGCTTGAGTAAAAAACTAATTTCTTACAATTACGTTTCAGCTCAAAGTGAATTGAACATAAATTTATTGGATAAAATATAAATTTAAAATGGATCAGGAAGTAAGAAGCACAAATGTTTGAACCAATTCAGAAAAAGAAAATTATATATTAGGTACATAATTAAAGTTCAAAAACAACAATTGAAAAGTTGATTTCGTAGTCAGCTGTGCACTACGATGCCAAAAATTTAGCGATAGCTTGGTTTCGAAATCATGTTTTGTTCTTTGTTATGGTCGTCAGCCGTTAATCGACTGTTATTTAATATGTTGGCTGAACTTTCCTTTAGCGCAGCACGAATTTTAAAAACAATAAGTATAACATTCAGTTTTGGTATGATTACATACTTGCTTTTAAAGCACAATTTTGTATCATTTAATGACTTTGAATGTCCAACAACAACTTGAGTGTGCTACCACCAAGTTTTTTCTCAATTATTTTTGGCTGGAATTATAGCTATTTCACTACTTGCCAAGGTCGATCGCAAGTATGTAATCATACAAGAACTGAATATAATACATATAAAAATGACCAGTGTCAAAATCTTTCACATAAAAAATCGCCCTCCTTATATGAACTACAAAAATGTTGGCTTATAAACGAGTAAGGAGAAAATAAGAAAGAACCCGAATAAACTACAACAAACTTATGTGGGTAATAAAAGCGCTAGTCGTTCCAATGCAATTGATAAACAGAAAAAACCTGCATTAGGTTGGATCTGATCATGTGGGCTCGGTGGCGTGATGCGAAGTGCGTTGGCTACTATGCGCCTGGTCATGGTTCAATACACGATGAAGGCACAAGAAATTTTTTCAATTATAATGGAAAAGTAGACCAGCACCACTAGAGAGAGCAAAGGAATCTGATGTCGACCTTGGCAAGTCGTGAAATATCTATAATTCCAGCCAAAAATAATTGAGAAAAAACTTGGTGGTAGCACACTGAAGTTGTTGTTGGGCATTCAAAGTCATTTAATAAATATAACAATTTTAAAGTGAGGAAACTTTTATTTCTATTTTTAATTATTTTTTTTAATTTTTAAAGTTTTCATTTTCCATACAAAATGTATGCAAATGATGACTACCGACAACTTTTTTTTTGTGTTGGTATGGTAAGTGTTGTGCTATGTGCATTTTTCTTGGGATAATATAAATTGATTTCAAACTATGTACTATTGTTGTTTTGTTTCATGTCAAACCCCAAAATAAACTTTGCATACACCCAACCTTGACCATACCCCAAAGCCTTTAATTGGCCCGGCAGGGGGTTGCGGGGTGACATGCCCCCTTACCCACCGAGCTTTTCGTACGCCGTGAACTTAATTACGCAAAAACTTCACACAAGTAGGTTTTATTCTATAAATACGTTTTGTTTAATGTTTTTTCTTTTAATAAGCAATTGGTTTTTATGAAAGTAAATAGGTAGTATTTTAAAAGTGATGCATAACTACTTTTCGAAAAATATGATATTTCATTTAGTTAAATGTTTTCACGTAAGTTTTATTTTTGAAAAAAACTACACTTGTACTTTTAATCCAAAAACTGTTTCTATTAAAATTTCCCCCAAGAAAGTACCTAGGTACAAAAAAAACTTATCAGAACACTACCAGAGGAAAGTATTAACAAGATCTGTCAAAACAGTTGTTCGTGGTCGAGAATTTTTTATATTGTGTAATAATATTGTAAACTTTAAAAATATGTTAAAAATAGAAAACCTTATATTTTCATATTAAAACCGTTTTAATTATTATCTTTAATAATAAATCTACCGAATATAAGTATCCGTGTGTTGAAATACGCTCTAATTTAAAGGCAAATTGAACAAATGTGTTGTGCTAAAAAGGCAAAAATTGATAATTAAAACATTGTTTAATCATATTTAAGAGTGTTTCCTCACCGCAATATTTTAAAGCTGTTCTATAGAGACCCTAGCGCACTGTAAAAAAATCAAAGTTCTACGCGTGGACCCCAAAAACAAACGTATTGCACAGCAAAGCTATGTCCCATTTCACACAAGGAAACTGAGTTGCCGGCAACTGGGAGCTTGTTGGTAAGAAGGGCAAGAAGTAAGGGGAATGAAAAAAATCTCCCCGGTCAACGATTTGAAGAGATTTTTTTGACGTTCTGCTTTGAAATTTTCTTAGGTTTCCATTTTGACTTCTGTCTCTGATAGATGTCAAACATATTTTTTTTTAAGAGAAATTGTTTCTTGCAATTATATTATTACATTAACCAAGTGAGCTACTTAAATAAATTCATTGTGAAAGAAAATTTCAAGTTTTAATTCTTGTAGGCAAGGCATTTAATTCAATCCATCACAAGTTGGTACACATTTCATACATACAATTATGCGCCTAGGCATGGAAAATCGACAACAAAAACGCACGGAGCAACTAAGCTCTCAGCTTGTGGCTTCATCATCACATTTGGTTTATAATGACGTTCCTGTATTTGCGAGCAGCAGCAGCAGGCAGCACCACTGGTATCAGTCATATCATCCTGTCAGTGGTTTATGTGTCCAACTGTACCAATAAAGCTTCGGTGCATTTCAATAAGCCCAATATAATCTTCCCATCATCACTATCATGTGTTGGGTCCAAGATTTGGATGGCAAGAGAAACGCACAACAAATCTGCACACAAATCAATTTCCTCCTGGTTCATTGTTTTTCCGTGACCTTTTAATATATTAATTTAGCAAACCATTATTAACAACCACATTAAAAAAAACAACATTTACCTATATAATCGCACCAGGTTTCTTTGTTTTGAATTTATTTTTCTAAAAATAAGCTGCTGTTAATTTATAACTCAAAATTGTGTACAATTTTCCAGCCGCGAAGCAAATAGTTTGTTTACAAAGAGCGAATGTCAAATCAAAAGCAATTCAGAAAACTAGCAACTCAGTTTCCTCATCAATTTCTTCGTGTGAAAGCTACAAGGCAATTAAAGGAAAACGTCAAAAAAATCTCCAGCAACTGGTTTCCCTGTGTGAAAGGGGACTTTCAATCTAGACTCAATAGGGGTATTCACGATCTAGTGTACCAAGTCTTGTAAAATTTTATTTTTTTACAACAGACTGTGAACACACCTTTACTAATCTGTAACAACACTAAAGCAAATGTCAAAATCTATTTTATTGTCCCTTGCCAAAACCATCCTGATAAATCAGCGTTTCCCGTTGCTTTGTATAATGTTGGTATGGAACCAATTTTAAGGCGATGGCGTTTTTTATCCGTGCAGCCTATGAAGATAGAATATATTTTTTGTATTTATTTATTATAAAGCAATAACTGAAATGCACTTACCAAATTCAAATTGGAGGTTCGTTTCAAAGTCATCTGCAGTAAAGTGGTCACTACAGATTCTACCTATTTTTGCATTAAATGCATCCTTTCTTCTACAAAGTTGAATCCAAATTTTCAGCAGTTCAGGATCTTTTGGGAAACTGTGGTAACTATAAACAAACAGCACACAATTTTTAACCTATTTTTTTTTTTTGGTTTCTTTATTGAGTCTTTTATAAAAGGTTTTACAAAGGTGTGTTTCTCGTTTGCATTGGAAGTTTATACTGCGGCTGTCGAGTATTGCCTGCTTTGTCTGTAAAGTAGTTGTTCACCTCTTGGTCGCTATAGTTTTGTATGGTTGAACTGCTTTGCTCAAAAAGACTGAGGTTGGTTGGAGTGATCGGACGCAATTTTTCTTTAATCCGGAATTTTCTCGACCATCCTAAAAAGAAAAAGTAAAAAGTTAATCTAAATAACAGGAAATGAATTCCTCTTGCTATCTAACAATTCCATTAAAAGTTTTTTATTAAAAGTTAACGAAAAATAAGGTTTCACAAAAAAAAAAAAAAAAAAAAAAAAAAAAAAAACCACGTGAAAGCCATCATTGCAGACTTCCACCAACCAATAAAAAGCAACCCAGAAACCAAAGTAAAATTACCACCGAGGCAGGTGGTCAGCCTCCACATGGAGAGCACCACCAAAAGCAATACTATCGTATCTTCCAACAATAAAAATGAAGATTCACCAAACGTACCTAACAACATAAAAAGCAACTCGAACACCTCGCTGCTTCAAATCAGCCCGAGTCAAATTCACGCTGCGCAAGCACTAATGCAGATAAAAAACAACGGAAATCCCCCGTTAGTAAAGCCCCAAAGCAAAAGGGTCATATTGGGATATGACGAAGACATGGATATCCTTGAGGAAATCCACGAAAGCTGGACGGAGGCGAAAGGCAAAGTCAGAGCACCAACTGCAACCACAACACACGTGGAACCCACCAATAACAAAAACCGCTATTCGGCACTAGGCGACCTAAAATTTTTGAAGAGCTCAAACATCAAGCGACTCAGCTCCAGAATTCCTACGCAAGCAACAGACATCTCAGCAGCAGCCGTTACCGACAACGACGCCAATCTCAAGAACAAAAATCATTCAAATACTGTCGACACCATTGCCACTACCACCACAGCAGCCAGATCCAGCACCACTCCCATCAACAACACCTCATCATCAAGATCCAACAGAGCTGCAACAGAAGAAGACAACGGGGGAGACCCCAGCCAAGCAAAAAATCATAAAACAGGTAAGTTTTGCCCAGCCATAGTTTTATTAGACATTAATATTAAGCAATTGGAATCTGATCTAAGCAGACTCTCAAAGACGGGCGATTTCAGATTTTACTTTAAGAACCTAAGAGATGGTTCATCTAAATTATTCGTTAACAATCCAAAAATCCATGAGGAGCTGATGGATAAAATTAGGGGGTGTGAAGACATCCAAGGTTACTCTTTCACTCTTAAAGAAAACAAGACGCATAACTTAATCCTAAGAGGATTAACATCCGACTTTAAAGAATCGGACATCCTTGAGGACCTCGAAGGCGTCCTACCGGGAATGGTCGAGAGGGTCTCTATCTTTTCAACGGAAAGGTCCAGGAGTTTGGGATTCAATACCAACCTCTTCCTTATTAGGCTCCATAAAGGCATTCCCGCAACCGAGATCTTAAAAATAAATCATATACTGAACACAAAAATCAACTGGGAAAAACCCAGAGGTAACACAGGCGTTCTGCAATGCAGGCGATGCCAAAGCTTCGGCCATCTGGCCAAAAACTGCGGTAAAAACTACAAATGTGTTAAATGCACACAAATTCACTTACCGGGCAACTGTCCCGTTAAATCGACCGCTGAGTCTAAGGCTCATTGCGTCAATTGCAATAAAGAACACCCAGCCAATTATCGAGGCTGTCAAAAATACAAAGAATACCTAAATGCAAGGAAAAAACACTTCTTGGCAGCAAATCAAAAAAAAACCCAAGGCATTACAAGTGCCAAAAACATTTCAAACGCCATTTCACCACAAAAATCCTTTGCAAGTCTCTTCAATCAGAATCAAAGTATACCTCTGGGTTCTTCCCAACCAAAAGACACAAGTAAAAATTACTTGAACCAATTCCTGGACCTCTCGAAAGACCTATTTGGAATCGGTATTTCCGACCTCTTGATCAAAATAGAAAACTTTGTCAAAAATTTAAATAACAGCGGTTCATTACAGCAAAAAAGACTTGAATATCTGAATCTCCTCAATGAGGTGATGATATGTACACCATAATGTTATTAAAACTTTTAACCTACAACATTTCGTCCTTGATTGAACATAGCAGGAGAATAGAGCTTCTGAAAATTCTCCTCACCCAAAAAATCTCGGTTGCATTCATTCAAGAGACGCACCTAGAACACAGACACAAAGTGATACTAGATAACTACAACTTGCTTTCAAACCATTTGAATCAAGGTGTTGCTATAGCAATAAAAAACAACATAAATTACACAACTGTCCAATTAGCAAACGCAATCTTCCCAAGTACTTTCTGTTATATAAATCTCACCATAAACGGCACAGCAAAAAAAATACTACTCGGCTCTTTATACTTCCCTTCCGGTTGCCAATCCAATCTTATGCTAGAAGAACTAGAAAAGATTAATAACCTATCTGAATCGTTCGACGGCGCCATCTTGGGCGGAGACTTAAACGCCAGACATTTCAATTGGGGTGACTCTAAAATCAACCAAAATGGTAGAAACCTCGTTAACTGGTTTAGCGCTAACAATCCGCAACTTATAAACATCACCCCCCCAGACCCAACGTTCCCCAGAAGCTCGGCTTATCTGGACCACTTTTTGGTCTCACCTAATCTGATCAATGTATTCGACAAAAACTTTGTTGTCAGCACACTTTCTTCTTTCAGCGACCACTTTCCAGCCATCCTAGAACTGACCATCTCAGATTCGTTCCTATCGATAGTGGAACCCCACACAGGCAAATCCTACAAAAATACAAATTGGCATAACTTCAGAAATGATCTCGACCTAGCACTGATTTTAAATTCGCCATCCCCGTTCATCTCTCTCTCGAATACACTAATTGATCAACAAATTATCTTTTTTAACGAAACCATCACAGACACACTGGACCGTCATACTTCCAGGTCTGTAAAAAATTTCAAAAAGTATAAAGATATACCAATCGACATCAATAACCTCTTCAAAGTTAAACACCAGTGGCAAAAGAAACTCAAAAAGATCTTCCACAGATCTTACAACAGAATAAATATTGAATACAAATCCCTTGCAAACAAAATTTCCCTTCTTAAAACAATAATCAAAGAAAAAGTCAGAATCTGGCTAAACACTCAGCTTGGTCTTAAACTCAGCAATATCAAACCAGGTCCTCACGCTTTCCAGGAAGCAGCCAAACTAACTGGCAGAAAGAAACGCTTTACATGCAACCAAATCTCCCTTGGAAACCACATCATAACCGACGAAGCGGATAAAGTTAACATCCTCAAAGAACACTTTAAAGAACTCTACAGAGAGAATATCCCTACATATGATCCTAACATTGTATCCCTAGTCCAAACTGAAATGCAGCGACAAACCGAATCTCCACCTGTGAGAATTTTCATCTTTTCAAGTGAAAATTCGGCCATCAACCAAAACAGCCAAATGTTTACCTCCATTCCCGAAGTGACGAGTATAATCAAAAGCTTAAAAGCCAAAAAATCTACAGGCCCCGATAACATCTCAAACTACATACTTAAAAAAATTTCACCTGTGGCAATAAAATACCTAACAATCATTTATAACAATTGTATTAATAACGGCTACTTCCCACAAGAGTGGAAAACCGCAAAAATCATCCCACTTTTAAAGAAACCCAATATTTTCACCTTAGACAACTTTAGACCAATTTCGCTGCTTTCAAATTTGGGCAAAATTCTTGAAAAAATTCTACTAAACAAAATCGAAACTCATACCGATAACCATATTGAATTCATACCCGACCACCAATTCGGTTTTAAAACAGGTCACTCCACAATCCATTCACTCCTAAAAATTCATAATGAAGTGACTCTCAATCTGAGACAAAGAAAATGCACAGCCTGTTCTCTCGACATCGAGAAAGCATTCGACAGCGTGTGGAGAGAAGGCCTCGTTTTCAAGATCAGCCAAATGGAATTCCCACCCCATTTAATTAATATGATAAGAAGTTTTCTCAATAACAGACCCTTCTTCATCCAAATCCAACAAACAAAATCAGATAAATGCCCAACCTATAGAGGAGTACCCCAAGGCTCAATCCTCGGCCCGAAGTTATACAATCTATTCATACACGATTTCCCACATACTTTCTTCTCTAACAACATTATTCAGTCAGAAGCTATTCTCTTCGCCGATGACACATTCGTATATGCTCCTTCTGAATACCCAACACAAGCAGTCATGAACCTCAAAACCCATCTCGAAATAATAAACAAATACTACAAAACATGGGGCATCCATATAAATAAAGACAAATCAGAAGCAATCTGCTTCCGCAATGCGAGCAGCAAAGGCAGGCCTGGTATAGTAAGCGAAAGCAACAACTTAAAGCTATCTCTAGACAACATTAATATTCCGTTCAAAAACAAAATAAAGTACCTCGGAGTACAATTCAGCAATCTCCTAAAATTCAACTGGCACGCAAGGGAAAATAAAGCCAAAGCCAGAAAAATATCCAACATGCTAATGCCTTTTTTAAGACATCCTATGCTAAGTAAAAAGACAAAACTATTATTCTACAAAACATTAATAAGACCAGTACTCATCCATGCCTTCCCGGTATGGTTCAGCGTCTCTCCTTCAGTCCTCAGGGAGTTCGAAGTCTTTGAAAGAAAGATGTTACGCCTCTGTGTCGGTAAAAACTTTAAAACTAGAAATAAAAGATATTCAAACAATTTCATTTACAATGAAGCAAATATAATCCCCCTGATCAAATACACTGTTGAACTTATGATTAAAAACATAGGAAAAATGAATTTCTCTGACAATGATCTGATCAGGGATATTTACGAATCTCAAAGAAATAACCTATGGACCAGATCTCTTTATCCATCACCAATTAGTATAATGAATGTAAGTCTCCAATCAACTCCTGATGGAATTCCTGACTTCTTTTTGACCTCAACTAGAGGAAGCAACAGAGGATGAACCCTCTTAAAATCGAACCAAAACACCCAAAAATAAGACTCCGAAATGCAATGAAAAGACTGAAATCGCCTGAAATAAGACGAAACATAAATATTAAAAAAAAAAAAAAAATAAAGTAAGTTAACATATACCTAAAAACTATAAATCTTTTCCAACCTAACAATAAAATTGACACAACCTATGGCTGGACATAAACTTACCTATTTTATATATTTTATATATTTTGTAATTTAACATTTAACATTTTCATTTCGAAGAAAAATAAACGAATCAATTTTTCAATTTATATAAATGTATAAACTCAAAACTAAGCAAAAGAACAAAAGTCAATTAAAATCCAAACTAAAAATAAAAAAAAAAAAAAAAAAAAAACCCCTCATATATATGTACATGTCTAAATACGTATAACTTTGTAAAACAAAATACAAACATCAAAAATCTCAAATCAAAGATAAAAACTTTCAAAATAAATAAATAAATAAACAAACCTAACCATCAAACAACAGCATATAGGTTACCTCAAAAGAATCAGGGAAAAATAAACATAGTCGATTAAGTCGTATATACATCTCATATTCTGTATGTACCTATCTTATTTTATTGTATATATTTAGTAGTAGTAAAGACAATCGTCTAAAAAAAATGTTTCATAGCTCCGAGAGCAAGAACTACTTATCATATAAAAGAAAAAGACAAGCCATGTTGGCAATCGAAAAATAGCAATAGTACAGGACGGCCATACATTACAGCCTCCAATTATCCAATGTTAAAATAAACTAGAAAGAGCTAGATATAAGATCTCATGTATTAAAACAAATCGTTTTCAAGTCTCAATAAAACAATACAATACAATACTGCTTTGCTCAAGAGCAGTGTATCTTTAACCTATTTTATATAAAACAAAATATGCCATTTCCATAACAATATCCAAACTTTTCAATTCCAAACTTTGTTTCGCTTTCATCTTGTTTTCATTTAAAATCTCGCGTTATATCACACGGGTTGTCAATACTTACATGATCGAATTGAAAAAATAGAAGTGTCGTAATTTTGTATTAAACTTTCATGGTGCTATCCTGTATTATAGAGAACAGTGGGCAAACCCGTTTGACAGATGAGGCTTTCTAACTTGGGATTTCTCAAATGTGATTTGTGCAATTGAAGAAATAATCTTGACTTAAATATTGGAACAATAAAAACAGAGTAATGAATTTTCAAAACCTAATACGGTTTTCACGGTGCTCTTTTCAAAATTTAAAGTATTCAGCAACAAAACACCAAAATACATTAGGAAGGTGCCTTCTACAACATTTCACCAATTACGGGAAACAGACACATTCGTTTGCTTCAATAAAGTATATTCCTTCTATGGGGTTTCTAATCGGAATAAGTTTTTTTTCCAAAAAAGATGATGAGGAATCTCCAGAGGACAAACTCATTATGACAATTAAGCAATCAATACTTGCAATACAGCGTAAAGAATACAATAAAGCTGAACAAATGCTTCATTTAGCTCTACGCATGGCCCAAGATCTTCAGCATAGGGATGGAATCACATATGTTTATGATGTTTTGGCCAATTTAGCAATGGAACGAGGACAGTTCAAGAATGCCGAAAAACTCTTTACCGATGTCATGAGAAGGCTGTTTGATAATGGAGAAACCGAAGATAGTTTAAAAGTAAACATATGTATAAACTAGATGGTTTTTTATGGGAGTTGCTTCTTGTAGATTATTCATATGAGTTCTAAGATTGCACATATGGCTCATTTACAGGACAACTTTGAAAAAGCTACTCAAGGTTTCGAATGGGCTTTAGAAAAGCTTAGAAAACTGCCCAGTTCTGAAGATTTAAGGGAAATCAAAGCTATAACCTGTGACTGGTGAATTGTTATTTATCTAAGAATTTACATGATTTATCAATAATTTTTTAGGTATGGTCAGATGCTTGTTGAACAACAAAGTTATGTGGAAGCTATGAAGTGCTTTAAGGAAGCATTTGATGTATATATTGAGCGCTATGGTGATGCTTACTCTGAACTTGTTCCTATACTAAACAATTTAAGTGTTGCTGCCTTAGGAGTAACTACTATATTCAACCAAATTTCTTGTCTAATATTGCCTTTTTAGTTGCATGATACAAAGTCAGCAAGAGAATACCTACAACGAGCCTTAGAGATTGTTAAGAAAATTCCTGAAGCTACAAACGAAGGTCTTTTTCAAGCTAATTTGGGTTTAGTTTATCTCGGTGATGGATTAGTAGAACAAGCTAAAATGACATGCGTTTATGCCTATAAGTTGGGCAAAAAAATGAATGATGATGATTCGGTAAAACAAGCAAACTATTGTTTAGAAGAAATTAAGAAATTTATGAAAGACCCCTAAAGGAGTAACTTCTTTAAGTAGCTATGTTACACTAGGTATGCACTACACTTATTAGTTCTAAAATATATCGTTGCCGCTTATTTAATTATGGAGGAAAATGTATGTACTTTAAACATAAGAATAATATTCTCAAACAGGAATTTACTTTGGTAATCGTATTTATTCTTAAGCAGAAAACAACTTGCTCAGAGTAAGAACATGTAACGGGGCAAAAGTATGAGGACCGGGGCGTATAGTATGGGTAGGATATAGGGTTGTGATTAGGATGGAAACGGAATGGTCCGAATGCCTAGTGGAACGTACGCTGGCATGCTGGCTGAGCACGGCTTAGCTCGCCTGATAAAGCGGAGGATCTTGCACCTCACCTCGTCACAAAAATTAACATCATCCCTAATATTATTCTTACCAACCCTTTTCACTTTGGCTACCACTCAGTCATTCGGTTGAAGATGTTTTAAACCGATCGCTTACCCTCGCCACTTGTTATACATAACATTTCATGGCAATTTATTGGGAATTGATAAATGAAACGTTATGGTTTCTACTTGAAAAAAAAAACAAATCATATACAGCACTTGAAAACAGTATTTAATTACAACAAACAAAAATCTCAGGCTAATGCTGAGTTCAAAGAATTTAATGAAATGTTTATGCATTCACTTCGCCCTTATCGACATAAGTATCTCGTACTTCCCGTAGAACTACTTTTCATATTTTCGACCTTTCATTATTTGTCAATTAATTTTTTTTTAAACAAGTGCTCCTTAAAAGTAGATATTAATAATATTGCATATACAAATTTTTAAGAAAATGTTTTTTTCGATTTAAAAAAACTCAATTTTATTAGGTACAGGTAACTATGAAACAGATAAGGTATTTTTTTTTAAATTATAAATTAATAGACAAATATGAATGTATTAAAAAAATTCAAAAATCATTGGAAAGGTTTTTAAAAAAATTATTTTGGATGAATAAAATTTTAAAACATTTTTAGAAAAAAAAAATTGAAACACTTTTTCAAAATAATTATTACCATGCATATAAAATTTTAATTTAAAGAAATTCAGTGACTGGTTTTTGAAAAATCGATTTTTCAAAAAACAAAAATTCATTAATATTTTTAAAAATCGAAAAACCATTTTTGTTTAAATTTGAGTATGCAGTTATATTCACTTCTAGGGATCATTTGCATACAAAAAAATAATTTTATCCGGCTCATAGAAAAGTGAGAAAGTCGAAAATATAAAAAGTGGTTCCATAGTAAGTACCGTTAATAATATAAATATTTTTTTACTTAAAAGTGGACTAAATTAATTTAGTCCACTCGTCATCAACTGCTAACATCTTAGTTATGTTTGACCCGTCGCAATACCAAACAGATTACCATGAAGATGAAACAAAAGAGGAGAGCGGCATTAACAACAAAAATATTTGGAGTTGACTATGATGGTACAAATCTACATAAAAAACAGCATGACCTCTCATACACGTGAACTCTATAATGCAGCTAAGAAGGTGAAGATGACGAAAAAATATAAGTTTTTATGGATGAAAAACAATTATAATTTTTTTGGGCAAAAGTGAAGGAGATAGTGTTGCCAGAGTGAGTTGCTCTGATGACTTAAATATTTTATAATTTGATGTGTATTAAATTCTTAATTAATACAAAAAATTATAACGTTACTAGTATTGAAAACTAGTCACCTTTAATAATTCATCAAAACATTGGTAGTATGATGAAAAATGTTGATTCTTTTTTGAAGGCTTTAATATAAATAAATATAATTTAGCGCTGTTTATTGACATGACTAAAGCATTTGACATGGTCAATCATAAGTTACTTTTGGACAACACTTTACAAAGCTGGCTATTCTTACTGTATGCTAAATCTATATTCAAAAAATCTTTAAAAACCAGGATAGCTGCATTCCCTGATAACATGGCTTTGACTTTATGTTTTAAAGTTTGCCAGACATTAACTCATAATGAGTGAAAAAAAGTTATGCCCTGCAATCTAAAAGAAACATCACCTTTTATTAACTGTAATGTCCTGTTTCATTCCGCGACATGTAACACATTTAGTCTAGGCACTCACTCTTGCGGTCGACCCAGTTTTTTACAAAGCACTGTTCAAACACTTGTTTTAATATTGAGTTTGTTAATAATTATAAATACTTAGAAGTATTTATGGATTAAAACTTAAACTGGAAGTTGCATACTGCAAATCTTAAAAATATATGATGCTTTTGACACGCAAAATGTTTCTATTAAAACGTACATGCTCGAAAAACCTTTTAACAAAAATATAGTTTGTTCTAGTTGATTCTAAACTTCAGTATTGTATAACAAGTTGGAGCGGTGCTTAGCACAATACGCTAATCCCAATTATTGCAGCGCAGAAGCATATTGTCCGAATTGTATGTAAGAAAACTAGACTAACAAGTAGTTGGCCTTTATTTCAAGAACGTTTTATTCTGCCGTTAAAACACTTACAAATATGTATTTAAAAGTCTCAAAATTTTTTCATGCCAAAAAACTGCGGATACAGTCCAGTCAAACATTAAAAAATTCAAATACATACAGCCCTATTAATAAAAAACACTTAGTCCACCCTTAGTCCTTACTTACAAAACTATGGAATAAGAGTTAGACCATGGACTAAAATTTCCTATTAATAAGAAATCGAACAAAATCTACTACAATAAGTATCAACTCTACCTGTCTTTATTCTATGGCCCTGTAAATTAGATAGGTACCTACCTATAAATACCTATGTACATATCAAAATTTTATTTAAACACTAAATATTAAAGATACTCACGATTTTTAGAACCGTTTATTATAAAAAAAACAAGTTGTTTATTTTGCATACTTACATATGAATGAATGTACCTACATATCCTACAAAATAAAACATTCCTTATTACCTACAAGAAAATATTTTTTGTGAGTGGAAAGCATGAATGATTCTAAATATATTTTTCCATAACTACCTAATATGTATGTACGTAGGTTTCTTTTTTTTATCGTAACAAATCGTCCACAAGACAAGAAAAACTTCATTCACAAAAATCATTCCCTTCTTCAATCTTTTATGTTTCTATACCTACCTACATTTATGCATGTTCAAATACAATCTTGCATTCCATTAATTTTCCCGTTCTTCTATCTTCTATTTTTTGCATCTTATTTGATTCTATACAAAATTGGCTGTTTTTTTTCTCGCTCGACCTCTCATGAGTTTGAATGCAGCATTCCTGTTCTGCCATTTTTACCATTTATTTGGATTATACCCATATTCTCTTGTCTCTAAACTCTCCAATTTTATTAAAAAGCTATACCATCCTTGGACATACTAGATGCCGCCACAGTCGAACCAATTCATGAGAGTACTATAGGAATATATATACAATGCTTACACTGACTAAGATTTTTAAAAAACTTTTGCACTTTTGCTATACCCTAACCCTATTGCAACAGAAAAATACAATGGTTCAAAATTTGCCTGGTGTCGTTGACAGTTTATCAGCAGTTATTTTCTGTCAGAAATGTGCATTTTTACTCCAGAGTTGGTCCTATTTCACACAAGGAATCTGAGTTGCCGGCAACTGGGAGTTGTCAGCGAGAAGGGCAAGAAGTAAGGGAATGAAAAAAATCTCCCCGGTCAACGATTTGAAGAGATTTTTTTGACGTTTTGCTTTGCATTCCAATTAGCCCAACAAAATCTTCCCAGTTTCCTCCTCAGTTTCTTGGTGCCAGTTTCTTCGCGTGAAAGGTACAAGGCAATTAAAGGAAAACGTCAAAAAAATCTCCAGCAACTGGTTTTCCTGTGTGAAAGGGGACTATGCGATACCGACGATCGCCCCAATTGGTCTAAACAAATTAGTTTTCAAGTGCTTACGTACGAAAGATCTATCTGTGCTTATGGCCTTTTCGATTGGCCACCCAGAACTTTTCTGACCCCCACAAAATGACAGTTGTTACTCTAAACAGAACAGAAAACGATTCTGGATTTCATTTCAGAATCGAAAACAGAATCACTAATACACTTACAAAATTAAAATGTCAAGATAATCGGCTTGATTTGTTGTGTTTATTGAATTTAAACTCATTTTTTGGTAAAATAACATCAAAAGAAGCAAGTTATAATTATTATTGGTACAAGAAAATGTGTATCTAAATTGAAATCAAGTGTTTTGGAAATTCTTTTTAGCCGATGTGATCTTCTTTTAATTTAATTTTCACGAAACAGTAATACATATAATTCAGAATTAGTCAAATTGCTTACTG
Organism: Philhelius pedissequus; assembly: GCA_910595825.1. Lineage (NCBI taxonomy): Eukaryota > Metazoa > Arthropoda > Insecta > Diptera > Syrphidae > Philhelius > Philhelius pedissequus. The sequence goes on from OU343162.1 coordinate 1,568,880, forward strand.
TTGTTCCGGACGTCCAATCGAAAAGGCCAAGCTTAATTTAAAATCTTCCAACATGTTTGCATCTATCAAAGTAAGAATACCATAAATGTCAAAAATTTGTCTGTCATTCGCGATTCGTCCACGATTTCTTCTTCGCCTTTCATGTTTCATTTTGTTTTTGTTCATGAGTGACTAGTTTTGTGTATTGTTTCTGCATTTAAAAATTAAATTTAATCATCAACAATATCGTTGTAATTGAATAATTGAATTGCCCAAACCACTAAAAAATGGTTTGCGTTCCGTGCTTTATTATTCCAGTTCTTTTGTACATATGGCACAAATTTATTCAGCCAATTATGCTCAAGTACTGGAATCCTTGGGAGAAGAAGGACGAACAAGGAAATGTAATAAAGGCAGCCCCAGAATTTCCATTCCAGTGCAAGGGTGGTGTTTGTCCATTCCCTGGCGCAGCTAAAAAAGCAGAAACAACGACCGAAGATTCCAGCAAGAATGATGTTTCAGCAGAAGCGGGTTCACCACCAACCAGTGCTATCACAGCAGATGACTCAAAAAAAGAAAACTAGCCTAAACTTTTATGATTTAATTGCTTAATGGATATTAATTTAAAAAATAAATTAATTAATAATTATAAGTGTATTAATGTATTTTTACTCGTGATTGTGTAAACTTTATAATGCGTAGAATGACAAAGGTCTGTGAGGCATGAACCAGCAGTTATAAATATGAAAATTAAACATTGATTTTGTGGGCCGAAGGGTACTAAACTGATTTTTTATTTCATAACTATATGGTGTAGCCCATTTGGTTACCGAATTGCTTGAATTTCAATTTCTGTTTTACTATTAAAATGAGGCTGTAAGTTTGTGTAAAATGGTTGGGACATGGACGTTTTAATTTTTAGAGATGAAGTTGCCAACACGAAAGGACAATACACCCAATGTACATAAAGTACGGAGAACAAAGAAATAACCCGAATGAAAACTTGTGTAGCTAATAAAGATGCTGATCTTTTGGCCTCTGTGACGTGATGCGAAGTGCATTGACTTCTATATCGATGTTCTAGGTTCAACCCCTTATAACAATAAGAGAAAATATTGAACCCCTCGATCAATGTCGAAATGTTCCATGCTATTCATTGTTTTATAGAAGATCGGCCCTAACGAGGTATCCGTTCGTCAAATTTTCCGAAACAAAAGTCAACTCCAAACGTTTACATCCGAAGTAACCGTTGCGGAACAAAAAAAATTAAGCATACAATCGCGTTTGTTTTACATAACAGTAAATTGACCTCACCCGCCATGTCTTGTCCAAAAATTGCAATATTTCTAAAATGTCTCCTGTTGATCCTTCACGTTGTTTTTTGTTTGTTTAAATATTCAAACTTATTACGATAGGCGTTTATCTAGAACGAGAGCTCTCACTTTTTGTGTCGAGTCACTTTTTAGGCGTTTTAGTGCCGGTATTGCGATACGTTTTTCTCACAAAAATTTAGAACTTCGAAAGATATGTTCAAATGAAATAGTTCCAGTTGCATTTATCCTTGAAACTGTTAAACCGCAATACTCGCGCTTCTAGCAATGCTCATCAGCTTACCCTTGAGCCCTACTTCAAACGCACTGTCAAGTATAGGGATTCATTCTTTAGTGAACCACCTGACCCTATTTTTCCCTCCATTATAATATTTGCATCGGTATCTCCTATTAAATCCTCTCCCCTAAGTGCGCGTATGACGAAACCTTGGTGGAGGCACATAAGAAGTTTCCAATTAAAATGAAAAAATGTAACCCAGCACCATTAGTAAATAAAATGCACGACTGGATCGCACGAACTTGCTCTTGTAGCTAACATCTTTAATGTAGCTATCTATAACCATGGAGGTTTAGTTAGTTAGGCGTTATGGATTTCATTAATGTAAGTTAGGAGAGAAAAATGTATCTACATACATATATAGACGGAACCTAAGTATGTAAACATGTACATACAATAATGAAAATGACGAATGTAGGTGGGTAGGTAGCTATATGCATATAACTTTAGATTTAGGTGCCATTACAATGTTGTGCATACATAAGATTCATGTGATTTTTAAAGACACATATGTATAAATAAATGTGTGAGGGCCTGAATTGTGTTTAGTATTCAGCGACAAGGCAAACATTCGTAAAAAGGGAATAATAATATGGTATGGCATTTGTATAAAAAAAATTATTTTAATCCATCCAATATTGAGAAAGTCGAAAATATGAAAAGTGGTTCTATGGGAAGTACGGTTAATAAGTACACAAAAAAAATATTTTTATAATTAAAAGTTGCTTGTACTAATATTAGAACACACACATTTTTTCATAAGAATTCTTGGACCTGTTTTTGAGAAATAAATTTTGTTCTTAACGGTTTCTTAAAATTTGTATGGGAGGTACCCTTGTTTTTTATTAAGGACTTAAGGAAAATTTTTTAACTATTCAAGATAGTGTGAAAAAAGTACCAAATACGAAGTTTCGAAAAGTCTCTTGAGTGTTTTCGAATTTTTGAGATTTCAAAAAAAAAAATTAATTTCCAAAAAATAATTTTTTTCTAAAATGTTGGCTTACAATAGTGTTTAAACTTTCTAGGAGCTTCTGCGTAAAAAATTTCAAAAAAATCAAAACCGTTTCCCTGAAAATCGAGAACCAAAAATGGTTGTACTAGAGGTATCAAAACTAACAATTTTTTTTCCAAAAAAAAATTTTATCAAAATGTACCCTTTCTTCATTAATGAACTGATTTTTTTTATAAAAATCGTAGGAGCTGTTTTTGAGATAAATAAGATTTTTGTTTTTGGCAAAAAAAATGTATGGGAGCTACTGTTATTTGTCGTCTTAAAAAAATGAAAAAAACGTGTACCAAGTTTGAAGCAATTCCGTCCAACCGTTTAGACTGCAGACTCGAGGACAGACAGATTGACAGACAGATAGACAGCCAGACGTAATTTGGGGAACCACGTTTTTGGTGTTCTCTATGATCGTAATGTCATGTTTGATTGTTTTTTTTACGAATACATAACTTGCCTTATAGTACCTATAATCCCAAGTAACAAATCTAATCAATGATCGAATATGAAATAGCTATAATTGCATTTGAAGAAAAAAACTTGGTGTTAGCACTCTTAAGTGATTGTTGTTTCATTCAAAACATTTAATAATAAAATGGTGCTAATAAAATGCAATATATGGTTTCATACAAAAATCCTTCTTACAAAAAAATTTGTAGGTACATAGTACATCCAGAAAATATAATTGTAAAAGATTAGATACATATAGTACATACGTAACGAAGTTGTACATAGAGTAGGTAGCTTAGGCCGTGTGTGAATTGCGTTAAAAGGTATTTATTAAAACACCATTTTGGCTAAAATTCCTTCAAGATTTAAGAAATTTTCCCAAAAACATTTTTTTTGTTTTACAAGTTAATTAATTTCTTTCGCAAAATCCGATTTAGAAGATATAAAGTTATGTGGTTATCGTTTGGTAACACAAATTAATTTATTTTTGATTTAGATCTGTCAAAAAACTGATTTTGACAATATTTGCCTTCGATTGGCCAAATTAATTGATTTATTTTTTGATTTTAAATCAATTTTGCAGATCTGGATTTTTCGGCAGATCTACCCCTCTTTTACTAACACCACTATGCATTATAATTGACAGCCATCAGTTTGACAAGACAGCTGATACCGATAGCTGGTTCTCAGGCGCAAATATGCACCAATACTATAGCAAATAAAAATCAATCTGTAAACGTATTCGAATCGTTACGAAAAAAATCAATTTATAGATCAAAATATAAGTTTACCAAACGAAAACCCTATTAATAATTTGGCACGAAAAATGTAACGAAATCTCAGTTTTACTTATATGTTTCGGTTTTACATAGTTAATTTAATATTTTGAAACAACAAATTCCAAATCTTTTCAAACCAATTCCCATTATGGTTAGTTTGTTGATTCAAACACTAGTTTTCACAGCTGACAAGAATTTGAAAAGCTGATAAATCAATCTATTTGTATTCAATTTGCAAAATGAACTACAATAAGTATCTTATATTAATTATTTTATATTTTTTTAAATATCAACGGATTATATTATTTGTTTTTTCCTCTGCTGGAGGCCCTACACAAACAAAAATATTAATGTAATTTTATTTTTCAATTGAATAAATTAAAACTAACATTTATTATATGGTTTCCCAGTAGATCTGGACTTTTTGGAGTTCATCTTTCTTTTCGGTTATTGTTTACAGTTTCAAATTACTCATCTTGAGAAACGTCAAATTTTAACACAATTTATGGCCTTTTCGATTGGTCGTCCGGAAGGCTTCCGAAGTCTTCCGAATGCTTCTGAAACTGTTCAATTGGTATGAAATGACAGTTCTTCTCTTGGATAGAAGAGAAATTTCCTTCTGGATTTGAAGTCAGAATCAAAACCAGAAGCACGCACACACTCAAATACTAAATGTCAAACCCGAATTCAATGTCAACAACAATGTTGTGTAGGGATGAGCGATATTGTAAAACATGTATGCTAACATCGAAAATACAATATCGATATCAGAATATCGATGTTTCTTAACATCGACGTTTTTTAAGTTTTATTTTTTTTGAAAATAATATCACGTTCAAAAATCAATTAAAAATTCAATATATTATAAATTCAAAATACCTTCAGTGTTTTGAAAATTGTAGCAATGTTTTTTATCGCAATTTTCTTTTCGTTTTTGTGTGTATGAACTACATTAAATTCCAATAAGCGCCAATTGAACTTCATACAATTTCAACTTAATAGTTGTGAAGCGTAGTTCCGCTGAAGTGCAGTTTCGTCGAGTGCGGTCTAACCTTTATAAGCATGAGTTAATTGACAAAAGATTTCAGCTTATTTTAAGTCGATCTTTTTAATCTTAACATCGATGCTGCGACGTTTCACATGCTTCAACATCGATGTTGAAACATCGATATTTTTTTCGAATAACATTGACGTTTTGCCAACATCAATAAAAATGTAGGGATACATTTCATGTCATTGTTTTGTTTTTTTGCACCTTACACATACCCTCACATTCAATTTCAAAATCCAGAATGGAGTGTTGACTTGTTCGATTGGAATCGCGTATCGGAGAGTTCTCCCGGATTACCAATCGAAAATGCCATTAGTCTGCTCTACAGCTGCATATATTTTAACCCATTTTATTCAACGAGCTAGTATCAAAATTTAGCCCAGGTAGAAAATTTAACCAACATGCAATTCACGCACGGCCTTAAACACACTTAGGCCCGTTTGCTTATTCGCATCATAAATATTTATGTTCAACTTAAAACGCATATGAGCTACTTTTTCCTCTGCGTAAACTGTCACATAAGTGCTTAAGTATAACTTAAATAATTAAGTTGTGTATCAGCAAACGGGCCTTAATCACCCAAGAGACTGGGAGTGCTTGAGAATAATGAAAGTACCTTGTCCTAGGTACATTAAATGATTTGCAGAAGTACATTTTTTTTTCGCCTTGAACTAAACAACTTATGTGGATTGAATTTACATGTATGTATGTAGCTACACATGCTATAATTGTTATTCAAACATGAACAACATTTCGCCCAGTTTACTTCACAAGTAACAACCCTCTCGCCTACAAACTTCATATTCTTCCACTTAAATCAACTTTTTACCTAAAAGGTATTTCTTTAATGGGCCCTATCGGGAATCCCCCAGGAAATTTCTTTTCCCACGGAATATTTTATTCCCTTCGGAATAAATTTCCCTCGAGCAAAAAATCTTTCATACGACAGCGAAATTCCCCGGGAAAGTATATTTTCTCTATGATCGAAACCAGAAACACTTACCCATTCATTTTTGTATATACATTCCTATAGTACTATCATGAAGCCGAACGATCGAAGAGGCATCTAGACTTTCAAGCGACCCTTGCTCGGTAGAATTATGGGAGACTTCAGGATATGTATCATATACTTAAACGTCAAACTCGACTAGGGCAAGTTTTGTATTTGGAAAAAATCGAACTCGACATTTTAATCAAACTTGACATTACGATGATGGAGGACTCCAAAAAAGTTGGTCCCGCAATTCCATCTGTTTGTATGTAGATCGATCTACAGCCTAAACTGCTGAAGCGATTTTCTTCAAATTTGATACGCGTGAAGTCTCCGTGAATGTCTCAAATAGATTTTCGAATCGATTTTTTATCACCAAAAATAACGGTACTTTCCATAATATTTTTCTGTCATCTTAATTATCTCGAAAACGGCTATAACGATTTTGATAAGGAAAAGTATGTGGACTCCGTAAGATAGATTTTGGTTCTAACTTTTACATATTTTTTGGTTATTTACTGCCATACAACCATTCTCTTGATTTTCGACTTTCTCATAAAAGGCTGCACTGATTTCGATCAAAATTTTTACAAAAAAGGCCATTCAAATTCTATATAATACTGCATACAAAAATTTTCGAAATATATTTTTTGTGGATTTTGAAAAAAAAAGAAAATTCAATATTTCAAAAACGGATGACGACTTTTTTTCGAAATCTTATTTTTAGGATTATATTATTAATTATATAAGATTGCCATACCAAAATTTTGTTAGAAAAAAAATAAAGAAATTTTGTAAATTAAATAAAAAATGTCTTTAAAAATATATTTTGCCGTTTCTGCTGAGAATCTTATGCTTACAATGTGATCGAACATAAGAGCAAGTACGTGGGAAGATCCAGGTAAGTCCAGTATTCAGTTGGGATCCGAGGACCTGAGAGGGATTCCGAATTATGCCAATCGACAACTTTGTACATTAGTAAAATCAGCATAATACATTTTTTAAAGACGTTTTTTACTTAATTTTTATATATACAATACCTTTATTTTTTTTAAAGATTTTCGAAATATTATTGAATTTTCAAAATAGGAATGCTTTTTTTTTTAAATTTTATTTATTTATATTAAATAATTTTAATTATTTTTCGAAAATTTTGGTATGCACAATTATTTAGAACATGAAGGACCTCCTGTATAAACATTTTGATCGATATCCGTTGCGCCGTTAAGGAGATTACAAAAAAACTGTTCTTTGGCAGGTACAGTTAATAACATTTTATGTAAAAATTTGTTTAGATCAAAATGTAAACTATACCTAAAATAGTCCACTGATTTTCTATTTTATTAAAATCGTTACAGACGTTTTCGAGATAATTAAGATTTACCATTTTTGGTACAACAAAAATTGATAGCATTCTCAGTTTTGGGGCTAAAAAAGATTTAAAAAAAAGGATCGAGCCAATCACATAAGACACTTAAGAACCAAGTTTGAAGAAAATCTCCACTCATTTAGATTGTAGATCTACCTATAGACAGGCTTATTTTCGTATTCTCTGTCAAGTTTTATTAAAATCTGAGTTCGATTTTTTCCAAATGTAAAACTTGCCCTATAGTACCTACATACACATTGACTTATCAAGTTTTCTTTAAATCTATTGATAATTTTGAATATGTATATAATTAAAATCATTACAAATGCAAAAGGAATTCCCCTTTTTTTTATCAAAAAGATAACCTTTTATAAATAAGAAGTTTCTTATCATTCGTTCTTACTTTCAGAAATTTATGTGAACTACATAGGTAGTTACCAATAATTTATTTGACTGGATACACTGGAACAAGTTTATGGGTGCTAATGTTATAGGTTTAATCGTTAGTGTGTTTCAAGCAGTACTTGAACATGGACAGGACAATAAGCGTAGTGATTTTATTAATCGTAATATTTAATGTTACGTCTGGTGAGTAATTTGGTTAACGAAAAAAGAACAAGCTCGTAGACCAGCTATAATTAATTAGCTTTATAAGATACTTTATTTTTATTTTCAAGGATATAAATGGCAACAAGTGAAACAAGGAAGTGAACTTCCAAAAAACGCCATCCGCCTCAGTGATTCCGATTCATCTTATGTTGGACGAGTTGTTCAATACAATTTAATTTTACCTGCAAAAGTTTCCAACAGTTCATATGCTTTTGCTTTCAATCCATATACAAAAACACAAATTACCACAAAACAATTCGAAATTTTAACTGCTTCTGAGAAATGTCACTGGATATATTTCAAGGACTTCTCCGAAGTTCCGGAAAACGTAGTTCGTGTGGGAAGGGCATGGAATCGTGAACCTATTTATTTAGGACGTGTCGATGAAAGACAAATTGCATCAGTACTCATGGCCTCCAAGCAAGTCCTGCCCGAAAGTAGGGGATACAATTATGCTCTAGCATGTGAGAATAATGCAACCTGGTTTGACGCCACACCTCCAGCGATTCCAAGGAAGGCAATAGTTATTAAGAAAAACAATTTCGTTGCTCGATTGGTGGGACCTTTGTCTTTTATACCAGCCCAAATAAGGAATGACTCATATTTTTGTTCAGCATATTTTGATAAAATAACAATCAATTCGTTATCTTGTCAAGTTTTAATTGGAACCTCGGATAAAGAATACACTTGGCAATCGCCTGGAGAATTTGAACGCATTCCTGAAAATGCTGTTGTTGTAGGACGTACACAAAGCGACGAGTTTATCTATATCATTATAGATGACTTTAAATCATTCAAATCTGTCACCTTTTCTGAAGTCGTATCAACTACATTTATTTACAAAGTATTGGTAAGAAATACCTATTAAAAATTATACAGGAACTAGATACAAGAATATAAATAAATTACATATTTAAATGTGTTTTAAGAGGATTATATTATATAATATTAAAGCAGCGTGACCCTGGGCTGGTATTACAAATTACAAAACAAAACGCAAGAAAATAATAGTCATAACATAAATATACTGATTATGATTTATGAGAATTTATGTACTGTTAAATGACAAAATAAATGAAATTACACAAATAAATATTTAAACTCAAATTTAAATTTACTTTGGGTTAACGTTAAACGGCTTATCGTTTTCTGGAAGGCAATTCTCTTTGGCCGAGTAAGACATTCGGTAATTGTATGAATAGAAAGATGTTATTTTTTCTGCGTGTAGAAAAATACAGATTCTGTCAACAGGGTTGCCAACAAGATGCATACAAAATATTTACAGCAAAACCGAACCTAAATGTATTATGTGTCAAAATCTTGTCGTTTAATTTATCAATTTCGAAGCCACATACATATAAATTTCAAAAATCGGTCGGTGGGTACGGTCAAACTATTGTTTTATCTGTAAGTTTCACGATAGTGCAGTAAAATTTCCCTTAGATAAAATAAACAATGCGCCCTATCGAGAATCTCAAAGGGAATTTCGTTTCCCGCGAAATATTTTATGCGATCGTTAATCTCCCACGCAATAAATTCCCCTCGAACAAATAATCGTATAAAATTACAGTAAAACTCCCTGGGAAAGTGTATTCCCGATACCAATAAATTCCAAGCCATATTTTCGAGTCTCATTCACGTTCCTACGTTCGAATGACAAGTTTTCAGGAAAATTTTTATTCACGATAACCTCCAATAAATTCGTCAGCAATCAAGTGAATATAAAGTACTATGCACATGAGAGCGACCAACGAATTAACGAATATTCGTCCATTTTAACATTTCGTTCACATGGTTTTAATTCTATTCGTCACGAATATAAGTTGAAACTATGATTTTGAGGTAAGACGCGAGCGACCAAATTACTGTTTGAAGGGTGGATGGTATGTGGAACGCGAATAGAGTTTAACTGTTTGTAACAATCAGATGCAATTTGCGACTAACAATATTATTTTTTTTTCAAATTTATCTATATTGGCGATTAAAAAGTACATTTTTGTGTCTAAACATTAATATAAATTATATTTCTACAATTTTGTTTAGAATGTGTGAAGAATTTAGGTTAGTAAATTGTTTTAAATGAAATTTATTCATTTATTCGGTGGTTGGTCGCTCTCATGTAAAAATTCCATTAAAGTGGAGTTAGAGAGAAATATAAAACGAGGAACATAGTGTTTTATTCGAAAATATTGCAAATAAATACATTTTTTAATGTATTGGTTTGGTACACTCCATAGCTACTACACAGGCTGCATTCATTTAACGTTAAGGAGTTTACATCAGTTCCATTCCCTAAGAAAAATATAAGGCAAAATTCCTAAATACAAGATCTGGAAAGCAAGTCGCATGTTAAGACACTGTAACTGCACGAACCCAATTGAAATTGAAAAGTAAGTGAAGTGCGCACAATAACTTTAAAACTTGCACAAATGTACTAGATTTTGAGCAAAAAAACAAAATAAACTGTATTTTGTGACATTCTCTATGTTCGTTCGTTGAACTTTAACCAGGGTTAATCCAGGTTTTTTGACAGTCCCAAAAGTTGTCCAGAAAACCGGTTTTTTTTTTGGTTCTCGAAAAGCATCCGAGGGCCATTCATTTTGTGTTACAGAAAAACAAGTAATTTAATAATTAAAACTTACAGTCGCACATGTTCTGTATTTCACTTTTTGTGAATTTGAGGAACGAAAGTGAATTTAGATGTTCTGTATTCCACATAAAATAAAGTTTGTAAATAGCTCATTCCGAATGTGCAATTTTAGGGTTCTGAATATGAAAATTCGTTGTCTACATTCCGAATATGAACCGTTTTTATACAAATTGTCTGCAACGGGTGATTCTGACAGTTAGAAAATGAATTCGAAGTGAATTGGAAGGAGTTGAATCCACTCGAAATACAGAACACGTTATTTCATTTTAAGTGAGATTGAAATTCATTTTCAATTCATTTTCAATTCATTTTCACTCGGAATGCAGAACATGTGTGATGTTAAATTTAAGTTCTTAGTGCATATGCTTTGGCCCTATGCACAATCCACAACTTCAAAGGTTTAAGTTTAAATTTGAGGATTCTTTTAATTTCCATTTTAAAAATAACAAATGCATGCAATACATACATACTTTAGATTAAGGATGAGCGATGTTCATCTATGTTAAGAAACATCGATGCTTAAACAAAAAATCGGTGATTCAATATCGATGTTGAAGGAAGAAAAAGGAAATTGCTCAAAATCATCGATGTTTTCGATTCGATAATTGTTAACATTGATGATGAATATTCGATATTTTTATCAATATCAATCATCCCTACCTCAGATCTGATGTGACTATGACAGTTATTCATTTACCTCAACTTGCCCCAGCTAAAAACCTAGATCTACTTCAGTGCCAGTTAAGGGCGACCATAGCCTTCAAAAAACACAGAATTTGCTTACCAGGGTGACTTCAGGTATTTCAAAAAACGCTTTAGGGCGACTTCAGGGCTCAACGAGCAAACCTTGTAGGTCAATTTCATAAAGCTCGGCGGATCGCTTGTATAAACGATTCACTTTTCTCCCGCAATTTCATGCAAAACCAAAGTTCTGAAAACGGTTGGTGTTTGAGTGGCAAATTGCGGTGGATGATTGCGGTAAGTAAATATTGAATAATACTCCACATTTCATTTCACTGGGCTCAGGGATAGATATAATTGATGCCATTGACTTGTAGTGTTCTGGTGTTCCATATCCTTAAAAAACAGCGTGTAGATTAAACAAACAGATAAATTCGTTAATACATAAAATACCTACTGGAAACACAGAATGAAGTCTGGCTTAGGATAAGATTAGGAATATTAACAAAAAAAAAAGTGATTTGTTTTTGTAAAAATATCGTAGAAATTTTTATTTCAAGAACTATTTTACAGTATTCTTAATTGAGATTTTTTAATTACTGTTCTATAAATGCCTACCACATTGATAAATGTCTTTCATCAACTAAATAATTTTAAATTTTAACAGTTTTTTTTTTCTAAATTAAAATTACAAGAAGGAGTGTCTTTTTATGTTTCGTTTACTTAAATAAAATCGACGGGGTATCAGTTATACAAAATAAAATGTGTGTTTAATTTATTTAAATTAAAGCTTTTCCTAAATAAAATTATAAAAAAAAACATGGAAACAGGCAAACATTTAAATACGATCTTTTTTAATTATTTTAATGAATTCTACTTGTAGAAGATTACTACTAAAAGCATAAATGTTCTTAATGTTTTTTTTTACATACTAGTAATTATTTAAAATAAAATTCAACACTAATTTTACAACTAATTTTAAATTACAGAGATTCCATTATGTAATATTATTACATAGTAATATTTTAAATGTCATGTATGCCTTTCTTTAATTGTGTTAAAAGTTGATTTTAAAAATAAGGATAATGGGGGATTATTTAAGAAACCTCTGAAACGTGTCTTCGACGTTTTTGTGTAAAATAATTGCATTTAAAACTATAATAAAATATTATGATGATATAGTTTGGATATACTTGCTCTTTAGTTGTTAAAACGAATAATTCTCTGGAAAATGTAACAGGGAAAATGTTTCCCGACTAAAAAATATAATAAAAAATACATTCACTTACACTATTAAAATATTTAACTTAGATGAAATACTTTTTACAAATGAATTTACTTTATCAACTTCCTATGGTGTTTGTATGCTATTTACGTTTTTTTTGTCTCCTCGTTTTTTTTTTTTTTTTTTTTTTTTTTACAAATATGTAGTTTATATCTTAAATATTTATTTTTATAATTAGACTTTACTTACACTTAAATTTTTAATATATATATAAATAATATATAGTGTATTTGTTTATGTTACATGCAAGGGGCAGTCGAAGTTGTGTTTCAAAGTTTTTTTTTTGTTTTTTTTTTTTAAAGTATAGGGTTTTTGGGAACTAAGCATAAATCTTAGTTGAGTAGAAACTGGTTTCAAAAAGAAAGGCAGATATGAGGAATCTTTTAGTTTGTTGCTTGTGATCGTCAGATGTATATGGCCTCAGAACCCTTGTTAGCTTGGTGGCCAGCAGTCATGTACATGTTATTGGGTCCTTGTGGCGACTGAACGCCCTCCGACCAGTCGGACGTGGACCGAGGTGACGCACTTGACCAGTGACCTGGAGATTCTGGAGAGGGCGTTGGATAACTATCCAGTGTCTGGACGAGATGCTGCGGGGTGTGTCCACCAGAATGCTGGCTTGGCGGCGTTAGGTACTGGTAAAATGCCGCATTATGTTGCGATGAGGGCGACAGTATATTCGAGGGTGAGGATCCCGAATTTGTGCTTTGTATTGATGGTGGATTCATTTGGCCAGAAAATGAGTCTGTAAATCAAAACATAGTCAATTTTATGTTCGTGAAATTCATCTAGTCGTTGATTAATTGACTTACCCGGAGATCCACAAAATCCATTCAAGTCCAAGCCAGCTGAACCGAATTCCAAGCCCCCTAACTGCATAGACTGTGGCATTATTGCACTGTTCTGTTGTTGTTGTTGCTGTTGCTGTGGCACCATCATCCCAATATCACTCCCAGTGGGAGATATTAGGCCAAGTTTCACCGGTGAATTTTGTTGCGAAATACTACTGGGCGACTGTTGAAAACTCGACGCCGAAGATGATGAATTGCTATTTGGAGCCACCAGAGATTGAGCTCCCCCACTCAGTGGCGGGCCATGCTTTTGCTGGGTAGCGTGTCGCATCGCTTGAATATGCGTTGGCGAGGTGGGCAGACTTGGACGTGATTTTGCTGGTGATGGCGAACCTGAAGAAAGCAAGTTAATTAAGAAAAAAAATAAATAAATATAATTTAAAAAATATATTCTCACCTAAATAAGCATGCGGTGAGAGCGCAATATTGCTTTGGACTGAATGCGGAGGTGATTGGTTCGAGTATGGCGGACTAAGTCCTTGCTCGCCCATCTGTACGCTGTGTCCGTTCGCCGCGCGTTGGGCATTCATTATATCCTGAAACGGGGACCCCATTGAATAGCCGTAGTTCTCCATGTTGTTCATGTTTTGCAGCGATTGGATTGATTGCGCATTCTGAAAAAATTCAAACATTTGAAATATGATATTTAACGGTAAGGCAATTTTTTTACAAACTTTTATGCAATCTTCGTAACTGGGCGGCTGTTTGTTGCCGCCCAACAGGTCCACCTGATGGTGGGCGGCCATAGCGTTTGAATACAGACTTGTAGTATCATACGGACTCGTTACAGGTGGCGACTCAACAGAGCTCAGCTGTGCATCTATCAACTGTTGTTCGCTTAGCATTTGGGTATTAATCACACCCCCAATATTGACACTACCCTTTTTGGCAGTATTTTTCTTTACACTTGCTTTGCGCCGCAAGCTACCACCAAGTTCACCTTCAGGCGATGTTGGTGTCAATGATCCAGCAGCAAGCTTTTGCTTCTTCGCTTTGCTTTTCGGCTGCTTGCCTGATGGGATCACAGTGGGCTGGGTTATCATTTGGGATTGTGTGCTGCTCGGTGGAGAGCCGATCATTGTATTCGGCGTAACAGCTATCATCTGCGGACTTCGCGGAACATGTTCGTCCAATAGCCGAACTATGTCATGGTGTAGACGCTCACTAGCGACGTCTCGCGGCAACCGATCCATATGATCTGTAATCTCACGGTTAGCGAAATTATCTAGTAGCGCTTTGCACGCTTCATAGGAACCCTCACGAGCAGCAAGGAATAGAGGAGTTTCATCCTTGTCGTCTTGCGCATCGCGATTCGCGTGATGCATTAGGAGAATATTTACAGCTTCTGTGTTGTTGACAGCTGCAGCCCAGTGAAGGGCTGTTTTCCCTGAATTATCCGCTGCATTGATGTCTGCGTCAGCTGTGATTAAATCTTCAACCATACCTTCGATTGCAAGTCTGGCAGCTAGAATAAGTGGTGTTGTGCCGTCATGCATTCGAGCATTTAGATTTGTTGCTCTATTTCTTAATAAAATTTGGAAGACACCCATTGCGTCAGCGGCAACAGCCGCGTGTAATGGTGTTCGACCTGTGTTGTCTTGGCAATTAGCATCAGCGCCAGCGTCCAAAAGTCGTTTTGCAGCATCTGCTCTTGCATATCGTGCAGCTAAATGCAAGGAAGTTTCTCCTGTTTTGTCCATAGTTGCATTGAGCTCAGCACCTTGTGCCAACAAATCGGAAATAACCTGTGCTGTTGTGTCATCTCCCGTGTCTATATCCTCTCCAGAGTCAATTCCTCCTCCTCGTACTGCAGCAACCATTAATGGTGTCATTCCGCATGGACCTCGCACGTCAATGTCGACATGTTTTCCATCCTGATGGGCCGGAGGAGTCATTATTGAAGGTCGAACATCGGCAACCTCCAAATGCTGTTGTGACCACACACGTGAATCGGCCTCTTCATAGTCGGTGACGACTGTATGGTCACTCGAATAACCTTGCTCACAACGTAGTCTCTTTGGTTGTGGCATTTCTGACTCATCGTCTGACCACTGTTGGGAATGCCCCATATGCCCCATGTGATTGCCTTGGTTCATATTCACATCGTTGCTCATGCAAACCAGTGAGGGATTTTTATTCAAATTTCTCATTTCTTGGCCGTCAGGTCCTCTACGACGAGTATGCCGTCTCAGACCAGTTGCAGGTGTACGAAAACCCTCCGGGAACCATGTTACCCCATGGGCACGCTTTCTTTGAGTTGTAACAAGAACTCCAAACAGTGCAAATGAGAGCACAACCAATATTATTCCAAGTGTCACGTATTTTACATTTGTCGGACTATCCATTATCTCCTCACCTGGATTGTTTACTCCTTGAACCTTAAAAATGGGAAATTTCTGCGAAAGAGTATGTTTTGATGCTGTTGCAGCTAAAAATTCAGCCGCTTCTGCAGCCTTGCCAAAGCATTCATCACATTTGCGGTTGTCGATTTCCAAATAGACTTGTGTTCCACCTTGAGACTTGCGTTCGGTCAGAATAACGTGATGCTTTCTGCCCAGTGCAGTGTTTTGTAAGCCTTCAATTTCCGATTTGACTTTCCATGGATAAATCATGTCTTTTCCCATGCTATCTTTTTTGATTCGCAATGTCGTTCTGAGAACATGTCCCATATCTCGCAAGAATTCAACAGCTCCCTCAGTAAATGTTTTGATGTCCATCAAGACTACAATTGATATAGCACCGTCCGCGATATTCGGAGGTTGTGTTTCGTTTTCGCAGTCTAGGCCATCCCAGTTACACTCTGCATTATTGCATCCATAGTCACAGAATCCGTTGGCGTAGTGCTTCTGGCAATAGGCATCGTACACTGGATTACATGGCTGTAACTTGCGTTCGCAGTCACGTCCGTCATACAAACATTGGGCGTTGTTGCATTCTTCATTACAAGTACCATCCATGAAGACCCGCCAACACTCGATGTTGGCAGTACAGTTTATCCAAGGATTGATTCCAAGCGAACAATCGTTTCCGTCAAAATTGCAAGCATACGTATTACAGTCGGGATCACACACATGATTGCCTTTCTTCTGTTCACATCCACGTATCGTGCAAAGCTCTTTTTGAAGTTCCAAGTCTTTGGTGTATTTCCTCAAGCCCACTCGATCATTGTCTGCTGTCCAGCCGGGATAGTTAGGGTCATAGGTGTCGCATATTTTTCCGGACCACTTCATAGGACAAAAGCATGCAAAATCTCCGAGTAAGTCCTCGCATCCGGCTCCCTGTTGACATGGATTTTGTTTGCATTCATCCAATATGTCTATTTGGCAGTTAATTCCCATTGTGCCTTTTGGGCATTCACACCGATATCCAACTGCATCGTCATCGATTACACATCGTCCGGCTTGACATGGATTTGAGTCACAGTCGTGTCCAGAAAATTCACAATTTGGCCCATAGAAACCCTCAGTACATACGCAATGGTGCCCTGTTTGTCTTGTAGAACAAATACCACCATTCTGGCAAGGTGAATTAGCACAGAAATCTACTTTTGTCTCGCAATGTCGTCCCATATGACCTGGTTTACAGTTGCAGTGATAGTTATTCACTAGCTGTACACAATCTAAAGTACCCGCATTCGCACACGGATTTGATAAACACTCATTAATGTCACCTTCACAGCGAGAACCAACAAATCCTGGTGGACAAGCACATTCAAAACCGCCAACTCGATCAATACATGATCCATTGTTGTGGCAAGCTCCTTGAATGCAGTCGTCTTGATTGATCTCGCAAATAATTCCCAATGTACCTGGTGGGCAGGAACATCGGAAGTCGTGTACCAAATCATGGCAAGTTCCTCCATTCTGGCAAGGATTCGGACTACAATCATCTACATTCAGCTCACAGTTTTGTCCTTGGAATCCTTTGCGACAACTACATTCATATGCTCCAATCAAATCATGACATGTCCCTCCGTTTTGACATGGCTGGGACTCGCATTCATTGATCTCTTTCTGGCAATATGATCCGGTATACCCTTGTTGACAATAACATCTATGAGAATTCCCAAAGTCTTCGCAACTTCCGTTGTTACACAGTTGCTTTACATTGAGACCTTTCCTGATGGCGGCGTCCTTGCACGACACCATTTGCACATCGCATAGTTTGCCGGTCCATCCTGCAGCGCAAATACACTGGTACAAATTCTTCCTTTGAACACATGAGGCACCGTTCTCACAAGAGTTCTGCCCGCACCAGTCAACATAGTCAGTGCATTGTTTACCAGTGTAGCCATACGAACAATGACAGGTATACTCGTTGCCATTCTCATGACACGTCGCACCATTTGAACATGGCATGGAGTCACACTTATTGATCTTATATTGGCAATTTGAGCCAGTGTAACCGGGAAGACACGAGCAGTTATAGCTGTTTATTCCATCAAGGCAAGTACCACCATTCATACATGAGCTCTCTGTGCAGTCTTCATCATTCGTTTGACAATCAATTCCGGAGAAACCAAGTCTGCACGTACACGTATAGGAGTTAACGTATTGGTTACACGTTGCACCATTTTGACACGGCATACTTAGACATTCGTTGATATCAACTTCACAATGTTTGCCTTCGAAGCCGTCTACGCACAAGCACGTATAATCACCGATTCCATCTAGGCAAGTTCCGCCATTCTGACAGGGGAACGAAGCGCAGTCATCTGTGTTGACGGTACAATCTCTGCCTTCATAGCCTTTAGCACACAGACATTTATAGGAACCAGGAACATTTAGACAAGTAGCTCCATTTCGACATGGTGACGACAACTGGCACTCGTTGATATCCTCATCGCAATAGCGTCCAGTATAAGCTTGAATACATTGACATGAAAAGTCCAAAAAGTTTGAACTTGGTGTACATATAGCATCGTTCCTACATCGATTTGTCGAACATGGGTCCAATTTGGACTCACAATCCCGTCCTGTAAATGGCACTTTACAAACACACTTGTACCCCTTGACAAGATCAATACATGTTCCACCGTTTGCACATGGATTGTTGATACAATCATCAATGTTCGTTTCACAACTTCGACCGGTATATCCCGGCATGCATTGACAACTATACGAGTTAAGAGCATCACGACAAATACCACCATGTTGGCAAGGATTTGATCCACATTCGTCAATATCCACTTCACAGCGTTTTCCACCATATCCAGGATGACAATGGCAAATAAATTGATTCACCCCATCCTCGCAGCGTCCACCATTGATGCAGGGATTCGAAGCACATTCGTCTACATCGCTCAAGCATCGCGCATCAAAATAGCCTCGTGGACATTCGCACTTAAATCCGTTCACAAGATCCATGCAAACACCTCCATTGGCACACGGGTTCGACGCACATTCATTGATGTTGATTTCGCAGTGAATTCCAGTATAGCCTGGAACACATTTGCAGGTGTACTTGTTTATTCCATCTATGCATGTTGCACCATTATTACACGGATTGCTGTGGCACTCGTTCACATTGATTTCACAGTTTTGCCCAGAGGTCCCTGGCAAACAGTGGCACACGTAAGTTCCGATTAGATCTTCGCAACGCCCACCGAATTGACAAGGATTCGACTCACATTCGTCTATTTGCGTTTGACATAGATAACCGGTGTAGCCAGAATCACAGTGGCAACTGAAAGAATTATCTCCGTCTATACATTTTCCCCTGTGGCATGGATTTGATTGGCAGTCGTTGATGTTAATTTCACATGATAGTCCTGTGTAACCTGGCGGACATTCACAAGTGTATCCCGCTATGGAATCATGGCATATTCCTTTGTTGCGACACGGTTGTGAGTGGCAGTCGTCGATGTTGATCTGACAGCGTGATCCCGTGAATCCCAAGGCACATGTACATTTGAAGCCATTTATCATATCCCGGCATGTTCCTTCGTTGAGGCAGGGATTCGACTGGCATTCGTCAATATCGATTTCACATTGAGTGCCTGTAAAGCCAGGCATGCAAACACATCGAAATGTACCAGGATCGTCTAAGCAGCTTCCCTCGTTCTGACAGGGATGAGATTCACATTCGTTGATGTTAGTTTCGCAACGTGGACCAGTAAAGCCTTGCGTACAGTTGCATGCAAAAGATCCTGGTGTGTTAACACAAATTCCATTATGCTCACATGGTGAACCTTGATTGCATTCGTCAATATCCTCCGAACAGTCTATTCCTTTAAATCCAGATGCACACGAACATGCAAATGAACCATTGATAGGACTTGTATCACAAATTGCATCGGGGTGACACGGGTTCGATGTGCAAGTATCGTCGAGATGGCAAAGAAGTCCTGTTTTTCCAGGTGGGCAACGGCAATGAAAACTGCCCACACCGTCAATGCAAGTAGCACCATAAAAACAAGCCGCCACAGCACAGTCATCGTGATTTTGTGAACAGTCCGGTCCTTCCCACCCATTTACACAAATGCACGAATAGCTTCCGATTGTGTTTGTACATGTGGCACCATTTTGACACACCGATGGTCTAAAGATGTACAAAAAATATAAAGCAAAGATATTTATTAGTAATTGAACGAAGTTCCAAATTTATATATATTTAACTTACCGTAAAGCACATTCGTCAACATCAACTTCACACAATTCTCCAGTATAGTTAGGTGGACACTTGCATCGATAAGAGTCAACTTTATCAATGCAAGTTCCTCCGTTTTGGCAAAGATTTCCAGGGCAGTCATCGATGTTCTCCTCGCAGTTCTTCCCTCGATAACCTAAGAAGTATCAAAAATGTTGTAATGGTTGAGGTCATCTCAAGACTTATGTGATTAAAATGGAAGACTTGGAAACTATGTTGCAATATTATGGTGGATTTTTGGGTGAGATATTGACAAAAAAATGGATGCTTAGAAAAATTTTCTGCAAGATTTTGCAATTTTAGACCTGATGACTTAAAATTAATTCCATCAATAGGCGTATTTTCTCGAGAAGTCTCCGCTAATCCGCTAATGAATTAAACTAATAGCGAGTTTCATTCAAATTTCAAAGATCTCCTCTCAAAATCGAGATTTGATCTTTCCTATGAAACTTTTTGCCAGATTTAATTGTAGTATTGGTGAATGACTGGCACACACATTTCTGAAAAAAAAACATCTTCATCATTAGATGAAGAGGAAGACAAAGCAATCAAAAACTCCACTAAATTTATAAAATCTAAATTATTAACGTCTTGTTCCATTATTTGTTCATTTAAAAAAAAAATTGGCACTAGTTCACAAGTTCACAATAAATTAATAACAAAATATTTAACATTTGACCGTTGAAAGAAGAGTTTTTACATGTATGTGTGAATTGAGAACAAATCTGCCAACCCATCAAAGATCAGATCTTTCGTGTTAAGATTAATCTAGATCTGATTTTTTTGTTGGAATGAAACTCTGAAAATTCAAAAAGATTCAATCTTTTTACAGAAAGAGCCAATCTATTCATGAATGAAACTCGCTATAAGAGTAACTTTTGCTTTAAAAGCACATAGGATTGACACAATGGTGTAGGTAGCAAAGCTTATAGTGCTGTAAAGTTGAAAGATACTTCCTACAATAGGTCTGTTTGGTATCTTTTTTGTAGTAAGAAGTGTAACATCTGTCAAACTTCCAAGAGTAGGGGAAATTTTGTAAATCTTGCAACAAAGTAATAAAACGCAAATTGGTCAGATTTGACTGTAAAACTTCAGTGGACACAAAGACAGAAAGTAGCGATGGGCATAATTGAATGGACACTCCAGAGATGCCAAAAATAAACTGAACAAATTAAAAGAAAAGAGGAAGACAACACTAAATATCAAGGATAGAGCACAGAACAAAAATATTCTATAGAATAAAATGAGAAACCATTCAAAAATTCCAATGAAAACATATTCAAAAATTTCAACTTCCCGATTATTTGTGGTTTCCTTAGTACGTTTTTTTTTTTATTTCTATTTGTATTTAGTTTTCTATATTAATATTTCATTCTAGTTCACAAATAATGAACTTTTTGCTCAAGTTCTCATTTCTTTCGAATTTGTCCATCATTAACACCAGAAAATGGCAGAACATTCTTGACGACTTGGTACTTTGACAGTGTTTACATCAGTTACCCACAAAAATTCTTGCAGTACTCACAACATTTTCAAGGTAGGGACAATTTTTCTCCTCTACTTTGACATTCATTGTAGTAATATTTTAGAGTTAACAAACAGCAATTTGTGAAAATTTGTACAAATTGTTACGAATTCGTACAAATTCACAAGATAACAAACAGCCCTAATGTGAAGCTGTAGCTGCAGCAACTTTCTAGTACATGGCTTAGGTAATTACAGTATATTTTGAAATTTCTGTGGTTTTGTTCTGATCTTTTTGTTTATAATAGTCGTGTTCTCGTGACAAGCAAGTACAGCAAAGTAAGTTAAAAACTTTGTAATGATGTAAAAAAAAAAAAAAAACGGCAAAAAATATAAAAAAATTAAAAATTTACTTTGGATTTATTTATTGAACAAAAAATTAATTCTTTCAAATTTCTCGAGTTTTTTTTCGTCATTGAAGATTAAACCCAATTAAAAATGTTTCATTGCGTTTGCCATTTAATGTAAAATAATAGTTTTTTAATTTTGTCGACATTTCAAAGGATGTGTGATTTCGAAGAGGCACAGTGATTTTGAAAATACTATTTCAATTTGATCCTTAGAAAGCGATAGTCTAGTAGCTTTAAAGCCAATCTGGAAAGACGCCCATGTTTTTTTTTTAAAGAGTGCTTCAAAACACATCATGTTTTTTTTTATCATCACGTAAGTCTTCAATTTATTTTCCTGATAATATTTTCAAAAGAAAGTTATTTGAGGTCCGCATAAGGCAAGTTGATAGAATTTCGTTATATAAGAGGGATGTTCATAATATTCAGTTAGACTATATTCGTTCAGTGCCCCATATTCTGACGATATTCGACTTTGTTCTGCATTTAAATCTAAATTGTTCAGGTATTTCCAATATCAGCCATTTTTGAACAGAGTTTGCTAAGATACACTTGCACTTGACAGAAATTAATCATTTCACATAGACACATGACCCATGTGTATGTATTTTTTCCACACTGACAATGTGCTCCGAACAAAAACGTATCTTAAAATAAATACATAATTTTTTTTTCACAAGTTGTTTACCATTATTTACCGTTTTTTACACAGAAAATGTAAAAAAAAACTTATTTTTACAGCATATCGGCCTTTACTAACCACAACCAAATTTCTCTACTTTTCAGGAAAAAAAAACTGTCATTTAGTACCAATCGAACACTTTCAGCAGCTCTGAGAAATCTGCCGGACGACCAATCAAAAACAGCATTAAGAATTGAGAATTTCATGACGATGATTTCTATCAACCGTACTCTCGGCTGCCAAAAAATAATCTAATGTAGTTTTTGAAAAACAGACCAATTCCAGTTTGGGTTAGATCAGATCAATGAGACAAAAGATGCGAGGGTGATTTGATCCACTTTCACACAAGGAACTTACCAAAAATAGTATGTGTGTAAAGTTGATGAAATCTTTGCTAAAAACGCAAGATTTGTTGTTTTGACAGCATAAAATCGATTTTGTTTAGAAATAAATCGATTACGTTCAGCAAAAAAAAATCAAATATTTGGTTGTTTGGAATTCGATATAAGAAAACTAGTAAACGGACATGTGACATTAATGTCAAACTTGGAACTTTACTTTATAAGCATTAAGTAGATTTCGCAAAAAAAAAAAATTACCAGGAGGGTCATTCCGTAATTTTCAAAACGATAGTCGTCGACGAGATCGTTTTTAATTTGCTTTGCACGTAACTCAACCACTATCGTCTCGTGAATCGTTTATAATTTGAGAGCAGTTGGTACATTTCAGAAACTCTCAAACTTTTGTTGAGTTGTCAAATGGACTGTCATAAATGTGAATAAAGTTGTGTGTACTGATTTGTATTTGGCGCGAATAAAGTTATGTAATTGGACAAAAATGTAAGTTATTTTATTGTAATATTTTTTACAAATTGATATAACTGTAAATACATCAATTTATACATATAGGGAAGCCACACAGTTTCAAATTGGAATTTTGACTCGATATCTGGATGAACATCACGATTTGTATCTCAATTGTCTTCACATAATTGTATTTTTTCCCAACTTGCGTTTTCATTTCCACAAATATTTTAACTTTAATTTGCAAATGCAACAGATAGACAAAAGCAAGATGTCAAACTACAGTGGCTACTCAATTATTCAACTACAGTCACTGTCACCTACAAACTTGAAAATTAATACAAGACGATACCCATTTAGCTATCGTCCAAACGCTATCGTTTTGACGATATCGTCTTATGATAATCAAGTTACGGAACGACCCCCCAAGTACTGTTACCTCCTCGACATTATAACAAAAAATCCGTTGTTTTGAAGAACTTAACTGCTGACGCGATTCACATACATAGTTATACTGGTAAATATTTAGGTAGTTTAATTAACAGCTGATAATTCTACCTAAAATGAAGGGATATATTTCTTGGTTTCCAATAAAAGTTCCCTTAATTGGAAGGCAATTTTTTGACAGCTGGCCAATCAGAGACTAGCTTCTTGCCCTACTTTCAAATCACTTACTTCGCGTCACCTGAACGTGACCATTTTCCTTTGCTTGGATAATAAACTTCCAATTTGTTGTTATGTAGGTATACACAACACAGGTAGATAGATACATATATGATAATTATGAGTCATAATATACCTACCTACCAATAATTTTGGAAAACTGTCCACTGTCATCACAGCATCAATGGATCTTTTGTAAGTCTTTATACCTACCTACACTCTACTATCTATGAATCTTAAATCAAGCAGTAGGTATTCGTCAAACCGTATTAACTTTTTAGATCTAGTTTTTGGGCAGATGGATGTCAGAAATTTATTTGCTCAATTTCTGGTTACAATTTAGGGATTTATTTTTTATTTAACAAGTTGTCGTCTTTTTAAAAATATCCATCATGGTACCATAACATATATAATTCAAAATAAGAAAATAAGTGATATGCGCGTGCAACGTTTTCCTAAAAAGTCAGAGCACATGCTTAATAATCAGCGGGCGAGTTCTATTTGGGCATTGGACATAAAAATACCACGGTGGTTTTTGTCTCTTGGGACTCAGTTTAAGTCAATTAAAAACTCCAAAAATAGATAACTATCAATTAAAGAGAAAAGCGCACCAATCACAGATTGATGCGCGATCGATATAGGTATTTACATTGTACACATTTGTATGTACAATATAACTATATCTACTTTTAGGTATGTTTTATAAAGAACGCAATGCAGCAGGAGTTCTGATTGGAATCGGAAGGCGGCTTTCATGATATTTTCTTTACCTTCTCGGATACCACCGATGTCCATCCATATGAGTAAGCACATATGTAGGTATAATATTTTATGAGATATCAAATATGTATAGGCACTCGTATGTTAAAAGAAAGGGATCTTGTTTATTTCATTGTCTATTTAATTGGCTGATTAATATTCGCGTCCCACTTTTGCGTTGGTTGCTGAATATGTGGGACGTTATCAATCATCAGGCACCAGCTATAGATACAAGTGTTTGGTGCAAGGTCTTTGGGGTGCTTTCGAGCGATGATCAGATCATGCAGATGTGTGTAGGCAGGTAACTACCTAAGGTTTCCAAATATAATTCAACCATCAACAAATCTAAAAAAAAGACCTTTCCTCCTAAGAACAGGATACGATCCTCCACATGTTGTTTCTTAGTCATGGAACATAAGCATCGCAGCAACGCAATTCCTGATCATTGCAAAGCAGAGTAAACATTTGGTGCACATGATGCGCGCATTGATATTTGAGGTGCATGCATGCAATGCGGTTGATAAAGCGAGATGGACATATTGGAAAATGTACGAGTATGAGTACTCTGCCTCTTTTTCTTCCACCCTCTACGCATTTCTTCAATATTCATTTGATTTGCTATGCTGCTCTGCTAGCTGGTAGTGCTATGCTTACCACTGTGTGGTACTTTTTTGTTGTTGCTTTTTTATTGTTGCTGTTGTTTCTGCTTTTGAATTACGGAGAAACATTACAAGAAACTTGGCTGCAGGGCGATCGCGCAGTGGCGAGAGAGCGCGCGCGTTCCCACGGTTTCATATCTGTAGCGTTTTTTGTGTTGTTTATTTTTGTCTTCCCGTTCCTCCTCTCAATCCGATGAAGATTATGTATGAAAGGCGATAGTGTGTGGTGGTCCAGACGGGTAAGAAAGAGAAAACCTATGGAATTCGAATAGTGAAGTATATGGTGGATTCGTAGAATATACATACATATTGCAAATGCAATCGTCAAGCGTCGAACGTCGTCGTTCGTGCTTCGTCGATAGTCGGTGGTTGTATTATGTATATGTATGGTTAGGTTGTTTTATTTTTTTTGTTTCGTATGTTCTGTTGGTCGATCGTTCGTCGGCTTTGCTTCTTTTAGAGTGAGGCTCACTCTCAGATAAAAAAATATGTTTAGCTGTCTTTTGTTCTATTTCTTTTGCTTCTTCGTTTTCTTTTCTCGATTCAAAAAGACACAGGCGGTAGATAGAGCAAGAGCAGCTCAAATATGCTTGCATCTACTTCCAACATCTCTTCTATAATAGTAGGTAGGTAGATAGAGAACCACGCCAAACCGGCTTTTATTATTATTCTTATTATGCTATTATTATGGCTTTTATTTGTCGGTCGCGTTTCGTTTCTGAATAAAGTGTTGCACTGGATGTTTACACTGAAACAAATGACACCAGGAAAAAAAAACAACAACATAGAGCAGGGAGTGGGCCGGATATTTGTAGCGTGTACGATATTGAGCCCACTGTTTGCATTAAGATATTTTTTTTTAAGGTTATTTAAACGGCTAGGAGAAACGTTTCACAGGTATGTAGGTATGTATACCTAGATGTTGGTAGGTACATATTTTTGTTTAAAGTTACCTACCTACATAATATGTAAGCAATTTCATTACACTTGCTGTAAAGAGTTTGTAAAGTAGGAATGTAGGTTCCTACTACATTACGTATACCTAACTACCTAGGTAGGTATATAATATATTATCATCCACCGACATGATCAATTTTAGTTAAGTTGGACAATACATATTCATGTGATAAGACAGCTTCGGACGGGTAGGCGATACTTCATTCTTAGGCTTTGTGCTGGAGATAAGTTCATTTGATAGACGACACATTTAAAAGCTTTTGGCCGTGTGCCTTTGACAACATGATTTTGAAATAGTATTTGGCAGCCTTGCAGGGATTTTTCAATCTTTCACCAAACACCATTCGAAATAAATATAATTTATTTGTTCTGATTTTTCATTTAAATGCCAACAAATAGCATGAAACATTAACTGGCGCCCGGGCAAGAATTTGCAAAAGTTTTTACTGCAACAGTATTTCGTCGGATTTATTTTATTTGTGACACTTTTTGTATTGCTGAAGGTGCTGTGATAGTCAATCATGGAAACGGTCCAATGTATTCAGTGGTGTTTTCTATAACAGTTTGGGTCGTTAAAAAAGAAAATGACATTAATTTTTTTTTTTCAAAGAAACGTCGGGTATCAGAAATGAAGATTTATAGGATATGTAGGTACATATAACTCAATGAATTTCTTTCCTAGTTTTGTAACACTCGCGATTTGACTAATATTTTCGAGGTATTCATAACCATTTCAGAAAGCGTGCAGATAAAAAAAATAGTCAGCAATTTGATGGGTATAATTAGGTATATAAGGAAGATTTTGTTATTGGTCGTGCATATTTCTAGAATGAGTATATCTACTTTACTCTTTCCTATAATTAATGTGGTTGGCGGAATCTATCTTCGTAAGACGTAAGCCCACTGCGAGTAAACTACTGTCAGACCTTTGCGTTGTTTATGCGAGAAAACAGTATTTTTCCTGGACCGGTAGGTAAACAAATCTTAACAAATATATTGTTGAGTTAAATAAAAATACCGCGCGAAATTACAAAAATCTGAATTCTATGATTTTGTCGATCCAGCATTTGCTCTAACAACGGTCAACATTTTCCTATTGAACCAACTAAGGTTCCTCAATTCTGGCCAGATAATCGCAGCGTATTGCTATATTATACAGACTGTAAGCTCTTGAACGTCATTTCAAAGCTCTTGAATTCCATTGACTTGGCCAGTATTCTAAATAGGATTCAAATCGGTACTTTCAATCGCTCAATCGAAAATCATAATTTGTTTCCCTCATTGAACCAGTTTCGCAGCCTCTTGAGACGTTGATGGGAGCGTTTTCCTGCTGGAATATGAAGTTGATTCCACATAGGTAGCTATAGAGTTCGATTTAACTTTCTGACTTCATTTTTTCACAAATACAATATCAGTTGCATTTGCCTAGAAACGTGCACATACCTAATATACAGCTTCTGGACATTCTTTGGTCTACCTGATGTGATGTTCTGAGTCTTGTCAAATGACATTTTTTTCCTGTTTCTTATAAACGACCATCAGGAAAAAATATTCACTTTCATGTTGTTTCAACTTTTCCTGATGCGTTTTCCTGATCGCTATAATAGGCTCCTTATGGACTGTGACTGCTTGAAAAAGACAAGTCAGGTTTGACTTAATTTGGGATGAATACAAATTGTTTCTGAAATAAGAGTAGAACTTTGCGCGTTTTAATAGTTTCTCCAAAATCTTACTTAATTTGAAAAAAAAAAAAAAAATTATAAATAACTGTATTCGATCTGCTTTTTTGCGGCGACTTCATGGTCACAATCATTATACGTGGGTTATTAACGACTTTCTTTCGCGCTCAAAATTAACATAACGGATCCTTTTCTGTTTAATTCATGAGTGTGGATTAATTGAAATTAAGGTGCAGGCGGTGCGAAATAATAGTGTTTTTATTAGAATTTAAACCACTGTAGGTACCATGCTTTTAATTTTGATAGAAACCTAGGTATAGGTCCCCGGAAGAGTAAGTACATAGGTACCTATGTAGTTATTATTTAAATATTTTTTGTCAGTGTAGAAAACGCATATTTAATAACCCTCCATTCATTTTTTTGTGTGATTGGCTCTGTCTGCCTTTATTTCAAAAAAACAAAAGGGTGTAAACGGGTCAAAAAGAGACAACAGAATAAAAATAATAATAATAAACAAAAAAACAAAAAAAAAACGCCATTAAAATATACAAGGCTCGCATATACATATATTATTATGTACGTGGATAATTCAACGAATTAACGACTACATCAACCAACAACAAAACGATGGCACGACGGCCAACGAGTACCAGCTACAAACGAATCCAACACAAAGAGACATACAATAAAATTATCAAGCAAGCAAGCTGACCTGTGCTGTGGCGGCGGCGGCGAGGTCCCATGAATCTGCCCAGGAGCGATTTTCAATGAATGAAATGTGAGATATGAATGCTTCTCCAAACACGAATGCAATTTTTTGAAGCGGGTTACAGAGAAGACTACAAATTTGCCCTGCAAACACAATTCAAATAACTACAAAAAAAAACAACTGAAAAAAGCGCATTTTACAAAACAAATAAAAGATGCGAAATGCCAAGAGGAATCGGACAACGTTATTCATTTAACCATCAATCAATTTTTAGCTTTTTTGATTACGATCGCAGAAAAGGTCGTTGATCGAACATAATTAACCGAAAGAAACTTTCAAACTTAGAAACCACCTAAGGCTTCATCAGGATAGTACCTATGCATACCTATCTATTTTGTAGGTATATGCTATTTCATTACGTTACGAAAATTATTGGCATTTTTGTTAATTACAAGTAGATACATACATAGGTACCTATACCTACTTCGTGCCTACTTAGGGATGAAAACTTCTCAATATAGGTAGGTATCAAAAATGAATCTAATCTCCTTCATTAAAATCTTAGTTAATGAAGTCTTAGAAAGTTGAAGAGACAAAGACGCAAAATTTTAGTCGATTTAGTAATATGTTAAATCATTTTTAGTATGATACTAAGCTAAAAAGAGGATTTTGCTAATTTTAAACCAGTTTAGTGTTGTGCTATTTTCTTAACATTTTACTAAAGTTAAAATCACAAAATGGCTACTTTATTTTTTTCGTATCGTACTAAATCCATATGCCACTTTGACATTTACAAACGTCAAAAAGTTGTGTTCGCTTACTTTTTTGCACTATTTTAGACGTGTTTAGTTGTAGTTTATTAAGAAAATAGATTTAGTATGGTGCAAGTTAAAAAGTGTTTAAAATTAGGAAAATATTAGTAAAGTGCTTTAGTATTAGCAAACTGTTAAGTAGTATCATGCTAAGCCCTTAATATCAGGCTGTTTAAAATTTTGCGCCAAACTCTTTTAAAATTCTTTGCCAATCAAAATTTTGAAATGATTTCTGCAGCGAATATCACTATAATTGCATCAAAATAAAATAAGCGATTGATCTTGTTTATTCCATTACTCTGGTCATGGGGGAATGAATAACTATGTACCTATGTAGCTAGCTCTAGAAGGAAACACAATAGACAAGACATTGCTGAATTAGCATACCAGGTAATTGCGCACTAGGGCAACAAACAACAACCGAGCTCTCCACCAAACATGCTCCCAATTTAAATTTGTTTTGTTTGCAGTTACATATACACATGCATAGACTAGACATATTATGTATGTATGAATATTACATGTATAGTCAGTCATAAATGTAGGTATGCACACAAGTTGCACGAACAAGGGTCATTTTAATTAATTGAATAAATTTTGCTTGCATTTTGTTCCTCCTCAATGATAGCAGTGTATTTTCTGTGGTTTGCGCTGTCGTCCGAACGTAGAACAACATTAATTAATTGAGGCTGAGCTCCACTTCCCACTACAAGCTTGAAATCGATTTAAGGTGTGCCTCACACCCGAGCCGAGACCAAACACAACTGTGTTCGCGATTTTACCCCTTCTCTTTCTATTCCTGGTGTGCAAATGATGAATGTGGGGAAGAAGGGGAAGTGAATGATCAATCGTCAAATAATCTATCAAACCAAAATGAAGAAACTAAGCGAATATAACAGGCAACATCAGATTCAATAATATCCAGTCTTTAGGGGCAAGCATTGATTTGGAAATTATTATTGACCATTGTGTTTTTTTTTTATAGATATACATAACTTCTTTGAGAATTTATTTATATTTTCTTAGTCTTTTGGTTCTCTAAGTTTTCTTCACACAAAAGAAAATTTTTTGAAGCATTTCTGAAATGTTTACTTTAATCTGGATGCTCGCGAAACATTTCTGAAATGTTTCTCTGTTTCCCATTCTGAATGGAAAACTTTATTGTTTCCCAAGCATTTATAAAGGTAAATGTCGCGAAGTGTCCAGTAAGGAGGATGTTATCCAGTTTTGTGGGATCCACTTGACGGATCTTTAAAAAAATAAAAATAAAAAAGCCGGTGCTTTGTCTGAAATTCCCGAAAATATAAATTGTGAAAAATATGACGAAGAAAAAGAAATTCAACAGTGCAACACATGCGAGAAAAAAATTACAGGCTACTTAATCTGTTAGATAGTAAATGGGGAACAAAGAAACGTGTTTTGAAATGTTTCTGAAATGTTTTCTAAACAATGTTCCCTGAAATGTTTCTTTGGTATGGACACACCTTCAGAATCAAGAAATTGGTAAAAAATGAACTTTGCTAATGCTAAACCCAACTAAAAAAAAAAGGTAAATCAATCGTTGTACATGGGGTTACCAGATTGAAAATGGTGAAAATGAGTACATCGCGAGTTTTCTAGGGGGTCAAATATTGAAAAAGAGGGACAAATATATGTCTTTGACGTTTCCCCTGACAAATCATAAAATCTAAATAATTTCGTTTCTATTCCCTTTTCTTTATTATAATATTGATAAATGTCAGGAAACATTATTATATTTTTTGTTGGTTGCGTCCGATTGAAATTCGATGATCTTGTGACAACAATTCGGCAATTGAGTTTTGAGTTTATTTTGTAAGAATTTTGCCTATTTCTTGGTATTAAGTGCGACCGCAAGTAAACTGGCCTAAGAATTTAAACTATCAGAAAAACTAATTTACGAGTATAACATATTATGTTGGTGCTCCTTACCAGCAATTTTCGAGTTCGGAACATTCCGAACGGTCGGAAACAGGGAGCCTGTACAAGTGGCTGAATTATATAACTAGGGCTAAGAATTATTGAATGAAAACGTAGTGATGGTGACAGATACAGAACAACGAAGTGAGTGATGTATCCAGTTGTGAAAATTGTATTTACTATGATGGAAATATTCACAGCTTTAATTTGAAAATAGAAAAGATTTTTTTTAAATAGGAAAGAGTAGGTAGTATACAAATATTGCCTTAAGGTGCAAAAAATATTACATGTGAAAAAAAAGAGGGACATTTGTGTCCCCCTTTATCCTTTTGGGTTTTGGGGGACAATAGATATCATGAGGTAAAAAAGAGGCACAGTCCCTCCAAAAGGGGGACGAATGGTAACCCTATTTGTACAGCACAATAGTTGTTGTACTTTCTTAAATTTAGCTATATTCCTTATAACGATTGTGATGTGATGATGATGATAATATCCTTTAGGCATTTACATCCCCCAAAAATACGATTTAGTTGGGGTTTATTTTTAACCCGTGGATAAGTGCAATATTGTATTTGTATTTATTGATTTCAAACCAGAAGTATATTGTAACAGTGCTTTTAGTTTCTGAAGTGGAACTATAACGACTTTTCGAAAGATTTGCAATTGTTTCGATTTCACAGGTCGACAGACAGGGAGTTCCAGAGACCCTCTGTGTGCACGAAGAACTGTAACTTGGAGTATACAACTAGCTGCAATTAAAATTTTAGTTCTTTTCGATGTTGTTAAAATAAGTTTTTCGAAAAGATACTCAGGAGCCTTATTCTGCATCAGGTTAAATAAAAACGCAAGAAGTATGGTTTTCCCGTGATAACAACTAAATTTTTAAATTTTACAACATAATTTAGTATAGAGCCATTTGGTTCAATATTCCTAAAATATAATGGTTCGAGTGCAGTACCTATTGCTGATAAGAATAGCCTGACATTTGTTTGAATTTAGTTCTCAAAGGTTCTGCTAAAGCCATTCTACAGCACGCATTGAAATCTTCATTTAATCGGTTGCGTCCTCAATCATGCCAATCCGATAGCTCAAATAAAATTGAACATCATCCGCATACATGTTAATTTTACAGTATTTAAGGAGCGAATCTTCATGAATTTTCTAACGGAACCTTTAATTTTATTAAGCAATCATTTTAACTTGCGGATTAACTTTAATTCAATGGTTTAGTAAAGTCGTGGATTAAAGGTGGAATAGACATTTTTTTTATTAATAGAGGTGTTAAACCCAAAAAGAATAAATATGAAATAGCGAAGGTTTAGGGCTTATTGAGTGGACAAAGTGCGAAATATTATTAAAAAAACAAGCATTCCTTCTAAACTAGGTTCACTAAGCTTAGCCACCGAACAAGGTTGTTTAGCGAAGGAATAAGAACTCAGAAGTGTTAAAAAAAAAAACAAAAAAATAATAATAAATAAAAGGAAAATTATACTAGACCAGATATATTCAACTGCAAGTGCTTAATCAGGAGGATATCAGGAAGAAATATAGTTTTTCCAAAGAAAATATGAAGCAATGTTTGAAGATGATCAAAATGGGGATGCAAGATTATATGCAAGCTACAGCTTGTATAAGATGGCTATACGCAAGCTACGTTCATGTGATATAGCTTGTACACGATGGATAGGAGATAAACAACCTATTAATTTTTGCGATCCATAACAAACAACTTTGGCATGCTTTTAGAAGAGCTTATACAGGTTGTTTTGAGAAGTTAAAATCAAAAAAAAATTTTTAATTTCCGTAAGGAAGCAATATGCAAACTATATACAAGCTATAGACTGAAAATCGGACCTATTGGACATATTTCTGTGGGTCTGCAGGTTATGGATCCCATCATATACTCGGGTCGTAATGAGGTACGATTATTGACTTTGTATAATCATAAATCTTATATAACATTACTAAAAAATATATAAGGGTCAAAACCATTCCGGTGGTATACAAGGTTTTCTGCACGTAGCAAAAGCATTTGCTTCAAAAGCAAGGCAGTTTGTAAAACTTATGGATTTCCAAATGTCATTGGCGCGATTGACTGACGTAAGAATTAAAAAAAAAACTGGGATATCAATATAAATCTTACTTATTGTAGTAGATTTTTTTAAGGTATTTCTGGTGGACGTCACTTTACTATTCCACGAACATTCTGTTTTTATTAATAGGAACATTTAATCAATGGCTAAACTCTTATTTCATACTTTTGTAAGGTCAGCGAATAAAGGTGGAATAAATGTTTTTTATTAATAGGGCTATTTTAGTTTAAGGAACAGAATATAGTATTACACAAACTCTTTACTTGCTTAGAGGACTGGCAAATCAATTCTATTATTTCCCATCATATAAAACCTTAATTTTAGTATCGGCTACTTAAAATGCAACAGTTGGCCTTGTTTACACAATCAGGAGTGGTCACTCAATGAGCTGCCGCAACGTGAAAAGCCACATAAGCCTACGATGACTTCGTAGAAATCGATTTTGAATATTTGAACTTTTATCGATTAAATACAACAGCAGTAAACAAAAATCGTAACTAACATAACCAGGCCGCGGCCGCGCAGTGATCTTTCCAATAACATGCATCGCATACGGTGTAGATATGTATAGAACATCCTACAGTCTCTACACACGATGAATATACAATTTGGTTTCATTTTATTTCAAACGAAAGAAGCGTGATGCCTTCGGGGTGATGATGATGATGATGATGCATTAACTTTGCCAAAAGAAGTTCATGTTGTTTGGTGGAGGAGTTTGTTGGAGTTGGACACGGCAAGCGTCTTAAAGAAAGCTCGGTGTCGGAGAAAAAAAAAATGAAATACAATTATTTTCTTTGCTTTCATCTTTGCCATGCCATTTCTTTCTTTTAAACATCGCATCGCCATTTTTCGAATTCTCCCACACTTTTAATATAATTACAAAATTACTCGACAGTTATACGAATTTGGATTTTCTATTGATTTTAGTTCTTGCATTTATCAACAAGCCTTACACTGTATACAGCCAGTCAGTCAGGCAGTTAGAGTCTATCAAGTTGCACATCAAAATGTCAAAATGGAAATTTGTTTAACAATGAAAAAGTCTTTATTATGTCTTTGTTGACGAAGCAATTTATTGTTTTGCCAAGCAAAAAAGAATTTGTTGCGCTCAATTTCTTTGGATTTTAGTTGGTCACAAGAACCACAAGTTAAGTAACTTTTTTGTTTTTGTATGAAACCGATATGTTACTGAGTGTGAAATAGGGTCGACGATTTCTGAGCATTTATTGAAACTTTTATTATAAATTCTTGTTGCCAGAATGGCTCAGCCAGTGTGACAAATGAACAATTTCAAATCCTGTTAAAAAAGAGAAAAAAACTGTCAAAAATCATATTAAATCTTAAAAAAATAATCAAAAAGAAATAATTTATTTACTAAGCTTTACCCAAACAGAAAATCAAATTTGATTACTTCTTTATTTTTACAACTTTCGCTGACAAATTTTAATTTTTATATTTGTGAAATACCGCTGCAACTTGAAAATGAAGATGGAATACAAAGAGCTGTGTTCTATTTATCATCAACTGTAGTTAATATAATTGTATAATTGCCAATTGTATAAATTTAAGTTTAAAAATGAATTGTTTTTACAGAAATAATTTTACTCTGCCAAAATAAATATAAAATTGCTAAATGTCAAATCACCCAAGTGACGGTTTTAGCGTTTCTTAATAAACAAGACAGAGATCTATTGCTATTATTTGTTTAAAAGCGAAAAGCCCATTTCTTCTTCTCGGTTCGACTTTTACAATAGGACAAGCAGAACGTTCAGCCAAGGTCGATATCAAACCGAGAACCGAGTAGGTCTTTCAAAATTGAACCAACCCGAACTTTCTTGCTAACTCGGTTTGAAAGAAAAATTTTATTAATTAATTTTATGCTTAACTTGGTTTGACTCATTTTAACATACCGACATGACACATCACTAATTTGGGTTAAGGGTAGGTATGCATTTATGTTTGATTGAATTTCAATTTTTTAAAGTAATATTTTATTTTAGCCATGTATGAGCAATATGAAATCCTGCTAGATTTCCGACAGGATTTGTACAAAAAAATAATGCTAATATCAAAATTTTTCTTCTAAATTGGCCACACTGGACTCAACCATCCTGGTACTAAGAAGTACAACCAACAAAGAGAAATTGCCTTGATAAAAAATAAACCAAACATTGTGGAGGCAAACTCTGGCTTAATTAAGGCTACTGCATACATCTACTACTAATATCACTTCTTAATGCGGTCACAAACTAGGGTTACCAGATTGAAAATTACGGGAAGGAGAACATCGCGAGTTTTCTAAGTGGAACAGAACATGTTTTTGAAAAAATAAAGGGTGATTTTTTAAGAGCTTGGTTTTTGAAAATTCAAAAAAACACAGAAACTTGTAAAAAGTGAATGAAATTTTTATTTGGATCGATAAATCAATTTCTGCCATTTACTTTTTAAAAATAATTTCACTTAAATGTTGCCCGCGGCTACGCTTCAGGTGGTCCATTCTGAAGGTCCAATTTTGGCAAACTTTTTCACACATTTCGGCCGGAATCTCACCAATGACGCGTTCAATGTTGGCTTCCAAGGCAGCAATCGTGTTTGGCTTGTCCCCATAGACAATAGACTTAACATAGCCCCACAAAAAATAGTCTAACGGGGTCAAATCACATGATCTTGGTGGCCAATTGACTGCGCCAAAACGTGAGATCAACTGCTCACCAAATTCGCCTCTCAATAGATGCATGGTTTCGCGTGCAGTGTGGCAAACACATTTTTCACAGAGCACGAATTTTGATAATAAATTTCAATAATTTGCAAACGTTGTTCAGGCGTAAGTCTATTCATGATGAAATGGCAAACCATACTGAATCGAAATGTCAAATGTTCGTGGAATTTGTCATGTGTGATCTGTCAAAAATATAAACGTCAAAAACCAAAATATCAATCAAAAATATAACACCAGAGTAAAAAAAATTGAAGTAAAAATTTTCATTCGATTTTTTATTACAGAAAAAACACAATCACAAAAGTTAAAGAGTTATAGCTTCTCAACTAAAATAAATTAATGAGAAACAAAAATAATTTACTTTTCCCAAAAAAAAAAATTAATAAAAAAAATAAAAACACGGTTCCATCACATTGTAAGTGTTTGTATTATAATATAATAAAAACATGAATACTAACGGTAAAATTAATATAAGAAAAATATACTTTATACATAAATACTTTTCGATTGACTTGACTTTTTTCAATAAGCTTTCATTTTACTTTTAAAGACAAAAAAAATGAAAAAGGAGAGATAGCAGCACAAATCATAAACCGACAGATGAAGGATAACGCTTGATGTCAGATGTAGTTCATTGAATGGATGCGTTCAACTTTCAAAGTTTATATGGATGTGCTAACAGAGAATATTTGTAAGTACCTATATTTAATCAAAATTGTATTAGCTTTCAATTTAAGGTTTTCTTTTTTACTTAATAACGAGGACAGATCTTTTTATAGAGGACACAAACAGAATTTTTGTATGAAAAAGGAAAACTGTTCTATCTAAAAGGAGACGTCTGGTAACTCTTATCACTGACATCCTACTGGGTCGCCGCTTTTTATATTGAATAAGAAAAAATAATAACTCCAAGCTGGTTTTCGAAAAGAACACAGGCAACGTCATATTTTTCCTGACGATTATCGCTTGATATTTTCTTTTTTTAACGTCCAACACTTTATAAAATGTGCAATAACTGTTTAAGAAATTATCTTCTAAGCCTTGCTATACTCAGCATCAGCAGCCATCATCAGGTCAATTACGTATTTATTTCTTTGTTTTATTCTTCCATATAAATTCTTAAAATTACTACTTACCAACTGGACACTTGCACTCGTAGTTGAGTCCGCTTGACTGACGACACGTTCCACCATTTTGGCATGGTGACGGTGAGCAAGGAATGTACTTCGATTCGCAATTTTTTCCTGTGTATCCTGGCGCACACATACATCTAGAAAAGGAAACAAACAAAATTAAAAATAATTCAAATTCCATTTAAATATAAGATTTTGATTTAGTTGGGTAAAAAAAAAGTAAAAAAAAAAATAAAAATAATGTTTGAATTAATTGCTGGTTGCCACAAGTTAGATTTACTACGAACGACAAGTTGACAGGTAATTGTTGCCTTCTTCAGAAGCTTGCTGTGATTTTGTTTTCAAACCAAACTGTCTCAGTAGAAGCATCACACTTAACCAGAAAGAGGTTAGACTTATAGACCTGGATCGTGATGTGAAGAAGATTACCTACCCAGCTACCACCCGAAAGAGTTGTGCACTCCATTCAGTTCATAGGGTCAATTGAAGGGTGGTTAAGAACAATACTTTTCAACTTGTAGGTATCCAGCACCAATGCAAGGCGAAATCTCCTAAAAAGCCAACATAAGAGGAGTCTATATGCAAATTGACTCTGTATAGGGAAACGTGCATTCGCCTTGTTGTAACCTTCCCGCATCTCTGTTCGGGGTTTCTATATACGAGCGGAGGATCGGCCATGCCGGGCCGGGCCTGTTTAAGCCGTCGAAGAATTGGTATTGGAATAAATCTCATTTTTTGTTAGCTGCTGTAGGTACTGAGACTGAGACTGTCTTTTGGGTAAACTGTGCTAAATCAACCATGAAAATATATAAGGTACGCAAAAATGGAGAAAGGTAGTGCAGTATACGATTTCAGCTACCTGAATTTTAGCAGATTGTTTCGGTTTTACTTTAAGTAAAAAAAAATATAAAAATAAACCTGATCTGAGGGCAAGTAAGTATGTATGTCCAAGTCTATACGAATTGCAGCAATATATGACACAGCGACAAAGACTAACCATACGCTGCTTTCGTTTTTTATGTGTTACTCTGGATTTATTGTAATTTTTGAGGTCTTAAGAAAGGTTCACACACACCATGGCTGGGCTGAACGAACAACATCATGTACACAAGAGTGGACACAAACTCTGTTCATATGAATTTGGTTTAATGGCAGTTGCTGGTTGCTTTTTGTATGTGGCCTCAGTGTTTTATTACCCAAGTGGAGTCATTTTTTTAACGTCGTCGTCGTCGTTGGTTGGGTGGATGTCGGTGACGATGGAACAAGGGACGGTGTCTCTGATTTTTTTTTTCGTTAAAGCTGACCTTTCAGCATGAAATATTTCGGGGGAATTGAAAGGGTTTAAAAAGTTGTGTTGGGTATAAGGGGACTTCCTGCAATCCAACATTTTTTGTTAAGGTAACTGATTTGGGTGACTCTTTTTTTTATTTTTGAACATAATTTTTTTTCTACTCGTGTACGGTATATTTATATGTAGGTACTTACTAGTAAAAACCCAACAAGTGTTTCAAACTGGAAGTGATTGATTTAATTAAGTGTAAAATTATTGAACCAATACCAACACGCAGTCGTTTGGTTTATGTTTTTTTTTTTGTCAATAAGTTTATTAAGGTGAATTTAAAATTCATTGAATAATAACATAAATCTTCAAATTAGAGAAAAGGAGTTTGCCATAAATTTAAACAAGTAGACAATAAATTTTGCACAAAACTAGTTAGTATTTGGATTAAGATTTGAATAAATTTAAATGTTAGTTTGGTATTATTTTTTTTTTGTTGGAATTGGAAGATGTTTATAGATGTTTTTTTTATTGCAAATTGACCTTTAATGTTAAAATTAATGTTATTAGTTAAGACTAGGCTATAGGTAGGTTTAAGCTTGGCGGTAAACTGGTTGATGTTGAAAAAAATACGAATGTATGATAGATTATAAGATTTAACTTTGGATGTGGTTATTTCGATAATAAATTGAAGAAACTTATTAGTTATTAAATATTTATAACGATCGTTTAGTAAGTTAACAAAGAAATGCTTTTAGTGTCGGTAAACATTTTTAATCGTCGTCGTTCAATGGAAAGAAAGTGGTGATGGTAGTAGAGCAAGTTGCATTTTACATCCCCAGAATTTAGTTGAATTAGATAAAAATACTGTAAAAGAGGTGTAAGGTGAAGTGCTGGTATAGGTTGCCTATTTTTAGATGGAAAAGTACCTTCCTGGTACAGTACTGAGATTAACAGTAAACGGGGTCAAGACAAATTATATATTGTCATCAAGAAAGGACACATAACACTGACTTCTTGGACAGAACGTAATTATAGAGAGCTATATCTTTGAGGTAGTTAGGGACTTTAGATAGATATAAATACAGCCAACAATATCAGAACTGAATAGCTGCTTCTTTGGCTAAGAAGGCAATTGAGTAGCAAAGCACCCGCTGGTACAACTGAGTTGTCGCTTTATATGACACTAATCATTCCTGTTGTCCTGCTGTATGGTTCAGAGGCCTTTATCAAATGTGGATGATGATGCTCTAGGCTGCTTTGTATGAAAGATTCTTCATTCGAGTGGAAAGAATGAACTGTATGGGTTGTACAGTGATACCCGCCTAGCCAGAAGATTTAAGATACAACGACTTAAATGGCTTTGTCATGTAGAACGGATGAGCCTCAATGCTCCGGCTCGGAAAATCTTCGAATCCAACCTGGTGGGACGACTCAGTAGAGGAAGACCGAAGATCCCCTTTGAACGTTTGTAAGTGTATTCACCGGACACAATCTGCTCGGCTAATAAAAATAAAATGGAGCTTAGTAATGATGACCTAAGCTGGGGTTGCAACAGGGGTTTCTTCGAAGATCCAAAAAATTCTTCTCCCCTCTGATCTGGCTGTAATCTAAAAGTCTTTCATTCGACCAAGGCTTGAGTATAATTCTCAAGCCCTGGCTGGATCTACTAAAACTCATTTCGAGTTTTTTAGATAAAATTAAAAATAGGGTTCTAAGAATGATAGGCCACTGTTGAAATATACCACTTCTCTCCTGATTTTATCGCTGATTTAAGACAATGTTCTTGCGAAATAGCAACTTTCATTCCTCCCCTCAAAATATTCAACAGTAATACTCGCGCTTCTAAGAATGCTCATCAGTTTACCGTTGGTCCCAAATTCGAACGTACTTTCAAGTACAGAGATTCTTTCTTTATCAATACAACACGAATGTAAGTGGAATGGTTTACCCGGAACTAATTTTCTCTCCCATTTTGATATTCTGAGCTTCTAAAACAATGTACATTGGTATCTCCTTTTAAGTCCTTCCCTATTTTCCTAATGATCGTACTGTGCTTAATCATATTAAGGGTATTCAAACCCCCATTAGCGCGCGATCATTATAAAACAAAATATTTCAGCCTTCTATAGACATAATAATGTTTTATGAGCAAAAATTTGGTACATGTTGATAGAAAATTGTGTTATATCGATATTCATCACCGATGTACTTTTTAACTAATTTTAAGTTTATAAAATAAAAAAAAAATAAAAGAGAAGATTTAAAAAGTAAGTACTTACTTTAAAACTAAAACCACAAACAACTTATCGAGAACACAACAAGCTAAAATAATGGGGTTAAGAAAAATACTCTACATATAAAAAATCGTCTAGTTCTAGCCTCGCATATTACTCCAATATATAAATCTGAGAGACAAAATATAGCCGAAATAATGCCGAAATTCATAAATACATACATAAGTGTACATAATGCTAACTTCAATAATAACAAAAAAAAAACGTTGAAAAATTTCTTCTTACGAAAACAAATATTAAAAGTTTTAAATCTGTTCCAGGTAGGACATTTAGAAAAAATTAACTAATTGCTAGAAAATATACAAGTAGACTAAGCGAATAAAAAGAAATAGATACTAGGTATGATCCACACTCTGCCAATTGGCACAAATTGGCACCAATTTCTGCCAAAACCTGTTCGAGACTTACAAATTTGGTAGTTTTTGGCAGAAGAGACCGCTCTTGAGAGAGTAAAATATTTCCCCTTCCTGACAATTTCTTGCCAATTCCTGCCCAAAAAATTTTTGTAGGCAGCAATATGTTGGGGCAGAAAATTTACAATTGTCAGACTGACGTTTGTCATAAACGAAAAAAAAAACGGTTCGTAGTTGGTGTGGAAAAATATTTGTTGAACAAATAAATTAATTTAGAAACACTAAAATATAAAATAATTAGTTTGAAGAGAAAAAAATGTGAATTTACAGCAAATAAAGAAATAAAAAAAAACAAATGTGTTGACGTTTAAAAATTGGCAGAAAATTGTCCTCAAGTTGTTCCAGACTTTTTCGGACTTTATTTCTCAATGAGAGAATTTTATCACCACTCTTCAAGTTTTGACAATCTGCCAATTTCTGCCCAAAAAAAGTCTGGATCAGACCTACTATTAGAAACATAGTACACTAAAACCAACTCAAATGTGGGCAAGTGAACCCATAAACATACAAAATGTACGATAACATCATGACTCAACGTATGTATCCACATAAAATTTTATTTTATTAGTAAAATTAAACAAAAAATCAACAGTTGTAGACATTTTTAAATTTTGCGATTTCACTGAAAACAAAAAAAAAATTATTTCTTAATTTTTTATTCGAATCTCAATTTATGCTTCCTCTTGATGGCAATCTGCACGAAACATCATCAATAAACAACGACATTTCATAACTCAATGTTCATTCCGAGAATATTATGATAAATCATTTGCCATATTATGACAATATCCTACTACATTCAACTGATTAAAGCAGACACTAGAGTAGAGAGAAGAAGAGGGGATAAACAAACAATATAATTCGTAAAAGACACAGAAGCACAGAACCAGATTTTCATTGCCACAGCGCGACCGGCGCAGCGCGGCGCGAAAAGTGGCAACTTCTACTACCTAACCAGTTCGCAAGTTGAACACCAAAAGTGGTTTCATTGTACTTATTCTCATCATAGGACATAATATAGGAAAAAGAATAGAAATCCGAGAAAAAAAAATAACTCCACCATTCCATAGAGTTTTCTTGGGCAGTATAGTAATTAAAAGCAAATTAATTTATTGCTGTTGAAGCATTTTGTTAATTCTCTTTATGTGCACTTTCATCTCTGTTTATGATTTGGATTTCATTGCGACTGAGGCTGCTGCTGCTTGCTTGCTATATTATGCTTCTAGTGCAGGAAATTTGTTCTCATGAACTCGAAAGCGCGAGTCGTGTGGCTTCGCGCATCAACCTGTTGTTGCTTCCAACATGGCTGGTGCATTTTATATCAAGCCACCCATTTTTTTTTAACTCTTAATGAGTTCTTGTAAAAAGGAAACAGAATATGTAAACATCAAATTTAAATGTATATACTCACTGATATGATCCATGTGTGTTGACACAGCTACCGCCATGCTTGCAGGGATTCGTTTGACACTCCTCGACATCTTCGGAACACACCAAGCCTTTGAATCCCTTCGGGCAACTGCATTTGAAATTTCCGCCGGGAAGTGAACTGCAAGTTCCGCCATTTCTACAAGGCGATGATGCGCAAAGGTTTTGTTTTTCGCACAATTTGCCTACAAAAGAAAACAAAACAAAAACAACAACAATTTATTACAAAGTCTGACAGTGTAAACTACTAATTGACACCCACCTGTATAGCCATTGGAGCACG
This sequence comes from Philhelius pedissequus, assembly GCA_910595825.1. Classification (NCBI taxonomy): domain Eukaryota; kingdom Metazoa; phylum Arthropoda; class Insecta; order Diptera; family Syrphidae; genus Philhelius; species Philhelius pedissequus. The sequence goes on from OU343162.1 coordinate 1,612,014, forward strand.
AGCACGTGTATTCTGCCAGTGTTTTTAGGTTGCATGTGCCGCTGTTGAGGCACGGCGACGAATCGCATGCATTCTGCACCGGTATCTCACACAGAGACTCTGTGAATCCGATGGGACAGTGACATGCAAATCGCGGTGTTCCATCGCGAAATGTTACCTTGCAGGTGCCGCCATTTTGGCATCGTCCTGTGTGGCAGGGATTTGCGTATTCACAAAAATCACCTACGTATCGTGTTGAGCAGCTGAAATGAGAGAGATCAATGTAAAAATGAGATTTCAAAAAAATAAAAAAATCTGTATCAAGTTATTCTAAGTTTCATCTCAGTTATAATGTGTCCTATTTCAATTAAGTTCTTCTTTTTTCATTATGGCTAAACACAAAGTAAAAGAAGACAAGACAGAAAAAGAATTCCAAAGCGTCTGTTTTTGTGGTTAGGCCGGCCGCAGCCCACAACAAGCACAAGAAAAAATAAATCATCTGGTTGGTGGTGGTAAGCTGGCCAGGCAACAACCACCGAAGATTAATAATACTCGTGCGCATGTTGCCTTTGCAGCTTGGAATGATGTTATTTCTTGCAGCTCTACCATCACCATACACACTGCCATAAAAAGAGTTTCTTCTTTGGAGCAGATCAATTTTAAATTTAGACCGCATTTACCGCAAAAAGATGTAATTCGATAGATATGCATGCATAGGTGCTTTGAAGGCAACAGTTCACCAACTTCATTGGTTAAAAAATTGATCTTTGTTCATTTATGGTAGATCCAAGATCGCAGTCATAATTTTCTCATTGATACATTATATACCTATATACACATGTACCTATATACACATGTACCTATCTACACCAAGTGTGTTAAATGTGTAGATATTTCAAATAGGAAACTGGTATATGCAACATTATTATTATTTTCTAAACGCGAATTTATTTTCATATAAGCAAAGAAACCGGATGAGGTTCTTTATTGTGCGTTATGTGTCCCACAAGTATTAAATGTCATCAAATTACACCAAACCAATAAACAACAACAACAACAGATAACTACACATACACATACACACACATACATATATAAAATGAGGAAAAGGAACCAAAGGGTTGAAAGAGTACTTGCTTCCCTTTTAGGATTTTTGTTATAAAAAAATGCCTGTGTGTAGGCGTAAAGTGCAAATTGTTTAAGAGGGTAGGGACACTATACCGATTAAAATATTATGAAGAACATTAAATGACATGTTTTAAGATGTTCTTTTGATATCAATTTCAAAACGGTCAGAGTTTTATAGTGGTTTTTGTTTTATATCAATTTTTTTCATTAAGAATCAAAATAAATATGTATAGCGTTTTACGAATGCAACCCAAAGTATTTAATTTACTCGCAAATGCGTTTCGACTTACATGTTAGGGAGTATAGCATTGGATCCTTGGATTAAAATCAGCAAAGATCATTGGATATTGATAATTTGGTACTTTAACAACAATTGATAAGTTTTGACACACTGATGTAAGTAACAAACAAATAACTATTGTGAATAGTTGATACTTCGTTTGACATTTCAATTTAAGTTAAGTTTTTTTTTAATTCCTTTAAATTTGGACGCGATCGATAAAAAAATACTATTTTTTTTTATTATTTCAAGTGAAAGCTGCGTATGAATTCTAAGCAAAAAATGTATCAACTAATAATTTTTTTTGACTAAAATAATTATTTAGTAACATATTTTTTTGAAAACAATTATACGTAGCAAATTAATCAATAGAACGATTCACAATAGAACTTCACCACGCACACCATTCACAATATAATAAAAAAAAATAAAGTTTAATAACGATAATATTGAAACATCAAATTTGTTGATAAGCATCAAATATCTTATTGATATTTGACAACAGTAACTGAGCCAATTGAACGAATAATACAAACACAATCATTCAAAGCTTCAAAGTTGACGTTTGTCAACACGAACAGTTGTTGTCAAGAGGAATACATTTTTTTCAAATTGTTGTGACAAGTAATATTTTTAATATACATATTTGTATGTACCTATCTTTCACAAAATATTTTTTTTATTAACTTACAATGTAATAAAAATAAAAAAGAAGAAAAATAAGCAACAAATTTTAAAAATATCACATGAACACAAAAATATGACACGAATGTTTCAAAACAAGTGCAATATCACAAAACAAAAATGATTGTGTACTTATGCATACGCGCTGAAAGTTATTTGTCGGGTCCTACCGTACTTAGAGCACTTAATTTAAATCTTAATTAATTAATTTATTTAATTTAATTTTTTTTTTAATTTTAATTAATTTAAAACAGTTTGAATAATAGATAACAATTTAAAGTATTCGTATGATTTTCTTTTGAAATGTTTGTAACTGTTGTTATATAAATAAAATGCACGACTGGATCATACAAACTTGCTCTTGTAGCTAACAACTTTAGTGTTACTCACTTAAGTTGTTGGTAGATAGCTAGTCTATTATAGTTATCCTAGCAGATTAAAAACCCATGTAATATTACCTTGATTCTTAATATAATGAATAGTTTAATAGGTACATACAAATGTTTATTTAAATGGATTTTAATTATGTAAATTAGGATGGTAATAATGTAAATATGTACAAGTACATACATGTATATAATGAAAGTGAATGGTGTATAGGTGGGAAAAAATCGTTTTTTAAACTTATTTAAACTGCCAAAACCATCACTTTAATCAGTTTTTTTTTAAAACGAAGAACGACATTAGATGCCACGGATCAATGAAAATTTTATAAAAAAAAGTATCTCGAAAATTGTAGGACGGGTTTTGATGAAATCCTGTTTTTTATTGTTGGTTTTTTGAAAACAAAATTCTCTTGAAATTTTGGTATGCAATTTTTTAGAGACTATTAATGTTCATATGAATATAAAATTTAATAAATTATTTTAATTAAAAAAAAAAAGTTATTCAAAATTTTGATATGCAAAAATAATTTAGCTACTTAGATCTTCTCAGATATAAAATTTGACAGAAATCCAATGTACCGTTACCGAGAAAGCCAACAATTAAAAAAAACGTTATATAGACTTTTCCTGTAAGCTTGGTTAAAAATAAAATTTCAATTTTCCCTGTGAGGAATGCCAAAATAATCACACATACCAAATTTGAAGGCAATCGCTTAAGCCGTTTAGGCTGTAGCTCGTTATACATACAGACGGACAGACTGCCAGACAGACAGACAGACATTTTTTGGCGATCACTTTTTTAGGCTTCTCTATGATCGTAATGTCATGTTTGATTGTTAGAATTTTTTTTTACCAATGCATAACTTGCCTTATACTATAGTACCTATAATCGCAAGGAAAAAAACTACTTACTTTATTTTAATTAAGTATTCTACGGCCCAGTTGTACAGTAGTAAGTTAATCCATAGTTAGCTAATCCCTCAAATTAAATAACCCACAGCCCCACATATATTCACCAAGAAATATTTTAGAGGGGTATGAATGCAGAAAAGCCTAAAAGATTAACTCAACATATTTGGTGAGTTAACTCGGGTTTAATAATTGTAACCTCTCACTGAAAAAAAATGGGCCTAAGTTCTTTAAAAACCCATTTCTAATTTAAAAAAAATTTAAACATTTATATGTAGATGTATGTAGAACACATTTTGCCCCAATTTTTTACCAATGAAGCCTCTGGGTTAAAACGAAGTCATGACTTTTTTCAAACTAAATTGAGTGGGAATGTGAAGTTTTTCTCGTTCGCACTCCAGCAATTGCAATAACACGGTTTAAATTTTGATCCGTGGTTCAAATGTGAACTCACTGATTTCGGTGAGTTAAATTAGATTCAAGGATGTTTTAACATGTATGTTATTTTTTTTACTTGAAAGTTGATCCATCGTTAGCCGACATAAGTGACCTAACCCAGGGTTCAAAATTTGAACCACGTTTGTATAAGTAACCTAAAGGGCCAGTTGTAAAAATGCGATTAGAAATTGGATCCATGGTTCACCAAGTTAACTGAGGTTGTATAGCATCAAATTTGTCTTCTATATACAAACAATTAGACCTTGAACCATCGTTGAACCTCAGTTAATCCACCAAAATCGACAAAAAATTGCTGAATCACGAATCAAAATTAATTTACGTTTTTAGAGGTAACTCTTAACGTCACCGTCGTTCAAATTTTGATCCGTAATTCAGCAATTTTAGTTCATACATTTCGGCGAGTTAAGTCAGGTTCAACGTTGTTTCAAATTTTGATCCGTGGTTTAGCAATTCACCGATTTCATATCAACGATTTAATTTCACCAATTTAACCCAGTAAAATGTCCGATTAGATTTTGAAAACTATATGTCGAAAGGTGTGGAAAAGAAATCTTAACTAAATACAATCAGCATTTTCTGTCCAAGAATTTTTTCTGGACAAAATGTCATTTTGAAATTAAAAAAATGGAAACAAAATATCGTGATGTGATTGCCGTTCGCGTTCACATCAGATAATACGAAATATTGTTAATTTGTTTTCTCGCAGGTATATTCTCGTAGCTACTTCTGCGCAGTTGCAAATTGGCTAATTCAGAAAAATGAGATCATATAGATATTGTTCCGTCAAAAAAGGAGAAGACGAATACAAATTATATTTAGTTGTCCGCTCAGTTTTTGACAACAAAATTGAATCCTGGAAAATCTGTGAATATTTCAGACATTCCTGATATGTCATTTTTGTGAACTGGCCTTCTTTCATTGTTTGACAGATTGTCGAACTATTAAATAGTGATATCTTAAATTTATCAAAGCAAATTCGAAATTTCGAATGAAATTGAAAATCGAATTCATTTCTTTGTTTGGAACCTTCAATTTTGGTGAACACAGACTTTCTTTTAAGATATTTAATTTTCTACAGGGTCTTTATTGCATTGTAAGTATGCTTTCTTAAAATGATAAATCGAAGTTTATCATACATTTTCGCGCGAATCGATTTATTTTCACAAAAAAAAAGAGAACAATATAGGTATGTAAATATTTACCCATCTAGATACCAACCTCATAAAACTGTGTACAATGTATTCAAATCGAAGTTCTTTGACATTATAGCAAAGCGCGATGCAAGGAAGATAAAAACCGCTTACATTGTGTATCTACCTACCTAAGCACAGTTGAGACTCTAAAAATGATGCCCACCTGTATTTGTCTTTGCTTCATGTACCTAATCTACACCACATATTGTCAGATTAAATAAAAAAAAGTTTTATGTTTAAACAAGCAAAGAAAAGACGGTCGGTCATCATCTGCTAGCTGCACCCTCTACATTTGTAATTAGCATGGCTTGTTTTCTGCCAAAGTGCCGCGCCGATTACACTACAAAGACAACTTGTGTGCAAAATGCCACTTGAAATAGCAGTTCTAATATCAAAAACTAAGCACAGGAAAAAAAAACGGAACAAGCCTACACTCTGTAGTACAGTACAACACACCACCATTCAAAATATTGATGACAAACTAGCATTGATATTGGCGCAATTCAAGTGAAACTATTTCTCACCGTCTCCATAATAAAACATGCACACACATTCCACGCGCTGCCGTGCTGCTGGTCGTCCCCTCTTTAGATATTGGCATCCGTCTTTAACCTCACATACTCCTTCTTCTGCTTTTGGAGATTTCCTGGTGATTGCTGGATAGCACCGCTGCCGCACCAATGTCCCACCATAAAACATTTATTGGAACCAATGTGCTCGCAGTATGTCTAGCAAATGCATCAACAGGGGACGACTCGCGGCCGCGGGTTGCAGATACAACAGCCTTAGATTAAGCACCTGGAGATTTTATGATCTCAGTCTCATAGCTAAGGCACCTCTGGCTTTCAAAGATGGATAACAGTGAATGGCGATAATGCCGACTCAGATGGCCGACACAGCAAATACAAGTTTCAGAAGAACCGCGCCGCTGGCCGCGCACCAGTTTGTATTTGTATATCGCCGCGCCGCGTCGACCGACATGTTCCATACATACACAGAAATGTAAAACGGTTTTTTCACGTTGAATGGCTAAATACTGTACACAGTGTTCGGTCATAGTGTGCCTTAATGACTAACAAGAAGTTGTGTTAATTACAAGCAGCAGCAGCAGCAGCAGCAGCAGCACCATCACCATCAGGAGCAACTAAAAACACTGATGGAAGGATGGAAGCAGAGAAACAGGGGGAACAAAAAATACTCTAAATGGAAATGAACCAGAGACCCTAGATGGCAAATGGATCGGGAACGGGAAGCTATTGAATCAACGACATGTAAGGTAAATGGAAAGTTGAAACAGTCATATCCGCAGCAAACAATTTTACCATCACCGATAATTATGTATGCTTGGTATATGGTATGGGAATGTAGTTTTGCAAAACCCATATTTATAAATACCGCTCACTATAACTAGACCTACCTTATGAAGTTATCAATGAAATTCCCTTCAATTTTTTAACGTCGCATCGTCGGAATGTATTTTCTTTTTGTTTTGCTTTCAAAAAAAAAAATAAATAAAAATAAATAAAAAATTATTACCGGTTGGGTTTTCTTTCTGAATTCATGAGAAAATCAATAATGAAAATGTAGAGCGCCACACATTTGTGCGAAATTCACTGACCTTGACTTGTAATCTGTCAGGGCTTGAAACATTATTGATTGATTAATGCCACATGGACCATGAAATACTCGTACATATTTCGAGAAATGTCTTTTGGGATATGGAATTTGGAAAAACTTCGTTATAATTGAGTTATACTTATGAACAGATCTAACTATAAACTAACCATAAAATAATCCAGGTCTAAAAAAAATTAAAAAATCTAGAACTATTACAATGTTTTCTTGTTAGACTCTTTTATCAGTTATCCTTTTTTAAAGGAATTGAATTTGGGTTTTAAAAAAAATAATTAGAAACTGTATATATATATTTATATAATATATATAATTGTATTTCGAAATGTTTATTTTTTTAACACTGCAATGTAAGTTTGCATACCCTTAGGGCCTAGTTGGATTCCGACTTAACGAAATAATAAACGACAAACTTTTTGTATTTTTTTTTTTCGTTCTGAAGTCAGCTTTAACACAACAGACGAACAATTGTTATAAAACTATTATAACTGTTATAAATTGGCATGTTTCTAGTCGCATCCTTTGAAATAACAGTTTTTTGTATAACACTTACAAAAATTCATCCAATTTCTTTTGAATTTTTATAACTGTTATATACAAAACGCTGACATTTTCGATTCTTATAGATTTCTTATTCAAAGAAAATGTTCTACACATTTGCATATACTCGTACACGTTTCATTACCACCCTATTTTGTGCATTCATAATTTTATGTCAGCTACAATATATTCCAATTTCACAGAAATCGTAAAAAAAACCAACGTTTTATTTCACCGATTTCGGTGAGTTAAGTGATGTTCTACTGTGGTTTAAATTTTGATCCGTGGTTCAGCAATTTTAACTCACCGCTTTTACACCAGTAAAATGGCCGAGATCGGGAAGAGATTTAAGAAAATAATTTTGAAGCTAACTGATGTTCTATTACTTAACCTATTAATTTAACGTAACGTGAGAACATTAACCCCCAGTTTCACAGTGGGAGCTTAAACTTAAAATCAACTAAATCTTAAACTGAGTTTAAATTTTTGGTTTAATTCGTCCGGTTTCACAGTGAAATCTGATCTTCAGATCAGTTGAACTTCGTTTAACTATATTTTATGAAAAATAGTTGGCAGCATTTTTCTTGGCTCGTCCTCCCTTTCTCTCTCTGACACAAAAAAACACGCGAAACAACGATAATACAACTCGATAACATTTGAATATGCAATTTTGTTTTTTTTTTTTCATAATAATTTCTGAAAGAGAAAAAAAAAACAATACAAACACTGAACTGAAGTTTAAACGGCAGAATAATCTCGGTTAACTTAAACTATAATTTGAACTCAGTTCACAGTGTCGTTTACTGTGAAACCGAATAAATTGTTGAGCTGAAGTTTAAACCAAAACTCGCACTGTGAAACTGGGGGTAAATGATTTTTTATGTGTATGCCCGTCATAGTTTGCACTAATACATTGCATTTAAGATTTTTCAGCGAGGATTCTTCGTATATGGCAATGCTGCTCTAAGTTTGTCAATACGAGAGTTTTGTTTATTTTGTGTTTTTTTTTTTATTTTAGAAAAAAATTATTTGTTAGTTTTAAGTAGTTCGATTGTAGAAAAAGGGAAATGTTTAGAGTTAATTGTTTATTGATTTAATTAAAAAAATTATAAAAAAAGATGTGTGTTCACATTCTTTCGGTAAAAAAGATGTTGCTTTTATATATCTAAATAAAATGCACGACTGGATCGCAAAAATTTGCTCTAATGTTCGATTACATTACATATATGCAAAATATTCTTAATAGAAACGGCGAAATGTAATATTTTTAAAGCCGTTTTTCAGTTAAATTTTTATACATAAAAATTCTTAAATTTTTCCAAGAAAAAGAAGGTATGAACATTTTAAATATTTAATAATATAAATCAAAAACAAAATTTCAGAATAAATCGTCCACCCGTTTTCGAAATATTGAATTTAAAAAAAAAAAATTTGAAATGCAGTATTATTTAGAATTTGAAGGAGCTCCTGTATAAGAATTTATATCGAAATCCGTTGAGTCGTTTATGAGAAAGTCGGAAATCAAAAAAATGGTTGTATGGCAGGTACCGTTAATGACAAAATATTTAAAAAAAAAAATGTGGCCAAAATGTAGACCATACCCAAAGTAGAACACATACCAATTTTTATCAAAATCGTTGGAGCCGTTTTCGAGATAATGAAGATGTTAGAAAATTTTGTATGGCACGTAACGTTATTTTTGGGGCTAAAACAACGATTCAAAAATCTATTTTGGACAATCACCTAAAACGCTTAAATACCAAGTTTGAAGAAAATCGCTTTAGCGGTTTAGGCTGTAGAAAGTTGTACAGACAGACAGACGGAATTGCGGGACCAACTTCATCGTAATGTCAACTTTGATTAAAATCTCGAGTTCGATTTTTTTTTTTCAAATGCAAAACTTGCCCTATAGTACCTATATCGCAAGTACAAATCTATCGTGAAAAATTGTGTCGGTTTTTGACAAGAAACGTGTCGCTTTGACATGTCACTGACAACTGGTTAAAGTTAAACGAAAGAACGTAATGAACTTAAAAAAAAGTGCCATATTAAAATTTGTTTTACCACGAGGAAATGATTGTGCAGGTGCTATGCATTACCTAAGCAGTTTGATGTGTGAAACTAAATTGTAGCAGATTATTTGGAGAAGTCTCCATTTATTTACCCGGTTCAAAAGAAAAAAAAAATACAAACTGACAGCAATTTTGCTCAAAAATTCGACTCGAACTATTTGACAGACAGTTGACAGACCTTAAATGTGTATGATGGGGTAAAAATAAAAACGAAATATAAAAATGAATGTATAACATCAAGAATATTTCATCTGGACTGTGATACGAATTTGTGTTAAATGCGTGCTGCAAATGTCTTTAGATTTACTTTTGTGCAGAATAGATAAAATGCTACAAAACTTTTTCTAATTAACCTTTTATTTTTATAAACATAAATCCTAATAACGAAAAGGTTAATTTTGAGGAAGGTCAATTATGTAAGTACACATGTAGTGTAGGAAATGTCTCCAAATAGTTTGTTAACTGTAAGACATCTTGAAAAAAAAAACTCAAATTGAAAATAATTTTTTTTTTAGTTATTTTTAGATCTTTCTGATCGTAACATCTATTATGTGAATAAAACTCAAATATTTCCAAGCACCACTCCTTATTTCCGTACAGTATGGAGGTTTGCTTTTTTGTTTGGTCGAACCAACCGAATGTGAGAAGCAGTGTATGAAAACTGTCAAAATATTCCCAATTTAAACATAATTAAGGCAAAATGTCTCCCTTGGGGCACGAGTGAACCCAAGCCCAACCTCAATTAATGCAGCAGTGGCCAAGATATAGCTATAATATAATCCAGCCTCAGGCTGTTGTATAGACTTACGAGAAGAGAAACTCCAGCTACGAGTCGAAACTAAGAAAAAAAGAGGCACAGAGCTATCATTTTTGTTTTGTTTTAGTTTTATGTCGATGCTTCCATTTTCTTATTCTGTTTTTTTTTTTTACCAGAAATGATGCCCAAGATGCCCGTTTTAGCAACCCCAGTGATACTCATCTTGAATCCACCTATCTCTTCGAATATCTACCATGACTAAGTAGAGTTGGTAGTATATGCGAAACCGAAATCGAACTCATGTTGAATTTCAATTAGTCGTCGTTCTTTCCAACTTCATAAGGACCAGCATTGCCACTAGCAGCTCGCCAGCACACCAAGCACCAACAGCAGCAGAAGAGGAAGCGGGTATCACGATCGCTAGCCAGATACTGAGCTTTTCTGTGCCTACACTCTCACTCACAGCACAGCATTAGTTGCACACTCAATATAGCTAGCTCCATCAGGCAAAACATCAGCGAGGAGTATATTCTCCCAATATGGAACCCAGTTGGAATGCCGCTTGTACTAGGAGACGGACGAGACTATCACGGCCGGCTCACAACTACAGTAGTTACACATACATTCTGGTATGGACCACAATGGTGCAACCCGGCTGAATGGCTGACTGGTTGGCTCATATAGTCTTAAAGCCATCATACAACAACAAAAAAAAAATGGAGCCGACAAAAGACATTATGTTGGAAATAATTTTTCTCACATTCTCGACCAGAAGACCAAAAGGGAATTCGTCGTTTCTTGATGGCGTGTTTATCAACGAAATACCACAGTCGCTGAGTAACCGTTCCTATCTTGGTATATTGCGGCTCTGAAAGAACATTAGAGCATCATCAATGTGCAAAGGCAACGCAGCTCCATAGATTATTATTATTATTGCATTGATCAAACAAAAGACTAATGCCTAGATGTGCACTTGTGGAAATGCTAATGGAAACTCACCATTAATCTTACTCCAAAACATTATGATTATTTCAACCTAGAGTATTTGGGCCGACTCGGGCTTCTATATTCAAACACAACAATTGACTTGATTAAGGGATATACACAGTTACCAATCAGCCAAAATGGAGTGCTTGTTGCATGTGTATCGGCGGAGATGTCGATGAGGTTGAGGTCTGCTCTGGGGATCAAACGAGGGCTAAATCAACATAGGATTAGTAGTTGTAATCGCACTTCAATTCGCGCTCGTCATGCAGTCACGGGGATTTGATTATTCAGAGGGTGTTCCATGTTTTTAAAATATGTATATTTTTTTTCCTAACCAAGAAATCTAAAATCTGTAACGGCTTCTTTTAAAAGTTGTAAGAGTTGTACAAAATAGAAAAAAATAGACAAATTAAAGATTTCCGACCAGTCAACTAAATATTTTCGGCGTTTTCTGACACTCTGTCTGATTACGGCTATTGTATCAGATTTTTCAGATATTCTAAAGCATAGCATAGAGTTCGTCTACAAAACAAAAATGTCTGACGTTTTAAATTTTTTTTTATAGAACATTGAACAAACCCGAAAAAAATATGTATACTCACCACGATTATTTTTTCGTGCAAATTAATGACAATGACGTTGTGTTAGAAAAAAAGACGAAAAGACCGTTTTACATTGGGGTTTTTAGCACATTAAATGTGAGATTCACGGTGAGGTATTTTTAGTTATATATTTAAGCCGAAAGAAAAATTTCCATTTTTACCATTGTTTCGGAAAATAAATTTTTCTTACCACTGATTTTTTTTTTGTTCAAAAGCACTGTATACTAATGTCGTTTTCGATTGGTTGTTCGGAATTACTCTTTTTCATTCCATTTACTCCAAAGATGTTCGATTGGCTTCTTCGGAATAAGGTTTTCAACGTATTTTTCTGTTCTCGATTTCATATGGGAGTAGACATAGACTTTCGGATTATTCGTCAAAAGGAATAAATGTTTGAAGAAGTCAGTTTTGAGATGACTGCGTACAAGAATGCATGAGTTAATTCGTCAATACGACAGTTTAATATTCGATTGGATTAAAAAAGGAAAATAAAACTTCGAAAATTCAATGGAAAACGACATAAGCCTAAACAAAAATTCGGAGAAACTCTATGTTATGAAATGTTTTTTTTTTCTGAAGAAATTAGTAGATACCTACATTGTACACAGTGTGACCAATAAACAATTTCAAATTCTGCTAAAACAGTGGATTGAGCTGTGTTTTATGACTAAAAGAATGCTAGCTGTTTTTTTATGAAAAAAATTATCAGTTTTATGAAAACAATCAGCTATGAGTTAAATGAAATCCACTAGATTTCCTGATAAAACCCAAATTTCGTGCGAAAAAAGTGCCGGCAAGATTTGAAAACACAAAAAAAAATCTTGTTAAATTTGTCACACTGATTATACAAAATGTTAATGTAAGATTACCATTCTTTTTTTTTAAATCCTAGTACGTTGTTGATCCAAAACGAAGCTTTTCGTTCATTGAGCCAAATTCATAAATGTACTAGATTATTTAGAGAAGTTTTCCTCATTTTCCATAGTCTGTTACATTTGTTTTTTATTATTATGTGTATATTTTTTACTTGCGATATCGAATTCAAGATTTTAACCAAACTTGACATTACGATGGGAGAGAATACCAAAAACGTGGGTCTCGCAATTCCATCTGTCTGTCTGTAAGTCGCTCTATAGCCTAAACGGCTGAAGCGATTCCCATCAAACTTGGTACTTAAGCAATTTAAGTGTCTGGCTCGATTCGATAGTCTACATTTTGGTCAATACAAATTTTTAATTGAAATGGTATTAACATGCCAATAATCTTTTTTTCAATTTTTAACTATATCAACGGATTTCGATCAAAATTTTTATACAGAGGTCCTTAAAATTCTAAATGATACTGCATACCAAAGTTTTCGAAAAATATTTTTGGTTTAAATTAAAAAAAACATAATTTTTTATTGAAATTTAATATTTCGAAAACGGAGAGAAGATTATAAAAACGTTTGTTTATAAAAAATCAAGTAGAAAACGATGCTAACAATTTTTCTACAACGAATCTTATGCTAACGATATGATCGAACATAAGAGCAAGCAAATACGTCCGAAACAGTCGTGCATTTTATTTTTTTTGGCAATTGCTGAAAGTACCCATGAATATTTTGTCGTTTAAAAAAAGAATAAGTATAATAAAAGAACAAATTAAATAAAAAATCTAAATGTTTTTATTGACAAATGTCAGAAAAGGATGTAATATTAGTTAACTACATACCAAATGCAAATCACTACCAACAGATGTCATTGGGGGTTGTCGGGAATACAAATTTCCCCTGAAAAAAACGATACTCGAAAGTTTCCCTGAGAGTATATACGAGTACATTGATGTCGGTATCGGTTCATTCTTCATACAAATTTTTGTTCTAGGGAAATTTATTCCGGAGGAGGTATTCCCAGAGAAACAAATTTTCTCAACTTTGACAGAAATGATGGGTTTTGCAAGTCGTGTACATAGATGTATAATTAATCTATGCTTGATATTCCAGCTGAACTTGACAACTCTTTTGCGATCAACGAAATTTGCCAATTGTAAGTAACAGTTATTTTTAATTTTCAAACTTCCACCAAAAGGATTGAATCAAAAATTATAATAATTAATTAATAATTATAAAATTAAATCCTTGAAAGCATCAACTGCTAATTCTTAATAAAATTTTATATCATTATAAAAGATTATGTTTTTGATAAGTTCACCTCTTTTTATACACAAAATATCATATTTAGTTCAGACGAAAACAAATAGAAATGCTGCTTGTATAATCAACTTCTACCAAAACCATTTAAACAGGATGATAATGATTTAAACCTAGTGCTTCATTAAAAACACACTTTATAAAAGCAACAACGTTGCATGGCCGCGACAACGAATCAAAACTGTTATACCTAACTAATCCAAGAGATAAGAAACTTGTAAAAAAAAAACTAGGTTTAGGATTACTTTTCAAAGATTTATTGGAAAATAATAATGTATGTCATCATCATCCCACGTTCCTTTGTTCTTTTTTGTTTAATTTTATTAAATTATAATTCATTCAAATAGCCATGAAGATTCTTAGAATGCATTTGATAAAGCTGCGCCCACCACTGATCTTTCTCCCAAGCTAACTCAAACAGACTGAAATTCAATCTAAACCAATTACCATAAAAAAAGACGGCTATGTCTGAAGCCTTTGTGGTTAATTAACAAAAAACAGTATTAGAGGTGCTTTAATTAACAAATACAAAAATCCAAGACAATCAAACAGGTATTTCAACATAAAAACTAAATTAAATAAACAAAGGTTTGCCTCTTGATTTTGTATTAGAGATTATCGAAATCCAAAGGTTTTTGTTTTCTTTTATGAAATAAAGGTGTAGCTATTCTAAGATTCTTGTAAACTGAAGTTATATGTATGTACCTATATGCATTTGGTAAAATAAAGAAAAGCTAACAGTTTATTTTACAATGCAGACAACATAAAAGGACGCAGCTTTTGAGAATGCAGCCATAGTTTGGGAGGTATGGTTGCTTCTTCGAGAAGTACCTAATTTTAAATTTATGAAATAATAGGTTCAAAAGATTCTATCAATCGCTTCTATGAGATATATATATAACTAAATACCTTGAAGAAAAGTTAAAGAAAATGAAGGATCAAACATCACTAGATCTGGAAATATTGATCGTTTGATTTCTCTGAGTGTTCAAATTTAGTGCGAATTTTTCTTCAAAAAAGTAAAGAATCCTATAAATGTAAAAGTTTGGATGGATGTTTGTTCCACTTTCACGCCAGAACGGCAAAACGGATCTGGATAAAATTTGGCACAGAGATAGATTATAGTCTGGAATAGCACATAGCTATGCTACTTTACAAATCACGCCTCAATCATTTGTTAATCAGATGGATGAGAAATTGGGAAACTCGATTCAAATGGAAGAGTTTGTGTATTTTTTTTTATAAGTTATGCGCACACTCAAGGGGTTATGAATACCCTTAAAATGTTTAAACACAGTGCGAGCGATTAGGAAAATGGGATAGGATTAGAGAGGAGATACATATGTTCATTGGTTTTAAATGCCTGATTATCGCAATAGGAGGAAAAAACTAGGTCGTGTAAAGCATTCCACATTCGTGTTGTGCGGCTAAAGAAAGAATTTCTATACTTATATCTCCATTCCGCTTTCTCGCCTCAACGACTGAATTTTAATGAAATTTTGCAGGTGGATAGATGGTGTCATTAGATTCCCGTGGGATGGAAAGTCCGTATCATCTCACGGGTTTATGCTAGTTTTAAATAATGATAATTGTCAGTTTATGTAAATGAATTTGATGCCGCAACAATGTGTGGAGAACTAGATACTAGAAACTTACGACCCACAACTAATTCATGTGTGCATATTGTTTTTCGGCAGGACTATTAGAGAAGACCACTATTGTTTTGCCAAGTATCTTCTTGTCAACTTTCAGTTTACTTTTTCCAGGAAAGATGTATCCTAGGAGCGTTTTGTCACTTCCAAAGTGGCATAGCGATACACACCTGAAAAAACTAAAAAAATAATTCAATTCAGATTAGGGAAATAGACTGCCACTACTTTATTGGCATGCCAAATTTTCTACGATTGTCTCCTCGTGAACATCTGATATGATTTCAGTGAAACTTAAGTTACCCACCTCATTTTTGCTTATCAGGTATTTGTACCTACACCTTTTGTTTCCATACCATTCAATTGAATCCGAACAAATCCGATAGATGCACAAAAAACTTCAATTTTAAGAAATAATGTAAAAACAATACAAACGCATGTGCATACGTATGTATTGCTTTTGTTCTTTTTTTGTGGACTCTGCTTTTAATTTAAATTTTTTTACTTTTGTGACCTTTAGTCCAAATTATGCGTTTGGCACAGCTACTACAGTTGGGCTCATCAGTTAGATGCTGTAGTACCCTTCTAAGACACAAAAGTATAATTTGGACTAAAATTCACAAAAGGAAAAAAATTAAAAAAACATCAAGCAGCAACATTTGACGACAATCATCTTGCTCACTAGGAGTAGATTCAGAATCTGATATTGGACATCTTTAATTTTAGAATTTAAGATATCGACATCACTCGTTTTGTTTACTCCAAGAGCCATTTGCATCGATAGAAAATTATCAGCGCAAACTTCCAGACTATACAAATTCTGATAATGTACTTTTTTATTTATAACAGTATAAGTTTGATGGAATTTTATTCCATATACCCTATACAAATATAAATGGAATACAAAAAAAAAAAAAAGAAAACGCATACATACAACCACAAAGAGGTAAGCCCTACAGTCTGTGTACACTGGGCAAACAATTAAGAGAAAGAATAAAAAGAAAAAAAACATGTTTTACGAGATTGGAGTTATTTCCCTTAGGAAACCAGGAGGATGTGTTTACCTTCAGCTGGTATGTTGTTTCGTCTTGAATACGAAGAACAACAACAAAAAAAATCTGGAAGGAAAATATTTAATGCAGTTGAATGAATGAGGGATTTAAACCCTTCTTCGGTATGTCTTTTATAGATTGGTGTTTATAAGTATATTAGATAGACTTGACGATGTCATTTGCAATATATCTTGAGATGAATAATTGTTCGATAAGATTGTGAACAGACGGACATTTTTTGAGACTTTTTAATGCTTGGGATTTCAAATTATACGAACAGTGTGGTTTTTTCGACAAAATCTGTGTCCTTTTTTTAAGAGGGAGGGAGCTCAAATTTGAACTTGCTCTGAATAATAAATAGTTTTTCGGATGAAGTTTATCTCTAATTATGGACCAAGATATCGAAGAATTACTCTTGAAAACTGGGTGTACCTATAAATATTTTTTTTGAGGTATGGAATAGGGAAGATGCTTTTTTATGAAATGAATAAAAAATATTTAATTTCATCCCTTAGGGCATTTAAACATGTTATGGTCTTTCAAATTTAAGTCGACGTTGCAAAAATTAATTATAATATAAATAACTGTTAGAAAACTGTTATAAATTGGCAATTCTTTTGTCTTGTCCTTTATTTTTGTGTGTTAACATAACAACTTATACCCTCTGGGCTTATCGACTAAATTTCGGAGAAAAACTGTGTTACCGCCCAAATGACTTTTAACCCCTTATTGTATGTTTTTTTTTTCATGAAGAAACATGTGTGTGGTAGTTTATGCTTCCATATCATATTTGGCCCATTAATGTGGAGAAAACAAATAAAAATGAAATTAGTAATTTATTGAAAAATTATGAAGTGTGGAATATGATGAATCAATTTCTTTTTTCGTTGAGGCATAGGGTGACTCTGCATTTTCGACACTCCACATGAGATCTTCCAAAGCATTCTGGCAACCTCCAATTTCGGTCTCTAGTACTCCAAACAAGTATTTAACTTTTCCGAGAGTTCGTCCTGAGATGGTATAATGACAACAGGATCTTTCAATTTCTTCAACTGAATACCATTTTACCTTAAGTTAGAAGACATCCCACGTTTGTTAACCAGTACTATCAGCATAGCAAAAACTCTCTGCTACCGCACATTTTAAGTCTGCTAAATACATCCAGGTCTCGGACTCGGAACTATCAAGCCTTATATACCATACATTTCACAGCTACTATATCGGTCATATGGAAGAATATTCTGTTGTACAATTTTTACTACAGAAATATCCATTTCATTTACAGTCGCTAATTTTCTTCCCTTCATTTTTAAGTTCCTTTCTGCAGGATCTTTGTACCCCGGAATCCGATTGGATTTTATTGTGTCTAACCGTAAGATGGCGTATTTAGTCGGGTTAGTCTATTATGGCAAAGATGTGTATTAGTTGTCGAAGAATTTATAGTTGATACTTTCAGGAATGGTTCCTGAAAGTCCAACAACATTATTGGATGTACTAATTGTTGACAAATTGTTGACTGACTGTACTGGTCCTTGAGCTCCAGTATAAATTTCGAAGTCAAAGCTAAAACCAGATCTACCACTGAGCACAACATTTTTGTATCCCAATTTGCAAAATAAATTTTTTTTTGGCAGAAATAATACAAATAAATCATAATCTTCAGTTTTGCATCAAAATAATTTTCAATGATAGGCTTTAAAGTAACGTGCAAAGGGTGTCCTATAATTCACATAAAATTTGAATTTTGGCACATTTGCCAGTACAGTCGTTGGCAACACAATTGGCATAACAATGTGACAGCATGACAATTCGGGGTTTAGTAAAAATGGAGAGCTATACGAAAAAACAACGCATTTTCATTGTTGAGCAATATTTTAAAATTGATCAATGTTTGTCAGCTACAGTCCCTCATTTTTCATATTCACTGGTGAAGCTAATTTTTATCTTGATGGATTCGCTAATCGTCAAAATAGTCGCATTTGTCATTCATAAAACCCTTGAATAATTGTTGAAAAACAAATGCATGTTGGTGCGTTTTTTGGGGCTGGAAACATTATCAGATTATTCTTCTTCGAAAATGCGGCTGGTCAGGTAGTAACAATTAATGGTGCTCGTTATCGGCCGTTCTTGCGAACAGAATTGGCCATCCAGATCTTGGACGTTTCTGTTTGGGGTTTATTGAAGTCACAGGTTTATGCAAAGAAGCCCACGACCACCAACGACTTAAAAAAGCAAATTGCGAAGTGTATTATTAAAATTAAGCTTGTGCGAAACGGTCTTTCAATAAAAGATTACGTACGCGCTTGCCATCAGCAAAGCCATGGCGGCAATTTATCTGATGTTGTATTAAATACATAACTCCAATATGCAGAAGTCAATAAAAAAAATTAAGCTTTCTAATTAAAAATCTGTATTTTCTAATCAAAATTACATTTTGCTGAATTATAATCCGACAACCTTTAGATAAAGGGTTATCCATTTTGCGGTTTCAAAAGTATAGGGCTGGAATTCGACTCGTTGTTAAACCAATTTTTTTCTTCAGTTGAAAGTCTGACATTTACGAAAATGGATCGCTTAATTATCGCACAACGCATACAAATTTGTTAAAACCTACTACAAAAATGGTGATTCTGCCACAGATTTAAGAGGAGATTATGGTTTACATAATCGTCCAACTACGCAAGTAATTGGCAAAATTTATAACTGATGCCTTAGAGTCGTCCCCCTAATCGTTGGAAAAATTCTTTTCTATCCCTCTAGTTCTAATTGGATGCTATGAGTTAACATAACCTCCACCTTAATATACTGTGCCAACAAATTATCTCTTTCCTATATGTTTCTATTCCTTCTAAGGACCCTAGGTTCTATAATAGTTAAAATAATTTAAAATAATATTATTCTCATTAATTTTTTAGCTAAAGCCTGATATGCACATTTTTAAAGATACCAATTTTAACGAGTTTAAAACGCAAGTTCTGCTCAAAATTATCATTGGTTTTTCGGTGCATTATTATTAAGGACATATTTCTTTAGAGGGTTAATAAAGTCTTCGGTATAACTGTCAGTATCATAATCCCTTCTCTGTCATTCAAAATGACATATGTTATCTCGGGACATGAGCCCGAAGTTAGTTGCGGTTTAATTTTATGGCAGTAACATTTCGATAACAATAATTGTTTCTAATGATTGGTAGTTTATATAGGAAGAAAAGAAAATAGGAAGAAAAAAAAAATGGTATGTGTGCAATACTATGATCGGAATATATGCTTGTTCGTGCACCGTTGCAACATTATCAAACTCTACCTACAGATGTACTGGGGTACATCTGGGGTGGGTTTTTTTTGCTACGTTTATCGGTCAGGCACTACCAGTGCAGCTCACTGATGAAGGACAAAAAGGGGTTATTTGCGGATGAAGAAAATAATAAATATTGTACCTATACCTATGTATCTATG
Organism: Philhelius pedissequus; assembly: GCA_910595825.1. Classification (NCBI taxonomy): domain Eukaryota; kingdom Metazoa; phylum Arthropoda; class Insecta; order Diptera; family Syrphidae; genus Philhelius; species Philhelius pedissequus. Next base: position 1,631,969 of record OU343162.1, read on the forward strand.
ACGCGCTTGTGAGCAAGTACACTCTGTTATTTTCCTAGAACTTAACTTTATACTAGCACGGTTTATGAAAGAAGTGATAATCTTAAATTGTTAAATAACTATTCTGTTTTCAGACAAAAAAAAACCTCTTTTTATAACTTTGCACGCGCTTAAGGGATTATGAATACCCTTTATATGTTTTTCTTAACACAGCGGGGGCATCCGGTGGAAGAAGAGAAAGAAGGATAGGAAAGATGTGTGGCGCGATGTTCTGAGACTAGAGCTAGTTGTTGTCTCAGATTTATCTCCAGGGATGGCGGCAGAACTAATGCGGAGAGAATTAAGGTGTTTTATTTATATATGTCCCTTATAATTCGCATTATTTTATTTATTTCGGTGTCATATTTTATTGGTATTCTAGTTTACTCAATCACATGTTGTTAGTGTTATGCCTAAACAGCATGTAATGAGTAAAGCAGCAACTTATTTTATGACAATTTTTAGAATTGGTTTTAAAAAGACATAGACAACGGCAGGAATCGAACCTGCAACCACGAGGTTGACAGGCGAGCACACAACTATCGCGCCACGGCCACCCCACTCTGATTAAATATCTAATTTTATTTTTTTAGCTTCATTCCAAGTTCAGATTGACCTAAGCGACCTATAAGTACGATAACTTTTGTTAAAGCTCGTAATTCCCATTCCTAACACGGAATGTCAGGAAAACAAAATTCCCTTGATTTTTCTGTCGCTAAATGTGTGTAGTGAGGAATAGATTTTTTGTTTGTTACATAACCCCCCTGTATATGTACTAATGTGGTGTTACACTTACAGTAATCATTATATCGTTATCAAAGTTATTAAGTTTACTCTAATAATGGGAAAACACATACATTTTAAGTGAAAAACATTTTAAACCGCATCCTTATAAAAGAAAAACCTCATGATAAAAATAATAATAAAAAAAAACATTTTTTTAGACGCATATCGCACGAAAAAATCATTTCAATTACATTTATTTTTTAAATAAATGTCGATAATCTAGAATTTTTGTAGGTCATTCTGTGGTTAAGATTAGGTTTGTGGGGGGATAAGCCAAGTTATACATTTTTAATTATTTTTTTTTAAAATATAAATTCACTCGAAAACCAACGATGAATATCTTTTTTGGTGGTATCTTTCTTTATATATTTTTTTTTTTAATACATACAATGAATATTTCATGTCTCTAAAAATGCTCATGAAGATATCAGTTAAATGTGAAATGATATCTACACTTTACCTCAATAACAGATATATGTATCTAAATGAGTTAACTTCTTGAATAAAATTGACAAATTATCGATTGATGGTTGACAATTGAAATATTCAATCAAAGATTATTCCACCCGGTAACAAACAAATGTTAACAAAAACTATACCTAAACAATAAGTCCATGATTCGAGTTGTTAATAATCGAAATTGATAATCAGATCCATTACATTAGAACCTAAGAGATTCATATGTAGATCAACGTTGTGAACAGACTGGCATTAATGAAATCAATATACAACTCTCATTTAAATACGAAAATGGTTCAAACACAAATTTCGATACATATATACACATGCTGCTTAAAATATTAGACATCCAATTAATTAAGAAGAATCAGATTAATCGATAAAAAAGAAAGATTGTTTAAATTGATTTTTTGAGACTTTTATAAAATTGTCTGTAGCAGAGTTAGTTACTATAAAAGTTTGAAATAAAAAAACTATAGCCAATATTTTAAAATCAATTTGTTTATGTTTTGCATTGTCACTATCGTCTTTTTTTTTTAAATTTAAATTAGAAACTTCCTCGTGCACAGCAATTAAAGAAAAAAAAAACAAAAACTTTTTCGAATCATTAGAAAAAAAAAACACCAATATCTTTAATATGATTCCTAGAACAAACAAAAAAAAAACAAAAACTAACCAAATTAGGTCGTTAACATTACAAATCTACTGCTCCATTAAAGTAATGTAAGTGGAGCGGAGGCATCATCTAATGGTAAGAAAGTTCACGATGTTATCGCGCGCCCACTGCAACAACAAAATCAACATAGCCACGAAAAAAAAAATATCGAACCAAATTAAAACAAATCTCAGGAGTCTTTCTCAGTGGTTCTTTCGATCTGCCTGAATCCCCTTGTGTGATGCTGAAATGCTGATGGCTTGCAATCTCAGATTAAGCATATCTCTACTAAATCGGGGGCATGCAAAGGCTGTCATTGTGTCCCTGTTTCTATAACTGCACCGAAACGATCACTAAAACCAAATAACATAAAGTGCATTAGTGCTGTGCTATTGCTGCGTCTATCTATGATGGTCTTAGTCTCTGTGGACGGTTTGGCTTGCCGCTGCTGATGCTATTGCTACACCGAATTGTCATTACATGTGGCATGTCAATATAGATGCAGTCGCACCAACAATCAGCTTTTGTATAATAAAACTACGATTATTCATTTTAGTTCGTTAAATTACATGAGATGTTAAAAGTTGGAACTTGTAGCAGTAATAGCATATACGAATGTGTTAGTGATACACTGATAAAAAAAAAATTGATTTAAAAATGCTAGTTTACTTTTAAAGAAAATATTTATAAAAACAGAACTGTCAATCAAACGTCAGATGCCAAAAAAAAAACAGAATTTTTGAGTTTGTTGCTTTTTGATTTTGCAATTTTTTAACACAAATAAAAAAGTAAGAAAAAAAAAATTGAACAAAATTTTGACTTGAAGTTTGATAATATTTAAATCAAGGGTATGAAATCCTATTGCCATCTATATCATTATAGACAAATTGACTGAACATTAAATTAGAGCAATTTAGAATAGGAAATTTCTCACCAAACAGCAGAGTTGTATTTTTCTATTCGGAAAAGTTCAGAGGTATACATCCTTATTACCATTATCAATTATCACTACTATAGTTGAGATTTATCCAAAAAAATATTAAATTGGTATTGCCGTTGTCAAAAATCAAAATTTTTGATAAGCAGTCAATGATCTTCAAATTTAAGTTATATTGTGAATGAGACCCAAGGTAAATTTAGGAATTATAGATGTCAAAATTGTTGTTGGATCTCAAATCTTAAGCCAATTGTGGAAATTCGTTGTGGATACAATTATTTACAATTAGAACTATTGATTTGACATTGAAGAGGAAAATACCTCGAAACAAGCATGCTTTCGGAAATAATTACGCGATGCTTTTACTTCTAGACCGCTGAATTTGGACGAATATGTTTATTTAGATAAACGCAAATTCAATAAGCAATAAGCCAATTTGGTTCTGTTTTGGATTTGTACACAACTTTATAGGCTTTCAAAAGAAGCCGTTCTTAATATACTTGCCTATATAGAAGACAAATTAAACAAAAATAAATTTGAAATTTTTTTAAGCTTACAGCTGTCTTAAGATTCTTAGCACAAGGAAACTATCTGTTAAGGCAACCATTTCAAAACAGGTATGGCGTTCTGGTGGTCCTAACCTATTTAATTTCACCATAATCTTTGCCCACTTCCTACTATGGCATTGAGCAAATTCCATTTCCAAAGTCTGGGCTACTTTCCATTAACTCGACCAATCTCTAGTCTCTAGTGTGTTGTTTTCATGTTGCTTACAATTTTACTCCTAATGTTTCAAAATAATTTTATGTAAAAAAAAAACTTTTATTTAGTGCGAAGTACTTACATTTTAAACACAAATCGGGAAAAAGATCATTAACACTTCATAATTCTTACCGCAAATGATAGATTCTTTTGAAATGTCAAACTAAATGAGCAGTATTCACAATAGTATTTTGATTGTTTTTCACAGTTGGTCAAAATGTATCAATTCTGACTCATAATACCGAATATTGAATTGATTGACAAATATTTTCAATCGTAAACTAGTTGATCTTTGACAACCGTAATAGGGGTAATAATATCTTTCCTGTAGCATAAGGTTTTGAATATAACTACAAATCTTTTCCAAGAAGGTTTGGCATCAGTCTTGTCGTGTAAATGTTCTTATATTTCTGTTCTTTATATTTTTTCCGAAAATAATAGTACATAATTGTAGCAAAATATTTGGAGAAGTCTCCACTCTTGTTTGCACACAAACAAAATAATTGCTTTTTTTTTCAAAATTGGTGGAATCAACATATAACCTAAATAAAATAATTGATTGAAATAAAAAAAAAAATTAAAACCGGCGTTTCATTTCGGCGATTTCACTTGGACTAATCAGTTGACTATAGTGATTCATGATTAATAAATAATGTTATCCTACTTGGCTGATTAATTTCAGTGGGATATAGAATTTGTATTATAAAAAAAACATGCCTATATAAATAAAATATATATACTGTTACATAAAAACCACTTGAACGGCCCGGCCGATTTAGCTAATTCTTTTTACTTGCGATATAGGTACTATAGGGCAAGTTTTGCATTTGGAAACAAAATCGAACTCCAGATTTTAATCAAATTTGACATTACGATGATAGAGAACACCAAAAAAGTGGTCCCCGCAACTCCGCAAAAATTTTATATAGGAATCCTTTGAATTCTTAATAAAACTGCATACCAACATTTTTAAAAAATATTTTTTTGAATTTTTGAAAAAAAAAAATATTTTTGTTGGGAAAAATCAATAATACGGGTGGAAGATTTTTTTGGAAATTTATGTTATTAAATATATAAAGTTGTAATACTCATATTTTTTTAGAAACATAGTATACGAATTTTGTATATAAGAAATTAAGTAAAAAAGGCTAAAAACTTATTGAGCTGTTTCTGCTAAAAATATTGTGCTTAAGATGTGATCGAACATAAGAGCAAGTACTTGTTTGTTATTGTCAGCAGAAGGTTCTTAAGAAAACGTAACGACTATTAGTTTTCTTTTTTGAAAACTCTAATCGGTCGGGTCGGTAACGATTTTGACTGGACGATAGCTGATGTTGTTGTAAAGAGTAAATAACATCCCGATTCTTCCCAACACCATTGATACCCCACAAGTCACAAGAGAAGAGGTGAAATGAATTTTGCGACAAGTGGGAGTCATACAAACAAAAATCAAAACTGTGATCTACTTCAAAGCAGGACACAGCTTACAAGTAGCTTCAGTTTTGAAATTTCGATCGGGCATTCTACATATTTTGTGAACAATTTTAAATATTCTCTAATTGAGTGTACTTTATCTTGGAAATTAAAATCGAAGTGAATTTGATTCTGATTCATCCGAATATGAAAAGTAAGCACAATATAACACCATTTTTAACATTTTTGCAGCGGCGAAGTCTTTTAAGAACTTTAAGTGCTATAAATGATCCATTCGCTAACCGAGATAGCATTTTTATAAAGTTTGTTCGCTTACCGAAAACTTTGTGTTGGGATCTTATTTAAAGTTTGTAGCCGCACGACAAATAGCCAACTTCCTTCCCGTTTGCTAATAAATCCTTTGGCGCAATTTCAATTTTGTTTGGTTTCAATAATCAGCTGTTCCAATAATGACACCACAAAATTCACCTTTGATGTGGTGAATTTTCTTGTGACGATTTGGGGAGAAGTCGATAAATGTTATCGAGTCACAACAATCCTCACAACGAATAGTCACAAGGGATTGTAATTGTGATTCCTCACAAGGGGGATAATCGGGTTGTTAGTCAATTTCAATTACCCCCTGAGTGGCGCTGATGTCACTTATTTCGAAAATTCTTATTTATTGACCGATTCGACTCAAAATCACACCAGATAATATTTAAATGCTCTGCTATAAATTTCGCTAATTAAACTACATACTGAAAAACAAAAAGTAGAAACATTTAGAAGATTGTCTTAAATATAAACCGAGTTACAGTCTAAATCAAAAATTGCCATTTGAATGGGAATATTATAGCGGTAGCATAATGTAGTCCGAATTTATAATTCAATAATATTCAATTTGTAATAGATGGCGCTGAAAAGCGGGAGGAATTAGCTGGTAAGTTATAAAATTCTACTTTACGACAACAAGCAACTCGTGCTAAAGTTTAGTTTCCTACAAAATTCTTCAACGTTTAACTATAACTATTTTCGCCGAGTGGTGAGTAGTTGAGAAGATTCTGTTCTTTCAAATAAGATCATTAAATTGACGATTGTTCGGAGCACAAATTTTCTCATTTAACACAAAAACTAGTAGTACTTTTCTGACATTTGAAGGATGTCATGTTTCACGCATAATTGTATTATTAAATTTTATCATCTACCTGTTTCTATTGGTAAAGCTCCATTAGATATGTTGTCTTTTTTTTTGTTCAGTGTAGGGAGACAATTCAAGTTCCATTTATTTTGCTGACGAACATAAAAGACAACAGCAAACGCACATATGCTGCTGTTGTGCCCTTAAATGGAATAACGAAAACAAAAAAAAAATACCTTCGAGTCGGTGCCTTCTCTGTCCCGACCCGATCCCGAGTCTCCATTCATGATGGCCGATAAATATCTAATTTCGCTATATGGCTTTCAGTGCGCTATCTGATTGTTGCTGCTTGCAACTTGATGATGATGCTATATGGTGCTCAGCACAGTGCTATACCTACAGAGACAAACTATACTCGCCAACGTCATATATGGTCTTGATCGAGATAAACTGCTTGTGCGCCTTCACTCTCTGCCCTGTCATGTTATTTGGAATCAATAATTGATCATCATTTCTTCCTGAAAAAGAGTTGAACTTGCAATGGTTGAAAATTCGACAGAGTCTCTCAAGCTGAAGCACACTCATATAAAATACTTTAATAAATAATAGTAGAAGCGCTAACGTGTTCTCCTACGCAGAAAAGGGCCTCCTATATGGCCGGCCGGCGCGGCGTATTTCTCTGCCAGTTGCGGTATTCCTGCATCGACTTACTAGTATTCTTCTTGTTCGTCTTCTATTGCGAGGCATCGAGCTGTCTTGGTTTCTGTTTTATTTACTGGTTTCTATATCTGCTAAACATGAAATTCATATATGACGACCGACGATGATGGTTGGCTGCAACATCGCCAGCGATCATCATCATCATCATCATCGGCAAGCAGTAAGAAGGAATAAGGAATGAAAATAGCGCGTGGGCGACAGACTTGTCTTTTTCGATGGACATAAGAGTCTTATATCATGTCTCTGCAATCGCCGTTGTCGTTGTAGTTCGACAACTATACGACGCGACGCGACGCGGACGACTCTGTCGGTCGGTCGTTGGTCTTTTGCTAAATTATTCTGCATAAGCTCGGATGTGGGCCGTTCACTCACTCAGTAGAGTACTCCTACAGTGGGTATTGGAAAACGACGATATGTAGGTATAGCGTGTACCGTGGGTCGTCCCTTTTAAAAAAAGCTGGTGTGTTCTATCAGCGTATACATCATGATTGGAATCATCTTCCAAAACCTGTACGACTTTATAATTTATTCAATAAGCCTAGTTGACTGCCAGTGAGAGAGTAAGAGGAGGACTTGTCTGCATGATTGGTCATAGATGTCGCCTTTTTCGTTTTATCAATTTTATGTTTGTGCAGATAAAGACTGCATCTTAAAGGCGAACAGGAATGTGTAGGTATATTATATACTAAAATGGATACGATGCCAACGGGGTCGTATGCATTTGCTTTTATGGCGCAGGCGAAATAAAATATTCATGTCGATTATGGAACTCACTGAATACTGTCCTGTCCTCGCAGCGCAGTGATCTCTTTTTCTTGTAATCACGTGATCGATGTACGACAAATCCAGTGCAAGTTCCATAATCGGTACCTATACTATTTAAACATGGAATATTTCAAGAGTGAAAGCAGCAACAAACTTACTAACCAGACTTTTCTTCATTTTCTTAAGCTCATTTACCGATCGCTCTTTAGAAAAGACTAGCACCCAAAATGTAGGTGTCAAAGTTGGAGACCTAGATATTAGACATACATGAGGTAACAACCTAATGTTTTAGGGTTGAAAAGTCCTAGACATCATTTACGACTATAATTGACAGAGAATAATGAAACCATTTTCAAAATGAAATGTCACCTGTCGTATTCGTTAAGTTCGTTTATTTTTTTAACGAATCCAAAACTATGCCTATAGCTCCTATCTCTGTATTTTGGCAAGTCAAAAGATGAGACTCGTTTGTTCTGATTCTTTTATACTCGTAATAGCATCAACGCCATTTTTGTTTCGGAAACAGTTTTTTTCCACAAATTTGATGCGTTAAAAATGATAACAATCACGTTCAGCATCACATGATAATTTGGAATGACAGCAAAAAAATATCCTGGCAGGAACCCGCATTAGTATCTTTACACCCACATGTTTTTTTTGTTTGTTCCTTTCGAAGGAAGGTAAGCTGATGCTACTGCTAGCGCACTTCTTCACATTTATATACCTGTGATCTCGTAAATACCCTTTTCTTGTTTTTTTTTTTTTTTTTGCAAGGACTCGTCAGATTAAAATTGTGTTGCCATGCATTGGTATAGGAGGGATTGTTTTTGGTTTTGTTTGAAATCTTTATTTCGAAATATGGCAACGTGTATAGTTGAGATCAATGCAAAGCTGCTTTGTCCTTTTCAAATGCTGATGTATGAAATATTTAGCATAATTTTTGTTTGTGTTGCATATAATTTATGTTGAAGATGGGGTTCTGTTTTTTTTTCTTTTGATGATGATCATGAACCGTGGTTGTTTATTGAACTTGAATTTTTTGTGTTGCTTGTATTTATATGATGTCTTCTTTTGGTTTGTTTTCACTCGTAATTTGGTATTCAATGGCAAAAAAAGTTGTCTATCTTTTGGTGGTACGACTTTCGTTGGAATATTTAGAAGTAAGGACACGATAATAGGGTTGCAATCTCACTGATGATATTAGTAAAATTTTAATGTTATGGAAAAGAAATGAAAAGAAGTGATTCTTGATTTTAAATCCTGGAAAAGACCAACTTATTTCAAGGCGAAACTTATTATCTCTTTATCGACTTCAAAGCCGATCGTCAGGGGCTTTATATAGAGATGGTTAAGCGCGGGATCCCGGGAAAAATTGATCCAACTATATCGCGTGACCCTAGAAAACACGCTCCTTCTAACATGCACAGTGGTTCGACAGGAAGATTCGCTATGATGTGATTTTTGCAATCTTATTCTGGAGCAGATAGTACGCAGAGTAGGCGTAAGCACGGGTGGCACTATCTTCCACAAATCTGTCTAAATGCTGCGATATTGACACCATCGTGTGATTGCACGAAGGATTACCTTAGCAAACTGCTGCTACTTCGGTTTGGCCAAACAAATCGGTTCAAAACTCCTTACGCGATAGACAAACTGTACGCTTTTTAAAACCCTAATTCTGCCAGTCCTGCTTTTTGGCGAAGAGTGCTGGACGATAAGCATAGAAGATGAGTTGATGCTGGCTTCTTTTAAAAGAAAATACTCCAACTTGCGTCTGGATGAGTGGAATGTCCGTGCCCGGAATCACAAAGATGGGAGGCTACCTTATCTCAGGCATAGACCCTCCAAGAATTGAAGCCGGATAAGTAAGAAAGAAGCCAGTTAAGGTTTCTATAAAGACTCAAAAGTCTTAGTTTCCAGTTGGTAAGCATAGATCGATGTTATTTTTATCAGTAAGCTTTTTTACTTGCGATATACTTATGTAGGTACTATAGGGCAAGTTTTGCATTTGGAAAAAAAAATCGAACTCGAGATTTTAATCAAAGTTGACATTACGATAATAGAGAACACCAAAAAAATGGGTCCCGTAATTCCGTCTGTCTGTAGAATGATCTACAGCCTAAGCTCTGAACCGATATTGTTCAAACTTGGTGCTTAGCGGTTTAGGTGATTGTCCAAAACAGATTTTTGAATCGTTGTTTTAGCCCCAAAAATAACGGTGCTTGCCATACAAATTTTTCTACCATCTTAATTATCTCGAAAACGGCTCCAACGATTTTGATAAAAATTAATTTGTGTACTACTTTGGGTATGGTCTACATTTGGGCCAACAATTTTTTAAAAATATTTTATTACTATTCGAATTTCTCATAAACGGCTCAACGGCATTTGATCAAAAATTTTATACAGGAGCTCCCCCAAATTCTAAATAATACTGCATTTTCAAACATTTTGAAAAATAATTTTTTTGGATTTTTGAAAAATAGAAATATTTTTTTTTTGAAAATTCAATATTTCGAAAACGGGTGGACGATTGTAATTTTGTTTTTGAATTTATATTATTAAATATTTAAAATGTTCAACCAATTTTTTTTTTTAGAAAAAATTTAAGAATATTTTTATTTAAAAAATTAAGTGAAAAACGACTTTAAAAATACATTTAGCCGTTTCTATTAAGAATCTTTTGCATATAATGTGATCGAATATAAGAGCAAGTGCATACGATCCAGTCGTGCATTTTATTTTTAATTCATTTTTAAAACATTTAAAAATTCATTTGTTTTGATCCAAAAACCCCTTACAGTTATCCATGAAGAAATTTTAAATATTTAAAAGCTTTTAACATTAAAAGGAGAATTTTTGGTTTCACCAAGTGCTTATAAATTTAAAATGCTTTAAATACCCTAATAAACTAAAAGCTCGTACTTGACTCATTTCGATCATGCGATGTGCGCATTCGAATGAAATAATCAATTATAATCGATTCTTACATTATCTCGAGATACTCAATACTTCATCTGAAATCATTTAAATGATGTCTCATTTTTAATACATGGGTCTTCTCAAAGTCCTATCTACTTCACTGTACCACTATTTAAGCACAATGCAAATGCAATACCAATACTTGGTTCTGTAGCATCATTCGAATGAATTAGTAAAATAGTAATAGTAATCAATCGACTCTCGAATACACAGTTTGTTACATTTTGGTTGATCACTCGAGATAAATGTAGTATATCGGAGATCTTTTGTTTTATGGAATAAAGGAATGAAAATGGAAAAATCGAATGATTTCATTTGTGTTGATAGCATTTATGGTTAGAAAGTAATGTATTAAAATTAGAGTAGCTTAAAGAAAAAGCTCGACTAGAAAAGCGAATGTGTGTGTTATTTTTTTTAGTCTTAAATTAATTAAACTATTTTTTTTTATTTAACTATATGCCTGTCTTTAAATGCAACCTGAATTGCACGGCACTAGTTAGGCACAGTGGTTTTGAGAACCAGGTATTTACTGTCTCAATTTAATCCATGGGCGGCATCCAATTAAAATTGGAGGTATAGAAAAGAATACGCCTAGCGTGGGGATCGAACCCACACGTCCTAGTTAGCAATCAAGCACTTTATCCACTGCGCTTTTGCCACCCACATTTTAAATACATAAATTAAAATAAATTTCAAGTATTTATTTATTTAGGAAAAGAAAAATCATGTACTTAAAATTTGAAGGTTTAAGTATCTATTGGCACTAAGTAGTTAATATTATTTTTTTTTCGTGACCTTTTTAAATTCAAACGTATTATGGAACACGTGCGTTGTAAAACATTAGAGTAAAATATTCCTATTTCTATACTCTTTCATAATTCGAATGATCATTCGATTATATTGATCACTCGAATACTAATATCTCGATTATGCCAAATCGCTAAATAAAAGTGTCATTTGGGAATTGGCAAGTAGATCCGATAATACAGCCAACAAGATGGAAAATTGTAACAATTTGTGGAATTTCAAAAGTATACTTTTTTGCATTCATCATATATATAATTTTGCATATATATACATACATATTTCGAATGTGACAAGGAAACAACCTATTTTTGTATGCAATCTCATTTAATTTTTTTTTTTAAATTGGTGAAACTGAAAATATTTAAAGATCTTAGTTCATTTTTATTAAATCGGGCACAAATCTAAGTTTCAAGTAATATCATTAAAAAAAAGTAACTTCTAGGGAACAAACATCCGATTATAATTTCGAAATGCAGAAAAAATGCAACCAATACAAATACCTATACAAAGGAATAATCATATCGATTTCTTTTCTTTGTTTATTTTTTTTTTTTGATCATTTAAGTACAAATGAGCTCATGTTTATTAGAATCATATTATTACAACGAGTATTATCCAACTGCACGAAGTGCAACACTTTCGAATGCTTCTATACTCCAAATATCCACATCACAAGAAATAAAAAAAAAAAAAAAAAAAAAAAAAAAAAAACAAGCTTAAACTGCAATTTAAACGCGGAAATTATTGACGCAATTATATGGTATCGATCAACATCAGCATTCAGTCCCACGTTAACCTTTCTTTCCCTCTGCAATCTGCGCATACAACCTACAAATACAAACCCCAATACAAGAGATATAATGGCAAATTTGAATAGAGACCCATAATGCAAACAGAAAGAGCTCTTAAGCGCCCCAAGCCCTGCACCGGCATATTTATAGAATACTCTTAGTCATTACATGACCATAATTGTTTGGACGCCGCCGTAACGACATATAGTTCAGCGAATCGACTAACCTTAACCAAACGAGCTAACGAAAAGTGGAAGAGACCTCTCCTCGTCCTCATATTATTGTACATATACTCGGCCAAGAAATGGCGCTCACTTATCGATTCCTATTGTGCCAGTGAGATTGTTTTATTTCCCGTCCGCTGTCGCAGTGTCGGTCGTTCGACCGCACCATAACCCTTCCGAACCGAACCTATTCGTACGGTCTGCATTAAAATACAAACGTAACGTAGAGGTTCGTTTTCTTTGGTTGGTCTTGTTGCGGTATTCATCTGGTTAGGCCCTGAGGTCTAAAAGAGATCTGGTTTTGGGTTAGTCAGCAGCCTCAGCCACAGCTTTAACCATACATTGTTAATTCGCAATGGGCAATTTCTGCAAATGATCATGGCTGAGTTTGCATTTTGAAGATATCCGAATTCGAGTTGGTAATGGTAGGTTATATGGCTGAACTGCATTACCAGTCGAGAGCGGGGGTGCTTCGGACAAAACAACAACGTTTTGGTGAGAAGTGATTCTTGTACGAGTATACGGCACCAAGTATTTTGGCACTCGTGCATTTGGGTTAAATGGTTTTGGCTTTATTGACAAAAGCTCATAATAATTTCGTGAGCACACCTACACGAGGTATTTTTTGTATACGTCGATTCCTTATTTATGAACTTTTCCTATCGTCAGATAATTTTTTTTTTAATATTTAAAAGTTTTAACTTTCGAGTTTGAATCCTTAGATTGTGTGCCTAATTCTTTTTTCAAAGTAAAATTTAACTTAAGACAATTTTTTCGTTTGCATATTTGATAAACTCTTGATGAATTCTCTTTTTTCTTCTTGCAGATGCATAATTACTCAGGATTCGTTTTGGATCGTATGAAGGGATAACTTGTTTTTGGCCATTTCCTCAGCCCTATTATTTCAGTATACATCACTGTGTTCTGGGACCCATCGAATGATAACTGTGTTCGTTGTGCAGATCAGTCTTAACTCGTTGCAAGAACTGTCCAGCAGCATTGAGTTTGTAACGAATGAGGGAATGGCAGATATCAATATTATTAAAGACTTATTCTGCAAGATTTTTGGAAGACTCCAAAGCCGCAAGCAGATCTACTTGAACGACGCTGGGTGGGTTATCCGAGAAGATGCCCGACTCTACACCATAGCCCATCTTGGAAGCTACGGATACATGATATTCCTTCATGACCCGGTTTTTCATCCAGAGTTCTCTCGTAGAAATATCTGTTATTGTGGTCTTCTGAGTTAAAATAAATGTACGGTTTTGAATGCCTCACCTTTTAGCTTACTATCATCCATTTCTGCATTTTTTTAGTTTAGTCATGGCATCAATCCAATCAATGTTTTGATATTTCTTGCTGTATTGAATTAGAATCCATCGTTTACTATAATAAACCACACCTCATAAATCTTGAAATGCATTATCATTAAATAAGCATTAAATAAGAGATCACCAATGTGGGCCAATATGTTTTGCGAAAAACAATTAAAAATGCCGTAAAATGCAACAAACGTGTATTCACTCATGACGAATCATTTGACAGACAAAAAGTGGACTACTGACAAGATTAAAACGTTGGTACAAACGGTCTACTGACACACGAGGTCTGGAGATTAGGACACTGAAATCATCGATCAAATAAGCGGCCCGAGTAAGTCGCCTCATATTAATAAGATATTTAGGAGGAAGTTTCACAACGATCTCCGTTAAGCTCCAGAGCCAACAGAGAAGAAATACGTACTTTTGACAGCAGGCATAAGCCCAGAGGACGCCGTCTTTTATGATGACTTCTTTATTATCGAAAATCCGCCGTATAAAGTGAAAGCTGTGTGGGCTGCTTTCCAGCAAGTGTAGGTATAAGGTGAATGCTAGCATTCGCCCGAATTATAACCTGGAGAGCAGAGCTCTACTTCACTACATCTACCTTCGGAATGATTTAACGCAATGGCGATCTGAGAACCTTGGTTTTACCGGGTTTAATAATGAACATATGGCAAATGCTATAATCGCCAAGCGAAATGGGCCCAGTTGTTAGTATAAAAAATAATTCTATGCAACGGAGCCAACATAAACAAAATAGATAATTTTTTGTTTAAGCTGATTCGGGTCACATTACAAGAGCGATGTCCTGAACCAAAAGCTGATACGAATCATAAATATTTATGTTCAACTTAAAACGCTTAGGGGCTACTTTTTCCTCTGCGTAAACTGTCACATAAGTGCTTAAATAGAACTTAAATGCTTAAGCTGTGTATCAGCAAACGGGCCTTAGTAGTCTAAATTAGCTTTAATTAGTTTTAGTATAGTTTTAGGTAGATTGTAAGGTAAAGAAAAATTTAAAAAAAATAATATGTTACCAAGTTTTCTTATTGAAAATTAAAAATAAAATAATTAACATTAATATTAAAATTGTTTTTAGGTCGAAGACATTAGTATTAACTAATTTATATTGACCTATATTTATTGATTATTTATTTACGTATGATTGTTTTTTTGAATTTTGGCTAACTAAGAACTAATTATAAGGTAATGGAAAATAAAAATGAATTAATAAAAAAAAATCATTTGACCGATATAATGTTTGCAACTTATTCCCACCGTTTCGGAAATAAATTTAAATAAATTACTTAATAGAAAAGCCTAGTTTATGCATCAATGCGAAGAGAAATTAAAATCTGAGTGAAATTCCAAAAACTTCACAGCAAAAATACTTAAAATCATTGGCGCAAAATTGTAAACGATTTAGTAAAATGTTAAAGCCACTTTTAGGATTTTACTAAGCTTAAAAGATGATTGAGCTAATTTTGAACGATTTTAACATTTTATTAAAGTTAAAAACACAGAATGGCTACTTTAACTTTTAGCAATTTGCTAAATTCATTTAGAAATCTGATAGTATGTCAGCCTGGCACGCGGGGTGCCCAGGTTCAAGTCCTGCTGGTGTACCATTTTTTTTTTGTTTTTTTTTTGTACATAATGAAGTTAAAATGATGAAAATAGAAATAACTTATACCTATTTAGAGCACATGTTGGGTTTTCATCAACATATAATTAATTTACAACACATAACAACAATAATTGTGTTCATCAAAATTCAAACCCTACAAATGCTCAGCTTTTTGCTTAATTAGCAATTTACTAGTTTAGAAAAGGTTTAAAAATCTTGAAATAGTTATTGCATCAATAAGCACTTAGGAGATTGCTAACTAGTAAAATGTTAAGCCCTTAACAATGGGTTGTTTAAAATTTTGCGCCATTGTTTTTATGAGGTTTTCGGTTTCCTGTTTGTTTGCTAAACGAATTGAAGTTTTTTGATGTTTAAATTTAAATAAAATTTTATTTAAGAAATGCATCAAAGAAACCATTTTTTAACGATTGGAACTATAGCCATCGCTGTAGCCAGTGCAGCTAATCAATTATTTCCCAAAACAAGAAATCTAATCGGTAACCCAGAGTTAACCCATAATTAATAGATAGTGCTGAAAAATGAAGTTTTGTTAGTGCATTAAGAACTGTTATTTCCACAAATGGTTATAAGTTCTTATGGTTACTGATTTGATTTTGATCAGTTGCAGGATTTGTCATTATATGTAATCGACCTGAATCTTCTTATCGCACTACTAGGAAAGTAGTATCTATGAGGAACCATTTAAAAAATTATGTCAACTCCACAGAAGGTTCTTTAGAATAGCAAAGAAGGGCTGTATATTTATAAAAATGTAAATAAATAAAACACAAACGATCATTGTATCATTTTGTATTGTTTTTATTTTTAAGACTCTTCCATATTTCCATAAACAATTAAGGCAAATAATTTTATGATTTATTTCATTAACTTCTGTCCTTCATTTGAGAGTATAACCCTTCGATAAGCTTCCAAATGCATTCGTACTTTAATGTTATTTGAGGAATAATGGTGTGATGATGAGCATTTGATACTGTGGAAACCAATTGGATTTTGCAGTGGAAAACTTGACATGTTCGGCATCATTGTATCCATTGCCGAGAACAATTGTATCTCTTGGGTATTGAAGAGGCGTAGGTGTTAAATATGATAATATTCTTGAAAGGTCATAATATTCATAACCAAAAATACAGGCAGGAAAAAATAACAGATAAGTGAAAAATTTCGTTCCACACAAAATTTTTCTCGCATGTCACTTTGATTTATAGCTCAAGCTAAATGGATTTTTTGTGGAATTAATTTTCTCGATTGGGAAAAAAACAAACTTTTTGTATGAGAACTTCACTTTTTGATGTATAAACTAGGCTTAATAGTGTAATGGGTTCATTTGGTATTTTATGATTTGACCGCGATCCATTAGGTACATAAATATCAACATGCTGGAATGTCCGGTTAAACATTTTATATATCAATTTCTAAGGTTACATACCGTCGCTGTTCTTTCAAAACCCCGTAAGTAAGAAAATAAAAAAAGTCGTATCAAACGGAAGTGTTGGGTGTTGACTAAAGGACTATTTACCAAAAAATACTGGTCGATTTTTGCATTACATTCACACGACTTTCTTAATCGTTACAAATAATATTGATAATTTCTAATTCCGCATGTGGATGGTATGTGGAACGCGAATAGAGTTTGACGGCCCCTAACAATCAGTTTGGGATTTCCGACGACCAATTTGTTTTCTAAAATATATCTTATTTTGGCAATTTAAAAGCAAATTTTAGTATTTCAACATTAACAAAAATTATATTTCTACAATTTTCTTTAGAATTTGTGAAGATTTTATATTTGTAAGTTGTTTAACATTTATTAGTCCACTTCATCGGTCACTCTCATGTGTATAGTCCTTAAAAAGTGTCTTGAAACTGGTTGATAGAGGCAAAAGGTATCATAACACATTAACATGTCGGCATTTGAAATCAGGGATTTGTTTTGATCTACGAGGAAAATAAATTTAAATATAATTTTTAATAAAATCCGGACTTATCAAGGTTTTGACAGAAAGCCGACAACGATATGTATCTTTCCCATACCTAGCTATACATTGACAATTTTTTTTTCTCTTTAAATTCAATTCAGCTAAATATAAATTGCTAAAAATATTTTTTATCACTATTAATAAGTATTTTATTATCTTTCTGTGACATGTTTTACAAATGAAGTATAGGTTTCTTTTTCACAACAAACAAAAATTAGCATTCTTAACGAGTTTGTGCAATTTCGGTTATTTTTTTTGTTGTTGGACACATTTTTTAAGCTTTTCTTCTGATGCCATCAAAAGATTAAAACTATAAGGTAGGTATTTTTTAAAGTAGACACACACAAAACAAAAAAAAAAAAAACGGTTCACATGCTTTCTTCCGGACTTGAAAATTTTTCCCTATTGTTTTAAACATTTCTGATTAAATAAATCACCAATTAATATTTAAAATATTCAAATTAAATCGATTGTATTGATCTTTTTATATGATATTTCCATAGTCACATATGTAGTTGTTTGTTATCCCCCGCCCATCACCATCATCATCATCAGCATTGTGAATTTGAATAGATTTAATAGAACGTATAAATCGAAATCTCAAGCCTTTTTCTGTATGAGTATTTATATATATTGGCCGTGGGCTTTGATGTTCGTTATAGTTTGTTTTACATAATTCAGCACTCACTTATATCTAGTTAAAATGGCTTTTGCTGAATTTAAAATGCGGTCGTTTATTATAAATAATTTAAGTTCAAACTCATATTATATTGGTTTTGTGTGTTAGTTTAAATTATGTCTAAGTTTATATATGTAGATATTATCTAGAATTAACTTACTTGCAGTATGGCTGTCCGTTTCGTTGTTGAACGCAGGTGGCACCGTTTTTGCAAGGCGAAGGAGAGCATGACACAATAGCTGAAATGATCAAGAGATAATAGTATTATTTTTAAATTGGTTCTAACTTGCATAGGATTACATGAATCAATTTTCATATTCAATTTAATATTCATTTTGTTTTATTGCATATTTATATTTCTAAATTTCAAGGTGCGGTAATGAGTAAAGGAAAAGATCAAAATGGTCAGTATCAAGCTTAAGCTATAAAGTATGGGAATTGACATAACAGAAGTTTAAAGATTACCTATTGAATAAGAAAAAAAAAGACATGTATAAATACATCTATTTAATATTAAAATTTTTATTAACTATATTTCCGTTTTAAAAGTAGATTGAGCTCCATTTTTTTTGTAAGTAATTTTCTAATAACGTTCGGAAATATGAACTTTTCTTCTATAATCTTTTAATACTTTCAGAAAATATCAGGTGGTGACAAATTCTTTCATTTCAGGAAGAGATGACATCACAAGAAAAAAGAAACAATTTCATTTCGATAACAGAATTTTTCTTTGAAAAAATATTTGAACCCAATAGATTATCTACATTTAGCCAAGCTCATATAGAATAAGTTTCTGTTGCATATCAATTGAAATAAATCAACCTCAGAACTTACACCCAAATTAATAAACATAGAATAGGAAGGAAGAATTAAATTTTGGAAAAAAAATAATAATAAAGAAAAATATACAAATCCCGATATAATCCACTGCAAGTGTTTACTGAAAAGGATTTTAGGAAGAAATATAGTTTTTCCAAATAAAATATGAGGAAACTCAAAGCAATGGTTGAAGATGATCTAAAAGGGTGTACAAGAGTATATACAAGCAAATTCATGTGCTATAGCTTGTACAAGATGGCTCCAACAAACAACTTTTGACGAGCCTTTAGAAGGGCTTACACAAGTTATTGGATTGGAATCGATCCAGCAGCTTAGTATGCTTCCAGTGATCGTTTTACCATTTTCAGGATAATCAACCTGAATAACTCCGCGCGCATCCCAAACAAAAAACTGTCGCCATGACCTTGTTTGCTGACAGATCCACCTTGACCTTCTTCGACACCGATTTACCACGAGAAGTTCATTGTTTTGACCATTCCTTGGTTTCTGGTGCGTTGTGATGAAACCGGCTTTGAACCACCGTGAAAAAACGGCGTAAATACTCAGTTGATTTTTCCTGGAGAGCATCTCCAAAAACAATTTTGAAATTTTGTCAAACGAATACGTTTGTTGTAGATAGTGAGCAAACGCGATACAAATATTGCGGATAGCTTTTTCATGCCCAAATATTTATGTAAAATCGAAGATCACTGGGACATGTGATACGCCTGTGACCTCTTCAAGCTCGTGCATTTTCACGAGCCGAGCGTCTATTATCCAACCATGGATTTTGTCGAACTTCAATTAGGCGGCGAGAAAGTTTGGCGTCAATTGTGCTTGAAAGACCTACGACCGCACCGAAATTGAGCAAACCAGTGGTGAAAGGTTTCAATCGATGATGAAGTGTCCTCATAATATTTGCCAAGCTTTTGTTTGGTTTGGTTGATAGTTGACAGATCTGTCTTAAAATTTGGGTGCGATGATGACGACACAATTTGTATCAATTTTCAGGGACTTACTAACCCAGCTTGATGTGCAAAAATTTCTCAGGATACTTTCTTTATAAAAAAAAATTAAGGAAAATAGTTGTCTCATAACTTGCCCCGCATAAGTCATAAAAAGTTGAATTGATTGAAAATTAAAACCTGAATTGAAATGTTTTTTTGACTATATTAGAATGTCCGTTGTCTTTTGTTGTTTTTTTTTTAATAATGGTAAACATAAATGCTAAAAAATTACAGCACGATTTAAAAGTACTTTCAATTGTAAAATAAAAAAGAAACGTTGACTTTCAGATTAACGGTAGGTGAGGTTTGACAAATACATGTTTGTCTGGTTTGACATAAAAATATGACAAACGAAACTCCTCGCACTTGATTTTTTTTTATAATAATCCAGTAGTCATTTCTTTGTTGAATAAGTTAAAGGGTTACTGGCGAAGGTCCAGGCAATTAATTCTGTGCTCATCAGCAGCGAACTTTCGATTTCCAGTAATTGCAGTAGATACAATTAGGATTTCTTGGTATCTTGGTCATTTGTTCTTTTTTCTGGCGACTGAATAATCGTGCGATTAAAATCACACAATTGCGTGTTTAACCACAAGTTTTTTAAGCTATAGATACATTTTGACAAGTTGCAAGATGAATGTACCTTAATAACATACGTTTTGTTACTAAAACTAAAAAAAACATGCATTAGACTCCTTTAGAAAATTCCTACTCGCAAAGTTAAAAGACCACCACTTATAACTATTTGCATCACAGTTCAGGGAAAAAAGATACCTTGCTATACATTTTCGAACTTTTCTTTTTTGTTATATACAAAGATGCAGATACCGAAGAGGAACAACTAAGCGAAAAACAGATAAAGATTATAAAAAAAAAACAAGCAAAACCTGAGGAAGTCGAATTACTCTGGTCTGGTATCTGTTTTTTTTTTTTTTTTATATGACGCATCATTTGTGGCATGCGTAATTATTATGATATGTCAATTTAAGCGACAACCAAAGTGGTGAGCTCGAGTGTTTTTGATGGAGAAAGATCTTTTTTTCTTTTTTTTTTTTGTTGTCCAAGCTAATTGACCCCAATTAGAAGATATGTTGTGCGCGTTGTGCTGTATATGTATACGGCGCGCTGATTCCATCAAGTGTTTTATAAGTTGCAGAGACCGAAGCAAAAACAGGAGACAAATTCCTTTTTCTTAAAATCTTAACATACATAGATTGATTTTAACGAGCAAAAAAAACAATACTTAAGCACCAAAGCACATGATTTGCACACATCAATTAATACGCGCGAGATATGTACTATATGATGTCACACATTGGATAAATACCATTTTATTAGCGTCAAGGCAAAAAGTGGAAAGTGACAAATCGAGCATATCACCATCATCATCATAATAATCACAAGCGGAAAAATGATGCTTTTAGAAAAACATCAAACTATTTTTCGCCCTTGTGAGTATTATAGAAAATGTGTGCACCAACTCAAAATCGGTAAGCTCTACTAGTAGAGCATGAAAATTCTCACCGCCTTACCCGCCACCTACATCCATGCGTCGCGTCGTGTCGCATCATCCACAAGTCAGTACAGTAGCCAAGCTAAGAAGCACGAGGCACGAGTATTTTTACAACACCTCTCTCTAGCAGCCAGCCAGCCAGCCAGCTAGCAAGCAACTTGAATATTATTGCGTTCATGCTTTTTAGGCTTATTAAGTTGGAGCAAATTAACAATGATGATGAACGATAGGACGGACACCTAGGTAAACACTCAATTAATTAATCACTTGAGTGATTATTATTTTTGCCAGAGCAACATCAACAGCGGCAAATTCGAATTACGTTTGTCAATTACCATTGGTTGCATTATTCATTAATTTCTAGAGTTGAAATTGTATTGTGCTGTGTGATTGCTCTCAAAGTACCTATACCTACTCGTCATCCAACAACAAATGAATCAAAAAAAAAATGATAATATGTACATACCTACAAAAAAAAACGAACTACTTTAGCTGGTTTGCACAAGCATTGTATGGTGGCATGGCGGCGAGCGGCAGCAGCGACTTTCAATAGTCCCAACTCTTTAGTCGCTTCCGTGCAAACATCAATAACTATCCCGCCATGATGTGAATGCGGCGCGGCCGCTGTCAATCTTGAAATTTATAAATTCCTCTCATCCGGTATACTGTATACACTACAGCAACATGAACATCATCATCAGCATCAGCACACCAGCAGCAGCATCATTAGCATGATGTAGGCACATAACGCCATAATAACAGGCATTATATTAGGGTGGTGTACATGGGCCTTTCTGTGTCTATTCTATCTGTTTCCTTGCATCATACAACATCATTAATGTTGATGATGATGATGATGATGCGACCAAGGCGATCAACGACAACCGACGACGACGACGCGACGGACGTGGCGGTGACTCGGTGGTCACTTAATGCGTTTACACGCAGTGCACTGAACTTTCCCTCGTTAAAAAGATGGCCGTTAGTCGTTACACTCACTTTGTTGCGTTTTTTAGGTAATAACATAGGCGGATGATTGTTAACTGATATGTTGTTGGAGTGATTGTGATATTGGTTCAAGAACCAAAAAAAAAAAAACATAAAAATAATATTGCAATAAAGCTTGCAACTTGTTGGTAATGCAACAAACAGTCCCAATGATTGCGCATTGTTTAGGTTTACACGGGAGTTAAGTATGTTTTTTTTCCATCTTCCATCTTCATAGTCATTCATTAAGATTAATTTCATCCATCTGAAAACTGAAAAGATGTCGAAAAAAGACCGGAGCTTACTTGTGGTGTTCCATGCGATGCGCACCTTCGTGCAGTGATTCTATTATATTTTTTTTGTTTCTTTTATTTATATATATGTATGAACAGTTGGTATAATATGTTGCCTGTAGGGTGTCGTTATTGTTTTGATTTCATTTGGCAGTTGTATAGGCCAGGCACTGAGACATTTCATTCACGACTTCTGTGTGCACAGTTATTCAATTTTTCAATTTTTCTGTCAGGCTATGTCTGCGATGGGGTGTGAAAAATGTGACTTTCGCAAGCAAGACACAGCAAATCGAGAAGTAAAATTATGAAACGTTATTATTTTTTGCATCATTTGAAGCTTGATGAAAAGAACTACATTTTTGTGTGAAATTCAATACTTTTGATTAAATGTTGTTCATATATGTACATATATACACTACAATACCTTACAGGCAGTTATAAGTGAGATTGCATCATTAAGTTTTAAAAGCTTATAACAATATTATAGTTTATGCATATTTAAATTGCTTACGATTTACAATAAATATTTATGTTTGCATATGTTCCTATGTACCTACATATAAAACCAATGGCGCAAAATTTTAACATTTTACTAAAGTTAAAATCACGGAATGGCTACTTTGACTTTTAGCAATTTGCTAAATCCATAATGGAATCTGATAGTACGAGTATACATACCAGCCTTGTACGCGGGGTGCCCAGGTCGAGTCCTGCTGGTGCACAATTTTTTTTGTTTTTTTTTTGTTGTAAGCAATGAAGTTAAAATGATGAAAATAGAAATAACTAATACCTTTTAAGAGCACATGTTGGTTTTCATCAACATATAATTAATTTACAACGCATAACAACAATAATTGTGCGCATCAAAATTCAAACCCTACAAATGCTCACCTTTCTGCTTAATTAGCAATTTACTAGTTTAGAAAAGGTTTAAAAAAAAATTAAATAGTTATTCAATCAATAAGCACTTAGGAAATTGCTAACTAGTAAAATGTTAAGCCCTTAACAATGGGTTGTTTAAAATTTTGCGCCAATAATGTTAAATAGCTTTAACTGCTTAAGCGATTTTCTTAAAATTTATACATACGCTTGTTTGGTGATTGGCTCGATTATATATTTTAATCTTTTAGTTACCCCAAAAGTAACGGTAGCTGCCATACATTTTTTTGTACCACAAACGATAAATATTAATTATCTAGAAAACGGATATAACGATTTTTATTTAAAAAAATTCAGTGCACTATTATAGGAGTGTACATTTTGGGCTAATTTCTTTTTATTTTATTTTTTTTCGGCTTTTTTTTAGAAACGGTTCAACGGATTTTGATAAACATTTTGGTACAGGAGGTCATACGGATTCTAAATAATATTGTACAACGAAGTTTTTGAAAAATATTTTTTTTTTATTTTTGAAAAAAAAATATATTTTTTTTTATTTTTGAAAAAAAAAATATTTTTCTTTAAAAATTCAATATTTCAAAAACGGGTAGACGATTTTTTTGATAATATATTGTTAAATTTATG
Organism: Philhelius pedissequus; assembly: GCA_910595825.1. Taxonomy (NCBI): domain Eukaryota; kingdom Metazoa; phylum Arthropoda; class Insecta; order Diptera; family Syrphidae; genus Philhelius; species Philhelius pedissequus. The sequence goes on from OU343162.1 coordinate 1,656,197, forward strand.
TTATTAGATACTGAAAATTGACATACATTTTTTTTGTTGAAAAAATTTACGAAATTTTGTTTATAAGAAATTAAGTAAAAAACGGTTTAAAAATATTTATTTTTCGAATTTCAAAATTTCCAATCAATTTTTGCATTCTTAAAAACCAAAATCAAATTAATAACACATTTAACCTTTCGTTAAAAGTATGAGGCTTTGTTAATCCTCAAAAAATTGTATGTGACCTGAAGTTTCTTCAATATTTAAATAAACACTTGAAGACCAGAAGCGTCTAATCAGAACCGAAAAATCAACATTTCTTGCAGACACCAAAAATTATAAGCAGTGGGCGGATTTTAAGAAATTAAAGTTTTCAGATTTTTCTTGTTTATTTAAACTCTGAAAAATTCTTTAAAATCGTTTGAGTCGTTTTCGAAAAACTTAGAAATTAAATAAGTGGATGAATTTTTTTTCTTGCTCATAAAACCAAATTCTGAAAATTTCATCCAAAGCCGTTTCCGACAAACCAATCATATATATAGAATGTTCAATGTTTTTATGTAACATTTAATGATTTTGAATGATCAACAACAATTTTAGTGTGCTACCACCATGTCGTGAAATAGCTACAATTACAGCCAAAAATATATGAGAAAAATTTGGTGGTAGCACACTCAAGTTGTTGTTGGTCAATCAAAATCATTACATATACATAGAAGTTTGGCTCGTTTAAAGTAATTTGATTTTAGAAAATGAATTGACGACAGTCGTTAAATTTCAATCTGATTGTTACAGAATCTCAGTCAAACTCTATTCGCCTTCTACACTTCAACCAGCAAATTGTCCGCGGGTGTGACTAACATCAAAATCAGAGATTTTTAATTCACTGTGCACAGTGATTTGTTCTGAACTGTTCTGGGCAGACAAGTAATTTTTTTTGCTGGTTCAGTAAGGAATTTTCTGTTCTGACTTGCTCTGATTTGAAGTTCAGGGAAGTGTTCTAGAACAGCTTAGAAGAGAAAAGAACAGAATTTTCTGTTCTGGCTTTTAAAAAGATCAGTCGAACTGTCAAAATTATTTGTTTTTTCTGTTTTATTTTTATTAACCCCCTATGTTATTTTTGGTTTGTTGTGAGTTAACAGTCTCCAAATTTTATGCGAAATAAATGCTGGATGTCCTTAATTTGCATAAGATAAAAACTACTATGTGTA